>JBBDGP010001307.1:2762500-3482500 GCA_037952835.1 Lithobates septentrionalis | reverse complement strand
AATATTTGCTATTTATTAACTTAATACAGGTTAAGCTTTTATATTTAGCATGAATTTTGTAAAATTTGCTGTGTATTTATCTGCTAATCATGATTTTGGTGGATTTTTAGCAAAAATATTGTTTGATAAACATTTGCGCAAATATCCTTGGACCTAAGAAATCAGTAGCACATTCTTTTTATTCTACTGGTCATGTGCAAGAAAATATATGGTTTGGGGGGTCTTTTCCAAACGTTGAAAGCTATAAGTGAAGAATAAAAAAGCAAAGGAAGAATTGCAAAAATGGTCTGGCCACCTGAGTGTAAGAATAGAGCACAGGGCCTGGCAGCGAAAAAGTTAAGTATCGTACAAGATGTTCAAACCCTTTTTACTCCCGTGCAGCTAAGTGCCCTATATACTGTATGACTTCAGAGTTGCTGCAATCACTTAGTGTTATTCTTAACACCAATATACATCTGTATATGTGAAAAATAGTGCCGAACTACTCCTTTCAAAATAATGAAAAAAATATTTCTGGGTGTCTTTATTAATTTTGTAACTTTATACTGTGCAATTAAATCAATATAAAAATGTAAAATGCGTCTTTGTTATTTCACTCCTTTATTGTGCAGTTAAACACTGTAGGTGTTTCTTTCTTCACTTTTCACTATGATTTGTGCTCAAACGCCAGATGTGCTCTCATCTTCTCTTTTTGATCTTTATTTTGCAACAGGTCAAATAATGCCCGTTTCCCCTTAAAGGATTTGTCAGCATCCCACTCCAGGTGCATGTTCTTAGAGTAAAGAGAAACATAAAAACTCCATAGTGCCTTATCACTTTAAAACACACACATTTCCACTTACATGTATAAATGCACTTAAACTCTGTGCACCAAGGATGTCAAGCACCTCTAAAACCGTTTTTGCAGGGCTACCAGCAATCTGCACACATACACCTTTAATAAAAGGCCACTTCATAGTTCATCTCCACTTGATGACATCACCCAAGCCCCGCCCAACATGTTTTGTCACCAATCACGTAACTTTCTCAGGAGGATCATATATAGATTGTACAAGATGTTGTTGCACCTCTAACCAAAAATGCATTAGAAAATGTTTTACTTACGTTTGCATTTTAATTTGCTTTTTATTCATTTTCTGTTAGATGCCCCGCTTACTGGTACGTCCTACTAGTTCTGAAACTCCAAGTGCAGCTGAACTTGTCAGTGCTATTGAAGAACTTGTCAAAAGTAAAATGGTAAGCAAAATTGATCAGATAACAAATGGAGGGTGGCATGTGTGAAGGGACTATGAGAGCTGATATGGACTTTCCCATGTTACAACCATTGCCAATTGTAGTACTATTTGCACTACAAAAATAAATATCCATAACAGAAGTGCAAAATGCAACAATGGTTTAAAGTGTGCATTTGCCAGAAGTCTGCCAAGCAAAATAGGAGAATTGGAATCTTTGGTGCATGAAGGAAACTATGGTTTATTTGGCATGGTTGAATATTGGCTTCATTCTGCACACAAGTGGGCTATTAATATTCCTGAATATTCTCTTTCTGAGGGACAGAGTTAAATGAAAAGGTGGCTGTGTCTGTATGTGAGAAGTGATCTCACAGCGAGTTAGAAAGAACACTTTGTTGATAGAGTGTGTGATGATACTGAATTATGGCATTATGGCTGCAGCCTCATATGGGTGTGCATAATTTAAAGTTAATTGTTGGAATTTGCTAAAGGCCACCAAGTGTTAATGACGAGGTTGAGACACAGCTCCTTGTACATATAGAAATGCCTGCAAGAGTTGGGACAGTGATAATAATGGAGTATTTTTGGTACCCTGAATATGGTTGAGGGTGAAGTTTCTACAGTCAATGATGATTTGGGGAGCCATGTCATCTGCTGGTGTTGGTCCACTGTGTTTATCAAGTCCAAAGTCAACGCAGCCCTCTACCACTTCATCCTTCCCTCTGCTGACAAGCTTTATGGAGATGCCGATTTTATTTTCCAGCAGGACTTGGCACCTGCCCACACTGCCAAAAGTACCAATACCTGGTTTAATGATCATGGTATCACTGTGCTTGATTGGCCAGCAAACTCACCTGACCTAAACCCCATAGAGAATCTGTGGGGTATTTTTAAGAGGAAGAGCAGAGACCCCAGACCCAACTATGCAGGGGAGCTAAATCCCGCTATCAAAGTAACCTGGGCTTCCATGCCACATCAGCAGTGCCACAGGCTGATCGCCTCAATGTCACGCTGCATTGGTGCAGTAATTCATGTAAAAGGAGCCCTGACATGGACATACTTTTCAGTAAGCCAATATTTCTGTATTAAAGATCCTTTTTTTTATTGATATTTTGTAATATTCTAATTTCCTGAGATACTGAATTTTGGGTTTTCACTAGCTTTAAGCCATAATCATCAAAATTAAAAGAAAGAAATGCTTGAAATATATCACTCTGTGCAATGAATCTATATAATATGAGTGTCACTTTTTGAATTGAATTACTGAAATAAATTACATTTTTGATGATATTCTAATTTTTTTAGATGCACCTAAACGTGGAGGGAATATTTTGCGTTGTATGAATCTTTATGGGTATACCCTTGTTTTTCTTTCATGGACCTCTGTCCTGGCCTTTTCTAGTATGGTGTGCAGAAGCCACTAGCCTTGGACCCAATTAATGGTCAGGTGTCAGCATTGGTCATTTTGTTCCAATATCCCCAGGCATCTACACTTGTCCACACTTTCATTCAAGGTTTTACGCATATTGCCCCTCCTCCTGTAAGGCCACCATTGTCATCTTGGGACCTTAATCTAGTATTCTCGGTTTTGGGTAAAACACTTTGAGAACAGAAAGGTAATTCTGCTGACAGCTTCCCAGAAAGCTGCTGTTCTAATGGCCATAACTTTGGCATGCATAATGTTAGGACTGGCTATGTTGTTCTTCATGAAGATAAAGTTGTTTTTGCCTCACAACTTTTTTTTTTCTGAAAGTTGTGTGAGCCACCTTAATAAGGACATTGTGCTTCCATTACTGTGTCCCGAAGCAGTCCAATCTAAGGAAGTGCCCCCACACTTCTCTGATGTAATTAAGACACAAGTGTGTTGTAACTGTATGCCATGACTGTGCTTTATAGGACAGAATTGCTGTTCTTCGTTGTAGAGGGCCCATGTAAGGGCCTTGCAGCATCAACTGCTATAAACTTGTGCTGGACTTGGCAAACCATTATACGAGCATATGCCTTCAAGCGCTGAGAACGACTGTTTCCTGTAATGGCATGCTCCCCGGCATCCATATTACAGTTTTCTAACTCAGTCACTTGTTTGTCAGTTCATAAATTCACCAAATTTTACAAGCTGGATGAGACAGCAAATGCTGATTCCAGTGTTGGCTGTGAGGTTTTACAGGGAGCAGTTTTACTGGACTGTATAATTTTAAAATTTTTCTATCCTATATATTTGCCTGCCCCATTGTGACACTACTCTGGGACGTCTCAGTGATGATCTAAACAAAGTTGTGCCCTACAATGAATGAAAGAGAAATAAAAATTTCTTTTTTACTCCCCATAAAATGGAAAATTGTATCAAATACTTACCGTAATTTTCCTTTCCGTCAGGAAAACCTTGGTAGCATATTAGTGATAGAGCTCCGCCTCTTGACCGCTCCCTCAGGACCAGTGAATGGCATAAAAGGGACTAGTTAGCCGCCCCCCTCCCCCCATTCTTTGTAACAAGCTACATGCCAAAATGTACAGGGGGGGTCCCTATGCTGCCATGGTTTGGCGTCAGGAAAGGAAAATTATGGTAAGTATTTGGTACAATTTTTCGTTTTCCTGATGCCAACGTGGCAGTATACTAGTGATAAATAACTAGCTGACAGGGTGGGTTCTACTTGCCAGATCAATCTTTTAATTAGGATGGGACAGAAGACTGAATAGTCCTTCCTCCAAAGTCCACTGATGACAAGGCTCCCGGGTCTACTCCGTAATGATTGAGCAGGTATGCTGGGACGACTATGATACCTCTCTACAGATGGATACCATAGATGCTCCCGGGCTCTGGGCTGCCTATGAGGCTGCAACCACTCTGGTAGAGTGCGCCGCCGCTGACCGAAGCTCACGACCCCTCGCCCTATATGCAAAACCAAGCCTGCTAGAGTCCAGGCAGTAACCTCTTTTTCTTGATTTCCAGCTGTACCGCAAATATGCTTAATAGATGACCTGAAAGGAGCAATTGTGGAAAGGTACTTTACAGTTCTGAAAACGTCCAATTCGTGTGACTTTCCTGTGTGATGTTCTGGAAAATTAGTTAATGCCCAGATGTCTGTTGTATCAAAGATAGCAACAGCCCTCTATATAAGATAAGTAGAGATCGCTCTGGAGCAACCCGGAGTCTGCCCTTTTAGCACCCTGCTTGCAGCCCCGGTCTGCATATGTGTGGAGGGGAATTGCCTTCTGTATCCTGAAGTAAATGGCCAGGGAAAACCGAGGCCTTCATGGCCAGTATGGAGTAGTGTCCATGGCAACCGTGTTCACCCTTGACAGCCTCAAGAGGAATCTCATTTTGAAAGCTGTTGAGGGAAAATGTATATAGGCTAGATTGCAGCTGAGAATCTTTGCTTGCCTTGACCGACAGTCCCTCGCAGTGCGCCTTCCAAGCTGTCTTGCCAACATTATTCATAACAGTGATCCAATCTAAGGGTTCTAAATGGGCCCTGACTTCCTCAAGGTCTTTCCATCACCATGGACCGCTACTCATACTGAGTGACAATGTTATTAACTGTGCTAGATCCTGTTTCCTCTCTTGCCCTAAAAAATTCTAGTTGAAACTGGCGCTGGTGCCCATATGCCCAAGGAATCATCGGTATGCATGACAACGTTGTGCCCAGAAGACTGGTAATTTCTGGGCACATCTGGTAACTGATAACCCAGCCATATCCTGGGGGTATATATGGCATCCTCTTGGTGCGACAACAATTTTTCTAGTCCTCTGGATAGAAGAAGAATGACGTTCAGGTAGTGGCGAACCCGGAGACCCTGCTCTCTGAGTGGAGCTGACACGGCACTGAGATCCTTGTGAACATTCTCAGAGATATTTTTATGCCAAAAGGTAGGCTGTTAAAGTGGAGATGCGTATAACTGATCGCCAAACGTACTGATTTTGGAAAGAAAAGGAAAAGCATAAATTTGGGATGTAAGGATAGGCATCCTTCCTCATGATCCAGCAATAGCATCCAGCCATCTGGTTGTACTGTTTAAATGGACTCCCTTTTAAAGATCTCTAAGAGGGTCAAAAAGGTTTGACCTCTTACAATCTGCAACAGGACGCTAGCCACTGTCCCCTACGAACTACAAACAGGGTTGGGTAGAAGTCCTGCAATCTCTCCTGTGAATGGGACCAGGAGGACGACCCCCTGAGTCTGAAGTGTCTAAATATTGTAGAAGCCCACCCGCTGTTGCGGTGGATTTGGCAGCTCTGTGGGTGAAATGGTCTGGAGGAGGAACAGTGAGGAATATCCCGAAGTGACCATGAGTGCCTGATACTTTCCTCCAAGGATCTGTACAGCATGCTGTTGAGAAACCAATGAAGCATGCCCTCTGGCTCTTACCTCAAGAGTCTAGGCATGCGCTCGTCAAAAGGGCTAGTAGGTACCTGCGGTATACCCAAGGATTTTGATTTATTGGCCTTGTGAAAGGTTGCCCCTAGAGGAGCGGAACCTGCCAGAAGAAACATTTTTTTTTTTGCTTTTTGCTTCCGGTGTTATGGGAGCAGATCAGACTTACCTCCGGTCACTTCCGATATGTCTCCAGTTTCCTACCAAACAGAGATCTTGTGCCATAAAGTGACTTGCACCAATTTTGTTTCTAGGAATCAAGACGTAGCCCAGGGTCTCAACCATAGGGCCCCCCTAGCCGTGACCTATTATAGAATTGTCTTGGCCAGGTACCTGGTTGAGACTATTGCCGCTTCTGCAGTAAAGTTTGCCGACACATTCATCTTGGCTAGGGCCCAAATATCAGCCTTATGGATTTCCTCCCCAACTGCTGTGTCTGTATCCTGGGACCAGAAACCTAAACCACTAGTCACCAAGGTAAGGGCCACTGCCAGATAGCAGGCCCCTCTTGGCCGCCTCGTTATCGGACTACCGCCCCCTTTACTGTAGGCATGGATTTCAGCGATGCTATATCTGGTTTCTGCCAAGCATAAAACTTGTATTGAAGGAAAAACTCTCTCCAAACATTAGCCATTCCAATGTTTAAATCTCTTCCCTAAATGGAAAAGGTACTGCCGTTTTGAAAGGGTAAATATGACTGTCTTTTGACCGATGTAATGGCCAGCATGACTGCCTGGATACACAGTTTTACGAAGGAAAAACTGAAGCCAAGCAGCTCCGGGTCTTCCTCTGGTGAAGATGAGCTACTATTATCTGCAGGCTGCCCCCCTTGCCAGGGTAGCAGAACTGCAGGCTGCCTGGCCGGGGTAATTTAAAGTGAATTAAAAACAGAATCTTGTGCCACCCTTATAAATAATAAAGGCATTTGGCGTTACTTGTTAGCTGCAAACGCCTCCAGGCAGTCTTTACTCACCAGCCTCTTGGGCATAGGCACTCTGCGCCACAGGCCCTGTAGGACTCTTGCTGGGGCGCTGGCTCTGGGGAAGAGGAGCTAAGACCTCTTCCTTGGAACTTTTGTCTTGAGTGGGGGCGGCATCCGAGCTATGCTCCTCTGAAGAACGTCCGCCTTTCCCTGGCTCTGGTCTTTGAGAGCGTGGGCTGAAGCAAACAAAGCAATCCGCTTGAGAGGGCACTCTTTTCCTGAAAACTTACCGATACAGTGGTCCCCACCCTAGGTGTTGAGGGCCTTTGTATGGGCGGTGACTGACTCATGATCTGGAGAAATGGGATGGTCAGCTGAGATGAGGAGAGCTGAAAAAGCGACAGGAGGAGGAGTAGTTAGAAGAGAAAAGGATTCCCCTTTCCTTTTTTTTTTTTAATTTTAAAAGAAAATTAAAACCTCTATATACTTATTTACACACATACACGTATACATATATATAGTAGCTCACAAAAGTGAGTACACCCCTCACATTTTTGTTAAATATATTATTATATCTTTTCATGTAATGACACTTTGATACATTGTAAATTAGTGAGTGTACAGCTTGTATAACAGTGTAAATTTGCTGTCCCCTCAAAATAACTCAACACATAGCCATTAACGTCTAAACCGCTGGCAACAAAAGTGAGTACACCCCTAAGTGAAAATGTCCAAATTGGGCCCAATTGGCCATTTTCCCTCCCTGGTGTCATGTGACCCGTTAGTGTTAAAAGGTCTCAGATGTGAATGGGCAGCAGGTGTGTTTAAATTTGGTGTAATCACTCTCTTACTGGTCACTGTAAGTTCAACGTGGCATCTCATGGCGAAGAACTCTGAGGATCTGAAAAAAAGAATTGTAGCTCTGCATAAAGATGGCCTAGGCCAGTGATGGCGAACCTTGGCACCCCAGATGCTTGGAACTACATTTCCCATAATGCTCATGCACTCTGCAGTGTAGTTGAGCATCGTGGGTAATGTAGTTCCCCAACATTTGGGGTGCCAAGGTTGGCCATCACTGGCCTAGGCTATGAGATGATTGCCAAGACCCTGAAATTGAGCTGCAGCACGGTGGCCAATACCATACAGCGGTTTAACAGGACATGTTCCACTCAGAACAGGCCTCACCATGGTCAACCAAAGAAGTTGAGTGCACGTGCTCAACGTCCTATCCAGAGGTTGTCCCAGAAGGAAGCTTCTTCTAAAGATGATGCACAAGAAAGCCCGCAAACAGTTTTCTGATGACGAGCAGACTAAGGACATGGATTACTGGAACCATGTCCTGTGATCTGATGAGACCAAGATAAACTTGGTTCAGATGGTGTCAAGCGTGTGTGGCGGCAACCAGGTGAGGAGTACAAGTGTATCTTGCCTACAGTCAAGCATGGTGGTAGGAGTGTCATGGTCTGGGGCTGCCGCCACAGGGGAGCTACAGTTCATTGAGGGAACCATGAGTGCCAACAGGACAGCAAATGTACACTTCTACAAGCTGTACACTCACTACTTTACTTTGTAGCAAAGTGTCATTTCTTCAGTGTTGTCACATGAAAAGATATAAAATATTTACAAAAATGTGAGGGTTGTACTTTAAGTTTTTTTTTTTTTTTTCATTAATGTACACACAGCACCCCATATTGACAGAAAAACACAGAATTGTTTACATTTTTGCAGATTTATTAAAAAAAAAATGAAATATCACATGGTCCTAAGTATTCAGACCCTTTGCTCAGTATTTAGTAGAAGCACCCTTTTGATCTAATACAGCCATGAGTCTTTTTGGGAAAGATGCAACAAGTTTTGCACACCTGGATTTTGGGGATCCTCTGCCATTCCTCCTTGCAGATCCTCTCCAGTTCTGTCAGGTTGGATGATAAATGTTGGTGGACAGCCATTTTTAAGTCTCTCCAGAGATGCATAATTGGGTTTAAGTCAGGGCTCTGTCTGGGCCATTCAAGAACAGTCACGGAGTTGTGAATCCACTCCTTCGTTATTTTAGCTGTGTGCTTAGGGTCATTGTCTTGTTGGAAGGTAAACCTTTGGCCCAGTCCGAGGTCCTGAGCACTCTGGAGAAGGTTTTCGTCCAGGATATCCCTGTACTAGGCCGCATTCATCTTTCCCTCGATTGCAACCAGTCGTCCTGTCCCTGCAGCTGAAAAACACCCCCACAGCATGATGCTGCCACCACCATGCTTCACTGTTGGGACTGTAGTGGACAGGTGATGAGCAGTTTCTAGTTCTCTCCACACATACCGCTTGGAATTAAGGCCAAAAAGTTCTATCTTGGTCTCATCAGACCAGAGAATCTTATTTCTCACCATCTTGGAGTTCTTCAGGTATTTTTTAGCAAACTCCATGTGGGCTTTCATGTGTCTTGCACTGAGGAGAGGCTTCCGTTGGGCCACTCTACCATAAAGCCCCGACTGATGGAGGGCTGCAGTAATGGTTGACTTTCTACAACTTTCTTCCATCTCTTGACTGCATCTCTGGAGCTCAGCCACAGTGATCTTTGAGTTCTTCTTTACCTCTCTTACCAAGGCTCTTCTCCCCCGATAACTCAGTTTGGCCAGACTGCCAGCTCTAGGAAGGGTTCTGTACATCCCAAACGTCTTCCATTTAAGGATTATGGAGGCCATTGTGCTCTTAGGAACCTTAAGTGCAGCAGAAATTTTTTTGTAACCTTGGCCAGATCTGTGCCTTGCCACAATTCTGTCTCTTGAGCTTTTCAGGCAGTTCCTTTGACCTCGTGATTCTCATTTGCTCTGACATGCACTGTGAGCTGTAAGGTCTTATATGGACAGGTGTGTGGCTTTCCTAATCAAGTCCAATCAGTATAATCAAACACAGCTGGACTCAAATGAAGGTGTAGAACCATCTCAAGGATGATCAGAAGAAATGGACAGCACCTGAGTTATATGAGTGTCACAGCAAAGGGTCTGAATACTTAGGACCATGTGATATTTCAGTTTTTCATTTTTAATAAATCTGCAAAAATGTCAACAATTCTGTGTTTTTCTGTCAATATGGGGTGTTGTGTATACATTAAGGAAAAAAATGAACTTAAATGATTTTATCAAATGGCTGCAATATAACAGTGACACATTTAAGGGGGTCTAAATACTTTCCATCCCCACTGTGTGTATATATATATATATATATATATATATATATATATATATATATATATATATATATATATATATATATATATATATATATATTACACACATATACGTGCAATACCTGCAGCAGAGGGCACCAGAGGACGTGTGACTGTGCAGGAGGGAGCAGAAAAGAGAGGCGGGCTGGAGCCATGATCAAGGGTCCTACCATAGCCCACCCACTAATACCTATTGAGGCCATTAAACTGTCCCAGGAGAGAGAGAAAACCTTTTAGTACGTTTTCCTGCACTAATGACATTTAAGCACAATATGCCCTCAGCTAAAATGGCGCCCGGGTTGCCGGCCAGCACGCATGTGCAAGTTGGCGCACTCTGACGTCACTGAGTGCACCCCCGGCCTAGAAATTCAGAGCTAGGCGACCACGGGCAGCAAGGAACAGAGACCCCACTGGGCAGGGTAATGTGAATGGAAATGAGCCACTGCTGGAGGAGAGAGAAAAACAAATGGCAAAGGAAGTGAGATATCTAAAGGGAGACATAGGTAAAGGCGACCCTGTATGGCACAAGGGCCAAGAAGTAGAAAGAAAGCATAGCTGGCCACCCATATTCCACAAGTGCTGTAGTCACTAATTTTTAAAGGCAGATTTTGTTCCTAAAGAGGAAACTCTGCAGGGGCCCCATCATGATCCACAGAAGGGGCTCCCAGGCTATTTAGCACATTTAACAGTCCGAGCGCTGGGATTTCGTGCTGAAAGAGGCCAGATACTGCACTGAGGCAGAGGTGGGGACAAGTACTGCTTACTCTTCACTGGTGCGTTAAGGTATGAGGAAAAAAATAAATAATGGCGGGCGGCTAACTAGTCCTTTCTATTTCATATATCATGGGACACAGAACTAGGTTAATATTCATTACCTGCTGGGTTATGCTTCATCTCCAGGTGAATGGACACTGGGTAGACCAAAGGTCTTAAGACAGGAAGTGATCCCCTATATAACCCCTCCCATACAGGAAAACCGTTTTTTACCAGTGTCTGCAAGGTGGATGGCACGGTTGTTTGAGCTCTCTGAGCTCCGGGTCTCTAGTCCTACAAATGGTACTTAAATGAATCAAGGGATTGATCGATCAGATCCATTTAACACAGGCTCTATATGCTTAGATAAATGGTACGGGTAAATGAAACCCCTTTTATTTACTTATTGTGGGGTGTCCCAGTGATTGTAACAATCAGTCAAGCTAGCTAGAGGCTGGACACCTGTGTGCGGTAACCATACGGGGGCTAGCTGTGGGTGTTTGCAAAGTGTACCTTTTTTGCTTGTATCTGGCTGTTTTTTACCTATATGATGGCGCACAACGGTGCGCCATTTCGCCTTGGTTCACCATGGTGTACGTGCGTTCACAAGAGGGCTGCTGGGCTCAGCAGTTTGTTCGTTTGGCCATGGTGCACGCTGATTCGCCGCACATGCGCCGTAACCTTTATCTGGCCGTACGAAGATTTGCGTAATTTGCAAAAACAGCCACGCCCGTTCGCCGGGACCACGTATGCACAGAACGTTCCAGTGCACATCCAGCTTATTTAAGATGTGTATGCTAAGCATGTGGTGCTTCCAGAAGGCAGCTGTGGGACACAGAGCAGGCTCTGAACCAGGCATTTTCAGCGGTTCAGTTCTCCTTACCCAGGTCATGTGAGTCACCAGGTGTTGCTTGGCAGGCTAAGGATGGTTGCATAGCCCTATTAAAGGGTCTCCCTTCTGAGGTGTGTTAATACTACACCCAGGTATTTGTGGCTAGTAAATGTCTTCAAAAAGAGGAGCTGGACTAACACTACAGGGAAGGGCACACCTATGTTGTCAGTAGTTGCTGATGAACCTATTCATATCCCTAGTGTTGTATCCCCTGAAGAACCAGAGACTTCCAGGCAATCCACGCCGCTGTGCCTATCTGGTATTGTGCCTACAGTCAACGCTGCTGCTTCACCCTTTATCACCAAGGATGAACTGTCCTCGGCCCTAGACGGGTTAGAGCACAGGATTGCGGGCACGATTGCCTCCATCCCGCAGGGTGGCTAGAAGTGTGACAGATCCCACTCCCGGGACCCTCCTAGTTTGGAGCTGGAATGGGTTGAGGGTGGGGAAGAGCTAAAAGCTCAGGATTCTGTGGAGGGCCTGGCGGATGACTCTACTTCCGAGCAATCTGGACAAGAAGATAACCAGTTGTCTGCCTCTCAGTCGCAGAGGCTTTTGATCCTGACTCTTACCGAAATGGTTCAATTCTGCCTTTAAGTTGCCTCTTGCAGAGGTTACTGAGCTCCCCTGGTCCTCTTTGGGATCCCTGAGGCCTCTTCAGGCCATACAGGCTTTCCCCTTACACCCTCTGTTGGAACAGACAGTGTCAATAAATTGGAGTCATTATTAAAGGCTTCCAATTCTTTAGCCAGTTCAGCTATTCAGCCAGCTGTTGCAGCAGTTGGTATCTGCCAGTTTGTAAAGGATCAGGTCAGGACCGGTAGGATGATGTGGCTGAAAATAAGACCGATATTCCTCGAGCTCTGTGTTTTGCTGTTGACGCCTTAAAGGATTCAATACAGCAGGTTTCTCGTTTGGCTCTCTTGTCTGTACATATGCGCAGACTTTTGTGGCTTAAGAACTGGTCAGTTGAGCTTCCTTGTAAAAAGTTGTTGGCAGGTCTCCCCTTTCATGGGGAACACTTATTTGGTGATCATTTGGACAAATCTATCCAAAATATTTCCGGAGGGAAGAGTTCTCTACTTCCTGTGAAGAAAAGCACCAGGTGTCCCGCATTTAGAACCTCAGGGACTGCTTCCTCAAATGTCTCAGCACCAAGGCAGTTCCGCCACCAACAGGGCGCTAGAGCCAGGGGCAAGCCGCAAGGCCAGAGCCAGAAAAAGCCCTGGGTCCAAAACTCTTCTAAACCCAGAACCAAGCCCTCCTTTTGAGGGGACGCCCCCACTCTATTGCATGGGGGGAAGGCTGCTGCACTTTACGGACATTTAGAGAACAATAGTTCAGGACGAGTGGGTCACCAACTATATCACGCGGTTACAAGCTGGAGTTGTGGGAGGGTTCCCCCTCAGAGGTTTCTAAGATCCAGCGTTCCCTCGGATCCTCCAAAAAGAGACTTATTGCTTCAGGCACTATATCATTTAGTGCGTCAAGGAGTGATTGTAGAGGTTCCTGTATCCGAAAGGGGCACGGGTTTTACTCAAACCTGTTTATGGTTCAAAAGCCAAATGGGGACATGAGGCCCATTTTGGACCTAAGATCCCTCAACCAGTATCTACTGATAAAGTCCTTTCAGATGGAGTCTGTCCTCTCAGTAGTAGCCTCACTCTAGATGGGAGACTTTCTAGCCTCCATCCATATAAAAGATGCGTATTTACATGTACCTATCTTTCAGCCTCATCAGAGGTTCCTACGATTTGCAGTAGAGGAATGTCATTTTCAGTTTGTGGCTCTACCCTTCAGACTTGCTACAGCTCCACAGGTGTTCACAAAGGTCCTAGCACCAGTACCGGTTCTTTTAGGGGCCCAAGGGATCTTGGTGCTCTGGTATCTGGACGACCTGCTCAGAGATCACTCATTACAGGCTCTAGAACAGAGCATAACATGCACAGTGCAGTATTTGGAAAGCTTAGGCTGGATCATAAATACCAAAAAATCAGCCTTGAAACCAGCTCAGAGTCTAAAGTATTTAGGTCTGATCTTAGATGTGAAATACGGCTTAAGCAGGGGTATTTTTGCCACCCGTAAGGATCTGTGCCCTGAAGGATCAAGTGCGTCAGATAAGGGGCACCAGACAACCCTTCATTCGGCTCTTTATAAGTCTTCTAGGGAGGATGGTGTCCTCCTTCGAGGCAGTGCCCTATGCCCAGTTGGCTTGGAACAGAAGAGGGCAAGCCCTCTATCCAGTGTTCTTATCTCCTCGGGCAAGCTTAAGCCTAAACTGGTGGTTGCACAATCAGAACCTGTGAAAGGGAAAATCCTTCCTCCCGGTAACTTGGAGAGTACTGACTACAGATGCCAGTCTCTCAAGCTGGGGAGCGACCCTAGAGGGGTGCTGCCGCATGCTCCCGAAACGTGTCGCATAACGGCCGGCTTTTCCTCTACAGCGGTGGATTCCTGTGCAGACAGCGCCCTTGCGTGAAGGACTGAGGAAAGCAGGATCATCATCACCAGGACTCACCCTTGTTGGGACCCACATGCTCATACTCGCCACTTAAATGTGAGTTGATAACCTTATGTATCGTTACATTTTTAGAAACGTCTACACTGAGGCACCTCCTTTTGAACCACATACTAGTCTGGGCAGAGGGACATGTGCCGATTCTATAGGTAGTCCATATCCTGGGAGTAGAGAACTAGAAGGCAGATTATCTCAGCTGCCAGCGTATCTGCCCGGGGGAATGGTCCCTACACCCAGGGGTGTTCCAGGAAATTTGCAAACGTTGGGGATGACCAGAGGTCGACCTAGGTTCAACAACAAGCTACAGCAATTTGTGTTTCAAACGAGATCTTCTGGCAATTGGAGCAGATGCTCTGGTAGTTCCATGGAGCCAGTACTCCCTGGTTTATGCTTTCCCTCCGATTCCTCTCCTTCCATATTTGTTGCGCAGGATTCTGAGAGAGGGGGTTCCAGTCATTCTGGTGTCACCAGCCTGGCCCAGAAGGCCCTGGTTCCCGGAGATTCTAAGACTGTCAATAGACGGGCCATGGACGCTTCCACATTGCCCTGATCTACTGTCTCAAGGTCCTGTATTGCACCCCAATTTACAGTCTCTAAATTTGGTGGCATGGCTGTTGAACCCAGGGTGTTAAAGGATCGTGGCATCTCGGGGCCAGTGGTGTCTACACTAGTGAATGATATAAAAGCTGTCCCTAGGAAGATCTATCATAAGGTCTGGAAGACTTATATTGCTTGGTGTGAAGCCAGAAAATGGCATCCTCAAACACTTAATTTGGCGAATTCTCTTTTCTATTGTCAGCTGTGGAAATCAGATTGGCTTTGAGTACAGAGGTCAGATTTCGCCCCTCTCATTATTCTTCCAAAGGCCTTTACATAGTTATAGTTAGTCAGGTTAAAAAAAGACACAAGTCCATCCAGTTCAACCATAAAAAAAATGAATAAAATAAAAAATATCGTACAATCCAAAATACCCAATTCTATACCCACAGTTGTTCCAGAGGAAGGCAAAAAAAACACCAGCAGAGCATGCTCCAATTTGCTACAGCAGGGGCAAAAATTCCTTCCTGATCCCCCAAGAGGCAATCGGATTTTCCATTGATCAAGGTTACCTATAAATGTTAGTACCCAGTTATATTATGTACATTTAGTAAAATATCCAGGCCTATCCTAAAGCAATCTACTGAGCTGGCCAGAACAACCTCTGGCGGGAGGCCTTTAGCCTCCTATTCACTGGTTCGAACCTTTATGCTGGTGGCAACTCGTTTGCTTCCCCCTATTAGGTCACCTATGTGTCCTTGGGACTTGAGCTTGGTGCTGTCTGTGTTACAGAAACAAGCATTTGAACCTATCAAGGAAATTCCATTAGACTTGCTGTCATGCAAACTAGCCTTCCTGATGGTCATCACCACGGCTAGAACGGTGTCAGAGTTGGCTGCCCTTTCGTACAGGGAACCAGTCTTGATCATTCACCATGACAGGGTCGTGTTACGACCTGTTCCATCCTTTTTGCCAAAAGTGGTGTCAACCTTTCATTTAAATCAGGACATTATTTTGCCTTCTTTTTTCTCTCAGCCTCGTTCAGCAGAAGAGAGACGACTGCATTCTTTGGACGTTGTCCGGGCAGTCACAGTTTATTTGTCTAGATCTGTGGAGATCCGAGGATCAGACTCCTTTTTTGTTTTACCAGGCAGCTTCCATTGCCAATTGTGTCCGCCAATTGGTCATTCAGGCCTATGGTCTGAAACGTAAAGCTCCTCCCTTTGGGGTGAGAGCTCATTCTACCAGGGGTGTAGGAACCTCCTGGGCTTTTCGCCATCAGGTATCTGTGGCTCAGATTTGTAAGGCTGCTACCTGGTCTTCAGTGCATACGTTCACAAAATTTCATCAAGTGGATGTTCGAGCAGCCGAGGATTCTGCTTTCGGCCGCAGTGTACTTTGGGCTGCCGTATAAGATCTGATGCCTGTTGTTTTGGCAGGGTGTCTCCCTCCCCTCAAGGCTATTGCTCTAAGACGTTCCAGCAGGTAATAAATCTTGGCCTAACTCTGTGTCCCATGATGTATGAAAAAGAAAATAGGATTTTTTCATCATACTTACCTGTAAAATCCTTTTCTTTGAGTACATCATGGGACACAGAGATCCCTCCCCTATTTTTGAGGATTCAGTGCTTGCTACAAAACTGAAGTACTTCCTGTATGGGAGGGGTTATATTGTCAGAAACCATGAAATCAGACCGAGAGAGTACAGTTAAATCACACTTGTTTAATAATAAAAGTAAATAGAACAAACGTAGTCAAAGCATAGCCAATAGTTTGGTAACCGGAACGGATAGTCATCCAACCCAGAAGGTCAGGGATCAGTGTAGTGAAGGGGTTTCAGCCAAGCAAGTCTTTAAACAGGAACGTGGGAGATAGTCTCTGTGATGTTGACCAAGGCGAAGGCAGAGATCCTCTAGGCTGGACGGCTTAACTAGGCAGGACTGACGAGCAGGATATTAACAGCTGAGTAACTGTGGAGAGATGGGAGCTGGCAATTAGCCGACAGCTGAGCAGCCAGCTCAGAGAAGGAAGGGCTGAGCCCAGCCCTGACAATACGCCCTCCTCAATGACCCCTCCCCCTCGGAAGACCACCAGGCTTGAGGGGAAAACGTCTATGGAAATCACGGAGGAGGACAAGGAGCATGTACGTCCGAGGATGAGACCCAAGACCGTTCCTCCGGACTGTACCCTTTCCAATGCACCACGGAACCTACGGGAGTCAACAATGGACTGTACTTCATACTCCTCATGGTTCTCAACCTGTACAGGGTGAGAACATGGCACCGAGGTGGTAAAGCAGTTGCGGACTAAAGGTTTTAATAAGGAGACATGAAATACACATATTAGAAGGAAGATATAATGCGTAAGCCACTGGGTTAATCCTGTGAAGAATTCGAAAAGGCCCAATAAACCGAGGTGCGAACTTCAGTGAGGGAATACAAAGTCGGAGGTTGCGAGATGACAGCCAGAACCTGTCCCCAACCTGGTAGGAAGGCGCAGGCAGGCGTCTGCGGTCAGCATGGAGTCTGTACCTATCAGCATGTCGCAAAGCCTCCTGGCCTAAGTGGAACCAAGACGACTGAGATGCTCCTCTAACGCAGGAATACGCTGCGGAACAAATGAGTCAGGCAACATGGAAGGTTGGAAACCATAATTCGCCATAAACAGGGACAATCGGGAAGCAGAATTCAAGGCACTGTTGTGAGCAAACTCTGCCCACGGTAATAGGTCTTACCAGTTATAATGGTCAGGAATATAGCAACGTAGGAATTGCTCCAAGGACTGATTGGATCTTTCTGCGACCCATTAGACTGCAGGTGATATGCAGAAGAGAAAGCAAGCTGAATTCCCAACTGTGCGCAAAAGACCAGACAGAACCGGGACACAAACTGACTACCCCTGTCTGAGACAGTCACCTTGGGTAGCCCATGTAAGCAAAAGATCTCCCGAGAAGCCAGTTCCTTAGAAGTGGGCAACTTCCTGGGGGTTGGGTAACTCCACAATGAAATCCATAGACAGGTGGGTCCAGGGCCTCTATCCATTGGGTATGGGTTGTAGGAGGCCCACTGGAAGGTGTCATGGAGTCTTACTCTGAGCACACACGGAACAGGCAGCTACCAAGGCGGTTACATCAGCATGTAGACTAGGCCACCAGAATTGTTGGAAAATGGCCCAAAAGAGTTGATTCTTCCCAGGGTGGCCAGCAGCCTTGGGAGAATGGTAAGTCTGGAGCACGGCAGTATGGAGACTCTCTTGGGACAAAGCAGCGGTCACAAGGTTTCTCAGGAGGATCTTGGTCCTTTTGTCACCCAAAGGAGAAGTGAAACTGGTGTGAACCGTAGCCAGAATACGATCAGGAGGAATCAGAGGAACCGGAACCGACTCCATCTTGGAGTTGGAGGAAAATGGTTGTGACAAAGCGTCAGCCCTGACATTCTTAGTACAGGGTAAGAATGAGACAATGTAATTGAAACTTGACAAGAAAAGAGCCCATCGCGCCCTTCTGGGAGAGAGGCGTTTTGCCTCAGACAAGAATATGAGATTCTTATGGTCAGTAAGAATGAGAACCATCACACCTATGAGATGTTTCCATTCTTTCAGGGCTAAAATGATTGCCAACAGCTCTCTGTCACCAATCTCGTAATTGCACTCCACAGGTGACAATTTCTTGGAAAAGTAGCCATAAGGATGCATAGCACTCTGAGGTTGACGTTGAGACAGAAGGACACCAACATCAACCTCGAGGATAAAAGGTAATGTAGGATCAGGATGTGCCATCACAGGAGCAGAAACAAAGGCAGCCTTGAGACTCTTAAAGGCCTTAGCGCACTCTGGAGACCAAATCTGTTGGTTACTGTCCTTTCTGGTCATATCAGTCAGTAGCTTGACCAGAGAAGAGAAGTTACTAATAAACTTCTGATAATATTTGGCAAAGCCCAGCAAGCGCTACAGAGGACGTAAACCCACGGGTCTGGGCCACTGTAGGACTGCTGAAAGTTTCTCTGTGTCCATCGAAAAACTAGCGGTGGAAATGACATAACCCAGGAATTTAACCTGTTCATAATGTAACTCACACTTCTCCAGTTTATAATAGAGATTGTTCTCTCTTCGTTTCTGAAGCACACGACAGACATCTGTGTGGTGGCTCTCCAGGGACTTGGAAAATATGAGGAAATCGTCAAGATAAACCACCACACATAACTGCAACAAATCTCGGAGGACATCGTTAATAAATTCCTGGAAAACTGCCGGGGCGTTACAAAGGCCAAAAGGCATTATGAGGTACCCATAATGACTTGTTCTGGTATTAAACACAGTTTTCCACTCGTCGCCCTCCTTAATCCTCACAAGATTGTATGCCCCTCTCAAATCAAGCCTCGTGAAAGCCGTTGCTCCCTTGAGGCAGTCAAATAACTCCATAGTCAACAGAATCGGATAGGCATTCTTAATCGTGAAATGATTGAGACCCCTACAATCAATACAAGGGCTCAGTTCACCACTTTTCTTCACAAAGAAGAAACCAGCACCAGCAGGAGACGAGGATTTGCGGATGAAACCTTGAGAAAGTGCGTCTGCAACATACTTCTCTCTTCAAACTACAGGCCTAACCTTTGACAAAAACATGGCTAAAATCGATCGCGGTACTCCTCCGGCAGGGAGGAGAGTGAAGAGGTGCACAGGACTTTGGCTACTTTCTGGAAGCATGTCTTGCTGCATTGTGGTGACCAGGAAACCTCAGCACGGAGCCAATCAATAGAGGGGTTGTGCCTCTGTAGCCAAGGATAACCAATAAGCGGCGGAAACTTAGGTGAGGAAAGAACTTGGATTTGGATTATCTCACATGGTGAAAAGCCCCTACGGCCATGGACAATGGAACAGTCTCATGAGTCACATGGGCAGGCTGTAGAGGTCTCCCGTCAAGAGCCTCCATGGCAAGTGGAGTGTCACGCAGCTGCAGCAGAATTGAGTGCTTCGACACAAGGGCAGCATCAATAAACAGGCCCTGCAGCCCCAGAGTCGATTAGAGCCTGTATCTCAGTGGTTGACTCAGCCCAAGAAAGGGTGATCGAAACCAGGGGCTTATCCTTCTGGATAACTGGGGATGAAACAACGCCACCTAAAGTCTATCCAGGACCTCAAGGTTTGGGCGTTCTGTGGATTGGTAGGACAAGACTTCAAAAAGTGACCTGCCTGGCCACAATAAAGGCACAATCTCTCCCTCCTCCTAAAGGTTCTCTCATCCGCAGAGAGATGCGTGAAACCCAAGTGCATGGGTTCACCTTCACTGACTGACCCGGTACCAGGAGGCATGGGAGGTGAGGGAGGCACGGGTGGGACTGCAAAGCTTGGAGACAAACGTACAGGAGGCTTCCGCAAACACTCCTTAAGAGTCTTTCTCTGAATCTGGAGTCAATAAGGATGGCAAACGTGATCAACTTCTCCAGCTCAGTGGGTATATCTCGGGCTGCTATCTCATCCTTGATGGTATCGGAGAGACCATGTGAAAAAACAGCAACGAGGGCCTCATTGTTCCACGTAACCTCTGCTGCCAGAGTACGGAATTCAATGGTGTAATCGGCAACAGTTCTCATACTCTGATGAACATGAGGCACTTGGCAGCAGAAGCGGAGTGTGCGGGAACATCACATACCCTTTTAAAGGAAGCCAGAAACTCAGGGTAACTCAAGACAACAGGTTTTTGCGTCTCCCATAGAGGGTTTGCCCAGCGCAAGGCTTTCTCAGAAAGCAAAGCTATCACGAAACCTACTTTGCTTCTGTCCGTGGGAAATGCCTGGTTCAGCATCTCAAAGTATATCTCAGCCTGGTTGAGAAATGCTCTGCATCGCACTGGATCACCCCCAAATCGCTGGGGAAGTGGAGCAGAACCGGACATCCCTCTTTATAGAGGTAATACTCGAGGCGGGTTCCTGCACAGAGATTGGAGCAGCAGCAGGGACAGCCTGTAACACAGGTTGTACTGGAGCAGCCACAGTGGGAGATTCCAGGTGAGCCAAGTGACTCAGGAGCATTTGTATTGCCATGGCAAACTGATCCATGTGGTGATCTTACTCGTCCAATCTGGAAAAAAATATTACCAACTAGTGGATTTGGCTGTATCTTCTGAATTCATGGCCTTCGACTAATAGAACAAACGTAGTCAAAACATAGCCAATAGTTGAGTAATCAGAACGGATAGTCAGCCAAGCCAGAAGGTTAGGGATCAGTATAGTGAAACAGCAGGCAGGATCTGGAGCCAGAAGGGATGTCAGCCAAGCAAGTCTTTAAACAGGAATGCGGGAGATAGTCTCTGTGGTGTTGACCAAGGTGAAGGCAGAGATCCTCTGGGCTGAACAGCTTAAGTAGGCAGGACTGACGAGCAGGATATCATCAACAGCTGAGTAACTGTGGAGAGATAGGAGCTGGCAATTAGCCGACAGCTGAGAGGCCAGCTCGGAGAAGGAAGGGCTGAGCCCAGCCCTGACATATATAGGGGATCACTTCTTGTCTAAAGATCCTTGGTCTACCAGTTTCCATTCACCTGGAGATGAAGTATAACCCAGCAGGTAATGAACATTAGCCTAACTCTGTGCCCCATGATACTTGTGATGGATCTTATCCCACACTCCGCTGAGTGCTTCTGTCAGTAATACCACTTCCTCCAGTCTGACCCTCAGATAGATATTTTATTATAGCTGCATTGAATACTAGGTGACCAGACAGTCTGTCTCTGCAGGTCAATGTGATCAGCTCTTTCAAGGATCATGTATTGTTCAGAATTAACAACCAAGAATAGTCTTTAATAGCCACAGAGGAAATGATTTTACAATGAGTAAAAGCTTTTATTTGGTAAGCTGATTTTATGAAAAAAAATAACCTGATCTGTTTTTAAGAAAGGATGATAAATGTGTATAAATATGTATTTTTTACCTGTTTTCATTCATTACAATTTGTTTAATTTTTTTTTTTTTTAAGTAAGCCTCCATCTGCAATTTATCACTATTTCAGAGCTGACATAGTGATCATATGGTCAGAAACCATTCTGATCTGGTTCAGGTTCGTGAGTGGACACCCCAGCTATCAGCGACAATCAGGATTATGAGTCATCTCCTTCACAACTGACAGCAAATATCCCAAGAGCTATCTAGATATTTCAGGCTTTTGTTTGGGTAATCAACTTCCGTAAATCTGCCCGTCTGCGCTCCAGCATTCTCTGCATCTGAAATATCTAGGTCTCATCCTAGACATGGCCAAGCAAAGGTTTTCTTTCTGCCAAAAAAACTTCCCTCTCTAAAGTCTCACACTCAGACCTTAAAGTAATTGTAAACGAACACCTTGTAAAACAACCCAATCAGTTTAAAATAGAAATGAAAGGCAAAACATATTTGTAAAGATATAAAAATGCTGTACATTACAAATACCTTTTTTCCCTTTTTTAAAAAAAAAAGAGATCACATTCCCCTTGTTCTCAGCTGCAAAGGAGCTGGGAGGAGGAGAAACCGCAGCACACCAAGCTTTCCAGTGAATGACTGTGCAGGGGGGGCGTATCAGGACAAGTCGGATCATTGGAGGAGAGCACACTGAGTTCCCAGCACAGCTAGAGATCTAACCATGGTGTGGTCACTTTTTAATAGAGGGACTACCTGTAATACCAGTGATTTCACATAAAGGAAGCATACAATGAGAACAGGATACTTTCTCATACAAGTACATGATACAGCAGGCACATATCAGGAATAGGAAATGTTGGGGTAGCAAACACTTTAAAATCAGAAAGATTCTCTGTGAGAGTCCTAGGCCTCAGGATTGCTGGTTCTGAGCTCTTCCCTTTGCTCAGTTCCACTCAAGGTGCCTCCAGCACAACATTTTATTAGCCTGGAACAAACACTCCTCATCTCTCAAATTCCTTTTGCTTCTCTCCAGCCAAGTAAGGACCCTTCTTCTCCAGGGACACCCTATCAGGATGCATTCAGACAGTAACACAGCAGAGGCCTATATCAATCATCAGGGGAGGACTAGGCAGCCTTTGAAGGTCTGATCATATCATGGATGGAAAAGCACTGCCCAGCAATCTCTGCTGTTCAGACCTTGTAAGTGGAAAGCCTGATAAAAAATGTCCTCAGTCGTCATCACTTGGACAAAAGGGAAAGGTCCCTCCATTTGAACATTTTAAATAACCTATATCAGAAATGGAGGACCTCAGATGTGGACATCCTGGCCTCCAGCTTCAACAAGTTACCTCTGTTTTTGACCAGGACCAAGAATTCTCTAACACCGGCATCAGAAGGTCTAAGAAATTCCATGGACTCAGTTGAGGTCCATTTATGAGTTTACTTCAGTTCTTCCTTAATTGCTCCCCAAGATAGAGCAGATAACAAATCAGTGATTCTTATTGCACCAAGCTGGACCAGAAGAACATAGTAGCCAGACATACACTCCTATGAGATAACCCTTGGCCTCTCCCAAACAGTCAAGAGCCAGTGTTTCAAGCTCTGTCATTCCCACATTACTCAAGGCCAGAAAAGCCACTTTGAGAAAAATCTTCTGGAGATCCTTTTTCACTTGGCATGAACACAGGTGTTTCAATCCCAGAGGCTACTTGGTACCTGTGTTTTTTTACAGTCAAAACTTTACCAAACTTGGCTCTAAATACTCTTAAGCAACCATTTTTAGCCTTGTCCATTGTATTGCGTAAGCGTTTGGCTTCTTGCTCTCATTAAAAAAAGAAAGAGAGAAAAAGAAAACCCTTTATTCAAGATGTATCTCGGATCACCCCCCTCTCCCCCCAATTACAGCATTGTCAGCTGTGTTTTGTTAGCGTTCCCTCTTGTAAGGAGCCCTTTCAGAGTGACAGTGGTCTTACTCCAAAATGACCTCCTTTCTACCTAAGGTGGTATCAGCCTTCCACCTTAATAAAGACATTTCCCTACCTCCCTTGTGCCCTGCTCCAAGCTTCACAAGGAAATTGCTATCTAGTGGTGTCACTGTGGGGGTGCAACTCGCACCCGGGTGACACCATCCAGAGGGCAGCATCTAGGCAAGGGTCCTGGGTCCAGAAGGGAGAGCATTTTTCAGTCGGAACATGCCGACGCCTCGCTAGCCCCGGGTGAGACTCCTCAGTCTCACTGTCGCTGCGGCTGCCTCCTGTCACTTCCAGTACAAAAGACCGCTGCCCGGAGGGTGACAGTCTGTGCATGCAAATCTCTGGGCGGTGGCTGCACACTTAAACCTCCCCTGCCCAGGTGCGTAAAAGGGGGGGGGGGGGGTTGGCTGATGTAAGAGAAGGGGGGTCTATACTGAGGGGTGGGTCTTTACTGAGGAAGGGGGTCTGTATTGAGGAGGGGGGTCTATACTAAGGGAGGGGGTCTATACTGAGGAAGGAGGGACTAAACTTGGTAGAGGGAGGGTCTGTATTGAGGGAGGACTATACTTGGTGGAGAGGGGGGGTCTGTAATGAGGGGGGGACTATGCTTGGTGAAAGGGGGTCTTTACTGATGGAGGGGGTCAATAGTTAGTGGAGAGTGGAGTATGTACTGAAGGAGAGGGGCCTGTACTGAGGGGTGACTATAGTTGGTGGAGGGGGGATGAACACCATGTTTTACCGCACCGGTGACACCAACCCTAGTGACGCCACTGTTGCTCTCCATTGTTTGGATGTAACCAGGGCTGTCAGAGTGTATCTGAAAGCCCCAGCCTCTACAAATATAAAAAAAACATGTTCTCGTTTTGGCCTGCTAACAAGCTCTCAAAAAGGACACCCTGCTTCTAAGTCTGCTGTTGTCAGGTGGATAACACACATTGTAAGAGACTATACTCCTAAGGCAAGGGTCTCCAAACTTTGTAAACAAAGGGCCAGTTTACTGTCCTTCAGACTTTAGTGGGGGGCCGGACTGTGGCCAGCGGCAATAGAACATTTTTCTGGTATCCGTGTGATTAAACAGTGCCCAATCTTTTGTATTAGAGGGAGGAATATCACCCAATTGTTGTTGTCAGTGGAAGAAATGGCACTCCATTGTCAGTGGCAGGAATTATGCCCCATATTTGGTGTCAGAGGGCAGAATAGTCTCCTATCAGTGGGATGAATAATGCCCCAAGGTCCGCAGTTTGGAGACCCCTGCTCTAAGAGATATGCAATTAGCGGACCTCCAGCTGTTGCAGAACTACAAGTCCCATGAGGTATATCAAGACTCTGACAGCCACAAACATGACACCCAGAGGCAGAGGCATAATGGGACTTGTAGTTTTGCAACAGCTGCTCTAAAGGGTCTGGTACCTCCAGTACGCTTATGTGCTGACTCTACCTAATCAGTGGGGATTTCCTGGGCATTCCACCATCAGCCATCTGTTGCTCAAGTTTGTAAGGCCACCACCTGATCTTCAGTTCACACATTCTCCAAGTTCTACCAGGTGGATGTCCAGGCCTTTGCGGATGCAACTTTTGGCCACAAAATTCTTTAAGTGGCACTTTTTTATATTTTTGTTGGGTTCGTTGGCACTGTCCTGTTTTCCTTGCTGTTGCCCACCTTTCTGATCCATTGCTTGGGAATGTTCTATGGTCTATAAATATCCAGCCTACGTCCTTTACTCTACAATTAGGGTAAAATTAATTTTGACTTGCCTGTAAATTCAGTACCTTAGAGTACAGTACAGGATACATGCCAACCTTCCCTTTTGTTCCTGTGTTACTCTGCAGTGCATTGCTCGCATAGTGGGTAGGGTATAGGGGTATATCCAATGGGGGTCCAAAAGCTTTGCCAGTGTCCAAACACCTGAAGGTAGCAATCCATAACCCAGGTTCTTTGAATCTCCACCCCGTGTCCTGTACTGTAATCCAAAATACAGAATTTCTTATTTTTGGTGCCATTCGCACCACACTCAGATCTACGAAGCCAAGAATTAACACACTGTTATGGCATTTGTTATTTGCAGGCTCTAGAAGATCGTCCAAGTTTTCTTCAAGTAGATCAGGGAGACAGTAGCAGTCCCTCATTTAATCCTTCAGACACTTCTCTCCTGTCTTCATCTTCTCCCATCGATGAAATAGAAGAAAAGAAATCCAGCTTCTTAAAGCGAAGGCAGTAAGAAAAATGTGTTTTGTAATATTAAGTGTATTGTCAAAATGTAAAATCATAGTCAATTTCGCACTGAATTTCCATTACTCCTATTAACCTAATTTATAATGAACTTTGTAAACTTACTCTGTGAAGATCCCCACACATTTACTTCCTTGAATTTAATGACATGTATTCACTATACCTTGTGTCACACATTTCACAGAGCCTGCCATCTGAAGTATAAAGGCGCTGAAAGGAGGAATTTTAATAGTCTATACAGAAATTACTTTTTGCAGGTAGCAAAATATCAAGGGATATGTAGACCCTAAAAATAGAAATAAATTGCAGAGAGGTAGCTGCGATGCCTGCTGGGAATCTAGGAAATGTGGAAAGAGACCATTAAACAGGCAACTATCATGCTATGAAAGAAAATTTTTCAGGAAAGCTTATATTGCATTGTCAAAAATTACTTTGTAATGCTATTGCAATGCTGACAGTATAAAATGAAAATGTATGCTCTGACTATAGAATATTTTAACTTAGTGTTTACTTTTTTTTCTTTTTATTGTATTCTCTTGTGGATTATTTCAATCTGATCTGATTATCTAGTGATATCTAAATACTGTAGTTTCATAATCATGGACATAACGAGGCTGATTTATTAGTAGAGTTAAAGTGGTACTAAAGGTTCGATTTTTTTTTTTTTTTTTTTTTTTTAAATAACAAACATGTCATACTTGCCTCCACTGTGTAGCTTGTTTTGCACAGAGTGGCCTCGAACCTCCTCTTCTGGGGTCCCTCAGCAGCTGTCTCGGCTCCTCCCCGCATCACTTAACCCCCCTGGGAAGCGCTTTCTCAAGAGGGTTACCTTTCGGGCGCGCTCCCAAGTCCAGCATTTGCGTCCATAGACACAAATGCCGGACCCGGCCCCGCCCCCCGGCCAGCGTCATTGGATCTGATTGACAGCAGTGCGTGCCAATGACTGCGCTGCCATCAATCTATCCAAATAAGAGCCGAGAAGACCCGGCCGAAATCCAGGGACTTTTGAGGGCTCTGGTAAATAAACGGGGGGGGGGGGGGGGGGGCTGGGGGGCCAGTAAGCATCAGATGTTTTTTCACCTTAATGCATAGGATACACCCCTATGCATTAGGGGTGTTCACATTTTAAGTGTTCACAAAATAAGTTGTGTACAAATTCAGAATCCATTAGGCAATCATGTGCAGATGGAAACAAAGGCAATCTTGAGCATAAGGTTATAGCACCACCTTAGTAGTAGGACACTAGGCAGGACACTTTGTTTTTTATTGAGGGAAATTAACTTGGATGGGATAAGGGAATATGGGATGCCCACTGAATTGCAGATTATTGACACTGGACCAACTATATACACTCCAGTCTTAACTCCAGCCCAACACTTGCTTGCAAGACTATTCCTCCTCAACCAAAAACTATAGTTGCACGCTAAAACCTAGTGGTGAGTGGATACATGGTTAAATAACACAAATTGAATGATATCAAATAAATATATTGTGAACGTGAAGCTGCTGCTATCACCTACAGTATCTCACAAAAGTGAGTACACTCCTCACATTTTTGTAAATTTTATTACGTCTTTTCATGTGACAACACTGAAGAAATTACACTTTGCTACAATTTAAAGTAGTGAGTGTACAGCTTGTATAACAGTGTAAATTTGCTGTCCCCTCAAAATAACTCAACACACAGCCATTAATGTCTAAACCGCTGGCAACAAAATGGAGTACACCCCTAAGTGAAAATGTCCAAATTGGGCCCAAAGTGTCAATATTTTGTGTGGCCACCATTATTTTTCAGCACTGCCTTAACCCTCTTGGGCATGGAGTTCACCAGAGCTTCACATCTTGCCTCTGGAGTCCTCTTCCACTCCTCCATGATGACATCAATTTGCTGGTGGATGTTAGAGACCTTGCGCTCCTCCACCTTCCATTTGAGCATGCCCCACAGATGCTCAATAGGGTTTAGGTCTGGAGACCTGCTTGGCCACTCCTTCACCTTTACCCTCAGCTTCCTTAGCAAGGCAGTGGTCGTCTTGGCAGTGTGGGTCACTGGGGTTGGAGTGACCTGGTGCGGTAAAATATGGTGTCACTCCCCCTCCACCAAGTATAGTCCCCCCTCAGTACAGACCCCCTCTCCACTAAGAATAGACCCCCCTCCCTCAGTACAGACCCCCTATTACACCAACTATTTTCCCCCTCAGTATATGCCCCCCTCTCCACGAAGTGAAGACCACCCCTCTCCCTCAGTACAGACCCCCTCTCCACCAAGTATAGTCCCCCGCAGTACAGACCACCCTCCCTCAGTATAGACCCCCCCACTAAGTACAAACCCCCCTTACGCTAAGTTCAGAGCCCCCCTTCCCTAGTCCAGACCCCCTACACTAAGTACAAACCCCCCTTCACTAAGTACAAACCCCCCTTACACTAATTAGAGCCCCAACCCCCCTTACACAAAGTACAGATCCCCCTCAGCCCAGACTGCCCTACACTAAACACAAACCCCCCTTACACTAAGTCCCCCACCAGCCCTCACACTAGGTTCAGACCCCCCTCCCCCAGCCCAAACCCCCCTTACACTAAGTACAGACACCCCTCTCTCAGTCCAGACCCCCACCCCCCCACTAAGTATGGACCTCCTCCCTCAGTACACACTCTGTGCCCCTCCTACATCTACAATAAAGTACAGTACAGACCTTAGCTCAGCATACACAGCAGTGTCCCTCCTCCGGTCTGTGTACATGTAGACATCCGAGGAGGGGGAGGTGGCTTTAGCTCTAGTCCGCTCTGCTGTGTGAGATAGCGGGACAGGGGCAACCTAATCAGCCGGCGAGCCAGCACGATACACAGATGCCGGTGCGGTGTCACCCGGGTGTGGCCCGCATGATCCCCCCCAGCGACGCCACTGCATCTTGGAGGTGTGTTTGGGGTCGTTATCGTGTTGGATAACTGCCCTGTGGCCCAGTCTCCGAAGGGAGGGGATCATGCTCTGCTTCAGTATTTCACAGTACATGTTGGCATTCATGGTTCCCTCAATGAACTGTAGCTCCCCAGTGCCGGCAAAAATATATGAATGAAGAGTCGTCTTATAAACAGTGTACTTCAAACTTCACTGTGAAAATCGTGCCTCACAAACAAATTCCAATCCGTGACTTGTGTTCCCTTCACCAGGTGCAATGGAAGCTCACCTCCTTCATAGACCATGAAAGAGTCAAACACGCTCAGAACTCAAAGTAATTTTCATTAGCAAATTGCTCTGCATTGATCACCCACAGCTTTCTTTTAAAAAGACCCTGCAGGGGTCAAACACGCTCTGCACACAGTGTACTTCTACTTTAATAGTGGCTCCGTATTGATCACCAGCAGCTTCAAACCATCTTTAAAAGATAAAAGTGCTTCCAATAGTGCATTACCTGGGTGTTAAGCTGAATGAACCTCACCACCCCGGCTTAACACATTAGACTCTCATTTATTTAAAAAAAACACAGCATAGAAGCAAATCCAGCAGGTCTTATGTGTAACATGTATAAGTCACCACCAAGCTGATTGCATGGCTATATATTTTTGGCATTCATTCATTCACTTTACATATATCAGCGGTTTTAGCTATATATCCTCATAGCTGTAAGCAGTGCCATCACACTTCTATCACTTATTCCTCCTCAGCACCTCCTGCACATCACTTACTTGTACTTCCAGGATCAACTAGCACAGGTTTAGGCCTAACACTGGTTCAGCCAGGCCTTGAAAGTTCCCATTGTGCGTAGAGACTTATGCCGCGTACACACGGTCGGACTTTTCGTCTGCAAAAGTCCAACGGACGCTGACGGACTAAAGCTGGCTGGTAAGCCGATCGTGTGTGGGCTTCTCCGGACTTTCAACTGACTTTTTTAGCCTCAAATCCGACGTACTTTAGATTTGAAACATGCTTCAAATCTTTCCGACGGACTCGAGTCCGGTCGAAAAATCCGCTCGTCTGTATGCTAGTCCGACGGACAAAAACCCACGCTAGGGCAGCTATTGGCTACTGGCTATGAACTTCCTTATTTTAGTCCGGTGTACGTCATCACGTAAGAATTCAACGGACTTTTGTGTGATCGTGTGTAGGCAACTCTGTTCGTTAGAAAGTCCGCCGCAAGTCCGTCGAAAGTCCGCCAAAAGTCCGTCGAAAGTCTGTCGGACAGGCTGTCGGACTTTTGTAGCTGAAAAGTCCGACCGTGTGTACGCGGCATTAGAATCCCAATGGTGTAGCAAAAATATGACAGTCCTTGGTGCTAGTTGTCCTACACGTGGCTACTGCTCCCAGTACTACCTCTTCAGACCCTGCCTACCCACGCGGTTGCAGCTGCCTCTCTCCTGCCCATTCTTCCACAGTCCACTCTTCTGGTTCTGCACCCATCCCAGACTGCTCTCTCCCAGTGCTCTCAGGCTTGCCTCCCCAGTCCTCCTTACTGTGCATCACTCACCAGCCCACCCGGCTGCAACCTGTTGTTCCTCCCTGGAGACTTGCCTGGCAGTGCTATCTCCCGCTGTCCTCTCCTTGCTTCCGTGCCTTCAGGCCAGGGCACCTCCACGTCTGCGCCCAGGCCCAAGGTCACCCCCCAAGACTTGGGAGCTCCATCTCCAGCTTCCTCACAAACTCCTCCCCAGCTGGGCTGACCCTAGGTATTTAAGGATGCCTGCACCCTGCCAATCCAAGTTTGGGATTGGTCAGGGCTCCTTAGAATACCCCAAGCAGCTCCACCTCCCCTCTCCTTCCAGAAAACACAAGAACATTCTAGAAAGAAGTGGGAGGTCCTGGTGATGCTGCTTGTGAATCACCCAGCTCTACCCTGAGTCACTCCCAGACCCAGATCAAAACACACCCAGACTTGGCTGGCAGCCAAGCCTGGAAATTTAACTACTCTACCAAAACACAGCACTACTCTTCTAGTACACTAGAGAGTGCTACACTAGTGTCCAGAAATAGGGACGTCAGCTCAGCCAACGAGCACATGCAGACCCAGCTACAGTGCAAGGTCAGACAACAGCCTCATCTAGGAGTGGGGCGGCCAGTGAGTTTTTCTCACAGGTTAATGTCAATATTCCGACACGTTCCTGGAATAGGCTCAGAGGTAGCAAGTGCTGCAGCAACATCCGACTGGAGACATCACATCAATGTACATATTTGCCATTGCACAGAGCTGGACTTGGACAAAAAAGTGGCCCTGGACTTCATCCAGACCGGTACAGGGCACAGCACATCGGGGTACAGAGCCCAGCACATCAGGGCACAGCATATCAGGTCACATCAGGGTACAGGGCCCAGCACATCATGGTAAAATGCACATTAGGGCACAGCACATCAGGGTACAGAGCCCAGCACATTAGGGCACAGCACAACAGACCACATCAGAGAACAGAGCATAGCATATTAGGGCACGGGACACAGCACATCAGGACAGGGCACATGGCATATTGGGGTACAGGGCACAGTACATCAGGGCTCAGCACATAAGGACAGGGCACATGGCACCACAGGGTACAAGACACAGCACATCAGGACAGGGTACATCAGGACACGGCACATCAGGACACGGGACACAGCACGTCAGGGTACAGGGCACAGCACATTGGGATGCAGGGCACAGTAGGACACAGCACATCAGGGCAAAGGACATTGGGGCACAGCACACCGGGGCACAGCACAACAGGGCACATCAGGGCTCAGGGCACAGCACATCAGGGCATGTGGCACATCAGGGCACGTGGCATATGAGGGCACATGGGGCACATTAAAGCACATCAGGGCACAGTGTTTACTAGTTTTCTTCAAATGCAGAGTAGCGCAGGAAGCATCTGTGATAAGTTCTCTCTTATGTCACGCTGCTCCCCGGTGGCCCCTCCTCTCTTCTCGTCCATCCCCATTTGCTTGTGACATCATCACAGACGCTTCCTGCGCTACTCTGCATGCTGGCTAAATCTCGATCTACCCGTCAGGCGCCAGCTGTCGGTGATTGACGGGTAGATCGCCGCAGACCTCCGGGGGAATAAACCGCAGAACAACTGGGAAACCCCAGTTGAGAAACTATGCAATAGGCAAATTAGGTAGCCACTTAAACTGGCCCACTGAGCCATCGGGCCACTGGGAAACTCCTGGTAGTCCCGATGGCCAGTACATGTCTGCCATTGCACGATGGATCATTAAATGTCTGAAAGTTTTATTGAATTGTGATCACATCGTAAAGGCCAGAGTGCAACTTTTTGGAGCGCAGGACTCTGATCATTACATACCTGATGGGGCCCTGCAACATTGCATCCACCGGTTGAATGTGGAGAAGGGTTGTCACCGCTCCAGGAGCTTTTAACGGACAAAAGGTAAATCAATCTTGGCTCGGAGGTCGTAGGTGCTGGCAAATGCTGATAGCGATGAACATGAATAAATTCTGGATAGCCGCACTCGTAGATTAGCCTTGTATATTTATTTAAAGGGTGCACATGAAATTCAAAAAATCACAGCAGACAGGAAAGAGCTGACGTTTCGCACTAACGTAAGTGCTTACTCATAGCTCATGAGGGTAGGGACTGATGTGAGTGTGCGATGTACAGGGTTAGGGACAAGGGTCAGGGTTGTAGACCCGCACTCACTCAGGTTGAACTGGAGGGACTGGTGTCTTTATTCAACCTTACTAACTATGTAACTATGTATCTCCTCCTTGGAGGAGGCAGCGGTTGTTATGGTTGTGGTTTCTGTACCGCTGATGACCCACACAGAGTCTGATCTGGCCCCCTCTGACAGTGAGGACAAATATTCCACTGCAACTATTGTGCACGAGAAAGTGCTAATGCCTGTCTTGATATCCTCTGTGTGGGAGACCCTTAAAATTGGAGATTCCCCACAAAATTTTGGGAGGCAGCTTTTCTCTTTGGTACCCATAAATCAGCGCATGTTAACTATTTTGACAAATTTGTTTACATGGAATTCATGATTTCGAAACAATTTTTCAGTTCCATATCCTTTTAAGGAGCCGCCTCTTAAATAGTGGACTTCATCCCCAGTTGTGGACTGGGCTGAATAAAGCTACTATATGATTTCAGTGGAAGAACCACCCTCGTTCAAGGACCCAGTCAACTGGAGGGCTGAAGCAGTCACACATTCCATGTTAACAGTTGCCAACTCAGCTCTGTGTGCTGTTCTGGCCACAGCTCTGGTGTGCCAAACTCTAACGGAATGAGTAAAACTTCTGCTCCAGGGTTTGAATCAGGGACAGACATCCCCAGTCTGTGTGGAGCTAGCAAACCATCTGGCTCAAGGCCTCAAGTACTTGTTTGATGCATCGCTGGATGCGGACCCCTTGCTCTGTAAACGTTTTCTTAGCGGCGGTCTTACGCCATTGGTCAGTGGACCAGACTTCTAAAAAGGCCCTTAACTGAATTACCTTTTCAGATTGTCCTTGGTGGCCTACCTGGACAGTCTCCTCCTTTGGACGAAATCTCACTTTTCTTTGTTGGACAATTTGGCTATCACAATTCACATTCTGTAGGAATTCAGGTGGATCCTGAACTTCAAGAAGTCCTCCCTGGTTCCAATTACTCGGTTGGAGCACCTGGGTCTGATTCTGCACTCCGCTGAGACTAAGGTGTTTTTTTTAAGCAAACAAGCTTAGGAAGCTCAGAATTTCAGTCTGGTGATTGTCTTCTCTGCGATTTTTGCATGTAGGTCTTGTGTCTCATGGCTTCCACCTTCGAGTTGGTCCTGTATGCACTGTTCCACACACTCAAGTTCTGCAGAAGAAAAACCTGACCAAATGGGACAAGTCCCCTTCATCATTGGACGGACAGATTTGCATAGGACAGTCAGTCAAGTCCTATCTCCTGTGGTGACTTTGGTCTCAGTTTCTACTGAGCAGCAAGCTGTTCCTTTCTTTCCACTGGACAGTGGTCACGACAGATATCAGCCTGTCCCGCTGGAGGGGATTGATGGGTCAGATGTTGGCTCAGGGCCTCTGGACAAAGGAGGAATCTTAGTTATGAACACACTGGAGCTACATGCACTCAAGTTTTGTCTGTCTCTGTAGGCAGGACATCTTCAGGGACTAGTCAGGATCCAGTCAGGCAGCACTACAGCGTTGGCCTGTGTCGCTCACCAGGGCGGAATTAAGAGTTTGGTGGTGGCACTGGAATTCTCCCAGATTCTTTGTTGGGTGGAGCTTCATGTTCCTGCTCTTTCTGTGGGTAACATTTTAAGCGTGGAAAACTGGCAGACAGATTACCTCAGCCATCTAGTTTTTGGCCAAGGAGAGTAAGCCTTACAATCCGGTAGTCTTCTGCCAGATAAGCCTGCTGTGTGGCACCCCAGACGTGGATCTTCTGGCATCTTGTCTCAACAGGAAGTTTGTAGCATGGATAGAGGACCTTTGGCTGGATGTGTGAGGGATGGTCTGGTGGAGCCAATAGAGTCTCATTTATGCTTTTTCTGCCTCTAAAGCTTCGCCCAGATCTGTTAGTCAGATTACGGTCTTTTTGGTAGCTCTATATTAGCCCTGTCGGCCCTGATGCGCCAACCTGCTGCCACTAGTTGCGGATGCCCCCTGGCGTCTTCCTCTGTGAGAGGACCTTCTGCCCCAAAGACCAATCTTTCACCCTGCTTTACCGTTGCTTGCTTTGATGGCCTGGCTCTTGAAAGCCAGATTCTGAGAGACAAGGGATTGTCGGTCTCTTTTATTCCTAATGGTAAAGGCACGAAAAAATCCACTTTCTAGAAAGATCTTCCATTGAACCTGGAAAGCCTACATTTCGTGGTGCGAGTCTACACGTTATTATCTGCGCACCTTCCCGGTGCCTAGGATCTTGGTTTTTCTCCAGCGGGGTGCTGATCAGAAGCTTGCTTCGAGTACCATTAACCCTAGGTTCACACGTGCGCTTTTTAGTGCGTTTTGCAGTTTGTAGAAACGCACTACAGTCCATTTAACTGGGTTTCCTATGATACAAGTTCACATCTATGCGGTTTTCAGCCGGTGCAATTTTAGAAAGGGTCAGGGAGTTTTTTCCCACAGCAGATTGCGTTTTGCGTGCCATAGACTGCAATGAACCTGCACCAAAAATGCTGCATTTTTGATGCGTTTTACATGACTTTTGCATTTATTTTCTTTCCATAACACACTGTGTATAGCTGGTTGTTAAGGAGAGGGCCAGGAAGCCAGCCGCCGTGTCCTTAACAACCGATAAATCATCAGCTGTCAGCGGCTTCCCCCGTTGGCAGTTGAATGTAAAAACAAGGATTGCCGGCAATAAAAACATTGGCAAAAAATGTGGGGTCCCCCCCCCAGTCCATACCAGGCCCTTTGGGAGAGGAGGGGGGAGAAGCCCCCATGCCCAAATTTGTTTAGAAGATGGTGTGCGGTTCCTCCCCCCTAAAATTCATGCCAGACCCTTATCTGAGCATGCAGCCCAGCAGGTCAGGAAATGGAGGGGATGAGCAAGCACCCTCCCTCCTGAAACCTACCAGGCCACATGCCCTCAACAGGTGGCGTGACCGAGTGCCCCGCCCCTTAGCTATTTCAGAACGGTCAGATGGCAGGAGCCTTTGGCGCGAGCGGGACTTTTCTTTCTTAGAGTCGCCAGTGTGGCGGGCGTCATACTACCCCATACTTATTCACATGGGGGGCAGGATCTGGGGGCCCCCTTGTTAAATGGGGCTTTCGGATTTTGAATAACCCCCCGCCCGCAGAGTTTTCTACAACTACTTGGGAATGTTTTGGATAATACATCCAAAGAAATTCTAGTGGAAAAAGTACCCCTTTTGCCATTTAAGAAAAGGAGTAAATGTATTTTTGTTTTTAAAGCTCCTTCTCCTGTGCCAGGGGCATCAGCCTCCAGGCAGTCACGACACGCCGTCAGGTTCAAAAGGTAATCCTTAGAGTTAACCCCAGGGAAAAAAAGAGGTCTTGGGGGAGGAAACCTACACGATACTAAAGCCTCCTTATGAGGAGGCGCCCCCGCTCGCTCAAATAGGGGGAATTCTTCTGCAATACTCAAGGATCTGGCAGGAAGAGTGTTGAGATGAATGAGGGACTTCCTCAATAGCTCTAAGGTACAAACTGGAGCTCTAAGAGTTCCCATCTCCTCGGTTTCTCAGACCAAACGTTCCGAAGGATTCAGAGAAAAAGTAGTCTTTCTCTCAAGCATTGGACCATCTTTTGGCAAAAAGTGATCATGGTCCCCATGTAAGAGCAGAGGTTGGGGTTTGGTTTAAACCTCTTTTCCACGGTGCCAAATCTGAATGGACATTCTGGATCTCAAAAATCTTAATTAAATTCCTGAATATAACCGCTCTTTTTTCGCATGGAGTCAATCCAGTCAGTTATCAGTTATCAATCTGTTATCTCCATCCTACAAGGGGGAGAACTTCTGGCGTCAATTGACATCAAAGATGCATACCTTTCCTCGCTCACTAGTAATATCTACTTTTCAAGGTGAAAAATCTTCATTTTTAGTGTGTAGCTCTGCTTTTCGGTCTAGCTACTGCACCTTGAGTGTTTACACTTCTTCTAGTCAGATTAAGGGCTCAAGGTATAACAATTATACTTTACCTAGACGATCTGTTCTTCATAGACCAGTCGGTAGCCCGCTTAGACCAAAGTATGGTCACCACATTCAACTACCCGGAATATCTAGGTCGGATTCTCAACCTAGAAGAAATCTTCTTGAAAACCATGATGAAAGCTAAAATACTTGGGTCTGATCATAGACACACCCAGAAAAGGGTATTCTTGTCCCAGGCAAAGATCAGCGAGATAAAGGAACTGATTCTGGTGGTCAAAGCAAGATGAATTCTTCTATTCAGCTTCGCATGAGGTTGTTGGGAAAGATGGTGGCTTCATTTGAGGCCGTTCCTTATGCTCAGTTTCTTTTACAAAGGGTTTTATTGATAATCATAGCAATTTCACAGTTTAACAGTGTAGATAATGCATCATGAATAAACATAACAAAAAGTTTAGCATCTTATAAATAAAACAAGTATGCTAGTAAATCAGAGAAAAACAAAACAATAAGAATATAACAGAGGCTGAAAACATTTTTGAAAGGGAGGTTAAAGAAGAGCTAGGGGCAGAGATTAGTTGAGAAGGGAGGAGTAAAGAATAGGGGGAAAGGAGAAAAGAGGAAGAAAGGGGGGAGGGTGGGTCCCCGCGGTGGGGAGCAAGAGTGCATTAAATCCGATGAAGGGTGGTATCAAATCTAGTGGGTTTAGTATATTCGACCCATGGCCTCCATACCTTCAGGAACTTATCATGAGTGTCCGAAAGGACAGCGGTCAGCTTTTCGTTAACCATTATATCATCCATGCGATTCTTAACTGCCTCATAACTTAGTGTCTGTGTCTTCCATGCCCTAGCTATCGTTAGTTTGGTTGCAGTAAAGAGATGCAGAGCCAGCTGGCGCTCCGGGCGAAGCAGCTCCGCAATTGGTTTGCAGAGAAGTGCCTCGAACGGATCCTTTTTGAGGTCAGCATGGAGTATGCTTCGGAGGAGGGAGTAAACTCTAATCCATAACCTGCGTACCCTCGGACAGGTCCACCAGATGTGCGACATTGTGCCCTCCTGGGAGCACCCTCGGAAGCACAAGGGAGAGTAGGCTGGAATGAACCGGGCCAGTCTAGCAGGCGTGTAGTACCACCTGTAAAGTATCTTATAGGCATTTTCTAAAAAGATGACATTCTTTGAGCATTTGGATATTGCTAAAGTCATGACCTGCCAATCCTCCGGATCGAGCTGTTTTCCTAGTTCCCTTTCCCATTGAAGGTGACAGAGTCGTGTCGGTGGTTTTTTAGAGGTAATAATAGAGGAATAGACCAGTGATATTAAACCCGAGGTTTGGGGTCTTGCTCTGCAGAAGTTCTCGAAGGGGGTCAAAATATAAGGGGTCGGTTGAGATTTTATAAGCCCCTGGAGAAAGTGACGCCTTATGCTCAGTTTCATTCGAGACTGCTGCAAAACAGTATCCTATCGGCTTGGAACAAAGGGTTCAAGCTCTAGATCAGTGTTTCTCAACTCCAGTCCTCAAGGCGCCCCATCAGGTCATGTTTTCAGGATTTCCCTCAGAAAAAACAGGTGGGGTAATTACTAAGGCAGTAAAACTGATCAAATCACCTGTGCAAAATAATGGACAGCCTGAAAACATGACCTGTTGGGGCGCCTTGAGGACTGGAGTTGAGAAACACTGCTCTAGATTCCCAATGTGTCTGACACCAAAGCCTACGGCCACATCACCCTGAAATGTTGGAGGCTAAGCAGGTTCAGGCCTGGTTAGTGCCTGGATGGGACGCCGCCTGGAAATGCCAGGTGCTGTAGGCTGGGTGTGCCGGAGCCTCAGTTTACGGCTGATAACCAAAAATCTGCAAAGGGGAAAATCCTTCCTTCAGTTACCTGGGAAATGGTAAAATATGCTAACCTTTTTTTGGGTTGATTAGCAGTCCTGGAAGAGGCAACTGTCCAAGAGAAGTGGCCCAGATCAGAAAGGGTCTTGCCCATTAACATTCTAGAAATTCAGGCAGAGCGCTTGGTCCTGAGGGCCTGAACGTTTAGTTTACGGAATTGTCCTGCCAGGATTCAATCCGACAATACCACAGCAATGGCCTATATTAATTACCAAGGGGGCACAAGAAGTTGTGCAGCCCAGAGAAAGGTGAATTATATCCTATCTTGGGCAGAAAATAATGTACTTTGCCTATCGGCAGTCTTCATTCTAGGAATTAAAAAATTGGCAGGCGGACTACTTGATTTGCCAGCAGTTGTTCCCGGGAGAATTGTTCCTTCACCCCGATATCTTCCTGTCAATATGTCAAAGATGGGGGATCCCAGATGTAGATCTTTTTGTGTCCAGGTTCAACAAAGAAATCAACAACTTTGTGTCAAGAACAAAGGATCCGCTAGCATGCAGAACAGATGCCTTGCTATTCGCGTGGAATCGGTTCTCACTGATTTATGCATTCCCTCCTATTCTGCCTGCGTCCACGACTTCTTCGCAGGATCAAGCAGGAAGGGAAGTCGGTGATTCTTGTGGCCCCCAGCGGGGCCCAAGTAATCTTGGTATGCAGAGATCATAAAGATGGCAGTAGGGGACCCATGGACCCTACCGCCACGGCCAGACCTTCTCTTGCAATGTCCGGTATTACATCCTACTTTACAAACGCTAAATTTAAAGGTTTGGCTATTGAGACCCGCACTCTGAAGAAGCGTGGACTGTCAGGTTCAGTGGTTTCTACCTTGGTTAATGAAAGGGAGCCGGCCTCCATAATTATATATTATGGAGTCTGGGAAGCGTATGTCTCCTGGTGTGAAACCAAGGGTTGCACCCCAAGAAATAGGTCAAAGGTAGAATCCTTGACTTTCTGCAGATGGGGTGAGAAATAAAGCTGGCCTTGAGTGTTTTCTAAGCACAGGTCTCGGCCTTCACTGTATTATTTCAATGACCACTTTGCATTCTTTGGTTCGTAACTTTATTCAGGGGGTAGCGGCTTAATCTCCGGTTAGGTCACCCCTGAACCCTTGGGACTTGAATTTAGTTTTGTCGGCATTACAAAACAGCCTTTTTTTGGGCCGATACGGCATATTCCCTTGGTCCTTTTTGACAAGGAAACTATTTTTTTCTGGTAACCATATCTGCTGCAAGAAGGGTATCAGAATTGGCTGCTCTTTCTTGTAAAGAGCCTTATTGTTATTGTTTTCAAGGATAAGGTAGTATTGCATCCTCATCCTAACTTTTTACCGAAGGTAGTATCAGGTTTTTATCTAAACCAGGATATTGTTCTACCTTCATTTTTTTCCGGAACCCTGTTCTATGGAAGAAAATTCACTACATTCTCTTGATGTGGTGAGAGCAGTCAAAGTCTACTTAAAGGCGTCTGCTCAGATTCAGAAAACTGATGTTTTGTTTGTGTTGCCTGAAGGTCCTAAAAAAGGACAGGCAACATCAAAATCTACTATTTCTAAATGGATTTGACAAGTAATCGTTCAAGCTCATGGTTTAAAGAGGTAGTTTCTACCCTCTCAAATCAAAGCGCACTCCTCTAGGGCTGTTAGTGCTTCGTGGGCAGTGCATCACCAAGCCTCCATGGCTCAAATCTGCAAGGCCGCAACTTGATCTTCAATCCATACATTTACCAGATTCATTCATCCACATCAGGTAGATGTACAAAGACATGAGGATGTCGCCTTTGGGCGCAGTGTACTGCAGGCAGCAGTATAAGTTCTCTGGTCTCATGTTGCCCTACTTTTGGTGTCTCCCTCCCCTCAGTTGGCATTGCTCTGGGACATCCCACATAGTAATTACTATGGCTCTGTGTCCCGTGATGTACGATTAAAGAAAATAGGATTTTTATAACAGCTTACCTGTAAAATTCTTTTCTTTTGAAGTACATCATGGGACACAGAGGTCCCACCCCTCTTTCTAGTATACACGTTTATTGCTTTGCTACAAAACTGAGATTCTCTGGTATGGAAGAGGTTATACTGTATAGGGCGGCAACTTCCTGTTTAGGCTGTGCCAGTGTCCAGCACCTCAAGGTGGACTATAACCCACATAGTAATTACTATGGCACTGTGTCCTGTGATGTACTTCAAAAGAAAAGGATTTTACAGGTAAGCTGTTATAAAAATCCTTTTTTTTTTTTTGCGGTGGAAGTCGGCTGAAAGTTGATGACTCATCGGTTGTTAAGGATGCGGTGGCTGACTTCCTGGCTCGTTCCTTAACAACCAGCTACACGCAGTGTGTTTATAAAGAAAAAAATATGGAAAAAGCATCAAAAACACATTTTGAGAAACACAAAACGCATCAGAAATTGCATAGGGGTGAATCTAGGGTAAGGGCCAGATTTCAGCCTTTGTGGTTTTCTTTTAGTGTCCCCTAACTATGTATTCCTTGATTAGTACCACGCCGGGTGTTGGAGCTGGCGGCCTTATCCTGCAAATCCCCTTATATGGTCTAGCAATAAGGATAAAGTAGTTCTTCGCCTGTGTCCTTGCTTTTTACGAAGGTGGTGTCCGATTTTCATCTAAATGATGACATAGTGCTTTTGTCTCTCTGTCTGCACCCCTTACACCCCAAAGATATTGGGCTTCATTCTCTGGATGTGGTTTGAGCAGTATGCGTTTATACACTATGGCCCATTTCCACAAAATGGTCTACAGTTTTTGTGAATGTGGATGGCCCAATTAAAGGTTTGGCAGCCTCTTTTGCTACTATTTCCTGTTGGATTACACAGACTGTTGTTCAGGCCTATGCCATCAGGGGTCAGACTCCTCCCTTTCTAATCACAGTGCACTCCACTAGGGCTGTTAGTGTGTCCTAGGTGTGCAAAGCTGCTACCTTGTTGCCTTTCCACACCCTTACCAAGTTATATAAGGTTGTTGTTTTGTATCTTCGGATGCTTACTTTGGCCGCAAGGTTTTACAGGTTGGTATATGAAATCGTTAAAGTACTTGATAGTTTTAAACTCCCGTCATTAGATGCAACACCCTTAAGCAACTAAATAGTCCCATTACCTCAGCCAAAATCTTAGTGATAAATCGGTGATCTCTTCATAAGTCTCCGGGGGCAGATGGGTTATCTGCAGAAAACTACAAGGCCTTCTCAACTATCCTTACACCTTACCTCACTGGACTTTTCAATGAAGAGGCAACATCTGGCACTTTCCAAGGTGAAATTCTTCAGGTCATAATAGTAACTTTGCCGAAGCCAGGTAAAAATCCCTCTATTCCCCAGAACTTTAGGCCCATTTCTTTACAAAATTCATATCTCAAAATCGATGCTAAAATTGTAACGAATCGTCTTCTATCTTTCACTCCTATGTTAATTGGTCTGGATCAGATGTCCTTTGTAAAGGGGCGGCAAGCACCTGATGACACCCGAAGGATAATTAACTTGATCAGATACGCCAAGCATACTGGTACCCCTGCTGTTCTACTGGCCTTAGATGCAGAAAAGGATTTTGATAGGCTCCACTGGGGTTACTTATCCCAAATTCTCAAAATTGAGCCACTGGCCAAACTCATTAGATCTGACTCCTTAGTGCATTGTATTAAAATAGGACAATACAAGCATAGGCTGGGTTGTTTGCTGATGATATCATTTTGACTCTCGCTAATCCTGAAGTCTCTTTTTCCCAGAGTACAGGAACTATTAAATGTCTTTGGGACGATATCTCACTATAAAGTTAACACTAATAGATGCTACGCTCTACCGATGAGGATAACAAAAACAAAACTAGAATTGTTGAAAAATGTTTCCTTGCAATTGGGACTCCCAGTCTATTATTTGTCTACTTGGGTATACAGCTGACTTCCCCTTTAGCTAACCTGCATAAGGTCAACTACCCTACACTACTGGCACAAACGGGAAGTGCTGTGAACAATTTGGGAAAGCTTCAACTTTCATGGATAGGCAAGATTGTTGGGTTCACATAGCAAATACTACCAAAACTGCTTTATCAATTCAGAGCAATGCCTATACCTATTCCTACCCCTACCAAATTATTTACTAGTTTGATGGCATTGATCAGAAAATGTATGTGGGTAGGAAAATTTCCAAGGGTGTCCTTCACAACCCTATGCAAACCAAGAAGTTAAGGAGGATTAGGCCTCCCTAATGTTTTGGCCTACTACCGAGCTTCTCTACTAGACCAACTATGCCATTGGTTTACTCCAAGGAGAAACTCTGGATCAACGTAGAAATAGAAGTCACCCCAGGGCAGGATTTCCGACTCTGGTACAGTGGTGTAGTGGGTACTCTCACCTAGCAGTAAAAAGGGTCGCTGGTTTGAATCCCAACCACGACACTATCTGCCTGGAGTTTGCATGTTCTCCCTGTGCCTGCATGGGTTTCCTCCGGGTACTCCGGTTTCCTCCCACACTCCAAAGAGTATGGGAGGTAGAGGTAGGTTAATTGGCTTCTGTCCAAAATTGGCCCTAGTATATGAATGGGGACCTTTGATTGTGGGCTCCTTGTGGATAGGGACGGATGTGAGTGTGCGATGCATGTGTGGAGCACTGCGTAAATTGACGGCGCTATATGGGTACCTTAAATAATTATTTAATGGAAGAGCATCTTGGTGAGACACAATGTACTGGGACGGGGACAGTTGTGGCCACACACCCACACTCACTCAGGTTGAACTGGATGGACTGGTGTCTTCATTCAACCTTACTAACTATGTATATACCTGACCCCATATGGGAAATTATTAGAGGCATGCACCCCAACAAACAAAAGGGGATCTCCTTCTATGAGCGCTGCAATTTTCCTACCCTTGAACAGAAACTACTGGTTATGCTGAAATGGGAAGCAGACCTTTCACAAGGAATCAATGGCTTAAAGCCCTGCATTTTAATAGTAAACCATCTTCCTTTACAGATCACTGGGATACATCCCAAAAGATCTTACACAGGTAGTATTTGACCCCATATAGGCTTCACAAACTACAGCCCCCATCATCCCGTTTATGCTGGAGAAATTGTCAACAAGTAGGCAGCCTATACCATGTACTATGGAACTGTCCCAAAATATGTTGTTTTTGGAAATCTATCTCAAGATTTCTGGCATCAGTGACAGGGCTTTTGACCCCTCTTACACCTGCTCTAACACTCCTGAGTTTGGGGTTGGATGCTTATCCTCGGTCCCTGTGAACAGTGGTAGCACAGACTCTATTTGCCTCACGCAAAATTATCACCCAGAACTGGCATACTGTCGCTCCCCCTAGTTTTTCATCAGTAATATCTAGGATTAATATGCAATGTCAGTATAAAAGATTTTTAGCCTATAAAAAGCAGAAGGCATCTAAATGTTTCAAAAATTGGGCACCCTGGTTGGGTCACCCCTAGGCCAAATTCTTTGATGCCATACTACATGTCTGATGCATTCTATATAATGAATGGATTCATGTTTCTGCGTTTCAGGATAGGATTAATGTACAGTATAATATCTTTCTACTTCTTATGACACCCTTCTTTATAGGTGGAATTTTAGTTTGATCAATTTCACCCTTCACTTATGGCTTAGTACCGGTTGTTGCAGCAAAAAAAAAAAAAAAAGACAATTCCCAGCTCACTTACCAGCTAGCCTGCAACAAAACCAAACTGACCTTGTCTAAACATTCATGTTAAAAACAAGGAATTTAGTCACACACATTACAGTTAACTGTTTTTATACTGAATAAAATAAAATAATGTATTTTCTCATTAATTGTTTTTCATCTATTTATACTTCTTAGAGGCACAATTAAAGTTCCATTCAGTTCTATATACCTTTTTAGGAAAACATTTGCATATATTTACGGGATGGTGCCTCTATAGAAGGGATGGTATTTTCACGTTCGGCATAAAACAAGTAAAAATTCGCGCTGAACTAAAAAAAGCAAGCGGCCAGCAAAGTTCGTAGATAACAAACAAAAAGTCACATGCATAAAAATTATTGCGGCGCTGAAAAGTTCAAAAATGAAATTGAAGAGTGGGAGGAATCCAATCACCAAATATATTGTGCAGATGTAGAAAGATTCACTCGTCACCACGTGGTAATGTAGTCTGCTTACCAGAAGGTGTTAAGGATTAGGCATAGATGATAAATTCTCAATAGCATCCAGCAAATCCAGCCCACTGGAACCCCTCATCAGACCACAACATCCGTGGGATTTCCTTCACATATAAACATCTCCCAATGGTCACTTCAGAATTAGGCATTCAGGCATGTAGTCATCATATATCCGAGAAAAGAAAATGAAGGACCCATAGTGAAGCCCGTAATGATAGATAAAAAAACTTTTATTGTAGTAACTTACAGTTGAAGCTTAAAACAGCATGCATCAATGATAGGAACAAACGGCTGCAGCAATCAGCGTACGGATGTCAACCTGCCTGACATGTTTCATCGTAACAGATGTCTTCAGAGGCATGGCTACAGCTACAACCGCACGCTATATATATGGTATGGTTAGTGGGTGGATCAGAGGGGATATAATCAAACTCATCACTAACAGCTGGGTAGGATGTGTGTCTTGTGCAGAGTGCCCTGGTGCTAACAGGATAAACCTGGTTAGCAACTGATGACAGCACACGGCCAATCAGAAAAAACAGAGGATAGGAACAAAAAGAGGATGGCAACAGATGACTCAGTGCCACCTCATTGGTTAACCTATCTCTCAGTGAACAGAAAAAATTGAAAAATGCCAGATAAGCATGAACAGGTGACGAGGAAAAGCGCCGGCTGTGCGGTCCGGCTCAGGGACATGAAAAAGGCTAAAAATGTATTTTTGATTGATCAGACAAAAACCTGATATCATATAACTCAATATACACAATAAAAAAATGGAAGAGAATTAACACCCGCACAGATAAGCTATGAGATTAACGCCTGTCATGCAGTATAGATCAAAGGCATAGAATAAAACGCTAGACTTTGTATAACAAATCAGTGCCTGCATGGGATAAAAACACTAACCTATGTATAACAAACCAGCGACTCACATGCAACTAAGCAATAGACATTGTGAATGCGATTAATCGCACACACTTCAATAAAAATACATGCATGCAATATACATCAATATATGTGTTAAAATCAATACAGATGATTGTAAACATCATTTAAAAATATTGTTTCCAAAAAATATTGTTTTAAAAAATATTGTTTTAAAAAACTGACCTAGACCCAAGATTTGCAAATAAATAAAGGAGAAAAAACAAAAAAATAAATAGAATGAATAAAAGAGTGTATTGATGCTAACTGTTATTAATGAAGCTATTAACATCCCACTCTACGTTTAACCCATATGGCGTATAGCATTTGAGGGTGTGTATCCATCGCGTTTCCAACCTCGAGATTTCTCTCTTGGTGTAACTACCTCTCCAATGGGGTATGAAACGATCAATGGCGGTAATCAGAGTCCCTACTGGATTTCTGTTATGACATTCTAAATAGTGACGTGAGACCGTGTGCTTAGGAAAACCTTTCTTTATGTTTTTTATATGTTCCTTTATTCGCACATTCATGGCTCTCATAGTGCGGCCTACATACTGTAGACCGCATGGACAAGTCAATAAGTACACAACATTTTTTGAGGTGCAGGTGATGAAAGTATCTATATCATAGACCTTTGTGGTGGAGTTAGATTTAAATTGACAAATTTTCCTATTTTTATCGCCATTTATGCGACACACTTTACATTTGCGACATGGGAAAAAACCTTTTGAGTTCTGAAAAAAGGGGACCCTATTGGGGGCATCAAGAACATTAGGGGCAACCTGCAGCCTTAGGGGGGGTACTCCCCTATAGATAACTTGTGGGCGTTCAGGTAAGGATGGGCCCAACACTTTATCGTTTTTTAACACGGCCCAATGTTTTCTGAGAATTTTCTTTATATCATAATGTTGTCGAGAGTAGGTGGTCACTAAAGAAAACTCATGAATATTATTATTCTTAGTGGTTCTATCTGTGCCCTTTATCATATTGGCCCTATCCAAGCCAGCAACCTCATTTATGGTTTTGTCCAAGTCTGCACCAGAGTACCCCTTCTCCACAAATTTGGTTTTTAAGTCAGAGGCCTGCATCAAAAAGTCGTGTTTAAAGGTACAATTACGCCTTAGGTGAATAAACTGGCTTTTAGGAACCGCTTTTAACCAGGAGGGATGGTGACAACTCCCCTGACTAATATAGCCATTACGATCTGTCTCCTTGAAAAAAGTGGTGGTTGTAAATTTATTGTCACAGATCCGTATATTCAAATCCAAAAAATGGATAGCAACCTTGCTCATTTCAAATTGCAGAGAGATACCAAGGGTGTTCTGATTCAGCTCCTGCATGTAATTGGTCAATGATGTTTCATCTCCATCCCATAGGAGGAGGATGTCGTCTATATACCTGCCCCAGTACACCAATTCTGGCCGTCTGTCAGCATAGACGACATCCTCCTCCCACTTGGCCATGAACAGATTAGCCATACTGGGCGCAAATTTTGCGCCCATGGCTACACCTCTGGTTTGGAGGTAGCAAGAACCCCCAAACCAGAAGTAGTTATGCATCATGGCAAACCTTAGCAGGAGTAAGATGAACTCCCTCTGTGGGGGGGCCAGTTGGTCATCTCTACCAAGGAAGGTCTCAACTGCATGCATTCCATCTGAGTGGGATATGATGGTATACAAAGAGGACACATCGGCAGTAGCCATGATGTAACCCTCCTTCCACACCAAGGTATCCAGTATCTGTAAGACCTGGGAAGAGTCCCTCAAAAAAGAAGGGGTCTGGGATACCAGGGGTTGTAAAAATCCATCTATATATTTCCCAATACGGGAAGTGACAGAATCTAGCCCGCTGATAATGGGCCTCCCAGGTGGGTTAACTAAACTTTTGTGAATTTTTGGTAAAAAGTAAATTACCGGAATCCTGGGAGCCATAGGGACCAAAAAGGCTTTTTCTTTTTTGTTAATCAGTTGTTCGTTAAACCCCTTTTCAATAAGTTTCTGCAATTCCCTTTTATATCTGACAGTAGGATCATGAGGAAGGGGAAGGTATGTGTCAGTATCCGAAAGAATTCTCCTCATCTCTGAGATGTAGGCAACCTTGTCCAAGACAACAATCCCTCCCCCCTTATCAGCAGGGCGAACGATTATGTCGTCCCTATCTTTAACTGACCGAACAACTGATTAACAAAAAAGACTTCTGGTTTGGGGGTTCTTGCTACCTCCAAACCAGAGGTGTAGCCATGGGCGCAAAATTCGGCCAGAATTGGTGTACTGGGGCAGGTATATAGACGACATCCTCCTCCTATGGGATGGAGATGAAACATCATTGACCAATTACATGCAGGAGCTGAATCAGAACACCCTTGGTATCTCTCTGCAATTTGAAATGAGCAAGGTTGCTATCCATTTTTTGGATTTGAATATACGGATCTGTGACAATAAATTTACAACCACCACTTTTTTCAAGGAGACAGATCGTAATGGCTATATTAGTCAGGGGAGTTGTCACCATCCCTCCTGGTTAAAAGCGGTTCCTAAAAGCCAGTTTATTCGCCTAAGGCGTAATTGTACCTTTAAACACGACTTTTTGATGCAGGCCTCTGACTTAAAAACCAAATTTGTGGAGAAGGGGTACTCTGGTGCAGACTTGGACAAAACCATAAATGAGGTTGCTGGCTTGGATAGGGCCAATATGATAAAGGGCACAGATAGAACCACTAAGAATAATAATATTCATGAGTTTTCTTTAGTGACCACCTACTCTCGACAACATTATGATATAAAGAAAATTCTTAGAAAACATTGGGCCGTGTTAAAAAACGATAAAGTGTTGGGCCCATCCTTACCTGAACGCCCACAAGTTATCTATAGGGGAGTACCCCCCCTAAGGCTGCAGGTTGCCCCTAATGTTCTTGATGCCCCCAATAGGGTCCCCTTTTTTCAGAACTCAAAAGGTTTTTTCCCATGTCGCAAATGTAAAGTGTGTCGCATAAATGGCGATAAAAATAGGAAAATTTGTCAATTTAAATCTAACTCCACCACAAAGGTCTATGATATAGATACTTTCATCACCTGCACCTCAAAAAATGTTGTGTACTTATTGACTTGTCCATGCGGTCTACAGTATGTAGGCCGCACTATGAGAGCCATGAATGTGCGAATAAAGGAACATATAAAAAACATAAAGAAAGGTTTTCCTAAGCACACGGTCTCACGTCACTATTTAGAATGTCATAACAGAAATCCAGTAGGGACTCTGATTACCGCCATTGATCGTTTCACACCCCATTGGAGAGGTAGTTACACCAAGAGAGAAATCTCGAGGTTGGAAACGCGATGGATACACACCCTCAAATGCTATACGCCATATGGGTTAAACGTAGAGTGGGATGTTAATAGCTTCATTAATAACAGTTAGCATCAATACACTCTTTTATTCATTCTATTTATTTTTTTGTTTTTTCTCCTTTATTTATTTGCAAATCTTGGGTCTAGGTCAGTTTTTTAAAACAATATTTTTTAAAACAATATTTTTTGGAAACAATATTTTTAAATGATGTTTACAATCATCTGTATTGATTTTAACACATATATTGATGTATATTGCATGCATGTATTTTTATTGAAGTGTGTGCGATTAATCGCATTCACAATGTCTATTGCTTAGTTGCATGTGAGTCGCTGGTTTGTTATACATAGGTTAGTGTTTTTATCCCATGCAGGCACTGATTTGTTATACAAAGTCTAGCGTTTTATTCTATGCCTTTGATCTATACTGCATGACAGGCGTTAATCTCATAGCTTATCTGTGCGGGTGTTAATTCTCTTCCATTTTTTTATTGTGTATATTGAGTTATATGATATCAGGTTTTTGTCTGATCAATCAAAAATACATTTTTAGCCTTTTTCATGTCCCTGAGCCGGACCGCACAGCCGGCGCTTTTCCTCGTCACCTGTTCATGCTTATCTGGCATTTTTCAATTTTTTCTGTTCACTGAGAGATAGGTTAACCAATGAGGTGGCACTGAGTCATCTGTTGCCATCCTCTTTTTGTTCCTATCCTCTGTTTTTTCTGATTGGCCGTGTGCTGTCATCAGTTGCTAACCAGGTTTATCCTGTTAGCACCAGGGCACTCTGCACAAGACACACATCCTACCCAGCTGTTAGTGATGAGTTTGATTATATCCCCTCTGATCCACCCACTAACCATACCATATATATAGCGTGCGGTTGTAGCTGTAGCCATGCCTCTGAAGACATCTGTTACGATGAAACATGTCAGGCAGGTTGACATCCGTACGCTGATTGCTGCAGCCGTTTGTTCCTATCATTGATGCATGCTGTTTTAAGCTTCAACTGTAAGTTACTACAATAAAAGTTTTTTTATCTATCATTACGGGCTTCACTATGGGTCCTTCATTTTCTTTTCTCGGATATATGATGACTACATGCCTGAATGCCTAATTCTGAAGTGACCATTGGGAGATGTTTATATGTGAAGGAAATCCCACGGATGTTGTGGTCTGATGAGGGGTTCCAGTGGGCTGGATTTGCTGGATGCTATTGAGAATTTATCATCTATGCCTAATCCTTAACACCTTCTGGTAAGCAGACTACATTACCACGTGGTGACGAGTGAATCTTTCTACATCTGCACAATATATTTGGTGATTGGATTCCTCCCACTCTTCAATTTCATTTTTGAACTTTTCAGCGCCGCAATAATTTTTATGCATGTGTATTTTCACGTTCGCCCCACCTCGACATATAGTCACACACATTAGCAAACATTTGTAAACCACAGATGCCATGTCAAGGCACCCCAGTATACTGTGGTCCTAATTCCATAACTTTAAGACAGTCCCAAATTGGAGCACATATAGCGGATAAAATAAGTATTGAACACATCACCATTTTTCTAGGTAAATATAATTTCTAAAGGTGCTATTGACATGAAATTTTCACCACATGTCGTTAACAACCCATGCAATCCATACATACAAAGAAACCAAAACAAATCCGTTCAGAAATTAAGTTATTGTGTAATAAAATGGAATGATACAGGGAAAAAATGTTAAACACTAGTTTGAACAAAATGCTTTGTTACATAGGTTGAAAAAAAAGACACGAGTCCATCTAGTTCAACCAATAAAACTAAAGTTAGTAATGACGGCTTCAAGATACCTCCTGTATGGAGAAACTAGTTGCATGCATGGCCACTATTCTTTTTTTTTTTTCTTTTTCTTTTTTTTACTCTATATAAGAATGTATCCATTGACCTCATTATTGCATCTCCATAGAGTAACCAATCAACCTACATATACAGTGGATATTAAAATTCGACACACCCCTGTTAATATGTCAGGTTTCTGTGATGTAAAAAAATGAGACAAAAATAATTTCAGAACTTTTTCCACCTTTAATGTGAACTAGCAAACTGTACAACTGTAGCTGTGTTCAGAATTAAGCAATCACATGCAAACTCATGTTAAATAGGAGTCAGTACATACCTACCATCATTTAAAGGGCCTCTGATTAACCCCAAATAAAGTTCAGCTGTTCTAGTAGGTCTTTTCTGACATTTTCTTAGTCGCATCCTACAGCAAAAGCCATGGTCCGCCTAGAGTTTCCAAAGCATCAAAGGGATCTCATTGTTAAGAGGTATTAGTCAGGAGAAGGGTACAAAAGACTTTCCAAGGCAATAGATATACCATGGAATGCAGTGAAGACAGTCATCATCAAGTGGAGAAAATATGGCACAACAGTGAAATTACCAAAAACTGGACGTTTCTCCAAAATTGATGAAAAGACGAGAAAAAAACTGGTCATGGAGGCTGCCAAGAGGCCTACAGCAACATAAAGAGCAGCAGGAATATTTAGCACTGTACTTTTTAGTACTGGCTGTGCGGTACATGTGACAACAATCTTCCGTATTCTTCATATGTCTGGGCTATGGGGTAGAGTGGCAAGACCGAAGCCTTTTCTTACGAAGAAAAACATCCCAGCCCGGCTAAATTTTGCAAAAACACATCTGAAGTCTCCCAAAAGCATGTGGGAAAATGTGTTTATGGTTTGAAAGGTTGAACTTTTTGTTCATAATTCCAAAAGATATGTTTGGCACAAAAACAACACTGCACATCACCAAAAAAAACCATACCCACAGTAAAGGATGGTGGTGGCAGCATCATACTTTGGGGCTGTTTTTATTCAGCTGGAACAGGGGCCTTAGAAGATGAAGAGGAACGTCATCTTTCAGCATGACAATGACAAGCATACATCCAAACCAACAAAGGAATGGCTTCTCCAGAAGATTAACATTTTGGAATGGCCCAGCCAGAGCCCAGACCTGAATCCCATTGAAAATCTGTGGGGTGATTTGAAGAGAGTTGTGCACAGGAGATGCCCTCGCAATCTGACAGATTTTGTGTGTTTTTGCACAGAAGAGTGGGCAAATATTGCAAAGTCAAGATGTGCCATGCTGATAGTCTCATACCCAAAAAGACTGAGTGCTGTAATTAAATCAAAAGGTGCTTCAAAAAAGTATTGGGTTAAGGGTATGGACACTTATGCAATCATATTATTTTAGTTTTTTATTTTTACTTCCCTCCACCTAAAAGATTTCAGTTTGTTGTTCAACTGAGTTGTACAGTTTATAGGTCACATTAAGGCCCCTTTCACACTGGGGCGGTAGGGGGCGTCGGCGGTAAAACAGCGCTATTTTTAGCGCTGTTTTACCGCGGTATTCGGCCGCTAGCGGTGTGGTTTTAACCCCCCGCTGGCGGCTGAAAAAAGGTTAAAATCACTCGTACAGCACGGCTATAGCCGCGGTATTGCCACGGTATTGCCGCGGTATAGTCGCGCTGTCCCATTGATTTCAATGGGCAGGAGTGGTTTAGGAGCGGTGTATTCGCTCCAAAGATGCGGCTCGCAGGAGATTTTTTTCTTCTCCTGCCAGCGCACCGCTTCAGTGTGAAAGCCCTCGGGCTTTCACACTGAACAAACAGTGGAGGCTGTTTAGGGGCTGTTTGCAGGCGCTTTTTTTAGCGCAATAACGCCTGCAAACCGCCCCAGTGTGAAAGGGGCCTAAAGGTGGAAAAAGTTCATAAATGATTTGTCTTTGTCCCATTTTTTTACGTCACAGAAACCTGGCATTTTAACAGGGGTGTGTCGACTTTTTATATCCACTGTATATACAGTGGGGACAGAAAGTATTCAGACCCCCTTAAATTTTTCACTGTGTTATATTGCAGCCATTTGCTAAAATCATTTAAGTTCATTTTTTTCCTCATTATTGTACACACAGCACCCCATATTGACAGAAAAACACAGAATTTGAACTTGTTGACATTTTTGCAGATTTATTGAAAAAGAAAAACTGAAATATCACATGGTCCTAAGTATTCAGACCCTTTGCTGTGACACTCATATATTTAACTCAGGTGCTGTCAATTTCTTATGATCATCCTTGAGATGGTTCTACACCTTCATTTGAGTCCAGCTGTGTTTGAATATACTGATTGGACTTGATTAGGAAAGCTACATACCTGTCTATATAAGACCTTACAGCTCACAGTGCTTGTCAGAGCAAATGAGAATCATGAGGTCAAAGGAACTGCCTGAAGAGCTCAGAGACAGAATTGTGGCAAGGCACAGATCTGACCAAGGTTACAAAAAAAATTCTGCTGCACTTAAGGTTCCTAAGAGCACAGTGGCCTCCATAATCCTTAAATGGAAGACGTTTGGGACGACCAGAACCCTTCCTAGAGCTGGCCGTCCGGCCAAACTGAGCTATCGGGGGAGAAGAGCCTTGGTGAGAGAGGTAAAGAAGAACCCCATGATCACTGTGGCTGAGCTCTAGAGATGCAGTCAGGAGATGGGAGAAAGTTGTAGAAAGTCAACCATCATTGCAGCCCTCCACCAGTCGGGGCTTTATGGCAGAGTGGCCCGACGGAAGCCTCTCCTCAGTGCAAGACACATGAAAGCCGCATGGAGTTTGCTAAAAAAAAACACCTGAAGGACTCCAAGGTGGTGAGAAATAAGATTCTTTGGTCTGATGAGACCAAGATAGAACTTTTTGGCTTTAATTCTAAGTGGTATGTGTGGAGAAAACCAGGCACTGCTCATCACTTGTCCAATACAGTCCCAACAGTGAAGCATGGTGGTGGCAGCATCATGCTGTGGGTGTGTTTTTCAGCTTCAGGGACAGGACGACTGGTTGCAATCGAGGGAAAGATGAATGCGACCAAGTACAGGGATATCAGGGACAGGACGACTGGTTGCAATCGAGGCAAAGATGAATGCGACCAAGTACAGGGATATCCTGGACGAAAACCTCCAGAGTGCTCAGGACCTCAGAATGGGCAGAAGGTTTACCTTCTAACAAGACAATTTCCCTAAGCCAGTGTTTCTCAACTCCAGTCCTGAAGGCGCCCCAACAGGTCAGGTTTTCAGGATTTCCCTCAGATGAAATGGCTGTGGTAATTACTAAGGAACTGAAGCTGATCAAATCACCTGTGCAAAATAATGGAAATCCTGAAAACATGACCTGTTGGGGCGCCTTGAGGACTGGAGTTGAGAAACACTGCCCTAAGCAAACAGCTAAAATATCGAAGGAGTGGCTTCACAACAACTCCGTGACTGTTCTTGAATGGCCCAGCCAGAGCCCTGACTTAAACCCAATTGAGCATCTCTGGAGAGACCTAAAAATGTCTGTCTACCAACGTTTACCATCCAACCTGACAGAACTGGAGAGGATCTGCAAGGAGGAATGGCAGAGGATCCCCAAATCCAGGTGTGAAAAACTTGTTGCATCTTTCCCAAAATGACTCATGGCTGTATTAGATCAAAAGGGTGCTTCTACTAAATACTGAGCAAAGGGTTGGAATACTTAAGACCATGTGATATTTCAGTTTTTCTTTTTTAATAAATCTGCAAAAATGTCAACAATTCTGTGTTTTTCTGTAAATATGGGGTGCTGTGTGTACATTATTAATGATAAAAAAATGAACTTAAATGATTTTAGCAAATGGCTGTAATACAACAAAGAGTGAAAAATTTAAGGGGGTCTGAATACTTTCCGTCCCCACTGTGTATATGGACACATATAAGGATAAGCCATGTTTACCAATCCATTAAAAATTAAAGCAATTGCAACTGTACCATAGGTCAAAAATATTTATCTGCTATTCTCATGAACTGCTTTACCCTAAATTTTCTAACTCTATCCTGATGAGGGTACAAGCTTCTTATTCCATCTTTTTCCTTCCCTTTTTAATCTTTACCTTCCTTTACCTGTCCACCAGAAACAAAATAAATAAAACCTGGAACCCCCCCGGCATCTTTCTCCTGGCTTTCCTCTCAAAACCTACACATTCCCTTCCTCTCCAAGATATTGACCCTTCAACCCCGAAGGGGACTGATATTTATATAAACAAAAGGGGGTCCAAATCCTCCAATACTGCTCCCATTGCTCCCCTTACTCTTTCCTTAACATAATAAGACCTTAAATTTTCTGAATTTCTGTAATCCTAGCCATCCACTGAGATTTTGTCGGCGCCACTCAACTCTTCCAAAGTGCATACTTTTGCAGCCGTTTAAAAGATGTTTCAACAATGAGTTTTTATAGCTTTTGTTGGATAAGGGAATGTCATGGAGTAAGTACGCTACAAGCTTCCTTTCAGGAGCCACACCTGTTAGATCTTTAACCTTGTGTTCAACCATTTCCCAAAAGTAATTTATCTTCGGGCATTCCCAGAAAATATGAAATGGGGTCCCCCCCATTCCTGACAGCGCCAGCTTATCACTGAGGTCTGAGGGAACCTATGGTGTAATACTAATGGCGTTTGGTGCCATCTTGTTAGGAGTTTATAGCCTCCTTTTATATTTTTTCGCCACCTAGGACTTGTGAGAAAATAATAAACTTCTATATTTTTGAGTTTGCGTGAAGTCAATTTGTAGCCCTCTTTCCCATTGTTGAATAAATGGGAGATCTTCTGGAGCATTAGCTAATATCAACGAGGAGTATAGATGAGATATAATGTCTCATTGGCTTTCCTGCGAGGCAGGTCTGCTCAAACATGGTCAGGCCTCTTATCTTAGAATACATCTCTGGTAAGGTGAGAAGGTAAGCACCAAGCTGAGGAAGTCCAAAGTGTGGGAGAAATTGCAAGTAATTTCATGGCTCATCATGAGCTGATTTTCTTGACAAAAATGCCACAAACTGGAGAAGCCTCGACAATTAAGTATGTCAAATTGAGGATATAATCAATCCAGGTTGAAAGGATGTATTACCCAAAATTGGGATTAAATGGCTAGAAAAAGGTGAGAGGTCGGTATATTAAAAAAAAACAATCTTACAGAATTAAGAGTGGCTCCAGTCAATGGGTGTTTACTGTCCTTCATTGGAATGACGTCCCCTGGAATCCAGTATACGGTATACCCACAGTCATCTGTTCCAAATAAACTCATTTGTTTTTGTTTTCTCGTTGCGCACACTAATTGTGTATTCTCGATAAGTGCACTGCTTCATGATATTTTATTTAATTGGGAAAACCGATACCACCTTTTGGCTTTGGGAGTGTCAAGATAGATCTATGCACCCTCTCTGGTTTACCTGCCCATATGAACTTCAAAAACCTTGCTTGCAGGTGCTTTAAGGAGCCCTGGGGTTGTTTGGTAGTGACTGTAACAAATGATACAGTCGGGGCATAACATTTATTTTAATAATGTTAGTCCGACCAAACCAGGTAAACGGCTCCATAACCTATTTCCAGAGATCTAATGTAAGTGTATGTATCAATGGGGGAAAATTAGGTTAAAAAAATGTACGCAGATTTTTCAGAATATTTGTACCTAGGTAATAAATATATGAATCCATCCATTTAAAGTTGAATTGAGAGCCTATGTGATGTTTAACCATTGCGTCTATGCTCACTCGCATTGCTTCCGATTTTGAATAATTCACTTCGAAAGGGCACCATATCTCCAAAGGTCTTCCAAAAGCGATGGCAGTGGGGAAGTAACAAAAAAGAATCAAATCATCCACATATGCTGCTAATTTGTGTAGCATCCCCTTCATCTGAATACTCTTTGTCGTGAATAATCAGTCAGAATAAGTTGTGCCTTTTTAAGGACAGGTTTCCCGCACAATAATTATCATTGAGTAATTTTTAACGAAGATATTTTTAAGATACAAAATCAATCTATATGACACAGTCTATGCTTGTGAAACTTATTCACGGAGACGTGTGGTCATACGAAATAGAAATTTATTGGTAAACAAACACAAATAATCACATGAAATTAAGATACCGATTGTGTTACATGAACGTCTTGAAAATCAATAAAAACACTTGCAAAAATGGGCGTACCGTCCCTTTTGACCTAATACCACCATGATAACTTCTCGGTAGAATTAATAACCTTGTGAACTTGACAATTAAACAGAACGTCTGTATTTCACACGTGCAACCGTTACTTTGCTGCAGGTAAGTAAGTGGTTAAAATTGTGAAATAAATTAGACGTTTGTTTTGTCAATAAATGTGGCAACTATGCAAAAAGAAAAACATAATGAAAAATTTGAATCTTTAGAGAAAAATCTACAAGGCGGTTATTGATTCGGGAGAATGATTATCAACTGTATAATTTTCAATACATCAATATTTGAGAGAACATATCAATATTTGAGAGAACATACAAGATAAAATCAACATGACATAATTACCCATTCCAGGATGGCTACAGTTCCTATTGGCTGGTTACCAGAGTTAAGATGGCTGCCGTAGTTTCAAAATGGATGCTCCTAAAGAGGATTTACTTCTTGTGACCTCCGAGTTCTAAGTATTAGGTGTTGAGGAATCTTCATGAATGTAAAGATATGTATTCATGCATGGTGCATGAGTGTCAGTCTGGGAGTGTTTGTGTCTCCCAGTGTCCCCCCCTCAGGGTGGATCCCTGAGCTCTCCCCCTGAGCTCTCTTTTTCCTCCTCTCTCTCTTTCTGCCATCTTACTTGCCTCTAAATACCATTTTAGATAATAAGACCATAAAAATTATAATGGCTCTGCCCAAAAGGACGTGGCCACTTCCCATTGGGTCAGGAGACTTAATTATTAACCTCCTCTGGAAATTTAGTGAGTTCAAATAATACCACCTTCAACCACCAGGTGTCTCACATGTGTTTTGAGTCCATCCTTTAAGTTAATACATTCTATTTTCATAATGTGTACAATGGTAAGGATAGTATATACTTTTAAATATTCTGGTAATCGGTCTAATGTAAAATCACTCAGTGTAATCTTGATTAATCACTATTACATAAACTTGTTACATATATATGTGTCTCTATAAATGTATGTCTATAAAGACTGGTCTATCTAGGAAATACACACGTTGTTATATATTTCATCAATACTACATAAAAATGATTATTTATATGGATACCTGTATAACTTCTGGTATCTCCACTGAATATTTGTTTATCTAAGCATAGGCTACAATCTTATATAATTATAATCATGATTATCTGTTTTTCCTAATACTAATTCGTTACTTAAAACACTTCTACTTATAAAATCACACTTTCATATACATTTTCTTCATAGCAAAGTTGTTGGGTCTGCAGATGCCAACATTATAATGTCTCTGTGACCTACAATGTCATAGATAGTTTGAAATGACTTATAATAACCTTATAGATACTTTTAAAATATTTTTGACTGGCACAATATTCAACTCTCTCTAACGTGTTGAGATGGACCTTGAACATTCCCACTGGGTGTTTAGAAATGACTTGTTTGTCTAAACCATCCTAAAAGTTCATACAATGAGTTTTGTTAGCCAAGGTGTTAGCTATTTAAACAGTCCTTCACTTGAACACAAAAGGTTTAGGCCAGGTGAGGCTATTTCTAATGTGAGAATTGTCCGTATAATCTTGACTCCTATTTTCTTTTGTTTATTCACTAAGACCATGTAAATATCTCCTTGTTTTGTGACGAGAACAGTCTTTGTTCCAACAGTTTTCCTCACAATACATGCCTGTAAAGGTCTTCAATATTTGAAGTAGTAGAGAAAGACTTGGTCAAACATGAGAACGTCAATTTTGTCCTAAAGGTCTCCAAAAGGGCAACAGTTCAATTATTTAACATCACAGTTCATCTACTTTTTGAGGCCTAAGCATCTCTCATGTTTCTGCCAGTAAATATAAAATATATTTCTTCATGAATTCACAACACCTTTATATCCTGAATGGCCCTAACCATTTGTGAAAATGGTTCCAGGTTAAGTAAAAAGATAAGGGGAAGCAGAGGGCAGGCTTGCCAGTGACCATTACGTTTAGCAAACACTTCTGAGGTAGTATCATTGGGCCTCACTCTAGCTGAGGGAACTGAATCCTGAAATCCAACTATACATCCCTTCTTCGCCCAGGCCTATATGTTTTAAAGTGGCCATTAGGAATGTCCAATCTACCCTATCAATTGCTTTTTCTGCATCCACAGATAAAAGTACTAAGGGTGACCATTGGTAGGTGGAATAATGAATTGCATTGAGCACTTGTATATTGTCCCTACCTTCCCTACCTGGAATAAAACCCACCTGGTCTAGATGAATAAGAGTTCCTTTATGCTGTATTATTCTTGATGCCAAGATCTTAGTAAAAATTTTCAAGACAGTATTTAGTAAGGATATAGGCCTATAGCTCAAACAAACCACCAGATCCTTCCCCTCCTTTGGTATAACTGTTTGCCTGTAAAATGAAAAGCAAAAGAGAGAGGCGCCTCTGGGTGCAGACTAAAAACAAGGTTTATTTCATAAAAAGGTAATGATCATCAAACTCACATGTTGAAGGTCGTCAGTAGGCATAAAATAGTAATCAATACTGAGGAGGACATCATCCATCAAAGATTCAAGACAGTCAAAAACAACTCCTAGCAGGGGGCTCTGCCTGTGTGTGAGGAGAGGTACCGCTGAGATGTGAGGCCGGCCGCAGCGGTGACAAGTCACAGTACTAGGTGGAGAGCATGGAAGGCTGTAAACATCCGGCGAGGAGTGATGCCGGATGTTTACAGCCTTCCATGCTCTCCACCTAGTACTGTGACTTGTCACCGCTGCGGCCGGCCTCACATCTCAGCGGTACCTCTCCTCACACACAGGCAGAGCCCCCTGCTAGGAGTTGTTTTTGACTGTCTTGAATCTTTGATGGATGATGTCCTCCTCAGTATTGATTACTATTTTATGCCTACTGACGACCTTCAACATGTGAGTTTGATGATCATTACCTTTTTATGAAATAAACCTTGTTTTTAGTCTGCACCCAGAGGCGCCTCTCTCTTTTGCTTTTCCTTAGGATTGGAATGTGGTTTCACTTCTTGATGAAGGCAGCCCTGCTCGTGGACCTATCATTATTAACTGGACCCTTGAACTCCTCATGTCCACATGACAGTGAGACCGTACCCTATATATGTTAATGAGATATTCAATTTCTCCACTTTGGACATATACATGTGGACATTATCTATCCATTTAATGTAATGTGAGACTGGAAACATTTCAGTTTGTCCCCTATCCCTTCGTTCTTATTATTGTTGTTATTGTTGTTATCGCCAGTTCTTTGCGCCTTCACTTGCATATTGCCTGTAAAATGACCCTAAGCTGTATTTTACCTATTTTAAGAGAGTTATATGCCTGTACAAATCTGCTGGCCAATTTTATCTACAAAAGACCTGTAGTAGAGCAAAGTATATCCATCCGCCCCCGGGGCTTTCCCTGTCTTCATCGACTCTAATGCTCTTTTAAATTCTTCCTCTGAAATTGGAGCCTTTTAATTGCTCGATGGCTGATTTATGTAGTGTCAGCATCCCTGAATCCCTTATATAACGCCGTGCTGCCGAGCATTAATCCTCCTGTATGGGAGTAGTCTTGTGCTCTTTAAGATTATAAAGAGCCACATAATATTTTTTAAACTCGTGTATGATTTCCTTAGCTGATTTCACCAAGGTATTCCCTGCTGTTTTATTTTGCGTAATATAATTCCTAGTCCTAGCCATTTGCAGGGCAATTGCTTAACATCCTACTTGTTTTATTTCCAAATTCATAAAACATTGTTTGGCAGCGAGCAAATTTCACTTTAGCTTTCTCATTAAGCAGAGAATTTAATTTATCTCTCAATTGCTGTAATTTGTCCCCTATCTTTTGTGCTTGAGATTTCTTATGAGTTTTTTTTTAGAGCTCTCGAATTTCTATTAACAAAGAGTCTATTTGGGAGGTAAGGAGTTTCTTACGATGAGATTCTAGTTCACTTCAGGTTACCCCGAATAACACATTTATGTGCCTCCCATAGACCGATAGGGGAAACCTCCATTTTATCTTTATCCACAAAAAACAAATCAATTTCCTGTGCTATCTGACTTATAAGTTGGATCTTGCAAAAATTAATCTCCACTGCCATTCTCGTGACAACTTTTTGTCAAAATCAAGTGAACATGAAGTTGGAGCATGATCAGATGGTGTGAATGATCAAATAGAGGCAGTGGAGAGAAAAGGGAGAGCACTCTGTGAAATAAAAAGATAAAAAGAAAGTCTATTCTCGTGTATGTTTTATGGAGATTAGGATAGAAAGTGTAGACTCTGTCGTGTATGGAGTGTTCTCCAACTGTCCACTAGTTGGGCATGAATAAGCAATTGGAATTTAGGAAGCTTTGAGTAGGACACATGGGAGGCTCCCCTTGTATCTAACAAAGGATCTGAAGATTACAATCTCAACCCACAAAGAGGAAGCCCCCCTATTTTGATCAATCCTAGATAACGGTGTTTCTAGACAAGAGACTTGTTCCTCATTTGGCAAATAGAGACCCACCACTGTAACTTTTCGCTCACACAGAAACCCTTGAACTAGAAGAAGGCATCCCTTTTCATCTGTGAAAACCCGTGACTCCCTCCATGGGGTATGTTTCAATATCAAGATAGAGGCTGCTTTTCCTTTAAAGTTACTAGAGGCACTTAGGTACGCTATCAGGAATCTACTTACCTCCAATTTGGGGAGTTTATTCTTTTTTAAGTGTGTCTCCTGAAGGAAAGCAATATAGGTTTTCAGTCTCCATAGTTCACTCAAAAGTTTAGTTTTTTTCATAAGGCTATTAAGCCCTTTCACATTTATGAGGTTAGAACAATGCGAGGCATAGCTATATCAAGTTATATCAAATACGACCTGAAAAACTCAATACCAGGAAAGTGGGAGAAAGTCCAAAAAAATTTTAAAAAATGTGCACGAGGCTCGGGCACCCTTGGCCAAAAAAAAACAATCTCAAATAAACACTCCTATTTTCTCCCTATTAAAAAAGGGTGAGAAGCGGTGATTCTACCAGTTTTATTTTCTTTCTTTGAAACCAATTAAAGTTTCCTTGGCTTAGTGTTTGGGATCATTGTTTTGCTTAAATGTCCACTCTCATTTCATCTTCCTCATCCTGGTAGATGGCAGCAGATTTTTATCAAAAATGTCTTTGTAGATTTTTCCATTCATCCTTCCTTCAATGATATGAAGTTTGCTGAAATCTAGCCCCACTATATGATGTTCCCACCTCCAAACTACACTGTTGGTATGGTGTTTCTGGGGTAATGTGCAGTGCCGTTTGACCTCCAAACATCGTGTGTATTATTGCATCCAAAGAGTTTATTCTTGGTCTCACCTGACCAGACTATATACCCTGTGTTTCACAGGCTTGTCTAAATGTTCAGCAAACTTTAAATAAGCTTCAACATGCTTTATCTTCAGCAATGAAGTCTTGCGCTGTGAGCATGCATACAGGCCATGGTGGTTGAGTGCATTACTTATTGTTTTATTTGACACAATTGTACCTGCTAATTCCAGGTCTTTCTGAAGCTCTCCAGAAGTGGTCTTTGGCTCCTGGACAACAAAGTTTATGATGAAATTATGTTCTTTCCACTTCCAGATTATGGCCCCAACATTGCTCTCACTGGAACATTCAGAAGTTTAGAAATCCTTCTGTAATCAATGCCATCAGTATTGCAACAATAAGGTTGCGAAGATCTTGAGAGAGCTTTTTTGTTTCTTTTGTGACACCTTGGTAATGAGAGACCTTCTTATAGGCCATTAGTTGAGCCTGAACCAGCTGATATTAATTTGCACTGACAAGGGGCAGAATTGCTTTCTAATTATTATAGTTTATTTTATATATATATATCAATTTAATATATTATTATTATAGTGTCTTGGCTTCCCATGCTTTCTTGCACCTCCCTTTCTTCGTGTGTTCAATACTTTTTCCCTGTGTCATTCCATTTTATTACAACTTTTGGTTTCTTTGTATGGGTTGCATGGTTTGTTACTGACGTGAAAATTTCATGCCAATAGCACCTTTAGCTATATGTTTACCTAGAAAAATGGTGACATGTTTAATACTTATTTTACCCGCTGTATATAGCAGTGAATAGATAAAGGGCAGGTTTGCCTGAAGGGAGCCCACCCTCCCTACAAGCATAGGAACACATGGGACACTCAGCATGGGCACAATGGCAGTTGAAGATATCCTGTGCATGCCTGCACTGATTCACAAACTGTACAAATGGCAACTACTCCAGCCTATAACTATCCTTTGCAGCATGGAGCACATGGAAGGACAATGCACAATAAAAAACAAATAAAAATTCCCAGCTCACTTACCATCTAGACTGCAACAAAGCCAAACTGACCCTGTCTAACAGTTCCTGTTAAAAACAAGGGGGTTTAGTCGCACACATGTGCAAATGTGTAAGCCACAGATGCCACGTCAAGGCACCTCAGTGTACTGTGGTCCTAACTGCAAAATTTGGAGAGTGTCCCAATTTGGAGCATATATATAGCAATGGATAGATTAAGGGCAGGTTTGCCTGAAGGGAGCCCACCTTCTTAAAAATATAGGAACGCATGGGACACCCAGCAAGGGCACAATGGCAGATGAAGATATCCTGTGCGTTCCTGCACTGATTTACAAACTGCATAAACAAATGGCAACTACCCCAGCATATAACTAACCTTTTGCAGCAAGGAGCACATGAAAGCACATCAAAAACAAATAAAAATTCCGTGCAACAAAACTAAATTGACCTTGTCTAACAGTTGATGTTAAAAACAAGGGGTTTGGTCGCACACATCTGCATACCCGGACCCCTCTGGACTAATGATTGTGGGGCTTACCTGGAATGTGTTCCTTGGGCACAGGGCTTTGCCAGTGGTGCTCCTAGACCTTTAGATACTGTGTTATCCACAGAGCACTTTCCAGGTCCTGCGCCATGTCTCAGCCTCTGGACAGTTAAAGTGATTGTAAAGTCTTGGTTTCTTTTTTGTTTTTTTTAAAGAAATATAACAAAGTGTTATACTTACCTGCTCTGTGTAATGATTTTGCACAGCCCCGATCCTCCTCTTCTTGTGTCCCTCTGCACTGCTCCTTTAAAGTTGAGTGCTCCCACAGCAAGCAGCTTGCTATGGGGGCACCCATGCCAAGCTGCAGCTCTGTGTGTTCATTCAGACATAGAGCTGCCGTTCGGCCCCGCCCCGTCTCTCTCCTGATTGGCTAACTGACTTTGACAGCCGTGGTAGCTATGGCGCCGCAGCTGTGTCTCAGACAATTATGAGGAGAGTCCCGGGCGGCTAAGGGACTCGTGGATAGAGATGGGGCTCAGGTAAGTATTAGGGGGTGCTGAGGAGGCTGCTACACACAGAAGGCTTTTTATCTTAATACATAGAAAAACCGTCTGCCTTTTCAACTCCTTTAATGAACCATGTTGGCTGAGCAGCGGGAGCTACTGCAGTGTTGGTAATGTTAAGTACCACCCATCCTCCCCTATTTCTTTGGTTACCACGGAACAGGTTAACACGCTGAGGAATTTCATGTTGCATCAATAGTTCCCCTTCTTTTTCCTTCAGCATGAAGTAGCCTCTTATGACTGTTGTTTGAATCTGCAGGAGTCATGCTGTACACACCCCATTTATTTCTTGTGCTACCTACAGTGCCCTGGTCGTAACGTCTGCTGCCCAAGCAATTAGTTGTGAGTAAACCTAGTGTTTTCTCCCCCTTATTTCTGTGAACACACTACAAGGGTCCAAGCACAATGGTAGCAGTCCAGTTGTGTCAAGTTTCTTTAGCTCCTGATCCACTAACAGATCTGGGGTATCCAGCAGTGTCACTGCTAAGGAACCTAATGTTGATAGTCTTGGTCATTGTCTTCTGCTTGGGACAACTCATTTGTTAGAGTATCCCCTAGCTGCATCAGGTGTGGCACCCTTTTCTTCCTTATTCAGGGAAGAGTTCTTTGCAATTATACTAGGTTGTATGGGCCAACTTGCAGATATGATTGTTGACTCTGGCAACAAGAGCTTTACATACAGTTCTTTGCCTACTCCCGCAGAATCTTTCTCTGACATTCCTGCAGTTAAAGAAGCCCCAGAGTGTTCTGCTTCAGATGTTCTATCTGATATAGAATGTCAAGAACTGCTAATGGGTCATTCTGGACTTGAAGGCTCTAAATGTCTTCATTCAAGTTCAAAGGTTCTGCATGGAGTCCACCAACACTTTCATAGCCTCCCTCCATCAGACTTTCTAGCCTCAGTGAACATTACCAAAGCTTACTTGCATGTCTCCATCTTTGCAGCTCATTGTTATCTACATTTCAGTTTGGGCATGGAACACTATCAGTTTGTGGCCCTACCATTAGGCTCAGTGTTGCCAACCTAACAGATTGAAATTTACTGACACGACACCCAACATTTACTGGCACAGCCACGTTTTTACTGGCATTTCCAAAAGTTACTAAATTACCATTTTAAATGCAAAGCTTACTTGCATGTCTCCATCTTTGCAGCTCATTGTTATCTACATTTCAGTTTGGGCATGGAACACTATCAGTTTGTGGCCCTACCATTAGGCTCAGTGTTGCCAACCTAACAGATTGAAATTTACTGACACGACACCCAACATTTACTGGCACAGCCACGTTTTTACTGGCATTTCCAAAAGTTACTAAATTACCATTTTAAATGCAAATTTCACTATTTAGGCTACCAACAAGTACAATATGCGATTAGCAGTGTGATTTAAGGTAGATAATAAGGCAAAAAACATATTTCTTATTTTATTTTCGATATAGTAAGTAAGTAGCTCAGGCACAGGACCCAGGAGGGCAAGAAATTAGAATGGGCGGCAAACACATGAAATTGACTCTCACAGTGATACTGACAGCAGTGTGCAGCACTACAGATTACCGACAGGACACACGTCCCCTCCTGAGTCACAGTGACAGTCTCTCTCCAAGCCAGGTGGTCCCTCCAGTCCAAACAGCACTGATGGTCCCGCTCCTGGCCTGCCTTGCTCCCATTGCGCAGACCCACACACAAGGCTCTGGCCGCTCTGCTTGGCTCCCTTGCACCATGATATCCCAGGACATGCTCAGGCACCGCCTCCACCAGAGCCACCCGAACACACTGTAACAGGCACTCATATGGTCTTGGCTGGCTCCAGGCTGAGCATCACAGCCATATTTTTTACTGGCAACCTTTTCTTTTTACTGGCAGGAGAGCATTGCCTGTTTTTTTACTGGCTGCCAGTAAAAATACTGATGGTTGGCAACATTGATTAGGCTTATCATATGTCCTTCGATTTCTCACCAAGGTTCTGGCCCTATGATTGCCTTTATATGCTTCCCAGTGTATTCCTGTTGAATACCTGATCTCCTGTTGAGAGAACAGTCAAATGGCTGTCCATGTGATGTGTACTGTCCACACCCCACAAAGGTTCTGTAGAATTCTGAACCTTCAAAAATCACCACTGCAACCTACCCACCTACAGTGCCTTCTGAGTTTGTATTTTTTTCCACTGACAAACAAATGATCAGTCTATAATTTTAATGGTTGGTTTATTTTAACAGTGAGAGACAGATTAACAACAAAAATATCCAGAAAAACACATTTCAAAAAAGTTATAAATTGATTTGATTTGCTTTTTAATGAGTGAAATAAGTATTGGATTCCCTATGAATCAGCAAGATTTCTGGCTCCCAGATGTCTTCTATACAGGTAACGACCTGAGATTAGGAGTGCTCCTAATCTCAGCTTGTTACCTGTATAAAAGACACCTGTCCACAGAAGCAATCGATCAATCATATTCCAATCTCTCCACCATGGCCAAGACCAAAAAGCTGTCCAAGAATGTCAGGGACAAGATTGTAGACCTACAGAAGGCTAGAATGGGCTACAAGACCATCGCCAAGCAGCTTGGTGAGAGGGTGGCAACAGTTGGTGCAATTATTCACAAATGGAAGAAACTCAACATAACTGTCAATCTCCCTTGGTCTGGGGCTCCATGGACAAAATCTCACCTTGTGGCATTTCAATGATCATGAGAACTGTGAGGAATCAGCCCAGAACTACATGGGAGAATCTCGTCAATGATCTCAAGGCAGTTGGGACCATAGTCACCAAGAAAACAATTGGTAACACACTATGCCTGAAGGACTGAAATCTTACAGTGCTCACAAGGCCCCCCTGCTCAAGAAAACACATGTACAGGCCTGTCTGAAGTTTGCTAATGAACATCTGAATGATTCAGAGGAGAATTTGGTGAAAGTGTTGTGGTCAGATGAGACCAAAATCGAGCTCTTTGGCATCAACTCAACTGGCCGTGTTTGGAGGAGGATTGCTGCCTATGACCCCAAGAACACCATCCCTACCATCAAACATTATGCTTTTGGGGGTGTTTTTCTGCTAAGGGAACAGGACAAATTCATTGTATCAAAGGGACGATGGACAGGACCATGTCCCGTCAAATCTTGGGTAAGAACCTTCTTTCCTCAGCCAGGGAATTAAAAATGCGTTGTGGATGGGTATTCCAGCATGACAATGACCCAAAACATATGGCCAAAGCAACAAAGGAGTGGCTCAAGAAGAAGCACATTAAGGTCCTGGAGTGGCCTAGCTAGTCTCCTGACTTTAATCTCATAGAAAATATGTGGAGGGAGCTCAAGGTTCGAGTTAGCAAACATCAGCCTTAAAACCTCAATGACTTGGAGAGGATCTGCAAAGAGGAGTGGGACAAAATCCCCCCGAGATGTGTGCAAACATAGTGGCCAACTACAAAAAGTATCTGACCTCTGTGATTGCCAACAAGGGTTTTGCCACTAGGTCATGTTTTGGGAAGGGGTCAAATATTTATTTCACTCATTAAAATGCAAATCAATTTATAACTTTTTTTGAAATGCGTTTTTCTGGATACTTTTGTTTTCTTTATCGTACATCATGGGACACAGTGCCTTAAGTAATAACTTAATGGTTTGTAGGCCACCTTCAGGTGATGGACACTGGCACACCCTAAACGGTAAGTTGCCTGCCTATTTAACCCCTCCTCCTACCAGGAGTAACTCAGTTTTTTCGCCAGTGTCTAAGGTGTTGGTCACGAGTGAAGATGTGCTCTGAAAGAGCACCCCCACCCCCCCCCCAAATCAGTGGATGCGGTGGCGTCTGCGGCTTTTTTATTAGAAATGTTTCTATTCCCCACAGAAGTTTTTTTGAACTTCCCGCTGCCCAGCCCTCCCTTGCCTCTTCTCTCACTCAAAGAGCGTGTCAGCCGTCCACGCGTGCGTGGACTAAGGGCTAATTTAAAAAAGATAAAAAACAGAGGGAGGACGTTGATTGACAGAGGGTGCGTGACTAGGGCGCTGCGCCGTGTGCAGGATGTGAGTACACGAGGCACACGGCGCAAGCGCTAGAGACAGAGACAGATGCTCACTCTCACAGCTCAACAGCTGCAGCGAACACACAGGACACAGAGCGCTGGGGGCACATAAGGGATGCATGGCATTTCCAGTACAGGAAACAACAAATTATCAGTGTGGTTAATCCTTACCTGTTTTTTTCTTATCAGGGAGCAGGATGAGTGTGTGATTACACCAATCTCTCCACTGCTCTGATAAACAACTAAAGCTGAACTTTATTGGCATTTTCTTTTGCTAAATTATTTTGCTCAACGAGTGTGCAAGTCACTACATTGTTTTGTTTACATTGTCTTGTTTACTTAAAGTGCCTCTGTTTTTTGTGCATAGCACTATGGCTCCCAAAAAAGACACCTCAAATGTACCAAAAGTTCCACCCTCAGGCACTGGGAATTGCAGTCGTGTGTCCACACTGTCATCCTCGCCTGAGTTACCAGTTATGGCAAGCCAGGGTGAGTCATTGGGAGCAATTGGTGGTGCAACTGCTCACATTTCAGCTCCTGTATACGTGACTGAAAATGCGTTTTCTTCCGCCCTGCAGGGCTTAGAATGAAGATTAGCGACTTTAATCTCATCCGCTATCCAAAAGGATAGGAAGCATGTTAGATCCCCTCCCCCACCTTAGACCCCTTATCAAGGGAACAGTGGGTAGAGGATGAGGTGTTACCCTCAGGAGATCAGGAAGAAAGGCAAACCGATTACTCCTCTGCGGAGGAAATAACGTTAGATGAACCTTTTTCAGCCTCGCAATCTGAGAGATTGCTGATATAATCTCATACAGAGATGGTTTGTGCCTCTTTTCAAGCTATCTCTAGCAGAGTCAGCTGATAGTTTTGTTTCTTCTTAGGTTCCTTAAAACCTTCACAGCCTTTTTATGCGTTTACTGTACATGCATTATTAGAAAAGCTAATTTATACTGAATGGGATCACAGAGATAAACATTTTTTCCCTCCAAAGTGATTTACATCACTCTATACCATGGAGGAGAAATTCACCAAAAGCTGGAAGCTACCAGCAGCGATTTCCAGTGTGAATAATAGCCCAACTTGTCTAGTAGACAATGCACAAATGCTTAAAAAGATCCAACTGATAAAAAATTGTAATTTCTGTTAAAATCCTCTTTTTCTTTGGCAGATGCGGTTACTCAGCCTGCAGTTGCAGCAATAGGCATCTGCCAGTCCCTAAGGGTCCAGTTTAGACAGGCCCTTAAAGAGGTCCCTACTCACAGGCCCACGATTTGGCCAAACTACCAAGGGTGCTATGTTTTGTCATAGACGCCATGAAAGACTCTATTCACCAGGCATCCCGCCTTGCGATTGAGCTGGTACACATGCGTAGGACCCTGTGGTTAAACATAAATAAATAAAAATTGTTTTGGTCAGCCGAAGCACCTTGCAAAAGGCTTCTGACTAGTTTCCCTTTTCATAGGGATTGTCTATTTGGGGAGGATTTGGTCAAATACATCCAAATGATTTCTAGTGGGAAAGGTACTCATTTGCCCAAATAAAAATATAAATGTCCTTCATTTAAATGGACTCCTTCCCCTGCGCCAGGGGCATCTGCCTCTAGGTAGTGGCGATGGCTTCCACCGTCAGACTCTAGAGGAAAACCTCAGGGTCAGGCACAGAAAATTCAGCCCCTGTATACATGATTGAAAATGCAGGGTCTAGAAGGAAAATTAGCTACTTTAATCGCATCCGCTATCCAAAAGGATAGGAAGCGTGTTAGATCCCCCTCCACCACCTTAGACCCCTTATCAAGGGAACAGTGGGTAGAGGGTGAGGGGTTACCCTCAGGTGATCAGGAAGAAAGGCAAACCAATTACTCCTCTGCGGAGGAAACAACGGTAGATTTTTTTCAGCCTTGCAATCTGAGAGATTGCTGGTACACTCTCTTACAGAGATGGTTCCTGCCTCTTCAAGCTACCTCTAGCAGAGTCAGCTGGTAGTTCTGTTTCCTCTTTAGGTTCCTTAAAACCTTCACAGCCTTTTCATGTGTTTCCTGTACATGCACAGATCCATACAGAAAAGCAAGGTTTGGGGTTTTATTCAACAGACCCATTCTAGATCTAAAGAATCTAAATCAGTCCTTGAATATCCGCTCCTTTCGATGGAGTGGATCAGGTCAGTAGTTTCTATCCTACAAAGAGGAGAACTTCTGGCGTCTATCGACATCAGGGATGCATATCTGCATGTCCCTATATTTCCCGCTCACCAAAGGTTTCTGCGGTTCAAAGTAGAACAGCATTTCAGTTTGTAGCCTTGCCCTTCGGGCCAGCTACAACACCCAGGCAGCGTCAAAATATTGCTAATAGACCCATCGGGGGCTTGTTTGGAGCAAAGTGTACGCATTACAACCAGTTACCTGGAAAGTCTGGGTGGGGTTCTCAACCTAAAAAAGTCTTCCTTAAAACCGCTAAAAAAGCTGGAGTATTTGGTTCTGATACAGCCCAGAAAAAGGTGTTTTGCCTCAGGCAAAATCAACTCCATAAGAGAGTTGGTGCGGATGGTCAGGTCGAAAGGAGATCCCTCCATTCGCCTTCGCATGAGGTTGTTAGGAAACATGGTGGCTTCATTCGAAGCATTTCCCTATGCCCAGTTCCATGCAAAACAGTATTCTATCTGCTTGGAACAAAACGATCCAAGCTTTAGACTTGCCAATCCGGCTGTCCCCAAGCCGGTGGTTACTAACCCAGAATCTGCTGAAAGGAAGATCCTTCAGACCAGTTATCTGGAAAGTGGTAATGAGAGACGCCAGCCTTTCAGGTTGGGGAGTAGTACTAGAGAAGACAACTGTGCAGGGACAGCGGTCAAACCATAAGAGTCTTGCCCATCAACATCCTAGAGATTCGGGCAGTGCGACTGGCTCTGAAGACCTGGACTTCCAGGTTACGGGATCCAGGATCCAATCCAACAACGCCACAGCGGTGGCCTATATCAATCACCTAGAGTCTTGCATGCAGACAGAGGTGAACCATATTCTAACTTGGGCAGAAAGGAATATTCCGTGCCTATCGGCAGTCTTCATTCTGGGAACAGAGAATTGGCAGGCGGTCTACTGGAGTTGCCAGCAGTTATTCCCAGGGCAATGGTCTCTTCACCCCAACATTTTTTGGCTGTTTATCAAAGATGGGGGACTCCAGACGTAGATCTTCTAGCATTATGATTCAACATGAAGTTAGTCAACTTTGTGTCCAGGAGAAGGGATCCATTCGTATGCGGATCAGATGTGTTGGTGACCCCGTGAGATCAGTTCTCACTGATCTATGCATTTCCCCCTATTCAATTGCTGCCTGGACTTCTTTGCGGGATCAAGCTGGAAAGAAAGCCAGTAATTCTGGTAGCACCAGCATGGCCCAGAAGGTCATGGTATGCAGAAATTGTAAAGATGGCAGTGGAGGATCCATGGTCCCTTCCACTACGACCAGACCTGCTTACACAGGGGCCGATATTCCATCCTACCTTACAAACGATAAATTTAACGGCTGGCCTATTGAAACCCACATTCTGAAGAAACGTGGGCTTTCCGGATCAGTTGTCTCTACTTTAATTAATGCAAGGAAGCCAGCTTACAGAACTATATATTATAGAGTCTGGAGGGCTTATTAGGGTTTCCTGGTGTGAATCCATGGGTTGGCACCCTCAACTATAGATATATCATAGGCAGAATTCTTGCCTTTCTACAATTAAGGGTAGAGATGAAGTTGGCCTTGAGTACTATTAAAGGCCAAGTCTCAGCTTTATCGGTCTTATTTTCAAAGACAGCTTGCTACACATTCTTTAGTCCAGGGTTTTATACAAGGGGTGATGCACATTAATCCGCCAGTTAGATAGTCTTTGAACGCTTGAGACTTGAACTTAGTTTTGTCAGTGTTACAAAAACAGCCATTTGAACCGATACAGCATATTCCCTTAGTTCTTCCTTCTGACAAGGAAGCTGGTGTTCTTGGTTGCTATATCCTCAGAAAGGAGGGTTTCGGAATTGGCTGCTCTTTCTTGTAAGGAGCCATACTTGATTATTCATGAGGACAGAGTGGTGTTGCGCCCTCGTCCAGATTTTTTGCCAAAAGTTGTCTCAGGTTTTCACCTGAACCAAGATTTTGTCCTACCATCGTTTTTTCCAAAACCATGTTCCAGGGAAGAAAAGTCACTACATTGTCTTAATGTGGTGAGAGCAGTGAAAGTCTATCCAAAGACAACTGCTCAGATTCGGAAGACTGATGTCTTATTTATTCTGCCAGAGGGTCCTAAGAAAGGACAGACAGCGTCAAAATCCACTGTCGCTAAGTGGATTCGACAAGTTATAATTCAGACTTATGATTTAAGGGATAAGATTCCCCCTTTTCAAGTCAAAGCGCACTCTACCAGGTTGGTTAGTGCTTCTTGAGCAGTGCATCACCAGGCCTCCATGGCCAGATTTGCAAGGCCGCAACTTGGTCTGCAGTCCATACATTCCCCAGATTTTATCAAGTGGATGTAAAAAAGGGCATATCGCCTTTGGGCACAGTGTGCTGCAGGCAGCAGTATAGGTCCTCAAGTCTGTTGGCACCCTACGGATTGTCTTCCTCGCCTCAAATAGCATTGCTATGGGACGTCCCATTAAGTTAAGGCATCGTACAAGGTAAATGTAATATACTCCCTCTAGAGGAGACATTTTTAAAAGGCATACAGAGATTATCTATATATATATATATATATATATATATATATATATATATATATATATATATATATATATATATATATAGATAGATATAGATATATAGATATATAGATATATATAATATTTATAAGAGAAAAAGCAAAGGTGGACTTTTTACAGTTCCTAGGCTTCTCCCTTTACCTTATCCTCGCTGCAGGGTACTGCTATGATAGCAGATCCAAACTTCACCCATCATTGCGGGCAGCATAGTTAAACCTTCAAAGACTGGCTCCCTTTAATAGGGGCTCCACTCCTTTGGACCTGTATAGCACCCCTCAGGACAACTTTAGGTAATGTAGCAAGACCAAAAACAGTCCTGGTTCCTAGGGTCCAGCCCTTAAAGAGAAGCGTTACAGGCAAAACCTTGTTCTTCTTATGCGAGGCCCGGGTACCATCCTGTGGCCGCAGTAGCGTGGATGGATCCGGTTGTGGAGGTTTTTTTAAATCCAGCATGGATCCCTCCTGCGGCTCCTCAGAGCACATCTTCACTCGTGACCAACACCTTAGACACTGACAAAAAAACTGATGTGCTCCTGGAAGGAGGAGGGGTTATATAGGGAGTGAACTTCTTTGATTGGGTATACCAGTGTCAACACCTGAGGGTGGCCCATAACCCAATAAGTAATTACTTAAGGCTCTGTGTCCCATGATGTACGATAAAGAAAATAGGATTTTTATTATAGCTTTCCTGTAAAATCCTTTTCTTGGAGTACATCATGGGACACAGAGGTCCCACCCCACTATTCTGGGGTATATGTATACGTATATTGCTTTGCTACAAAAACTGAGTTACTCCTGGTAGGTGGAGGGGTTATATAGGGAGGCAACTTCCTGTTTAGGGTGTGCCAGTGTCTATCACCTGAAGGTGGCCTATAACCCATTAAGTTATTACTTAAGGCTTTGTGTCCCATGATGTACTCCAAGAAAAGGATTGTACAGGTAAGCTGTAATAAAAATCCTTTTTGTCTCTCACTGTCAAAATAAACCTACCATTAAAATGATAGACTGATCATTTCTTTGTCAGTGTGCAAACGTACAAAATCAGCAGGGGGTTTTTGTTTCACTGTAGGTCTAGTCCGACATGCAGACCAAGCCAGGTTTTTTTTTCCCCATGAAAAATGTTGGATCAGTCCAGGAGCTGTCCAACTCTGCATGGGAGTTCAGGGCTTGATGGTATCCTTCAAGACAGTCAAATTTGCCCAGTTCCACTCAAGACCCCTACAACACCTCATTCTGTCTGCGTGTGACAAGTCAGTGCCATCTGTGGACAAATCCATACACCTGACACCGAAAACCAGGTTGTCTTAAGCCTGGTGGCTTAGGAATTCAGCTCTAATGTTGGGAAAACCCTTTTCCCGCTATCTTGGAATATCATCATTACTGATGCCATTCTGGATGGCTGGGAATGAGTCTTGGACAACTAAGAAAAAGGATTCTAGCATGAGCAGAACTCCACATTCCAGCAGTGTCTACTATTCACATTCAAGGAAAGGACAACAGGTAATCAGACTACCTCAGCCAGCAGCACCTGGACCCAAGGTAATTGTCCCAACAGCCTGTAGTATTTTAGGACCTGTGTCACTGGTGTGAGTTTCCAGATTTAGACCACCTGGCTTCCAGGTTCAGCACCTATCTTGCAGCTTTGTTACCAGATGCAAAGATCCTTTGGGGAAAGCAGTGGATGTTCTGGTTGAGATCAATGCAGCTTCATTTGCGCTTAACCTCTACTAAAACTCCTGCCTCGTCTACTCCACTGCATTGAGATGGACGCCAATCCAGTGACACTCTTAGTTCTGATCTGGTCCAGACTGATGCAGTGCCAGATTTATAAAGGGGCAACCACCCTGGCCCCCCCAACGGAAGGGACCCCCCTATACAAAAATCTTAAACAATTGTAAAGTAGGGGGTTGTTTAGCTCTCGTAATAGATGCTTTTGCCAGTGATTCAAACCAGTCAGGAACTATATTTTAGGGCATGGTAGGCCATTTTTTTTAAAAAGGCAAATAAAAGTCCATAACATAACGGTTTCCCACGCAGGAGTTCTTCTCCAGCAAATACACACAACGGAAAATGCTAGCCCACCCGGCTCTCTGTAGCAGTACTTCTGCTCTTTATCCTGGTCACACAGACTACTGGATCCTTCAGTGTGGACGGCTTTACTTTAGCGCCCACAGCTCTGCTCTGGCCTTAGTCCTCAGGCCGTTTCACTGCCTCTTGCAGTCACACATGTTCTGGCTGCCTCCTGCAGCCCCTCTGACTCCCAAACTACAGAGCCCAATGCTGGAATACCAAAACCTGGAGAAAGTTGTGAAAGCTGTTTTCTCCAGTCCACATCTATGCTCTGCAGTCTTGTACCAAGCAAATGTGCACACCCTGTGTCCCCCAAACTACCAATTTTACAGTGACCGCATCTCCTACTGTCACACAATATACAACATTATATAAAATAAAGTATAAAAAAAAAAATAGTAATATAAATGACTTTCTTTTGTTTAATGTATCTTAGGAAGTATAATTTTACTAGCTATCATCTGTAAAAGTTTTTACACTGGACTAGGAAATGTTATTGTTTTTAAAAACAAATTTTAGCAGCTCAAGTGAGCCACACATGGGGTGATTTACTAAAGGCAAATAGACTGTGCACTTTGCAAGTGCAGTTGTGTTGCAGTTTTTTCTTTTGTAAATGTGGTAAAGCTTCACTTTGTAAAGAATATCGAATCAGGTGCAAGGAAAAAATGCTTTTTCATCCGATTGGATGATGGAAATACAGTGCCTTGATGTTTCAAGGCACTGTATTTCCATCATCCAGTATTCATACTCCTTGAAAATTTCCACATTTTGTCATGTTACAGCCAAAAACGTAAATGTATTTTATTGTGATAGACCCACCCAAAGTGGCATATAATTGTGAAGTGGAAGGAAAATGATAAATGGTTTTCCAAATTTTTTCTACAAATAAAGTGTGGCGTGCATTTGTATTCAGCCCCCTTTACTCTGATACCCCCAACTAAAATCAAATCGAACCAATTGCCTTCAGAAGTCACCTAATTAGTAAATGGAGTCCATCTGTGTGTAATTTAATCTCACTATAAATACAGCTGTTCTGTGAAGTCCTCAGAGGTTTATTAGAGAACCTTTAGTGAACAAAGAGCATCATGAACGTCAAGGAACACACCAGTAAGGTTAGGGATAAGGTTTTGGAGAAGTTCAAAGGAGGGTTAGTTTATAAAAAAAAATCCAAAGCTTTGAACATCTCACGAAGCACTGTTAAATCTGTCATCTAAAAATGGAAAGAGTATGGCACATCTGCAAACCTACCAAGACATGGCCATCTACCTAAACTTATAGGTCTGAGCAAGGAGAGCATTAATCAGAGAAGCAGCCAAGAGACCCTTGCTAACTCTGGAGGAGCTGCAGAGATCCACCACTCAGGTGAGATTCTGTCCAAAGGACAACTATTAGTCGTGCACTCCACAAATCTGGCCTTTTTGGAAGGGCAGCAAGAAGAAAGCCATTGTTGAATGAAAGCCATAAGACGTCCCATTTGCAGTTTGCAAGAAGCCATGTGGGGGACACAGCAAACATGTGGAAGAAGGTGGTCAGATGAGACCAAAATTGATTTTTTTTTTTTTACCTAAAAGCAAGACGCTATGTGTGGCAGAAAACGAACACTGCACATCACCGTGAACACATCATCCCCACCATGAAACATGGTGGTGGCAGTATCATGTTGTAGGGATGCTTTTCTAAAGCAGGGACAGGGAAGCTGATCAGAGTTGATGGGAAGATGGATAGAGCCAAATACAGGGTAATCTTAATAGAAAACCTGTTAGTCTGCAAAAGACTTGAGACTGGAGCGGAGGTTCACCTTCCAGCGAGACAACAGCCCTAAACATACAGCCAGAGCTACAATGAAATGGCCCGGTCAAAGTCCAGACCTATATCCAACTGAGAATATGTGACAAGACTTGAAAAATTGCTGTTCACAGACACTTTCCATACAATCTGACAGAGCTTGAAATATTTTGCAATGAAGAATGGGCAAACATTTCTCTCTCTAGAAGTGCAGAGCTGGTTAAGAGATACCCAAAAAAGACTTCCAATTGTAATTGAGTCAATACTTAGGGAGGCTGAATACAAATGGTCCAGTGAACTTGGTATTGAGTTTTTCACTTTAGGGTCATCACAGAGGGCAAGGGAGCACGTCTAGAGGAAAAAAGATTTCATCTTCAAATCTGGAAAGGTTTATTCATAGTAAGAGCTGTGAAAATGTAGAATAGACTCCCTCCAGAGGTGGTTCTGGCGAGCTCAGTAGGTTACTTTAAAAAAGGCCTGTATTCTTTCCTTAACCACTTGACCACTGGGCACTTAAACCCCCTTCCTAACCAGATCAATTTTCAGCTTTCGGTGCTCACATTTTGAATGGTAATTACTCAGTTATGCAACACTGTACCCATTTGAAATGTTTGTCCTTTTTTTCACACAAATAGAGCTTTCTTTTGGTGGTATTTAATCACTCAATTTTTATTTTTTTTCACTATAAATCAAAAAAGACTGAAAATTCGGTAAAAAAAAAAATTTTTGTTTCTGTTTGTTTACAAGTGATGCTCCCTCATTTGACAGAGCGATCACGTGGTAAACGGCCGCTACCAGTGGCAATTTACCATGATGCGCCGGGTCCGGTCAGGGATGTTTTCCCAGGTGCGCGCCCCAGCGGGAGCACGATTCTGTGAGGACGTGCCACAAACGCCCACCCAGAATAAGCCGACCGCGCTGTAGCCGTCTTTCAGCTATGGTCCGGTCAACATGTGGTTAATGTACATAATATAACTAGGTATTGACATTTATAGGTAAAGTTGATCCAGGGAAAATCCCATTGCCCCTCGGGGGCATCAGGAAAGAATTTTTCCCCTGCTGTAGAAAATTTGATAATGCCTTGCTTGGGTTTTTCGCCTTCCTCTGGATCAACTGTGTGTGAAGGATTGTATGATTTTTTTTTTTATATTGGTTGAACTAGATGGACTTAATATATATTTGTAAAAAATGTTGAAAAACATTTATCATTTTCCTTCCACTTCACATTTATGTTCCACTTTGTGCTGGTATATCACATAAAATCCCAATAAAATACATTTACATTTTTGGTTGTAACATGACAAAATGTGGAAAAATGTCAAGGGGTATGAATACTTTTTCAAGGCACTATAAGCAGAGCTTTAGCACATTTACTAAGCCCTGGAGAAAATTAGCGGAAGTGCACTTGCACAGTCTGTTTGCCTTTAGTAAATCAACCTCATAGAAGGCTTATGACTGTGTGTAGGTGTGCACATGTGACCTCAGACTGACATTGTGTCATGCATTTTAAAAATGTGTGACTGTACTTGAGAATGTAAACCAACTCTGTGTATGAGCCCCCCCCCCCCCCCCCCCCAAACCTGAAGTGCCCCAGGCCCTGCAGGGTCTAAATCTGGCCCTAGTTGGATGTGAAACGCTGACCTGATCAAGCTTCTGGCATACACCCCTTAGGCTCTTCCAGGTTGGCCTGATTTATAGTTTGGTTGAAAAAAGACACACGTCCATCTAGTTCAACCAATAAATGGGAAAAATAAATAAACCAGGCTCATTCCTGAGGTGATAAAATGACAAAAATGCATCTCTTTTATACAACCCCTGGCAAAAATGATGGAATCACCAGTCCCTGAGGATGTTCCTTCAGTTGTTTATTGTTGTAGAAAAAAAGCAGATCACAGACATGGCCAAAAACTAAAGGCATTTCAAATGGCAACTTTCTGGCTTTAAGAAACACTAAAAGAAATCAAGAAAAATAATTGTGGTGGCCAGTAACAGTTAGATTTATAGAACAAGCACGGGCAATAAATTATGGAATCACTCAATTCTGAGGAAAAAATTATGGAATCACCCTGTAAATTTTCATTACAAACACTAACACCTGCATCAGATTAAATCTGCTTGTTAGTATGTAGGTAAAAAGGAGTGATCACACCTTGGAAAGCTGTTGCAACAAGTGGACTGACACGAAGCATGGCTCCAACACCAGAGATGTCAATTGAAATAGAGAGGATTATGAAACTCTTTAAAGAGGGTAAATCATCACGCAGCGTTGCACAAGATGTTGGTTGTTCACAGTCGGCTGTGTCTAAAACATGGACCAAATACAAACAACATGGGAAGGTGGTTAAAGGCAAGCATACTGGTAGACCAAGGAAGACATCAAAGCGTCAAGACAGAAAACTTAAAGCAATATGCCTTGAAAACAGAAAATGTACAACAAAACAAATGAGGAACAAATGGGAGGAAACTGGAGTCAACATCTGTGACCGAACTGTAAGAAACCGCCTAAAGGAAATGGGATTTACATACAGAAAAGCTAAAAGAAAGCCATCTCTAACACCTAAACACAAAAAAACAAGGTTACAATGGGCTAAGGAAAGGCAATCGTGGACTGTGGATGATTGGATGAAAGTCATATTCAGTGATGAACCTCGAATCTGCATTGGGCAAGGTGATGATGCTGGAACTTTTGTTTGATGCCGTTCCAATGAGATTTATGCAGACGACTGTCTGAAGAAAACATGCAAATTTCCACAGTCAATTATGATATGGGGCTGCATGTCAGGTAAAGGCACTGGGGAGATGGCTGTCATTAAATCTTCAATAAATGCACAGGGTTACATTGAAATTTTGGACACTTTTCTTATCCCATCTATTGAAGGATGTTTGGGGATGATGAAATCATTTATCAAGATGATAATGCATCTTGCTATAGAGCAAAAACTGTGAAAAAATCCCTTGAAGAAAGACACATAAGGTCAATGTCATGGCCTGCAAACAGTCCGGATCTCAATCCAATTGAAAATCCGTGGTGGAAGTTAAAGAAAAAGGTCCATGACAAGGCTCCAACCTGCAAAGATGATTTGGCAACAGCAATCAGAGAAGGCTGGAGCCAGATTGATGAAGAGTACTGTTTATCACTCATTAAGTCAATGCCTCAGAGACTGCAAGCAGTTATAAAAGCAAGAGGTGGTGCAACAAAGTACTAGTGATGTGTTGGAGTGTTATTTTGTTTGTTTTTCATGATTCCATAATTTTTCTCCCTGTGCTTGTTCTATAAATCTAACTGGCCACCACAATTATTTTTCTTGATTTCTTTTAGTGTTTCTTAAAGCCAGAAAGTTGCCATTTGAAATGCCTTTAGTTTTTGGCCATGTCTGTGATCTGCTTTTTTTTCTACAACAATAAACAACTGAAGGAACATCCTCAGGGACTGGTGATTCCATCATTTTTGCCAGGGGTTGTATGACTGAAAACGACAAAGTGCTAACAAACCAATATGTAAAAAAAAAAAAAAAAAATCATCACTGCAGCACATCAATCATGACACGTGTATACATATACACTTTATTAGGTACACCCGGCCAGTAACGGGTTGGACGTCCGTTTGCCTTCAGAACTGCCTTAATTCTTTGTTGCATAGATTCAATAAGGTGTTGGAAACATTCCTCACAGATTTTGGTCCATATTGACATGATAGCATCACGCAGTTGCTGCAGATTTCTGGGCTGCACATCCATTATTCCACCACATTCCAAAGGTGCTCTATTGAATTGAGATCTGGTGATTGTGGAGGCCAATGGAGTACAGTGAACTCATTATCCTGTTCAAGAAAACAGTTTGAGATGATTTGAGCTTTGTGACATGGTGCCTTATCCTGCTGGAAGTAGCCATCAGAAGATGGATACACTGTAGTCGTAAAAGGATGGACATGGTCAGCAACAATACTCAGGTAGGCCGTGGCGTTTAAACGATGCTCAAATGGTACTAAGGAACCAAAAGTGTGCCAAGAAAATATCCCCCACACCGTTTCACCACCACCACCAGCCTGAACCATTGATATAAGGCAGGATGGATCCATGCTTTCATGTTATTTACGCCAAATTCTGACCCTAGCATTTGAATGTCACAGTTGAAATCGAGATTTATCGGACCAGGCAACATTTTTGCAATCTTCTGTTGTCCAATTTTGGTGAGCCTGTGCGATTTGTAGACCCAGTTTCCTGTTCTTAGTTGCCAAGAGTGGCGCCCAGTGTGGTCTTCTGCTGCTGTAGCCTATCTGATTCAAGGTTTGATTTGTCGTGCGTTCAAAGATGGTATTCTGCATACCCTGGTTGTAACAAGTGGTTATTTGAGCTACTGTTGCCTTTCTATCATCTCAAACCAGTCTGTCCATTCTCCTCTGACATCAACAAGGCATGCTGCTGACTGGATATTTTCTCTTTTTCGGACCATTCTTTGTAAACCCTAGAGATGGTTTTGTGGGAAAATCCCAGTAGATCAGCAGATTTTGAAATGCCCAGACCCAGCCAGTCTGGCACCAACAAACCATGCCACATTCAAAGTCACTAAAATCCCCTTTCTAATGCTTGATTTGAACTTCAGCAAGTCGTCTTCACCACATCTAGATGCCTAAATGTATTGAGTTGCTGCCATGTGATTGGCTGATTAGCATTTTGTGATACCAAGCAATTGAACAGGTGTACCTAATAAAATGGCCGGTGACTGTAAGTGGTAATCTCATTCACTGTGAAAAGAGAAAAATTATAAGGTATGTAACTATAGTGACCACTGATCACCATTTCTTTGATAAAAGTGAAATAAGTCCACTTCAATTTGTGCTCATAAAGTTCAAACTTTAATGTGTGTGTATAATCTTCAACATTCTGTGCTTTACATGTGCCACACTTTTCACTCCATATCCGTGGGCGTATATTGGGCTTCCACGTGACCCCGACTTCCTAAACACTCACCAGATGCCACAGACCCCCTTATCTTGTAAGTAGGACAGGATATGCTCTTATTAGTCTCTCTTGGGTACTCCAAAGGCCACAACATCAGAGGGATTGTAACATCACAGGAACATCAGAGGCACAGCGGAATGCTAAGTCAAAAAGGCTCTCCTAGCCTAATACTGTTCATTTAAAACCTTTAAAACATAGTTATTACACCCACTTGTGCGTATCCAGCACTGGGGAAAATTGCATGTGTTCTAATAGCTGAGAAGTGTTGCTGCACCTGTACTTTGCTGGGTGTCATTGTGTGTTCCAAATTTTTAAGCTTAAGTCAGACAGAAGAAATGTAAACAATTACATCCTCCTTCTCCACTGTTGCCAGGTGCAACATGGGGGATAGTCTTTTTGAGGGTCTCCAGTGATGTTTCCTACCACCTATCCTCTTCCTTGAGGTCTGCTCTTGATTGTGTCCAATAAAGAAAGCCCCTTGATGTAGTAGAATCTCTAACAGATTTGTAGAATAATTTGACTGTGCACTAATTGTTTTATATCATGGTCCCCTGAAATCTGGATTAGACAGGTTATACACCTGGTTTGGTTAGTAATTGTTTTTATCTGATCTTGGCTTGTTTGTTTTCTGGAACTCAATCAATTTACATTGAGGTGTTCAGTGTGTCCAGTTTTGCTTTACATTTATCACATTTCTCTGATCTTATAGTGGTCAATAACATTTCAAGATGCCCAATCTGTTGTAGCAGTGCAAATTGTGTCTGTTGTATGTGTTCTACAGCTAGTATGTAAATAAAATGAACACTTAAAATTTGTGGAAGCTTCAATCTGCATTTCTTGTTAAAATAAAGATTAAGGCCTCATGCACATGAGACGCTGTTAAACGCACGTTCAGAGGTAGTTGGACACTTTTTTCAACTGCCCCCGAACTCATTCAATGTTATCCTATGTGTCCATGTACACAGTCTCGTTTTTTTTTGCGTTTTTAGGCAGTTGCGTTTAACCTCGTTTTTCCAGAAGCAAAAAAAGGGTTCAGACCCAAAAATTTTTCACATTTCAGACGCCAAACGTGGCTAAATGCGGGTACCGCGTTTAGCCGCGTTTGCGTTTATAAGTGTTTTTAAAGGAACCCTATTTTTTTGGACCAGAAAACACAGAAATATGATGGTAAACTGCAGCAGAGAATGACATTTTGCGACCTTCCTAGTACCAAGTGGCCCCGAGATACGGGGCCCCAAAGTCGGGTCAAAAAATGTCAAGCACTTTTCTGCAGCAAAGAATGACATTTTGTGACCCGACTTTGGGGCCCCATATCTTGGGGCCACTTGGTGCTAGGATATGTTGTAGTTGCTAGTTCCACTGTGTTTGCACACCAAATTTGGGGTTCCTAGTACCAAATTGCCCCGAGATATGGGGCCCCAAAGTTGGGTCGCAAAATGTCATTCTCTGCTCTGCAGACGCTTCTAGATGCAAAAGCGGCTAAACGCGGCATGCAAACGCGGCAAAACGGGTGTTTCTAAACGCCAGTTTCAGTTTTTAAAAACATCAGCAGAGTTTGCACCGGCGTCTCGTGTGCATGAAGCCTAAAAGGCCTCATGTACGCTGCTGCTGGTAAACGGACATTTAGGAGCAGTTGGGAATTTTTTTCAGCTGCCCCTGAACTCCCCTCTACGTTATCTTATCAGTACATGTACACAGGGTCGTTTCTAGGCAGTTGAGTTTAGAATCCTTTTTTGGAACGCAAAAAAATGGTTTCAGACGGATGTTCAGAGGCATTTGAAACGCCAAATGCCTGTAAAAACTTGTAAACACTGCTAAATGTGGTAACTCGCATTTAGCAGCATTTCGTTTACACGCGTTTTCCATTTTAACAAAATGAAATCCATTTTTTTTTTTTTTTACAAATGCTTCTAGACGCAAACGCGGCTAAACACGGCATGTAAACTTTTTAGTGATGTTGCCTGTGCTATCCAGCCACAGCATGCAGAGGAGGTGGTGGACTGGCTTACTTAACCACCCTCATCCTTTATTACCCAAGCTGAGACTAGTGTGCAGTCCACCACAGCTGCCAGGGTGGCATATTTGCCTCCTTGTCCACAGCTACTACTGCTATAGCCCCAGCATCATGCATGAAGGAGTCAGCCATTTGCTGCTTGACAATGCACAGGCATTACTTGAGTCTGATGTTGGTTCTGAGGTTGAGGAAGGGAGTAACATGAGCCTACAAAAGAGGGGAGAACACTAATGAACAACAAATTGGCCGTCGCGTTCCCCCAACCGCAGTGTATTGCCAAGTTGGCTCCAGTGATGATGAGGATGGAGGGGTTGATGAAGATGTCACTGACGCCACTTGGGTGCTAGATAGAGCAGAGGAGGAAAGTGAGGGAGAGACTGGATGTCCTCTAGAGCCAGCCATCATGCAACATTAGAGATCAGTCCTAGATTGTAAGCAATTGTAAGCACTAACGAGCAGGGCCCTCTGATTCCTCCTGTATAGAATTGTATTGTAATTGTACTGTCTGCCCTAATGTAAAGCGCTGCGCAAATTGTCGGCGCTATATAAATCCTGTATAATAATAATAGTAATCAGCCACCCTATTTTATCAGATTGTGGAGCTGTTAATTCCTGCCTCACTTCCCACAGCTTAGAGTTGTTTGGTCCCTTTTTAGTACATGTGCAGCTAATTACACTGTTGCAATTTGCAATCTCTCCTGCAAGCAGATCAAGCGTGGAAAAAATATGATCCATTTGGGTACCACATACTTGCAAAGGAATTTAACCTTAGTCCATTGGCAAAAGCACCTTAAAGCCACACAAAAGGGACACAATTCTTCACCTCGTTCCTCAACTTTCATGTCTACCCCCACTATATCTCATGACCTCTTGGCAGCAAAGGGTGTTACAGGTCCTTGCAATACATCTGCCAGCAGCACATCACCAGCTTTAGAATATAGCAGGCAAATGTTTCTACCCCAGCTGCTGCATCATAAAAAAAAAGACACTCCCTGCCACCCACATGCCCAGCGTCTAAATTCCAGCTTTTCCAAATTGGTGGCTTTACAACTCCTGCCTTTCCTACTGGTGGATTCTGCCTGCCCCCTTCTGTGAATTTGCAGACTGTGCTGTACCACAATGACAGGTTCCCAGTCACTATTTCTTTGCATGTAAGGCCATTCCAGCCTACCATCACGTGGAAGGCAATGTTTTGGCATCGTTTGACAAGGCAGTCAGCAGCAAGGTCCACGTTACTGCTGACACGTGTTGCAGCAAGCATTGTCAGGAATGATATGTTAAATTCACAGCACACTGGGCAACACTGCTTGCAACTAGGAAAGCTGCAGGAAAGGGCTCAGTGCTGGAGCTTTGATGCCACGTCTCCATACAGCTGGTGGTGATGATGCACGATCTGTCAGCTCCACCCCTTACTCCTCCACCATGCTGTCCTCTGAATTGTTCTGTGAACCACCAGCACCTCCTAAGCATTCAAGGGGCTATTCAACGAGTCAGGCTAAAAGATGCCATGCAGAGCTGCATCTAGTCTGTCTAGGGCAGTGGTTCTCAACCCTGTCCTCAAGTATCCCCAACAGGCCATGTTTGCAGATTTACCTTTTATCCTGCACAGGTGCTTTAAATCAGAAATTCCCGGAGATATTCCCTTCCTCTCAAGGCCTGCTTTATGCAGACACCGTTCTTGCGATGCCACAGAACACAGAAGAGGAGAGGGAGAAGGAGAATTCTGGCAGTTTTTTGGAGGCATTGAAGCAGAGGAAGACGTACGTCAAACCTAAGGGATGGTTTTCAGTCCCCTGAAACCTTAGGAGTTGTACGTGGCTGGGAGGAGGCAGTTGCAGATAGTGTAATCATCAGTGACCCCAAGAGGACTCTGATTCTCATGGTTCTACAAACTTGTGATGCATGGGCTCCATTATCATCTGTGAAAGGACCCAAGAATTTGTGGCATCAAGGAGAAGGATCATTATTATTTTTTATTTTTTTATGTTTTTATTAAGATTATAGGTGTACAGCAAACACAGCCAGCTCCGACAAGATTAACAGAACAGAAATATACATTGGAAGAAAGTATCACAAAAATTTTAGTCGCCTACGCAGGGGCCAAAAGTACTGGACATCTTCCCATCCCGAGCTAGGCAACAAACAAACGGTAAAAGAAAGAAAAAAACATAAAGAAAAACAAAACAGAACCCTCAGAGTGTGCTTGGCGTGGCTCTTGCTCAAACCAACATATTATACATATCATACGCAGTTAATCAAGAACAGAGCATTGTCACTAGGTAATACTCAGACCCCAATTTCATCTTTATTACACAAGACATTAGAACTTACACTTCTGCTCAATTATCTATCATAGAAGCTGCGCCGGGTTCAGCCAGCCACCTAGACCACAATTTGTCATATTTCCTTGGGTAGCCCCTGTTAGCATATGTCTTATACAGTGGAAGAATAATATTAAGTGTTTTCAAAAGTCAAGAGAAGCGGGCGCAACCTTCTTCCATAACATAGTTATGGCTTTTTGGGCATAGAAGAGGAGCAAGCCGGGCAAAGTCCTTTCTGCCACTGTGGGAGCCATCTCCTCCACCAACCAAAACAAGCACAAGCTCATAGTAGATGTCAAAAGGATTTTGGTAATAGAACTAATAGTGGCTGTTACCTCTTCCAAATATGGAGTAATGAGAGGGCAATTATAAAAGATGTGTGTAAAGTCAGCAGGAAAATGATCGCACTGCCAGTGTTCTGGAGAGACCGAAGAATCCATTTTGTGTGCTCTATATGGGTTTTCTCTTTGAGACACCAGGTGATAGAAGGGTAGGTCCCACAGGTCCTCCCAGTCATCATTGTCAAGCTCGGGAATATCCCTCAACCAAGTCTGTCGGAGAAGGCAGAGATCAGGGAGAGAAACAAATGGTAAATGATTATAAAGAACAGAAGTAGGCTTTTCAGAGCAGCCAGCTCGAATTGTTTCCTTCAGATCAGATTGCGTCAGCCACAGGGGGGTCCCAAGGAACTGGCTATCGAAGGCATGGGACAATTGGATATATCGGAAAAAGGGGAATGGCCTGAATATTGTTATCTTCAATCAATGATGTAAATAGCCACAAAGTGCTGTTGTTGACTGTGGGAAATGAGCGTGATTCTATATTTGGCCCAGGCTTGAGGTTCTGGTATATTATACAGATGCAATAGGTTTGGGTTTCGCCAAAAAGAAGTATTGGGGGATACCCTGGTATGCGGCACAGCTTCGCAAGCCAGACCCGCCTTCCCCACCCTCAAAGTGGTAATAATGGACAGTGTCAGTGGGTAAGGCGCTTTAGCACCACAGAAAATGAGGCCTTGAAATGTGCCTCTAAAGGGTTTAGTACTGCCGCTTCTAAGATCGTAGAGGTGTTATAATGGTCGGGACACAACCACCATCTAGCCGTCACCAACTGTGAGGCTAAATAATATTTGTAAATAAAATGAAATAGTGGCGCTGTATAAAACTCAAATATATCTTAAACCTAAATAATAGTGATTAATTGTGAATAAACCACATGATCAAGATGTCAACATTGTGTCAAACTTCCACCGTAAAATGACTTTTTAAGTGGCTCTATGAAACAGACAAATTAGAGTCCAATATAGTCGAAACAAATCAAATAACAGATTATTGAACCCTGTGACTAAATAAAAAGTCCAGACTCAAAAAGTAATAATTAATATAGTCCAGGCTGTGAGCAATAGATGAGGAAAGCAAGAGTGTCACTGAAGAGGTGAATGTGCAACAAATCTTCAGCCGTTCTACATGTACACCTTCACCACACCGGTTGTGACTGTGGATCCCCCTAGTGAAGCCGCACTCACCAAATAATTATGCCTTGCATTCTCATGCACAGCACATACACTTTATGTAGGGCCCCCCAAGGGGTAACACGAGCTGGAGCACGTTGAACCCAGGACAGAAGGCCTTCCTTAACGGGTTTAGGCTTTTCATCAGGTAAGATGATCAAAAAGGAGATATCTTCATCAAAATCCAGAATGGTGCAAGAGACAACTTCCCCCCCACTGAAGAATGTTGTGATACTTGGCAGACTGCCCGTCTTTTTTTTTTTTTTTTTTTCTTTTGACGGCTGGTCGGCTTCAGCAGACCAGAGAATTCTCGGCTGTATGCTGGGCGCTCCTCTCGGTCTCACCCCGAACTTTCCTCCACTTGTTCCTCAGTACTCGGTTAGTACTCTGTTAGTCCTCAGTACTCTGTTCCTCTGTACTTTGTTAGTACTCTGTTCCTCGGTACTCAGTTAGTCCTCAGTACTCAGTTAGTCCTCAGTACTCAGTCCTCAGTACTCAGTTAGTCCTCAGTACTCAGTACTCTGTTCCTCGGTACTCTGTTCGTACTCTGTACTCTTTTAGTACTCAGTACTCTGTTAGTACGCAGTACTTTGTTAGTACTCTGTTAGTCCTCAGTACTTTGTTAGTACTCTGTTAGTCCTCAGTACTTTGTTAGTACTCAGTTAGTACTCTGTTCCTCGGTACTGTCAGTGAGTAGTCGTCTCTCTTCCGCAGACGTGATCCGCTGTGACAGCCCGGCCAGTCCGCTCACATAAGCTCCTCATGAGGGGGCAGAATAAGGAAATGCCGGGCGAGGCGTGCACACTGCCCTAGGCTCCGATCACACTGATGACACTACACCGGGGGAATTGCGGAGGAAGAGCCGCTCTCTCTCTCACACACACACAGTACAGAGCTCACACTCTCCCTGGCTGGCTGCACATAGGCGCTGTTCTGCCCCCTCATGAGGAGCTTATGTGAGCGGACTGGCCGGGCTGTCACAGTGGATCACGTCTGCGGAAGAGAGCCGACTACTCACTGACAGAGTACCGAGAAACAGAGTACTGAGTACTAACAAAGTACTGAGGACTAACAGAGTACTAACTGAGTACTGAGGACTAACTGAGGAACAGAGTACTGAGGACTAACAGAGTACTAACCGAGTACTGAGGAACAAGTGGAGGAAAGTTCGGGGTGAGACCGAGAGGAGCGCCCAGCACACAGCCGAGAATTCTCTGGTCTGCTGAAGCCGACCAGCCGTCAAAAGAAAAAAAAAAAAAAAAAAAAAGACGGGCAGTCTGCCAAGTATCACAACATTCTTCAGTGGGGGGAAGTTGTCTCTTGACTTGCGCTGTGCACCATTCTGGATTTTGATGAAGAAATCTCCTTGTTGATTATCATCTTACCTGATGAAAAGCCTAAACCAGTTAAGGAAGGCCTTCTGTCCTTAGTTCAACGTGCTCCAGCTCGTGTTACCCCTTGGGGGGCCCAACGTAAAGTGTATGTGCTGCGCAAGAGAATGCAAGGCATAATTATTCGGTGAGTGTGGCTTCACTAGGGGGATCCACAGTCACAACCGGTGTGGTGAAGGTGTACATGTATAACGGCTGAAGATTTGTTGCACATTCACCTCTTCAGTGACACTCTTGCTTTCCCCATCTATTGCTCACAGCCTGGACTATATTAATTATTACTTTTTGAGTCTGGACTTTTTATTTAGTCACAGGGTTTAATAATCTGTTATTTGATTTGTTTCGATTATATTGGACTCTAATTTGTCTGTTTCATAGAGCCACTTAAAAGTCATTTTACGGTGGAAGTTTGACATAATGTTGACATCTTGATCATGTGGTTTAATCACAATTAATCACTATTATTTAGGTTTAAGATATATTTGAGTTTTATACAGCGCCACTATTTCATTTTATTTATTTTGGAATACTGTGATATTGGTTTATTCTTTTTAAGTTGGCAGCTCCAGTCATTCATTTACACATAAGCGTAGTGGAGAGTCACCAAGTTTATTTGCGCAACACTTGATTACTTTTTATAATAAATAATATTTGTAACAGTTCAGAAAGGCTAGTCCTCCATTAGAGGTAGGTCTCATCAGTGTTGTCAATTTGTATCTTTGGGGCCTGGATCCCCACAGAAAGGAGGAGAACAATTGATTCAGCTGTGAGAAGTGTTTCAGGATCCATTGGAGAGAATGCCTAAAAAAGTAATTACATTTCGGAAGAACTTTAATTTTTAGCAGATTTAAATGGCCTAATAGGGACAAAGGTAGGTGTTCCCATGCCTTCAGGCGCCTTTGTAGCCTGATATATGGGAAACAAATTAAAGCTGAGTTCCATCCAAAAGTGCACCCCACTCATTTGTCTCCTTCCCCCCCCTCTGGTGCCACATTTGGCACCTTTCGGGGAGGGGGGGAGCGGTTATCCTCTCCCCATTTTCACGAGTCTCGGCTCGGCTCCCTCCTCCTTCCCATGCCGCCAGTACAGTGGGAGAGCGCAGCTGGTGTCTCGCACATGCGCAGTAGGGACCCGGCGCGAAGCCGTAATGCTTCACTACCGGGTTCCCTTACTGGCTATGGCGGCGGCAGCACCCGACAGCTGATGGAAACAGCTGCGGTGCCGACATCACTGGACTCCAGGACAGGCAAGTGTCCTATTTTTAAAAGTAAGCAGCTGCAGTATGTGTAGCTGCTGGCTTTTCATTTTAGCAGTGGTTGGCGGACCTCCGCATTAAGCTTGAGATAGTCGGTATCATGGCGGGAGATAATGACACAGAGATATTTGAATTCTTCAACCCATTGGAGCTGTGCTGTCGAGGAAACAGTCTGGTGAGCACCAGGGTCAATGGGGAACAATAGTGATTTCAGCCAGTTAACTCTCAATCCAGTAATGGAGTAAAACGCCTCTAAAGTCCGGAGTGCCCCCTCCAAAGAGGGACCTGCATCATTTAAAAACAGTAGCAAGTCGTCCGCATATAGAGCTACCCTCTTCTCCAGCCACGCAATGTTCAAACCTTGAATTAGTGGAGAGACCCAGAGGGCCTCGGCCACCGCCTCCATTGCAATCGCAAAAGGGTCGGGGAGATGGGGGCAGCCCTGTCTAGTGCCCCTATTAAGCCTAAATATGGACGACAAGCCTCCGCCCAAACTAATCACTCCAGTGGGATTCTGATATATTACTCACTGTTGGTAATTTTAGGAACAAAGTCGCCACTACTCAAAATACCACCACTGCGCCTCAGGACAGACAATATACTGTATTTATCGGCGTATAACACACACTTTTTTCCCCTTAAAATCTGGGGAAAATCGTGGATGCGTGTTATACGCCGATCACCACTGTCTGTGAAAGAAAAAAAGAGCGAGCGCCGCCGAAAAAGACCAAGCCAAGTGCTTGGCTCCACTCGCAGTCACGCCGCCCCGCCTCCCTGCTGTTTCAGAGAGGATGAGAGGAGCGAGTGCTGCCGAAAAAGACTGAGCTGAGTGTACTGTGTACTCGGTTCGGCTCCGCTCTCGGTCCCGCCCGGCTCCTATGATGGACATGACACAGGTCCAATGGCGGGACTGTGAGCAGAGCCGAGTACACAGTACACTCGGCTCTGTCTTTTTCAGCAGCGCTCGCTCCTCTCCTCTCTGAAACAGCAGGGAGGCGGGGCGTCGTGACAAAGAGTACACAGGCTATCCCGGCGGCAAATTTAAACATTAAATGTTGCAAACAGCACACAACACTGGGCAAGGCTGCATATGACAATGGGCAAGGCTGCAAATGGACACTGTTCATTCTGCAATGATGGACAAGGCTGCAGATGAACACTGATGAGGCTGCATTGATGGGCATTTAAATGTAAGTTTTTTTCCTTAAACTTCCCTCCTAAAAGTTTTTTTCCTTAAAATGCCCTCCTAAACTTGGGGTGCGTGTTATACCCCTGGCGCGTGTTATACGCTGATAAATATGGGAAGCTGCCACTTTAAAAGAAGTCAAATTAAAACTGAATTTTAACCACTTGTCAATGAAAATTAAATATATGACAATAAGTAAAAAATAGTGGCGCTGAATAAATTCTCAAGTGGGTGTTTGATCACCCCAAAGTGAAAAGTGACTATAGGATACTAAAAAATATACTGTTAGTAAAATAAAAAATAAAATGTTGAACAAAAAATAAATACATTCAAATTACACCCTGTGACAAGTGAAATGCGATGATAAAACAGTGAAACTGATCAATCAAAAAGACAAAATAATATATAAAAAATAGTCCATAAAGTGTTTAAAGGAAATACAAAATCGATGTGAGGTTCTCCTATTCCATCCACCACACCAGTGTGTCTGTGATTCCACTCCTCTAAAGAAACGCACTCACCGAATTCCAATGCCTACATTCTCATGTTAGGCTAAAATGCATTTAAACCACAGGGATAGGGTTTCAAAGCAAGCATCCAAATTCTATCCGTGTGTCTCACATATTATCCACCTGGAGGGCGGTGAAGTGTGGAGCAGGTCGGGGCAGGCAACCGCCGGATCTCTGATCATGGATGAAATGAACGGAGTGACCGGAGGAATATATGTGCCTTAAACCCCATTTAGTCTTAATCCACCACTGAGTGTAAGAGGGCATTTAATCTATTAGCTAAGAGCTTGGTGAGAATTTTAAGATCACAATTCAGCAGCGCAGTTGGTCTATAGGAGGCGCATGCAGTACGGTTCTTAGTGGGGTTGTAAATTAGGACCACATGTGCTTCACTCATAGAAGAGCGAAGTTTATCCTCTTCCAGCCATTGGGTAAACATAGATTCCAAAAGTGGGTCCAGGAGTTCCCGACGAGCCTTATAAAACTCAATGGGTATCCCATTCAGACCAGGAGCCTTCCCATTCGCTCCAGCTTCCTCTGGGGAAAATTGTGGCACCAAGGATAACCTTTCCCCGTCAGACAGTCATCCAAGAGCAACAGTGTCCAGCACGGGGACCATCCTGGGTCGGTCTAGACTAGATTGCAAGGAGGAAGTGTATAAGCTAGCATAATATTTCCTAAACTCCTCCAATATGTCATCAGAAGAGGAGTAAATTTCCAGAATGGGTAATGCTTTAAAAGTTTCCCATTCCGTGGGCGGTGAAGACGATCCTGCATTTATCTCCCAGTAATCCTGTAGGATCGTGGGAGTCTTCTCCGAGATGTCTGAGTGCAAAATCCAATGGGCTCCCAGACGCCATAGTGATCCACCTTGACGAGGTTGAGTACGAATGACCAGTTCTAATGGGCAATGGTCAGCCAACCCACTAAGTAGACCATTTATGGTCACCATACCTATCAGTAAAGAAGGATTGGCAAAAGCTAGATCAATACGTGAGGAGGAAGAGAAAAATGAATGCGCTCTCTCCAAGAGTTGTTTCCCTCTTCATATTTCAGTGTGACATGCCGCCTGAGTCCAGTTGGCCAGGTCCCCTGAGAGCTGTTTAACTGAAGTGGACTTATCGAGGGTAGGAGTAAGGGTGGAGTTAAAATCTCCCATTTAGCTGGGCAGAATGAAACAATCTTCTCTAAAATAATATCTAAGACAGCAGGTGAAAAGAGAGGAGGAACATACAGATTCACTATCACATATTTTGTTTGCCAGGGTGTCATTACTATAAGTACTTATGTCCCATAAGGATCCGTATATACCTGTTAAATCACACATGGTAGAGTTTTGTTAATAAGAACAGAAACACCCCTAAAGTAATTAGAGTAGGTTGCATGAAAGGTTTTTTGAATCCAGGGTTTCTTCGAAGCCAAAATTTTACTGCCCATAAGATGCATTTCCTGAAGCAGGATTATGTGAGGGGCCCAAGGTTCGAGATAACGAAAAATAAGGTTCCTTTGAATTTGGAATTGAGGCCTCTAACATTCCACAATATCATTTTTAGCTCTTCAAAAACTTTGGAGGTCACAGTTGAAAGGAAACGATTCAGGTGGGGCGCTAGCAACCCGGTCACAGGAGAGCATCTGAGAAGTGGTAAAATGAGTTTGAGCCAACACCATAGCTCTCATTCTCAAGTGTAAAAAAAATCAAAACAACAAAAACAATAACAAAACCCCTAGTAACTTTGGCATTATCATGCCAACCCTATCCCTACCCATGCTCCTTAGAAACCAAAAGAGAGCAGCTAGGGACTTAATCCAAAAACAAACAAGGCAAAAATGCAACTGGTCACACTCAATCCACTATGTCCAGTAATTAGGGGGGGGGGGGCAAAATCCAGGGAACCACTCACTCAGGGCAAATCTCAGACAGTGTTTGTGAGTCTGTACTAATGGAATCTGACGAACAAAGTAAAAGTGGGAAATCAACTTAAGGTGAGGCACGCCCCTCAGCTCCAACACTGTGGGCTCTCTGCATTTTAGGAGACAGATAGGCACAGTTATCAGTCATAGAGACTTATTCGCTAGGACAGTAGTGTGAAACCATGAGCTCCTAGAAGCGTATTGGGGTATAGCAGGCTGAACTTGATACCTTTTTCCCGCAAACGCCTGCGGACATCAGTAAAGGATCTTCGACGATTCTGAATTTCAGGAGAATAATCTGGGAAGAGCAGGATTTTGGAGTTCTCATATTTGAGATCAGGCTTATTCCCGGAAGCCGCCAGGATCCTGTCTCGATCTCTATAGTTAAGCAGTTGCAGTAGAAAAGTCGGAGCCCCGGGGATCGGCGGGGTGGGGGGTAACTTGTGAGCTCTCACCACCACAAACGTAAGAGGGAGGTTTTGCAGAACGAGCAATTGCGCCAGAAAGGTTTAAGCAAATCCCGCCTTGGGCCTTCTGCGCACTCCGGTAAGCCCAGAATCTGCACATTATTACGGCGGAGGCGGTTCTCAGTATAGATGGCCTTTTCCTGGAGAGCTCTCACTTGCAGTTGTAAGGCATGGAGGTCTGTGGAATCCGTCCTGACTGTGTCTTCCACCCTCAAGATGCAGTCCTCCGCTTCCGACATGCGGGAGCAGAACTTGATCCTGCCTAATCAGGCTGACATCCGTAGCTAAAAAGTCTATTTTACCATTTAGCTCTGCTCTAGGGGCATTAATCTCCGCCAGGATCTCTGCGCCTGTAGGGACATCAAACACCAGAGCCCCGGGAGTTGTCTGTGTCGCAGCTGCCATGGAGGATGGCCGCTGGAGGAGTAGGATGAGAGGCAGCGGACTGGGATCTGGTGAAATGCAGCTTACCCTGTGACGTTCAAGTGTGCTGTCTCGGGGGACTCAGCAGGAGAGGTAAGAGCCAGAGCGATGACAGAACAAAGCCCAGATGAGATTGTATAATGCTGTACGGATCGGAGCTGAGGTGCTGCACATCCGTCTTTCACATCCTGGCAACACCCCCCATGCAGCGAGAAGGAGCATTATTGGTTGGTAACCCTCCTTGACCACCGTTACAAGGGAAAAGTCTTGGAAATGAATCCTGCCCTCACAGAGGGAGCTCAGGATGAAATATCTTGAGGACACCTTGAGGAGGAGTTTATGTAACAGATTCCCAGACTCTGGTAGGTTACAGTCTCATGAAAAAGGTGGCTTTGAAGCTTCTGTTGATCAAAGGAAGAGCGGTGGAGAAGGGGGCTGCCTAAGTAATGCATTTAATTTTTTTAATCCTCTGCGCCCAGGGCTTTCAGGTTTCACATCCCATCGGCAGCGTCTGCATCATATCGTGGAAGATTATCTAGGGGCGAAAACAGACATGGAGAGCTTTCCAGTAGACAATCCACTGGGTTACTGGGTCATGAGAATAGAACACTGGCCAGAACTTGCTGTCAGACTTCCACCTACCTGACCGATGAGCCCGATAGAGCAGAGGAAGGTCTCCCTTACGTGTCTGACTCACGGCCCCTGGTAGTATATACAGGAGGCACGGGAGTGCAGAGTGGTATGAGAGCCTGGCGGGTGGTAGCAACAGAGACGGCTCTGGATCCAGGTGCAGAATTTTTGGTGATCACTTGATAGCAGGCTGGCAGACTGGTACACAGGCAGCAGATGCAGAGCAGGAGCGGAGCAGGCAGGTCGGGTCACAGGCAGGGTTGGCAACAGGCGGGCAACGAGGTACAGAGGAGCAGGCAGGTTCAGAGTCAAGACAGGCCGAGGTCAGGTGCAGGCAGAAGACAAAGGATAGTCCAAGGGGCAAGCCGGGTAGTCAGGAGATCAAGCGTTCAAACAGGGTAACAGGAGCAAGGACACAGGGAGCTGCAGATCAGACAGCACCGAGCAAAGTGCACTGACAATTTAAATGGGCCGATTGGCGCCAAGCGCTGCGCGCACACCAATGTGCACAGGCTCGTGCATGTGCCCACACACCAACGCGCACAGGAACGTGCGCACCAGGGCGCCCAGCACCGCGTCCATTATGGGGACTTCTCTGACAGTGGCCCCTCCTCAAGGGCAGACCCTGGATGCCCAGTTGTGCAAGTCTGGTGGCATGGGAACTCCTGAAAGCCCATAAAAGCTCCTTGGCATGTAAATTGCCTTCAGGCTCCCAGGAATTATCTTCTGGTCCATACCCCTTCCATCTAATTAGATACTGGATTTTGTTGTGCCTTTTCCTACAATCCAGGATCGCTTCCTCCTCCAAATTCCTCCTCGTTGATTATTATAGGTTCTGGTGGACCAGTACTTCGACCAGCAAAGGGATTAGAAATAACAGGCTTCAACAGCGTCACATGAAAGACTGGATGGATTTTCAGCGTATTGGGTAAGTCAAGCTCATAAGTGACATCATTAATTTTCCTCTGAACCGAGAAAGGACCCATGAATTTAGGACCCAGTTTGAAGGACAAGCCGTGGACAACCATACCTGGTTGCCGGGCTCCAGAATAAGTTCACCTCGCTTCTTCGCACACCGACGCCCGTGCACAGGAACGCACGCGTTTATGGGGACTTCTCTGACACTTGCCCACTATGCAATGCATTCAGTGCTGCCGGAGGTTTTGTGACAGATAAAAGAGGCGTGTCTGTCCCCAAACTCCGTTGACTGGCTGACATTTGTCAAAATTATTCAGTCTGGGATTAAGCAGCAAGCAGCTATCAAGCCCCTGATATCGCTGATTAAATGTATTTGAGTTCTGGAATATCTGTAATGCAGCGTACACACGACCGGACTTTCTGGAAAACTAGGTCCGACAGAGCTACGGCAGACTTTCCCGAATGAACGGACTTGCCCACACACGGACAAGTCTGTTCATTTTGAACGTGACTCGGGTACGACGGACTAGAAAAGAAAGTCCATCTCGCTGCTTTTATCGGCGAGATTGACACCTTGCAAGCCCCGCCGCGGGGCATACCAGGCCCTTAGGTCTGGTATGGATTGTAAGGGGAACCCCCTACACCGAAAAAACGGCGTGGGGTCCCCCCCAAAATCCATACCAGACCCCTATCCGAGCACGCAGCCCGGCCGGTCAGGAAAGGGGGTGGGGACGAGCGAGGGCCCCCCCCCTGCTGAGCCGTACCAGCCTGCATGCCCTCAACATGCGGGGGTGGGTGCTTTGGGGGAGGGGGGCGCCCTGCGGGCCCCCTTCCACCCCAAAGCACCTTGTGCCCATGTTGATGAGAACAAGGGCCTCTTTCCGACAACCCTGGCTGTTGGTTGTCGCGGTCTGCGGGCGGGGCTTATCAGAATCCGGGAGCCCCCTTTAATAAGGGGGCCCCCAGATCCCGGCCCCCCACCCTATGTGAATGAGTATGGGGTACATCGTACCCCTACCCATACACCTGGGGGAAAAAGTGTCAATAAAAAAACACACTACACAGGTTTTTAAAGTAAATTATTAGACAGCTCCGGGGGGTGGTCTTCTGACTTCGGGGTCTTCCTCTGACTTCGGGGCTCTTCTTCTGACTTCGGGGGTCTCTCCGATCTTTACTCCCGGTGTTCGACCTCTTCTGCCAGCTCATCCGCTATCTTCTGCCGCTCTATTGCTAGCGGTGGCCCAGGCTTCTGCCTTCTTGTCTTTTTTTCCCTCTTCTCTTCTTCCGATGTTGACACAACGCTCTCTGGCTGTAATGCTCTCTGAGCGCTCCGCTTTGACTTATATAGGCGGTGACCCCGCCCCCTTGAGACGTCACAGTCCCTGGGCATGCTGGGACTATGATGTTTTAAGGGTGGCGTTGTGACCGGGTGATGTTGAGCCTGGTACGGCTCAGGAGGGGGGGGGGGGCGCTCGCTCGTCCCCACCCCCTTTCCTGACTGGCCGGGCTGCGTGCTCGGATAGGGGTCTGGTATGGATTTTGGGGGGACCCCACGCCGTTTTTTCGGCGTAGGGGGTTCCCCTTACAATCCATACCAGACCTAAGGGCCTGGTATGCCCCCCGCTCGCCGCAATAGGAAAATTAGTTTTTCCTATTGCAGCGAGCGCGAGATGCAGTACCCTGCCCTCACGTCGTATCTGGTCCGTCGGACCAGCAAACAAACGAACGGGCTTTCCGTCAGGAACTAAGTCCGGTGGAGTTACAACGTAAAGTATTGAAGCAAGTTTCAAATCTAAAGTCCGTCGGATTTTCCACCGAAACGGTCCGTCGGAAGTCCGATGCAGCCCACACACAGTCGGATTGTCTGCCGGATTCGGGCCATCGGACCAGTGCGGTCGGAAAGTCCGCCCGTGTGTACGCAGCATAAGACTGTCTAAGCTGCCTAGCTTTGTGAGTGTTGATTTTTACCTTGAAGTAATTTTCGGTGTAGGTTTCATGGGCACAATTAACACCCAAGGACCAATTTTCCCACACCAGTTTGACAGGTGCACATAATTATTTTTTTTGTTACAGCAAGGCCAATTCTTACTTTCATCAAGAGTACCTCTATAGGGTTACAATGTGATTAAACATTATTAAAGGGGGCTCCCGGATTCCGATAAGCCCCACGCCCGCAGACCCCGACAACCAACGGCCAGGGTTGTCGGGAAGAGGCCCTTGTCCTCATCAACATGGGGACAAGGTGCTTTGGGGTGGGGGGCCCCGCAGGGTGCCCCCCTCCCCCAAGGCACCCACCCCCCCATGTTGAGGGCATGCGGCCTGGTACTGCTCAGGAGGGGGGGGGCGCTCGCTCATCCCCACCCTCTTTCCTGGCCGGCCGGGCTGCATGCTCAGATAAGGGTCTGGTATGGATTGGGGGGGACCCCCACGCCAATTTTTCGGCGTAGGGGGTTCCCCTTACAATCCATGCCAGACCTAAGGGCCTGGTATGCCCCTGGGGGGGAAACCCACGCCGTTTTTTTCATTTAAAATTTGGCGCGGTGTTCCCACCTCGGGATTCATACCAGACAGCTGTCAGCACTGCTTGTCACTCACCGCGGAAGGAAAACAAACTTTTCCTTTCCCGATGAGTGAGCCAGCGCGACATGCACAGTACCCTGTCGCCGAGAACCAGCGCGATAGTATCGCACTGGAAACACAATCTCGCGGTCAGGTACTGTAAGTTACATGTTTTACAGAAAGGCCAATTCTTGCTTTCAAGATTACCTCTAGCCATTTCCCGCTCTCTCTGGCTGTGTGTTCTCAGAGCATTCCACAAGGGAAATGTTTTCTTCCTTTCACTGGTCTGTAGATCAGTGGAGGCTTCAGGGGCAAAATGAGTTTGTCACTAAACACAAAACCATTCTATAATGGCCCTACTGGTAATCCAGTAATGGTGAAACTGAACTGAGGTATGGAATACTGTTCTCTGTGGATGGCTAAATTAACATGCAGCTCGCCAATACAGAAGAGTATATTGATGGGGCATTTTTTGGACATCTTGGAGAAGTTCTAATAAGGTGTAAATAATGTATTGTATATACGAGAGTACAAGAGGAGGAAGATGATGGTCACATGAGAGAATAAAGCAATTTCCAAATTTGTTTTGTCAATTTATTTTGAAACTTCTCTTTTGAGGTTATTAAAAGAGTACCTCTATACGGTTATCGTGTGAAGGCACCACCAACACCCAAAGCCCAATTTTTCTGTACCTGTTACTTCTATCCAAAGTCTGTGAAAGAGACAACCAGACTTTATCTAGGAAAAAAAAATATTTAAATTTTGGCCTGAGGCTTGCTAACTGTGTTGCAAAAATGTGTTATTTCCATCCAAAGTCTGCCAAAGAGACACCAGAATTTCTCCAAAAAATCTCTACTCCTGTTCCGAGTGCACTAAATAGTGGCCTCATCATACTGGCTGTCTCCCCGGGCCGTTGTTTACAAAATAAAGAGAGTGTGCATGGAAAATCAATTTAAATGTCTTTTTTGTTTTTTTTTGTTTTATATATGTCAGTTTTACTGCAGCAGGTTCTATACACGGTACAGATGTGCCACTTTATAGGCAGACTAAGGGGACCCCCAGGTACTATATTTAACTGAATTTTTTTTTTTTTTTTTAATTAAATGTAAGTTTATTGAACAGTAAGAAAAAAGTTTAGTGTACATAATAAACACCAAAAATAACAATACAATTCTCGAGATGTACAAATAAATTCGTGTACAGTGATATAACCAATGTGTTGCCTCATTTTTCCCATGATATATATAGAAAAGCTAATTAGTCGTATCTTACTAGATTGGCCGGGCCTCGCTACAATAGCTCAGCATGTGTGGTGTGGAGGAGCGCTGATCCCTGAAGCACCCCATTATCTGATTTATTCTCATGTGCAAGTATCGGGTGACTGAGCCCATTTGTCCCATATTTGGTCGTATTTAAGAGGGCAACCTCTATGTAGGTAAACCAGTTTTTTTATAGGGTAATGTGTTGTTGACTTCCGCCACCCAGTGTGAAAACTCTGGGGGATTAGGCCTCATCCAAACTCTAGCAATTACTTTTCGTGCAGAAAAAAGTGTTTCATGTACAAATACCTTTTTGAATTTATTTATCTCCGGGTCTGATAAAATTCCTAGAAGGCAGAGCTTGTGCTGCAGTGTTACAGGGGAGCCCATTGTGTCATGGAGGAAGTGCACCACTTGTGTCCAGAACGCCTGGATCTGGGGGCACTGCCACAGTAGATGGAAAAAGGTGCCGGTAACCTGATTGCACATTGGGCACATTGTTGATTGATTACTCTTATATTTTGATAACCTAAGTGGCGTGAGATATGCTCTATGAATCAGAAATAATTGAGTTAATCGGCCAGACAGTTTAGGGGACACTAATTTACATGCGTCTAGAGCGTCGCTCCATTCGTCATCTGCCAGTGTGCCTACTTCTCCCTCCCACCTTGATTTCAGGGCGTAAGCCGATGTAGTTGCCTGCGGCAACGTCAACATTGGGTAAAATTGGGAGATTCGTTTTTTCGGGTCAGGGCATTTCAGTGCTTCCATTAGTGGGTTATTTACCAGATTAAGTTCACCCGGCGGGAACTGTGAATGGAAGGCGTGACGCAGTTGCAGGTACCTGAAAAGCATTTGGTTTGGTAGTGTATATTCCGTTTTCAATCTATCAAAGGTTTTTAACCTGCCATTATGGATGATGTGTAGCATATAGATGATCCCTCTAGAACTCCACACCTCACTGTCAGGCATCAAATTAAATTCTGGGAGATTTATGTTGTGCCACAGGGGAGTGAATTCATTTATTACTGGCAGTTGAAGTCTATTCATGGCTAGGTTCCAGATCTTAGCATAGTGGTACAGTAGTGATTTGCGATTTACGTTTCTGTCTTCCCCAGTGGTTCTCCCCGTTATCGCGACCAGTGGGTCTTGTGACGACTGAGACCACTTAGGGCACAGTAAGTTCAGAAATCTTTCTCTATCTGGCACTTACAAGTGCACAGCTCTCATGATTGGGCAACCCATAGGCTGGTAATGGCGGAGGGAGGAGTCTGGTAATGGCGCTGTGCACGCCGTGAGGATCCTGAGATCCCTCTCCTGCAGCTGAGATGAGTACAGATAGATGAGAGGGCGTAGGTAGATCCCTTCATCCGCCCCCACCACCCACCACCCTCTGAGATGATCAATCGTTCGTAGCTTACCTCCACTTCCCATACCGCGCCTCGAGGGGATCGTAAGTCGTACAAAGCTTTTGGAAGGGGAGACTGCCTGAGCGCCTGAGTGCTAGAGAGCCCGGGGGACCGGGGAACCGGGGAATTCCGTATCCCGCATCCCATTAGCGGAGGTGGAGGCAGTAGTGTCCGCTCCGCTTGGTCGATGCCGGAGGACATCCCGTGATTCGGCTGGCCTCCGCCAGCGCAGGAATAGATTAGATCGGGCAGCAGCGGTGAAGCGGAGGACCCGAAAACGGAGACGGAGACGGCGAGCAGATCCGAGTGAACCCGAGTTCTGGGTTGAACGGGCTCGGATAGGCTCGGGAGTACGCGGAACAGGCGGAACCTGATGAAAACACTCAAACGGAAAGTAAGGGAACATCAGACATAGCATTAGAGACAGCGTCAGAATCAGCGAGCATCAACAAGCGTCTCTCAGCCACTCCCCAGCATTTTTTACCCCGTGGGAAATCTCCCTCGATCTGCAAGGAGATAAGTATTGCTACTTGTTTTTTTTTCTTCTATTTGCCTGTGCTTCTTTTTTTTTTTTTTCTTTTTCTCCCCTGACTGTGAATCGCTATAGGAGAAGTGAAAAGGGGGTAAGGGGAAGACACTAAACGGTTGATTTGCCTCCCGGCTCCTCTGTTTTTTTTTTTTTTTTTTCTCTTTTGGGGTTTTTTTTCTTTTCCTGCATATATATGATAACACACACCCCATAAAGGCATCCCATAAGAAATGTTGAGAAATACTTATGAAGTACACTGCTGAACAATGGACTTGTCATGGAAGGTAATTGGTGTACTTTGTGGAAAAGTTGGAAAAGTTGAACTAATCCTGATACCCATATCTTGAGTGAAAAAGGGAAACGAGTAGGGAAAAGAGAAAAGTGTTTTTTTTTTTTTTTGTTTTTTTTTTTTTTTTTTTGTTGTCTGTGATAAATTAGAATTTTCTGCTTTCAGTGAAGAGGGAAAAAGAGGGAAAAAAGTTACAGGACGTTGGGAAATTATTATCCATTTGTCCCCCACCCATGCAATGTTAAACGGGGTTCGCATGATAAATGTCCCGGGACTATTGAATCTCATTGTGTGACAAGGTGAACTGGACGAGGGGATTGCCATTGAAGGCGGTGGACTTTCTTTTTTTTTTCTTTGTAGTGGACTTCCTTTGAGTAGTACGGCTCACCACAAGGGGCAGAGACCTTTGTGGGGTTTTTGTTTTTCTTTTTGTTTTTTTCTTTTTCCCTTATAGTGCTCCCTTTTAATAAGGTGGTTTGAGGGAGAAGACTTGAGAACAGAGACAGTGGGCTAAAATTAGCTGACCCGTCTCCCCCCCGAGATAATATCTCAATAGAATACACCTGAAAGGGGTTCTCCATGTTAACCGCTGGAATGAGAGGAAAGATAACAAGAAGCGCGGGAGCAATTGCCAAATCGCCCAGGGTTAGCTTGGGTCCAAGCCCAAGCCCCGGCCCTATGAATAGATATATCCTGCAAGGAAATGGGGAAGTAGAAAGGCAATCGGGCATAAAGAGCAGACAGACAGCTACAAAGGAGAAGGAGAATAAGGAAAAAAAGGGACAGAATAAAAGTAGAGTAGAAACTAGTCACCTCTCAGAGCCTAGAATGGAACTAGAAACGGAGTGTGAAGAAAGAGGAAGGGAAGAAGGCCAGCATGAGTTGCAACTACCAACAAAACATGATATGGAAAAAATGTTTGCGGCCTTAGAAAACTCCCTAAAAGCAGAGATGTCAACATTACACAAAGACATGGGGCATATTTTATCAAGAGTGGAAGAAGTGGAGACCAAAGCAGATACGCACTCAAAAATGATAAAAGAGCTGAAAGGGGAAATAAAGATATTAAAAAGAGAACAACAGGAACAATCCTACAAAATAGAAGACCAGGAAAACAGAGAAAGAAGGAGAAACTTGAGAATCCGTGGTCTCCCGGAAATAGAACAAGCAGAAAATTTAGTAGGAAAAATGAGTAATCTCTTTAATCATATCTTGGGAAAGGAAGAGTCCAATGAAATAAAAATAGAGAGAGCATACCGATTAAGAAGACCCCAAGGGCTGCCAAAGGAAACACCAAGAGACATAATAGTCTGTTTTGAAAAATGGGAAGAAAAAAACCAGATTTGGATAAATCTGAAGAGAAAACCATCAATTGAATATGCAGAAGCTAAACTACAAATATTTCAAGATCTGTCCCAAGAAACGTTAAGAAGAAGACGGGCGTTAAGACCACTATTGAGCATTCTTCAGGAACGGGAAATTCAATATAACTGGGGCTTTCCAGCATGCTTAATAGCAAAGAAAAATGGAAAGAGCGCTAGATTGAGATTCATAGAAGAGATTCCGGACTTTTGTAATAAGTTAGAAATTCCACTTCCAGAAATGGATAGGAAAGAAAATAGACAAGAACAAACAGTGTCACGCGACGACCTTCAATGGCAATTAAGAACTAAAAATAGAACACAGGAAGTGGAGTCTCGAACGAAATAAACATTCAAAGGACAAGAGGTATCGCTACTAAGTTAAGGGGTGGGGAGTATGGTGGGGGGCGGGGTATGAGGAAGGGGGAGTGAAAAGAAAAATGGAAAAAGAGGAGAATAAATAATAAAACAAATTAGTGGCAGGGGGCGGAGACAGGGTCCCACGGCGGGGTCAGGGGGCCTCCTTACCTGGGTACAGGAGAGGGGGATTCAGGGCGCCTAACAGATTTCCGCCTCAGACCTAGTAGAGCAGAGGGGGCAGAGCAGCGCCCCATAAATCAAATCGCTCTCAGCTCTAGAGACCATAGGGTCAAACCACCCTTACCAGGGTGGAGGGGAGAGGGAGGGGAGGGAGGGGGGTTGGGGGGGAGGGGAGAAGGGAGGGGGGGATAGGGAGGGGAATGGTCTGCTCTGCATACACTATTTTGCTGGCTCAATTACCATGAAACAGGGTTGGGGAGACCCCGTGCGTCGCCCGGATGTCCCCCCCCTCTGGTCCCTTAAATGGACCCGGGGGGGGGGGGTGCCTGGGGGACGGGTGGGGAAGGAGGAGAAGCAGTAGAAGAAAAAGGCATGGAGAAAGGTAAAATAATGGAAGATACAAATAGTATAAAAATCTTTTCATACAATGTCCGTGGATTAAATTCCCCCAGGAAGAGAAATATTATCCTCCAAGAATTAGACAAAAGTAAAGCAGAAATAATTTTCCTACAGGAGACACACATAACTCAAAGTTCAAATATTAAAATCTACTCTAGAAATATACCAACATGGTACCAAGGAGATTCACCAATCAGAAGGGCTAAAGGAGTAGCCATTGGAATTGGGAAAAATGTACGCTTCGTAATAGATCAAAGAAAAACGGACCCGGAGGGACGCTTCCTTTTTATTACAGGCACCATACAGGGAGTAAAATATACACTTGCCAACGTCTACTGCCCCAATAAAAACCCCAAAAAATATCTGATAGACATATTAAAAATATTAACGGAATTCAAACAAGGCAAATTAATACTGGCTGGAGACTTCAACTTCAGTATGGACTATAAAATGGATAGCACCTCCACAGTAAGGGATAAAGAAGCGAGACAATTAAAGATACTTAAAAGAAAACTATACGAACAGCAATTAATCGACCCTTGGAGAATTCAGCACCCTAGCACAAAAGACTACAGCTATTACTCAGTAGTACATAGAAGTTACTCCAGGTTGGACTACATTATGGTGGAGCATAGAAATTTGGAAGAAATACAAGAAACAAAAATAGGTTTAATAACCGTTTCGGATCATAGTCCAGTAATGCTGAGAATGAAAATTCAAGGAGAAGCCGTTAAAAGTGGCCCATGGAGAATCAACGAAAATTTAATTGAAGATAGAGAGACGGAAAAAATCATATCAGAGGAAATTCAAAGATACTTTAAGGAAAATGATACACCAGGAATATCGAAAGCAACAATCTGGGAAGCCCACAAAGCTGTCATCAGGGGCAAACTGATAGCTATTGGGGCAAGGAAAATACAAGAAAAAAGAAAAAACATGCAACAAACCATAAAGGAAATATATGAACTAGAACGAAAGCATAAAAACCAAGTAAACAATGAAACATACTGCTTACTATCTCAAAAGAGAGAACAACTAAAAGACTGGATAGAACAAGAAGAAAGGAGGGAGTATAATAGAGTAGTACAAGAAAAATTTAAATGGGGTAATAAACCAGGGAAATACCTTGCAAGACTGGTAAAAAAAAAGAAGTCTACAAACTATATTGAGAAGATAAAAAATGAAAAAGGAGAAGTGGTAAACAAAACTACAGAAATTGCGGAGGCATTCCAAAAATATTATAGCTCTCTATATGCAATAAAAGAACAGGAAACTTGGAAGGAACCGGATACTAGGACAAAGAAAATACAGGACTATTTAAAAAATGCAAATTTACCAAAAATAAAAATAGATCAATTAAAAGAACTGGAAAAAAACATAACACAAGAAGAGATAAAATTGGCAATAAAAGAAACTCCTGTGGGAAAAAGCCCAGGACCAGACGGGTTCACGGTTAAATATTATAAAAAATTTCAGGAACAGCTGATCCCTAAATTACTAGAATATATGAATGCCATCGGGGAAGGAGAGGAAATAAGAAGTGAATCGCTACTAGCCCATATAACAATTTTACCCAAGGAAGGGAAAGACAAAAATAATTGTTCAAGTTACAGGCCGATTGCATTATTGAATGTAGACACAAAACTCTATTCCAAAATTTTGGCCACCAGAATAAAAAAGCTAATCCCACTTTGGATCAACCCTGACCAGACTGGATTTGTTCCGGGAAGAGAGGGGAGGGACAATAGCCTAAAAACAATACTGATGCTACATAAGAAGGTGCAAAATGAGACCCCAGTTCTATTCCTGTCATTGGATGCAGAAAAAGCATTCGACAGGGTAGACTGGGGTTTCATGATGGATACGTTGCGGCACCTGGGATTAGGGACAAAAATGATGAAGTGGATAACAAATCTATATAATAGCCCAACAGCAAAGATAAAGGTAAACGGTAGACTTTCTCCACTAATCAAGATGCAAAATGGAACACGGCAGGGGTGCCCGCTCTCCCCACTATTATACGTATTGGCACTGGAACCACTATTAGCAACACTTCGAAATAATCAAGAGGTGAAAGGAGCAAGATTAGGTGGAAAAGAACATAAGATCGCGGCATACGCGGATGATATTCTGATGTATGTATCTAATCCAAGAGTGTCACTTCCAAATATACTGAAAGAAATAAAAAAATATGGAGAACTGTCAAACTTCAAAATCAATCCAATAAAAACAGAGATATTAAACATAGGGCTTGCGGAAAAGGAAGTTCAGTTCCTACAAAAAGAATTCCCATTTACCTGGGTAAAAGAATTAAAATACCTTGGAATTAAAATAACCCCAAGAGTTGAAAAGATCTACCAGGCAAATTTTATTCCATTGATCAATGAGGTTAAAGAAGAAACAAAAAAACTAAGAATACAACCACTCTCATGGATAGGAAGAGTAAACATGTTCAAAATGATGATCCTTCCAAAAATAATTTATAGAATCCAGATGCTGCCAGTAACGATTCCACAAAGTTTTTTCAAGATAATAAAAACAATTTTGTTAAAATATATATGGCTTAACAAAAAACCAAGAATTAAATTCACGCTGATCACAAGAAAAAGGGAGCATGGAGGATTAGCCACCCCGGACATAAACAGATACTATAAAGCAATAGTTTTAACACGAATGGTGGAGTGGACAAATGAGAAAAGTGAAAAAAAATGGGTGGAAATGGAAAACACAATAAGTGGAACTACACTGCACAAGAATATTTGGATCCCACGAAAGTATAGAATACTAGACACAGACACTCACGAAATAACAAAAAATGTCTTTAAAATTTGGGACACTATACACTTAAAGAATGAATGGAGTTATAACTCACCGTTAATAGCACTTACAGGGTCGAATTTTTTTATCCCCGGGAAGGAAATATTTGGAGTTCAAGGAATAAAAAATCCACAATTGAAAGATATCACAATAAATGGAAGGATTAGAACACGGATGGAAATAGAAGAAGCTAATGGATGGAAGATGAATGAATGGAATTACTGTCAATTAAGACATTTATTAAGCACAGTACCACACCCACTAAGAGACGAAAAGAAGCTAAGTACACTGGAAAAGTTATGTGACAATAAAACGTCATTGAAAAATGGAATATCAAAAATATATGGCATATTAGCAGATCTGGACGCACAGGAAAGACCAGAATATATAAAACAATGGGAGAAAGAAATGAACTTACACCTAGATGATCAAAAAGTGGAAAAAATAATAGAAATGGGATATAATAACGCCTGGGACATGAAGACTATTGAAATGAACTACAAACTAGTAACAAGATGGTACTTGACACCTGTAAGAACACAAAAATACCAACAAGAAAAAACATGGCTATGCTGGAGAAAATGTGGCCAAAAAGCAACAATGACACATCTATGGTGGGAATGTCCAACAATAATTGATTACTGGAAGGAAATTCTAAAAAGCATAAAGGAAATAACCGGGGAAAAAGTAGAAGAAAATATATGGGCCTGCCTCTTTCATGTCTATAATAAAACAAAGAAACAATATATGAGATCAACAGTTCCGAGTCTTCTGAACGCCGCCAAGGGACTGATACCAAAATATTGGTTAAAAAGCGGAAAACCGGACATCAGAGAATGGTTAGAAAAAATAGACCAGTATTATAAAATGGACCTGTTGAGGAGCAGAGAAAGAGGAGAAATTAAGGAAGAGAGTAAATGGGAATGCTGGAAAAAATATAAATCCTCGGAAATATATTTAGACAGGATGAAAGAAACAACAGATACAGAGTCAAGATAAAAAACAACACAAAAAAGGGAAAAAAAAAAAAAAAAAAAAGGGAAAAAAAAAAAAGAGAAGAAAGGAAAAGGAAAAGAGGGAACAGGGAAAGAGAAAAGGAAAAAGAAAAAAAAAAAAGGAGCAGAGCAGACATAGGGGAGGGGAGGGGATAAGAGGGATTGGGGTAGGAATAAAAATTTAGCGGCATTATATGCATCTAATAGTTCACGTGGTTTTTAAGTAATTAAATAAAATAAATGAAAGGAAAAAAAAGACAAGATGGAAATAATCCACAATGATGTGAAAAATGAGAAGAGATAAGTTTTGACTCACAAAGCTGATATAATGTCTCTCAAGAAAATTTTCGCTGAAGTGGGAAAAAAAAAAAAAAAAAAAAAAAAAAAAAAAAAAAGAAATCTTTCTCTATCTATCTTATCAACATGGAAAATTTGGGATAACTGCGCTGCAATATAGTAAGCATTAAAGTCAGGTAAAGCCATTCCTGCTAAGTCTGTGGGATTTTTAAGTTTTTGCCAGGCGATTTTTTTGTCTGTTGCTACCCCATATGAACGGCTTCATAATGGCTTCCATTAATTTGAAATGCCTAAGCACCAAGTATATTGGCGAATGCCAAACCATGTATAGTATTTTAGGTAGGAGGACCATTTTGACCAGATTTATTCGTCCCATTACGCCTTGTGTTTAAGCATTGCAAACAACGGAGCTATGTTGAGTGTCTCATAGTCAGCTGGGTCCCTTGTAGTCCTTATACCCAAGTATTTGATGGTATCCACTCTCTGTAGGGGCAGCATTGCTCTGTCTTTGGGCTGCGGGAAGCTGTCAAGGGGTAGTATCTGAGACTTGTCCCAGTTTATCCTGAGGCCGGAGAACGTGCCGAACCGTTCTATTAGGTCTAGTGTGAGAGGTAGGGTGTTTTCTGAGTCATCAAGGTATAGTAGGGTATCGTCTGCGTATGTACAGATTTTTTCTGTCACGTCCCCCCTGCGAAGTCCCTTTATCTCCGGGTGTGCCCGGATGGCTATGGCCAGGGGTTCTGCCGCCAATGCGTATAGCAAAGGCGACAGAGGGCACCCCTGCCTCGTACCCCTGGACAACGAGAATTGCTCGGATGGCCATCCGTTCGCCATACCCTCGCCAACGGAAATTGGTATAAAAGTTGCACCCATTTTATAAATTTAGGGCCGAAGCCGAACCTGCCCAGACAACTCCACAAGTATCCCCACTCCACCGAGTCGAACGCTTTGGCTGTGTCCAAAGCGACGATTATTCTTGACCCTACGTTGTCATGTGTGGCCTGTAGATTTATGAATAGTCTCCTGAGGTTGAAGGACGTATTTCTACCTGGCATAAATCCTGCCTGGTCGCAGTGTATTAAGGAAAGGACTACTTTATTAAGACGGATGGCTAATATTTTTGCAAGTATTTTGATATCTACTTGGAGTAGAGATATAGGGCGCTATGAGTCGGGAATGAATGGATCCTTCCCTGGCTTGGGAATCAATACTATGGTGGCTTCTCTCATGGACACTGGCAGTGTGGAGTCTTTAAATATGGCCTCATATAGCTGTAGTAGTCTAGGGATCAGTATTTCTGAGTAAGTGGAATAAAATTCCACCGGTAGGCTGTCCAAGCCCGGGGACTTTGAACCGGGAAGTTCCGCCAGGGCTCCGGACATCTCGTCTATTGTTAATGGGGCCTCTAATTCCTCAACCTGTTCTATGGAAAGCTGGGGAATTGTCAGTTCTCCCAGAAATGATTCCATTGGGGAGGTATCTGTCGGGGCTGTTGCTGTGTAGAGCTTACTAAAGAATTCTCTAAAGATGTCTGTTACTCTGTGCGGTTCTGTTTCTATAACTCCGTTAGGTGAGCGCAGCGAGATTACCACGGGCGGCCTATCTTCGCTGTGTGCTAAATAAGCTAGGAGTTTCCCCGCCCGGTCCCCGTGCTCAAACGACCGCTGTCTATGGAAAAATAGTTTCCGTTTGGATTTTTCGTAGTGTAGCTGGGTCAGCACCCTTGAACAAAGTTTAAGGTTGTCAGCTCTATCTGCGGTGGGGGCCTCGAGAAATATTTTTTCTGAGTCTCGGAAGCTATCCTCCGCCTTAACTGTTACCGACTCTGACACTCTTTTGAGTTTGTTAATTCTATTAATGAGGATCATACGGGCGTGTTTCTTAAAGCTTCCCACACCAGCTGGACCGAAGCAGAGCCTTCATTGATTAGAAAATAGTTTCCCCATTCTGTCAAAAGGTCATCCTCCTCCGGCAGTATGGTCAGCCAGAAGGGGTTCAGCCTCTACGTCACCAGAGGGCGGTTGTGAGGGACTGGAAGTATGGCCCAGTAGGGACAGTGGTCCGAAAGGGACCTAGGGGAGAAGCCTGCGTCTGACAATCTAGGAAGGAGCACCTTGGAGACCAATATAAGGTCTATGCGTGACATAGCACGGTGTGACGTGGAGAAACAGGAGAATTGCCTATCTGTAGGATTCCTGATTCTCCATGTATCTACTAGGTTGAAGTCTGATAGGAGTCTGGCGAATCTTGTGGGATGAGATGTCGCTGGTTCAACGGTTGAGGTGTTAAGTCTGTCTAGGGCTGGATCTAGTATGTTACTGAAGTCGCCTAGCCATACAGCCGGGATGTTAGGGTGCAGAGTCATAAAGTCAAACCCAGCGGCAATAACAGCCGCGTTGAATGGTGGTGGAACATAGAATGCCATAAGGAGAATCGGGTCTCCGTAAATTTTAGCCTTTAAAAGAACATATCTACCCGATGGGTCGATCACTGAGTCCTGGAGCTCGAAATGGGTGTTTTTAGCAATTAGGAGTGAGACTCCCCTTGAGAGTGTGGTGTGCGTCGAATGGAACGCCCATCCAATCCATGGTCTCTTAAGTACTCTATGTGCAAGACCTTCAGCGTGTATTTCTACCAGGGCCACCACGTCTGCTCTTTGTTTCTTGAGGAGTGAAAACACCGCCGACCTCTTTATGGGTTCTCTAAGTCCGCGGATATTCCACGTGGTAAATTTCAAACTAGACATTTAGATGTGAATATGAGGTATTGAACTCCAGAACTCCCCCCCCCCCCCCCTCCAAGCATCCCAGCACATACATCACACTGCATGACCATTATTAAATACACCATGGGATTAATATGATAACAATTACCTATTATAGACATTGGGTAAAACAATAAAACTTGTATGATTCTGATATCCCCAACCCCCCACCCCGCCCTGCACCTTCCAAACCTGGTGCGAGCTTCGATCCCGAACTGCCAACAGGGCATAAACATTGTCCAACCTGCGGAGAAAAGGTAATATCTTGACAGTGTTTGGGTGGCAGTCACTGTGTTCAGGATATTAATGAACTCAGGAATCCTAAGCAGCATATACAGTGCGGCCAAAATCTGTATGCTCCGTTTCAGGTGGTGAACTGTGGTATGTGGGGCGAAAATACACTGCGTACCGTTGCACATTTCAGGACTCGACTCACCGCCCTTGGTGAGTACCTTTAGACATAAGTTCACTCCGTCGGTTGCAAATGTGGACCTTACTTTGCAAATTAAGAGTAGGTAACTGAGGTGTGTCGCCAGGACAGGGGACTATAGGAAATCCGTCGATGAGATTATACTTGTTGTGTCAGGATGAGAGTCTCACGGGTTGCAACCTGTCGGGGTCTCCAAGAGAGGTGTGTGGCTGTGATGCTCTTTGGAGCCCGCCTGTACAGTAAGTGTATTTAGGGACAGGTCTGATCAAAGTGAAGCTAGTGTGCAGTCTTCCAGCATCGCAGGATACTACACAAAAGAAGGGAAGGGGGGGAGACGGACTGCTCATCCTGTAGATAGATATAGAGTTTCGGATTTTACGTTATTCCGTGTGGAAAGTCAGAATGTAGTAAGGTGGAAGACCCTGGGGGGTCGCACATTAACTTAGGGGCGAAAAAGAATATTAGAAAACAAAACTTATCTGTGGGCTTCTCTCTGCTCCAACCAGGCGATAGCGGCCTCTGGATCCTCAAAGAAATGCGCCCTGTCTTCCCCCTCTACACGGAGCCGGGGCGGGAAGAGCATGGCGTATTTGATGTTCTTTATGCGAAGGCGCCTCTTGACCTCCATGAATGTGCGTCGCCTCCGCTGTACCTCTGCAGAAAAATCCAGATAGACAGCTATCATTTTGTTTCCTAAGGGGATATTGCCCTTCACTCTGCTGAGAAGGAGTATGGCATCTCTGTCTCTGTAATTCAGAAATTTTGCGATGAACGTGCGTGGGGGGGGGGGGGGCTCCAGGTGGTGGCAGTCTGCCCGATAAACGGTGCGCACGCTCGACCACAAATGTTGGGGAAAAAGATTGTCTCCCATATGCATCACAGAGTAGATTTTCCAGGAACGTGGGGGGGTCTTTCCCCTCTGCCCCCTCAGGGAGTCCAACAAATCTGTGGTTACATCTTCTGAGGCGATTCTCAATGTCATCTTGCTTCTGAATCAGTTCATTCACTTGGTGCTGCAGCTCAGATGTTGTGTTTTGCAAGGGGGGGAGGGAATCCTCCACATTGCTCAGCCTGGTCTCAGCCTCAGTGACTCTGCCCTTTAGCTTCTGGAAATCCTGCCTTACCAGTGAAATGTCCACTTTAACTTCCTCAATCTGCGCTGTGAGGGAAGTCTGGCATGCTGTGATGGCTTCCTGGCATGATGATATCGCCTCCAGCACCCTCGCTGTGCCTGTTCCGGCGGGAGGCTCCTCTTCCAGCGTGGCGGCGCCATCTTGGCTGGAGGGGTCCGTGCCTTGCCGGCAGTATTGTTCCAGCTTTGCAGCCGCCACAGATGCCTTCTTTGTAGGCGACATGGCCCTGGTAAGTTGCCGGTTCGGTGGTGGTATGTTGTGGGTTGAAATTGGCTGTTTAGCGGTCTCAGGATTTTGCATAAGGATCAATGGCCGGCGGAGCTCTGTCTATCTGCGTCCTACGTCATGCCGCTCCAGGCCACGCCCCCCAACTGAATTTTTTTTTTACAAAAGTTTTATTGATAGGAAAATTAATACAACAGACATATGGAACAATGTGATGGTTACATTGAACAGAATATGAAGGGAGGATCCCCGCCGAGGGATGCTACATTAGTGGTACATTATTCATCATTACAAAAATATAGAAAAATAAGAATATATATAAAGACAAAGAACAATTACATTGTATCATAGCAAAAATGTAATATATGTCCCAAAATATGTTGTTCATTGGGTATATATGTAGAGTAAATAATAAAGGAGGAAGAAACAACATAAAAGGACACATCTACTCTTACAGCAACCGCAAGATAATTATAAATAAAAGAAATAAAAATAAGAATGTGGTCTAGTTTATTAATTGTTGGTTGACTCGTATCAGTGTAACCATCATAAGTGAATCAACTCCTTAATAACGAGTCACAAAGGAGATTACATTAAAAGACAAAAATGGTAGAGAATAAGTTGACAGCAGAGAATAGGGGGGAGTCAAAGAGAAAAGAAACAAAGGGCAAAGGCAGAAAAAAGGGAGGAGTCCATTCTATAGTGGGGGGTGCATCCAGAGGCCTCTAGATTGACAAAAGCAGGTTATCGAACCTGGAGGGTTGGTTGTATGATATCCATGGTTGCCAGACTCTAAGAAATTTACTGTGCGTGTCAGAAGCCAGGGACGTTGGTTTCTCATTTATCATTATGTCATTCATTCGATTTTTCACTGCTTCAAAATGGAGTACAGGGGTTTTCCAGGACCGCGCAATGGTAAACTTAGTTGCATTAAAAAGGTGTAGGGCCAATTGACGTTCTGGGCGAAGAAGTTCCAGGATTGGTCTGCATAGAAGGGCTTCATATGGATCTCTCTTTAGATTAGAGTGGAGCATATTGCGTAAAAGGGTATAAAACCCTGACCCAAAGTCTACAAACCTTGGGACATGTCCACCAAATGTGAGCCATGGTGCCTTCTAGCGAGCAACCCCGGAAACAATGAGAAGGATAGGAAGGGATAAAACGAGCTAGCCTAGCAGGCATGTAGTACCATCTATAGAAGACCTTGTAAGCATTTTCTAAAGTAAGAACATTTCTAGAGGTCTTTGTAAGGGATATCGTCATAATCTGCCAGTCCTCTGGGTCCAACTGTTTACCAAGGTCTTCCTCCCATTGGATGTGATATGATCTCACTGGGGGTTTCCTACTGGAGATGATGGAGAAGTAAAGTAGGGATATGACCCCCGGGGAGTGAGAGGTAGCCCTGCATATTCTTTCAAAGGGAGTCAAGGTGTATGGGGTGGGTTGAGCCCGTATAAGTTGTTGAAGGAAATGTTTGATTTGAAGGTAACTATAATGTTCTCGTAGGGGTATATCGTGAGAAGATCTAAGCATTTCAAATGTGAGTATCCTCATTGGGGTGAACAGAGAATGGACATCTGTGAATCCATTATCCGCCCACCATGAGAATTGTTTAGGGTTATCACAGCTGGGGGGGAACAGCGGGCAGTAAATAAGGCGCAATAGAGGTAGATGGGGAGATAATAGGCCTGTCGAATACTTAACAGAGTCCCATAGGCGTAGAGAGTGAGCCATACATGGCCCGAACCCATGAGGGCGTTTCAATGGGGGGAGCCAGGGTACAGAAGATATGGGTATAGGGTGTGATTCGACCAGATCAATAGTGACCCACAGCGTCATTTGATAGGTGTCATGGAGACGGGTTAATGGAGCAATGCTCGCTGCCGTATAGTATGCCTGAAGATTGGGGACCGAAAGACCCCCATTGATCCGCCGGGCATACATAATCCGCTTATTAATTCTGGGGCAATTAGAACCCCATCTAAATTTCAAAATTTTGCGTTGATGGATTCCTAATATGTAAGAGGGGATTGGAACAGGTAATACTCGAAAAAAATACATCAGTTTAGGGAGGTAAGTCATACGGACCGCTGAGATCCTGCCAAACCAAGACAATGGGAAGTGGGACCAGGAGGATAACATTATAGTGAGTTTCCGTAAGAGAGGGGGGAAATTAGCCTGATATAGACCATCATATTTAGGAGTGAGATGTATGCCTAAATAGGGTAGTGAAGGAAGCCATTGAAATGGGAAATTTTCTTTTAAAGAGGTCAGTTCTGAAGGGGAAAGATTTACAGACATTGCCTTAGATGCAAAGGTCTCTAATAGGGAAAACAGGTTAGGTAGTGAGATTCTAGAAGATGTCATAGTCAATAGGATGTCGTCTGCAAATAAGGAGATTTTGTGAGTAGAACCCACCACTTCAATACCTTTTTATATCTGGATGTGAACGAATCGCCTCAGCCAGCGGTTCCATCGCCAGGACGAACAAGAGTGGCGAAAGTGGACAACCTTGTCAGGTGCCCTACGGATAGGAAAAATAGAGGATTCAAACCCATAGTATTTAATTTTAGCTTGAGGGGTGTCGTATAATGCTGCCAACCAACACAAAAACGAAGTACCAAAGCCATAGTGGCAGAGTACTGTCATGAGGTATGGCCAGGACAAGGTGTCAAAGGCCTTGTTCACATCCAGCGACAAAAGCATAGTTTCTAGGGAACGCTTATGGGCGATATGCTGTAATTGATTAATTCTCCTGATAGCGTCCCCTGCCTGTCTCATTGGCACGAAACCCACTTGGTCCTTTTTGATTAAGCGGTATTTAACTGAATTTTTCAATTTAATTGTTTCACTTTAAGCATCATTAAAATCACTGGTCTATTAAAAACAATATTTTTAAAAATAAAATGTTGGTTTGAAACATGTCCCCCAGGGCAATACCCGGGCCCCCATACTCTCTTTATGGCCAATAACTTGCATATAAGCCTTCAAAATGGGCACTTTTGATTTTTCAAGTTCGGGTCCATTAGACTTTAATAGGGTACATGGTTCGGGTCCGAACTTTTGCGATTTGAGAGTTCTGCCACGAACCGAACCAGGGGTGTTCAGCCCAACTCTAGTCAGCAGTGTTTGTTCACGTCTATGTGTTCAATGTATACAACAGCATAGTGAGTAGTTGGTACAAAGGAATAAGGAGTAGGTACACATCAACTGAATCTGCCCAGCAAACCAAAATTTAAATGGTTGTAAAATAAGGTTTGGCTGTATTCTTTTGCTTCTGGCTGTGACTTGTCACTTCCAGTATGTGTCCATTTGAACTTACAAAGTGTTACACAGATTTATTTATAGCTTGAGAAAAAGTGGTAATCTGTACTCCTCTTATCCATCACTGCCATGTTGATTATTCTGTCCATCTGCAGTGTCCCACTTGTATTGCACTGCTGGTAATCCCACTGCACCCTTCTGTATTGTTTTTCTTGCCATCTTTGTCACTCAGCCTCTTACAGCTTCTCCCCTCTATCTGCTCAATTTGGTGGTGTTGGCATTTTATTATATTTTTTACAGCATATTACTGTACCAATTAAATTTGCTTTAAATGATATACCATTTCTTATGAAATATTTCTTTTTTCCAGTTATGTACTACAAGAACTAGTCGATACAGAGCGAGATTATGTGCGGGACCTCAGTTACGTGGTTGAGGTAATTCCTAAATATGCACAATATGTTTACTTTTACAATATCACTGAGACCTCTTAAAAAAGTGTATGTTGAGAATTGGTTACCTATAGAGAATAAAATTAGTGCAGCTTTGTGGCATTCCTCCTTCCCACATTTCTAAGATTTTACAGTGCCATGAAAAAGTATTCACACCTCTTGAAATTTTCCACATTTTGTCATGTTACAACCAAAAACGTAAATGTATTTTATTGGGTTTTTATGTGATAGACCAACACAAAGTGGCACATAATTGTGAAGTGGAAGGAAAATTATAAATAGTTTTCAAAATGTTTTACAAATATGTGAAAAGTGTGGGGTGCATTTTTATTCAGCCCCCCTTAGTCAATACTTTGTAGAACCACCTTTCGCTGCAATTACTGCTGCAAGTCTTTTTGGATATGTCTCTACCAGCTTTGCACATCTCGAGAGTGCCATTTTTGCCCATTCTTCTTTGCAAAATAGCTCAAGCGCTGTCAGATTGGATAGAGAGCGTCTGTGAACAGCAATTTCTCAGTTCTCAGTTCATTCTCAATTGGATCTAGGTCTGGACTTTGACTGGGCCATTGTAACACATGAATATGCTTTGATCTAAACTATTCCATTGTAGCTCTGGCTGTATGTTCAGGGTTGTTGTCCTGCTGGAAGGTGAACCTCTGCCCCGGTGTCTTAACAGGTTTTCTATTAAGATTGCCCTGTATTTGGTTCCATCCATCTTCCCATGAACTCTGACCAGCTTCTCTGTCCCTGCGAAAGAAAAGCATCCCCACAACATGAAGCTGCCACCACTATGTTTCACATGGGGATGGTGTGTTCAGGGTGATGTGCAGGGTTTGTTTTCTGCCACACATAGCGTTTTGCTTTTAGGTCAAAAAGTTAAATTTTGGTCTCATCTGACCAGAGCACCTTCTTCCACATGTTTCCTGTGTCACCCACATGGCTTCTCGCAAACTGCAACTGGGACTTCCTATCATTTTTTTTTTAACAATGGCTTTCTTCTTGCCACTCTTCCTTAAAGGCCAGATTTGTGGAGTGTACAACTAATAGTTGTCCTGTGGACAGATTCTCCCACCTGAGCTGTGGATCTTTGCAGCTCCTCCAGAGTTACCATGGGCCTCTTGGCTGCTACTCTGAATAATGCTCTCTTTGCCCAGCCTGTCAGTTTAGGTGGTCAGCCATGTCTTGGTAGGTTTGCAGTTGTGCCACACTCTTTCCATTTCCGGATGATGGATTGAATAGTGTTCTGTGAGATGTTCAAAGCTTGGGATATTTTTTTTATAGCCTAACCCTTAAGCTTCACAACTTTATCCCTGGCCTGTCTGGTGTGTTCCTTGGCCTTCATTATGCTGTTTGTTCACCAAGGTTCTCTAACAAACCTCTAAGGGCTTCACAGAACAGCTGTATGTATACTGAGATTAAATTACACACAGATGGAATCTATTTACTAATTAGGTGACTTCTGAAGGCAATTGATTCCACTAGATTTTAGTTAAGGGTATCAGAGTACAAATGCATACCACACTTTTTAGAAATTTATTTGTAAAAAAAAATGGAAAACCATTCATAATTTTCCTTCTGCTTTACAATTATGTGCCACTTTGTGTTAGTCTATCACATAAAATCTCAATAAAATACATTTATGTTTATGGTTGTAACATGACAAAATGTGGAAGTTTTAAAGGGGTATTGATTACTTTTTCAAGACACTGTAAACCAGGTGGTTGTGTCACATTTAGTTTGAGAATCCATTTGGTTTCAACTTTGTAAGATTTTATTGCCAAAATCACAACCTCTCATGTGGGGATGAATTTGGCCAATGTCAGAAATTGTAACGGTTTAGCACTATATTTATGTTTACCTATGAAATGCCTAGCTATAGGTTTTTCCAAGGGGGGTGGACTGTTGTTGGGAGGTCCTTGGGAGGCCCAAGGTGTTTAAGTGAGGGATAGAGGCTTGTTTAGTGGTCTTGATTATACCCTGCTATCTGTAGCTACCTCTTGATTAGTGGATACAGGTATTTCCCGTCTATATGATTATACATTTATGTGGCATAGGTGCTGTTTTAGATGCAGCCTATATTATTTTTATTGCTTTTCATGCTACATGATTTTTAGTGATATGTCTACTCTTCTTTGACAAAATTAGTGACCGTATGGCCTACATCTTGACAGTTCTAGTTGCATCTGCAGAGTGTTGGATGTAATAGTATATGAGGAGTGGATTTAATCAAGTGCTTCTTCCACTGCTCACCTATCTCAGGAATGTTGTCAGGTATTTAGGGCTATATACAGTGGGGACGGAAAGTATTCAGACCCCCTTAATTTTTTCACTCTTTGTTATATTGCAGCCATTTGCTAAAATCATTTTCTTTCCTCATTAATGTACACACAGCACCCCATATTGACAAAAAAACACAGAATTGTTGAAATTTTTGCAGATTTATTAAAAAAAACAAAAAAAAAATGAAATATCACATGGTCCTAAGTATTCAGACCCCTTGCTGTGACACTCATATATTTAACTCAGGTGCTGTCCATGTGTCCTGTGCAAGGCACAGATCTGGCAACGGTTACAAAAAATTTCTGCTGCTCTTAAGGTTCCTAAAAGCACAGTGGCCTTCATAATCCTTAAATGGAAGACGTTTGAGACGACCTGAACCCTTCCTAGAGCTCGCCGTCCGGCCAAACTGAGCTATCGGGGGAGAAGAGACAGGTAAAGAAGAACCCAAAGATCACTGTGGCTGAGCTCCAGAGATGCAGTCGGGAGATGGGAGAAAGTTGTAGGAAGTCACTTCAGCCCTCCACCAGTCGGGGCTTTATGGCAGAGTGGCCCGACGGAAGCCTCTCCTCCGTGCAAGACACATGTAAGCCCGCATGGACTTTGCTAAAAAAACACCTGAAGGACTCCAAGATGGTGAGAAATAAAATTCTCTGGTCTGATGGGACCGAGATAGAACTTTTTGGCTTTAATTCTATGCAGCAGGGCCAATCCTGGCCGGGGTGCAGTGCACCCAGGCGCCACAGAGGTAGGGGCACTGAAGCGCCAGAGTGCTCCCCTCCCTCCTCCTCTCCTTGTCCGTAGGCGTCTCTCTCTGCCGGCCACCGCCGCCACTGTGCCCATCCCCCCTCCCTCCTACTGTCAGAGGAGGAGTGCGAAACAGCCGGAGACCGAAGCGGCTGTCTCTGTGTGCAGAGAGAGACCAGCCGCGGCCACGCAGTGACGTCACGGGGGGGGGGGGCGGCCCGAGCCCGACGTGTTCCACTTCTCCTGTGTGTAACTCAGAGTCCTTCCTGCTGCCCAAGCCTGACACGCTCTGTTCTCCACCCGGGCGGCGTGGCTGCACACCGTCCTCTCCAGCTGCCGCCCGGGTGTTTTTAATTAGCCTAATGGAGGGGGGCTGTACTAATGTGGGGGGGTGGTTTGTCCTGGGGGGGTCTAAACTAATGTAGGGGGGGTGATTTGTCCTGGGGGGTCTAAACTAATGTTGGGGTGGTGATTTGTCCTGGGGGTCTGTACTAATGTGGGGGGGTGGTTTGTCCTGGGGGAGTCTGTACTAATGTAGGGGAGATGATTTGTCCTGGGGGTCTGTACTAAAGTGGGGGGGTGGTTTGTCCTGGGGGGTCTATACTAATGTAGGGGGGTGATTTGTCCGGGGGTCTATACTAATGTAGGGGGGTAATTTGTCCTGGGGGGTCTGTACTAATGTAGCGGGGTGGTTTGTCCTGGGGGGTCTAAATTAATGTAGGGGGTGATTTGTCCTGGGGGGTCTGTACTAATGTAGGGTGGGTGGTTTGTCCTGGGGGGTCTATACTAATGTTGGGGGGAGTGATTTGTCCGGGGGGTTCTAAACTAATGTAGGGGGGTGGGTTGATTTGCCCTGGGGGATCTGTACTAGTGTAGGGGGGTGGTTTGTCCTGGGGGGGTCTAAACTAATGTAGGGGGGGTGATTTGTCCTGGGGGTCTAAACTAATGTGGGGGGCGATTTTGTCCTGGGGGGGTCTGTACTAATGTAGGGGGTGGTTTGTCCTGGGGGGTCTATACTAATGTAGGGAGGTAGTTTGTCCTGGGGGTCTGTACTAATGTAGGGGGGTGGTTTGTCCTGGGGGGGTCTATACTAATGTAGGGGGTTGATTTGTCCTGTGGGGTCTAAACTAATGTAGGGGGGTAATTTGTCCTGGGGGGTCTGTACTAATGTAGGGGGGGTGGTTTGTCCTGGGCGGTCTATACTAATGTAGGGGGGGTGATTTGTCCTGGGGTCTAAACTAATGTAGGGGGGCATTTGTCCTGGGGGTCTAAACTAATGTAGGGGGGCATTTGTCCTGGGGGGTCTGTACTAATGTAGGGGGGGTGGTTTGTCCTGGGGGGTCTATACTAATGTAGGGGGGGTGGTTTGTCCTGGGGGGTCTATACTAATGTAGGGGGGGTGGTTTGTCCTGGGGGGTCTATACTAATGTAGGGGGGTGGTTTGTCCCGGGGGGTCTATACTAATGTAGAGGGGGTAATTTGTCCTGGGGGGTCTGAACTAATGGAGGGGGGTGATTTGTCCTGGGGGGTCTGTACTAATGGAGGGGGGTGGTTTCTCCTGGGGGTCTGTACTAATGGAGGGGGGTGTTTTTTTCCTGGGGGGTCTGTACTAATGAAGGGGGGGTTGTTTGTCTTGGGGGGTCTGTACTAATGGAGGGGGGTGGTTTGTCCTGGGGGGTCTGTACTAATGGAGGGGGGTGGTTTGTCCTGGGGGGTCTGTACTAATGGAGGGGGTGGTTTGTCCTGGGGGGTCTGTACTAAGGGAGGGGGGGTGGTTTGTCCTGAGGGGGTCTGTACTAAGGGAGGGGGGGTGGTTTGTCCTGGCGGGTCTGTACTAATGTCGTGGGGGTGGTTTGTCTTGGGGGGGGTCTGTACTAATGGAAGGGGGCAGATGGTTTGTCGCGGGGGTCTGTACTAATGGAGGGGGTTGGTTTGGCCTTGGGTGGGTCTGTACTAATGGAAGGGGGGTGGTTTGTTCTGGGGGGTGGTTTGTCCTGAGGGGGTCTGTGCTAATGTAGGGGGGTGGTTTGTCCTGGGGGGGTCTGTACTAATGGAGGGGGGTGGTTTGTCCTGAGGGGGGTCTGTACTAATGGAGGGGGTGGTTTGTCCTGGGGGAGTCTGTACTAATGGAGGGGGGTGGTTTGTTCTAGGGGGTTCTGTACTAATTAAGGAGGGGTGGTTCTGTACTAATGGAGGGGGTGGTTTGTCCTTAGGGGGGATCTATACTAATGGAGGGGGGTGGTTTGTCCTGAGGGGGGTCTATTCTGATAAAGGGGGTTGTTTTGTCCTGGGGGGTTTATACTGAGGGAGGTGTTTATACTTAGTGGGGGGTCTGCACTGACGGAGGGGGGTCTATACTTAGTGGAGGGGGGTCTGTGCTGAGGTGCGACTATAGTGAGTGGAGAGGGTGATACCATGTTCTACCGCACCGGATGACACCAACCCTAGTGACGCCACTGCAGCCTCGGGCTCTTGTTTCCCCTCTCCTCCTCGTGCGCGCTGCTGTACCAGTGAGCGGCGCACTAAGTTTCTTACCCCGATTCATGTCGGCCAGGGAAGAAAACAAAAAAAGGAGCAAATAAGAGGATTGTGGGACATGTAGTCCCAAGGACTTGCAGCCCACACAGCATGCTCAGCTGAATGGGAGAGAGAGAGCCAGGAGCCCGGGAAAGCTTTCAGGGAAGTGCACCCAGGACTCCAGAGGGAGAGGACAGTGCTGAGGAAACACCATCAGAAGGAGAACCCCGCTGACCTGCGCCACATGAGGGAAAGCCACACAGCCTGGCGCCATCCTTGGTGGAGAAAGGAATGGAGTCATTGCCAGAATATGGATCTGGGCTCTACCCAGCGGAGTCACCACGGGCAATTCAGAGTGAGCTGACTCCTGATCAGAGGAACCGTTGTTGCTGTATTGCTGGGTCAGGTGAGAGGGTCGATCGGCCATTATCTACTAACGTCCATAGGAACTGCAGTCTCTGACCATCTCTTGTAACATGTCTGCAGTCTGATCATCTCTTGTTTCATGTCTCTAGTCTCTGATTATCTCCTGTAGTATGTCTGCAGTCTCTGACCGTCTCCTGTAGTATGTCTGCAGTCTCTGACCGTCTCCTGTAGTATGTCTGCAGTCTCTGACCGTCTCCTGTAGTATGTCTGCAGTCTCTGACCGTCTCCTGTAGTATGTCTGCAGTCTCTGACCGTCTGCTGTAGTATGTCTGCAGTCTCTGACCATCTCCTGTAGTATGTCTGCAGTCTCTGACCTTCTCCTGTAGTATGTCTGCAGTCTCTGACCGTCTCCTGTAGTATGTCTGCAGTCTCTGACCATCTCCTGTAGTATGTCTGCAGTCTCTGACCATCTCCTGTAGTATGTCTGCAGTCTCTGACCGTCTCCTGTAGTATGTCTGCAGTCTCTGACCGTCTCCTGTAGTATATCTGCAGTCTCTGACCGTCTCCTGTAGTATGTCTGCAGTCTCTGTCCGTCTCCTGTAGTATGTCTGCAGTCTCCGACCGTCTCCTTGCAGTATGTCTGCAGTCTCTGACCATCTCCTGTATTATGTCTGCAGTCTCTGACCATCTCCTGTATTATGTCTGCAGTCTCTGACCATCTCCTGTAGTATGTCTGCAGTCTCTGAACATCTCCTGTATCATGTCTGCAGTCTCTGACCATACTATGTCTGGGGGCTCTTTCTAACAGATTCTCTAACAGAAGCCCTCTCTGTGTGCATCAGAGAGACTCCGCTCCAGGTCTCATTAGTGTACGCTCTTCCTGTATTTTCTTGTTAAAAGATCATGGGAGGATCCCAGGGTAACGAAGAGTTCTTAGGGGAACATCTCTGTGTTTGAGTCGTTGCCATAGAAACATTTGTAAAGGGGAGGAGTTGGTAAGATGCCCACGTGGGGGTGCCAGAAATATTTCTGCACCCAGGCGTCTGTGACCCTAGGATCGGCTCTGCTAAACGGTATGTGTGGAGAAAACCAGGCACTGCTCATCACCTGTCCAATACAGTCCCAACAGTGAAGCATGGTGGTGGCAGCATCATGCTGTGGGGGTGTTTTTCAGCTGCAGGGACAGGACAACTAGTTGCAATCGAGGGAAAGATGAATGCGGCAAAGCACAGGGATATCCTGGACAAAAATCTTTTCCAGAGTGCTCAGGACCTCAGACTGGGCCGAAGGTTTACCTTCCAACAAGACAATGACCCTAAGCACACAGCTAAAATAACGAAAGAGTGGCTTCACAACAACTCCGTGACTGTTCTTGAATGGCCCAGCCAGAGCCCTGACTTAAACCCAATCGAGCATCTCTGGAGAGACCTAAAAATGGCTGTCCACCAACGTTTACCATCCAACCTGACAGAACTAGAGAGGATCTGCAAGGAGGAATGGCAGAGGATCCCCAAATCCAGGTGTGAAAAACTTGTTGCATCTTTCCCAAAAAGACTCATGGCTGTATTAGATCAAAAGGGTGCTTCTACTAAATACTGAGCAAAGGGTCTGAATACTTAGGACCATGTGATATTTTAGTTTTTCTTTTTTAATAAATCTGCAAAAATGTCAACAATTTAGTGTATTTCTGTCAATATGGGGAGCTGTGTGTACATTAATTAGGAAAAAAAATGAACTTGAATGATTTTAGCAAATGGCTGCCCGGTCTGTTTTCCCCTATGCCTCCTTGTGGCCTGTGTTGGTGCTTATGGTTCCACCAGGTTCCACCAGGGTCCACCCTGTGAGTGGTTTTATATCAAGTATTCATGGTATGTACCCGTTGTTAATAGATATATAGAGATAAATATACTTTCTTTTTTTCTTTTTTCTTTTTTCTTTTTTCTGTGGCCAGCTCTCCTTATATTTCTCTTATCACTAAACATAATAAAAGTAGTTGTATACTAAAGTGGCTAGATGTGTATTCATTAAATTGAGATCATGAAGAATTTTGATTGCTATGCAGAGGTGTCCAACCCGCAGGCCACATGTGGCCCAGGGCAATTCAGCAGTCTGGAGGGATTCCATGCAAGCATAGAAGCCACGGCAGATGGCAGAGAGAAGCTAGGCACAGACACATATGGAGGGAAATGGGGGATACCGTATATAGCAACCACAGCGGCAGCCAATATTGAGAAGCCAGGGACAGGCACAACTTGAGGGATGCTGGGGCTGCATTGGTTGTAATTGCATCAACATCAGCAAATGCAGGGGCTCCCCATTAGTACCAGGCAAGTAAATACTGCATGGCTGTATCAGTGGGGTGGACTGCGCCCCCCCAGATTTCCATTGCACCCCCCAAAGCCCCTGACCACAACCTCCCCTCTGCTACACCACACAGCACCATGCGATTTCCCGGCTGCTGCTTTTCAAAAATGGTGCAGAAGCTATTTTCCTGCATTAAACACAGACTCTGCAAGCCCATTCAAATAGCAGCAATAGTGTCAACCTCGGCTTATTGACATTTGGCAACCCTGGCACATATAGTTGAACTCCAATCCCCTTATCTATTATTTTTTAATTCTGGCATGAAAAGTTGTGGATGAAGGAAGATTGTTCAAGAAAAATTGGACAGTCAACTACTTTTTGTGGAGGCTAATGCTAAGACACTCTGCTTAATTTGTGGGGAACTTTTCAAAAACTATAATTTGTAAAGGCGTTATATGCAAGAACATGCTAACAAATTTGAGGCGTATCCAGGAATGTGTCGTAAGGACAAAATAGCAGAACTGAAAAAAAGCCTGTCATCTAAACGAGCTTTAAAAAAAAAAAAAAAAAAAAGCTGCAACTCAAACAGACTCTATTGTAAAAGCTAGTTATGTGGTAGCATATTTAATAGCAAAAAAATCTAATTATTTTTTTTTTGTCTCCACTTGAGATTTTTGTTTGAGGTGTTGATGTGAAATATAATGTCACTGAAGAAATGGCTCCATTAGTGCAGTTAAAAGACAAAAATAAATTTAAGAAATGTATATGCAGCAGTAAAAAATGCATTAAAACTATTTTCTTTGTCCCTTGTTAACTTATCTTGAATCTCTACTAATGATGCGCCGGTGATTGTAGCTTTGTGAAATTAATAAATGGCCATGGAATCTCCACCAGAAACCTAAGTTGAATGAAAGTACCACTGCATAGTCCACCACGAAAATTTGTGCGCAACATTTTTCAAATTGGATAATGTCATTCAAGCAGTCATTAAAACTGTAAGTTTCTTAAGGGCCACGGGATTAAATCCTCGCAAATTCCAGGAATTCCTTAACAGTTTGGATGCTGTATTTGGGGACATTATTTACTTCTAGGAAGTTAGATGGCTGGGTCGAGGCAAAATGTTGAAAAGATTTTAGAATTTCCGGAAAGAAATCAAGTTTATGGAAACAAAAACAAACTTAGTGCAGGACTTGAAAAGTGGCTCACAGAATTAGCATTTTTAGTGGATAATGACAGCTCATTTAAATTACTGTGTACTTTTAATAGAAAATATAAAAAAGCACTCACAAAGATAAAATGGAGCCTCGGGGACATATATCATACATGCAACCAGGATGCCTTGCCTCGGCCACTGGCAAGAGAGTGGAGATGGAATGGAAGCAGGGAACCGCTGTCACTGGAAAGCCAAAGCCATGGATGGAACACAGGGCCCAGCGTATGAAGCCACCTTATGTAGTAGGAAAATGCTGGAGCTGGAACCGGAATGCGTTTCAAAGACAGGCTGAAGAAGCAATATTGCTTTAAAACGCATTCTGGTTCCAGCTCCAGCATTTTCCTACTACATAAGGTGGCTTTATACCCTGGGCTCTGTATTCCATCCATGGCTTTGGCTTTCCAAAGCCATGGAGAGTGGTGAGAGTGGTTCCCTGCTTCCATTCCATCTACGCTCACTTGCCAGTGGTCAAGGCAAGGCATCCTGGTTGTATGTCGGATCTCTGTCCCAGAGGCTACCTTTTTTTTTTTTTTTTGGTAGTGAAGAGTGGATTTTTATTCTGGAGACACACATCACTACAGGCATGAACCACAGATGGGATGTGGATCTCTTTTTTTTTTTTTTTTTTTTTTTTTTTTTTTATATATATATTCTTTATTTTATTTTACAATACAAGATATAAAATACCAAACTCTTGACAATCCTTATAAAAATCACATATTGTTTACATCCCCCCCCCTCCCGCTACCACCTACTACGAAAGAAAGAAAAAAACAAAAGATCAAGATTAAACCCCCCCCCCCCCCCATCCCCCCTCACTCTCCACACCCCTATGTCTCCATCAACAGCAAGTACTTCTCCGTGATCCTAAATTCCAGCCATTTCTGCCATTTCCTTTGATATTTCTCCCATGAGTCTTCAATCGAGTGTATTAACTCTTCCATAGCTCTCACCCACTCCATCCTTGTTATCCAATCCTTTAGCTTTGGGGCATCCTGGGATTTCCAAGAGCATGGAATCAAAGCTTTGGCAGCATTCAGAAGGTATGGGACCAGTGACTTTCTATATTGGGGCACTTCCTAGTCTGTATCATGGAAAAAGTCCACGGATTTTTTTTTAACTCGTTCCCCCGTTATCTGCAGAATCACTTCTATAATATCCTCCCAGTAGGAATGTACTTTAGGGCACTCCCACCAGAGGTGTGCAAAAGTTCCCAAGCCTCCACACCCCCTCCAACAAGTTGGAGAGTTCTCTGATGCGTACTCATGCGCCCTCTGGGGAGTCACGTGCCACCTTGCCATTAACTTGTAACCCATTTCGTATGTCTGCATGTCTCTTGCTGATACATACACAATTTTAAATATCTTCGCCCTATGCTCCTCATCTCTCAGACGCTTTATTTCTCCTTCCCACTTCTCTAGATAAGATGGAAACCTATTTCCCACTTCCCCCTGAGTATTTTGTATATTTCAGATATACTACTAGTTTATACACAAGGTGGAGCTTAGCAATTTTTCTATTGCTCTCAGTTGGCCTCTGCCCCTCAGTGGTTGTGGAAGTGATCGTATAAAGTGTTGTAGCTGTCAGGTACTCACCAAGGCCGAGTTGCTGAGAGAGGCTCCCCTTGCAGCTGGGCGCACGATACCCTCTGGAAGTGGCACAGCGGGTATTGGGCACGAAGAAGCACGGGTCGCCGGCAGGTAGTAGAGGAGCTGGGCGATTCTTGAAGCAGGGAAGAGATCCGTGCTGGGTAGCTGAGCCGGGTACTGAGGGACAACCGCAAGGCAGACGTCTGGAAGCAGGCCGAGGGTCAAACACCGGTGTGCAAGTAGGCAAAAAGTCCAACACTGGGTAAGGTTGAGACAAAGTCCAAGAACAGGCCGGGGGTCAAACACAGATGGTCAGGCAGGCAGATAATCCACAGTAGGGTGAGGCAGAGACAAGTCCAGGAGCAGGCCGAGGGTTAAACACAGGTAATCAGGCAGGCAGATAATCCACAGTAAGGGTAAGGCAGAAGCAAGTCCAGGAGCAGGCCGAGGGTCAAACACGGGTAGTCAGGCAGGTAGCGAAGTCCAGAAGGCAGCCGAGGATCAAGCACAAGAGAGGTTCAAGCAGAGTCGGGGTTGGTCCGGGTCACAACGGGTAGGCACAGGTACACAGGATTCAGGAGCAGGTTACAGGAGCTGAAAAGACAAACCAGCAACAAAACACAGGCATAGCTGTCTTTATATAGGCCCGCCAAGGGAACGTCCCGATGTGCGTGCACGCGTTCGTAATGATGCGCTGCGTAGTGCACCCACGTGAGCTGATCCGTTCGGAACACACGCTCGTACCCGCTGATTGTGAAACGGTGCGTGCCGATGTGCAATTCTACCACGCAGGCGCATGGGGAAATGCCTATACTGACAGGCCCTGATTCTGGCATTTCCCTGACAGTGCCCCCCCCAAGGGGCAACCTCCGGGTGCCCAACCTAGCTCGGATCCCAGGATGTCTTTTGTGAAATTCTCGCACTAAACGAGGGGCATGAATATTGCTAGCGGGCTCCCAAGAATTGTCCTCCGGGGGGTACCCTTTCCATTTAACTAGATACTGTTCCTGCCCCCCCCTCCATTTGTAATCTACTATTACCTCCACTTCGAATTCTTCCTCCCCTTCAATCCGGATTGGTGGAGGAGGTAGTTCTTCCCTTCCTGGAAAAGAGTTGGGAGTAAATGGTTTTAGTAAGGAGGCATGGAACACCGGGTGTATCCGATAAGAATTAGGTAAGGTCAGTTCAAAAGCCACGGGGTTTACAACTCTCTTAATCTCGAAAGGACCAATGAATTTTGGCCCTAATTTGCGTGATGGGCAAGGTAATTTGAGGTTGATGGCTGATAGCCAAACTTTATCTCCAACCTTGAAACCTGGGTTACTTCTTCTTCCCCTGTTATAGAATTCTTCATAACTTTCTTGAGCTTTTTTCATCGCTTCCTGAATTTGCAAAAAGTTTGTTTGAATAGCACGTATACGGTCTTGTACTGCGGGAGTAGTGATTTCGGGAATAGAATCCGGGAGAAAGGAAGGGTGAAAACCATAGTTTGCCCAGAAAGGTGTTTGGTTGATGGTGGAATGTACAGAATTGTTATAGGCGAACTCTGCGCACGGTAAGAGGGAAGACCAGTTGTCCTGGGACCAGGAGCAGAAACATCGAAGGTATTGCTCTAAAGATTGATTTGTTCTTTCTGTCTGGCCATTACTTTGTGGGTGATAGGCGGAAGAAAGGGATGTCTTGATTTCTAAAGACTTGCACATATCCTTCCAGAATCTTGACTTGAACTGAATCCCCCTATCGGATACAATGTTGTGGGGGACACCATGGAGTCTCACTACTTCTTTTATAAAGACCTCTGCGGTTGTGGAAGCAGAGGGGGTGCCTACCAATGGCAGGAAGTGGGCCATCTTTGAAAGACGGTCAACAACCACTAAGATGGTAGTAAACTTCTCGGAAGGAGGCAGATCGACAATAAAGTCCATAGAAACCTCTGTCCAGGGACGTTTTGGTATAGATAAGGATTTTAAAAGACCCCACGACTTGGCATTAGATCCCTTATTGCGTTGGCAAGTGATGCAAGATTGTATATATCTTCTGCAGTCTTGTCTCCACCCCGGCCACCAGAACGAGCGACCAATTAGTTCGGAAGTCTTTTGTATACCAAAATGTCCTGCCAACTTGTGATCGTGGAAGGTTTGAAGAATCTGAAGTCTTACTGGGAGTGGCACAAATACCTTGTCCTGGGCCCATAGCAGACCATCCTTCTTTACTAGGGCAGATACTTCAGGTTCTGTACATTGACTGGAGGCCTGTATAATAATTGATCTAAGATTGGGCTGAACCAGGCTGAGAAAGTGGTGAGGAGCTAGGATGGTTCCGGGTTCTTCCGGTCCACTGGTTTCTGGGAACATACGGGAAAGTGCGTCCGCCTTCCCGTTCTTGGAGCCAGGTCGATAGGTAATATGGAAATTAAACCTTGAGAAGAATAAGGCCCAACGGGCCTGACGAGGTCGAAGGCGTTTAGCTGTTCGAAGATATTCTAGGTTACGGTGGTCAGTGAAGATCATGATGGGTTGGAATGCCCCTTCCAGCAGATATCTCCATTCTTCTAAGGCAAACTTTATAGCAAGTAACTCTCGATCCCCGACATCATAATTCTTCTCCGGAGGGGTGAGCTTGCGAGAGGCAAAGGCCACCGGATGGAGCAGGGCTTTTTGGCCGCTTCTCTGAGACAGGATCGCCCCTATTGCTGACTCTGAAGCATCCACTTCAAGCACATAAGGTAGGACTGGATTGGGATGTTGGAGGACAGGAGCCGATATAAACAGTCTCTTTAGTTCATCAAAGGCTCCTTGAGCATCTGGGGACCATTGGAATCTAGTCTGCTGGCGAGTTAGTTGAGTAATAGGGGAGATGATGGAGGAGAAACCTTTAATAAATCTGCGATAGAAATTGGCGAAGCCAACAAATCGCTGAATTCCCTTTTTGTCTATGGGAGCTGGCCATTCCTGGATGGCCCTAACTTTCTGCGGGTCCATTGCGACCCCTCCTACTGAGATAATGAATCCAAGGAACTGGATGGTGGTTTTCTCGAAGTCACATTTTTCCCCTTTTAAGTATAGGCCATGTCTTCTGAGGACCGAGAGTACTTTCTTCACATGGGTACGATGTGCTTCTAAAGTGGTGGAAAAGATCAGGATGTCATCGAGATAAACAATTACAAAGTTATCTAGATACTCACGGAAGATGTCATTGACTAGATGTTGAAACGTAGCCGGGGCATTGCAGAGACCAAAGGGCATCACCAGATATTCAAAATGCCCGAATCTGGACCGGAAAGCTGTCTTCCATTCATCTCCTTCTCGTATCCGAACCAAATTGTACGCCCCCCGGAGATCTAATTTAGTAAAGATCTGAGCGGCTCGGAGACGCTGGAAAAGTTCAGGAATAAGAGGGAGCGGGTATCTGTTCTTGATGGTAACTTTGTTAAGCTCCCTATAGTCCACACAAGGCCTCAAAGATCCATCCTTTTTCTCCACAAAAAAGATTCCCGCTCCAGCTGGAGAAGAAGAAGCCCGGATGAATCCCTTTTCGAGATTTTCATCGATGTAGGAGCGAAGGGCTTCTAGCTCGATCTCTGATAGAGGAAAAATGCGGCCGAAAGGGATCTCGGAGCCAGGTAGGAGGTCGATGGGGCAATCATAGGGTCGGTGCGGAGGTAGACTGTCAGCTTTCTTCTTATCAAAGATGTCCAGGAATTCATGGTATGCTGCTGGGACATGTTGGAGATTATCCGGTACTGGTTGTAACGTTAGACATGGAACCGTTCTGTTTCTGTATTTTGGTGAAAAGCAGTGTTGAGAGCAGTACATGGAAGAGAAGAGGACTTCTTTCTTGCTCCAGTTTATCTGAGGATCATGGGCCTGCAACCATGGAAACCCCAAAATGATGGGAAACATAGGTGAACTTATAATGTCAAAGCAAAGAAATTTGGAATGATCAGAGTCTATATGAGTGAGGATAGGCTTTGTTTCCTGTGTGACAGGCCCAGAACAGGGTAGGGATCCATCTGCCAGATGGATTTGTAGCTGTTGCTCCTTAACTTGGAGAGGGATGTGCAGGTTTTGGGCCAAAGATGCATCCAAGAAGCAACTGCAGGCTCCTGAGTCAACGATGGCTGGTAACTGGACCTTCTCTTCCGCCACCTGCAATGAGATCATGAGGACAAGATGAGACTGGCTTGAACTAGCGACTTGAAAGTTCGTGGCAGACCGAGTGCGGTACTTACTGGGTCTCACAGGGCAGTTGTTTAAGAAGTGACCGGCTCCTCCACAATATAGACACAGGTTGGCCTGGCGCCGGCGGAGCTTTTCATCAGGAGAAAGTGGGGGTCGGACTAGACCCAGTTGCATGGGCTCACCATGAGAGGATGACGAAGAAATTGTAGGGGGTGCAGGAACAGGTGGTACCCGTGGCATCATCCAAGTGGGCCTTGGAGACTGGAAACGCTCGCTGCGACGTTCCCGGAGGCGTCTGTCCAGTTTAGTAGCGAGCTGGATCAGGTCTTCTAGAGAGGCCGGGGTATCTACTCGAGCCAGTTCATCCTTTAGGATCTCAGAGAGTCCCTGGCGATACTGATATTTTAATGCAGCCTCGTTCCAGCTGGTGTCCCCTGACCATTTTCGAAATTCCACAGTGTAATCTTCCACTGGTCTTTTTCCCTGGGTCAGGGTATGCAGGACGGACTCAGCCGTGGCAGTACGCTGAGGATCGTCGTATAGCTGGGCCATGGAAACAAAAAATGCATCTGCAGAGTCAAGGAGGGGACTTTTTTGCTCAAGGAGGTTGTGAGCCCAGGATTGCGGTTCGTCAGAAAGCAAAGAGATAATAAACCCCACTTTTACAGTCTCAGAATAAAAAGTCCTGGGTTGAAGGGCAAAGTATAGTAAGCAAGCGTTCCTAAATGCCCTGTACTTCTTCCGGTTACCGGAGAATCGTTCCGGCATGGGAACCCTGGGTTCAGGTAAAGCCATTACTGCTGCAGAAACCGGATTGGCTTGATCCCGAGAGGAGGATGTTCCACTGGCAGATGCTGATGTGGCGTCCGAGGGGTTAGGAAATGTGGTTAGATGTTGCAGACGACCCTCAATCTGAAAGTAGCCGTCTTGGAGTCTCTGGACAGCCTGGGTGAGGGCTGTGACTTGCTGGCAGAGTGCCTCAAGGGGAGAGCCAGCTCTGTCGGCCTCGCTCATGGCTGGTTTGTACTGTCAGGTACTCACCAAGGCCGAGTTGCTGAGAGAGGCTCCCCTTGCAGCTGGGCGCACGATACCCTCTGGAAGTGGCACAGCGGGTATTGGGCACGAAGAAGCACGGGTCGCCGGCAGGTAGTAGAGGAGCTGGGCGATTCTTCAAGCAGGGAAGAGATCCGTGCTGGGTAGCTGAGCCGGGTACTGAGGGACAACCGCAAGGCAGACGTCTGGAAGCAGGCCGAGGGTCAAACACCGGTGTGCAAGTAGGCAAAAAGTCCAACACTGGGTAAGGTTGAGACAAAGTCCAAGAACAGGCCGGGGGTCAAACACAGATGGTCAGGCAGGCAGATAATCCACAGTAGGGTGAGGCAGAGACAAGTCCAGGAGCAGGCCGAGGGTTAAACACAGGTAATCAGGCAGGCAGATAATCCACAGTAGGGTAAGGCAGAAGCAAGTCCAGGAGCAGGCCGAGGGTCAAACACGGGTAGTCAGGCAGGTAGCGAAGTCCAGAAGGCAGCCGAGGATCAAGCACAAGAGAGGTTCAAGCAGAGTCGGGGTTGGTCCGGGTCACAACGGGTAGGCACAGGTACACAGGATTCAGGAGCATGTTACAGGAGCTGAAAAGACAAACCAGCAACAAAACACAGGCATAGCTGTCTTTATATAGGCCCGCCAAGGGAACGTCCCGATGTGCGTGCACGCGTTCGTAATGATGCGCTGCGTAGTGCACCCACGTGAGCTGATCCGTTCGGAACACACGCTCGTACCCGCTGATTGTGAAACGGTGCGTGCCGATGTGCAATTCTACCACGCAGGCGCATGGGGAAATGCCTATACTGACAGGCCCTGATTCTGGCATTTCCCTGACAGTAGCTGGGCATACCTCCATTTATCCACTGGTTTGTTTCCCCATTCCTGTGTAATTTCTGTGTACGTGTGAAATCTACTTCCCTTCATTATATCTTGCAATTGTATCACTTCTTTTTTTAGCCCACCTTGTATAGTATAAGTGCTCCTCCTTCCCTGGTTTAAAATAATTTGTGTCAGTTAGTGATATTAATGGTGAATTGTAGTCCCAGTGAAACCTCCTGCCTTATCGATCCCAAATCTTGAAAGTGTTCCTTGTCAAAAAATTAGTGCTATGTCCTAACTCTCGAAATTGTGGTGGAATCCATATCATCTTTTCTATATCAACACTACTTTGTGCAATTTCTATATTAACCCAACTTTTCTCTTTTTTTATATATCCAGAAAACTTTTATTGAAAATTAAATACATACAGTCCAAAGATCTACAGTCCAGACATTTATAGCAAATATAAGCATTTACATGTTCCCTGAGAACAATGCCTCATTTATACTCATTATTATTTATTTTTGCACCATTCGAGTAAGGCCGCCATCACCAAAACTAGTACATCTATATTCAAATACCACTGTGCTCCCAGTCTAATCCTCCATAGCAGCACGACCCACCCAACTTAATTTAACGGAATTTTAGAGTATACAAAATACCTTCACCCTGTATTAAGTCGCAAGAGTCTATCCATGACTATGTCCTCCGGGGCCAATCCTGGGGTCCCCAGCCACGGCTCCCACAGTTTTTCGAATTTAGTAGCGCAACCTCTATGTTGGTATATAATTTTCTCCATTCGTAGCGTGTTACCTACTGCAGTAATCCATTCCTTAACCGATTCAGATTTCCAATGCAACATGATTAACTTGCGAGCCATAAAAAGGGTCCTAGTAAGAGCTTCTCTGGTGTGAGGTTCCCACTCCAACTCGTCTATCAAATTCAGAATGCATTGTCTAGGGTCCAGAGGAATTGGCACCCGAAACACTGCAGAAAGAACATCTATCACCCCCCTCCAGTATACATGCAATTTGAGGCAACGCTAGAGCATGTGTATCAACTCACCATGATCCCTTTTACATCTAGTGCACATAGGGGTGGGTATCAGTCCCATGGCATGCAATCTATGAGGCGTGTAGTATACTCTCAGAAGTGTATATAATTGTGAACCTTTGTGTCACATTCAAGGAACATATGGCAACTGATTGTAGGGCCTCCTCCCACTGATCCTCATCCAGGGGTCCTATGTCCGCTTCCCATTTTCTTTTAACTGTAAGAGGGTTTTTTGAGAGGTACTTACGCAATAGTGTGCCATAACACTGGGAGATGAATCCTTTAGATATCTCCACAGTCTTAAGTTGAAAAACAATGGGAGTAGAGTCCATATGCCAACTTTTCTCTTTTATTATACAACCAATCTGCAATTCTAGAAATAGAAATCACTTGGTAATACATTATAAAATCGGGTGCTGCCAACCCCCTCCTGCTTTTTTTCCTTGATCAGAGTATTGTACGCGATCCTGGGGCGCTTACATGTCCAAATATACTTTAATACCATAGATTGCAATTTTCTAAAAAAAAAAACCAGGGGGAGCGCAATTGGAATCATCTGGAAGGTGTGGATTAGCATTGGCAGTACAAACATTTTAACAGCGTTTATCCTGCCAATCCATGATAAAGTTTTATATCTCATCTTGTTAAGTTGGTCCTTGATCTTGTTAAGTAGGGGGATATAGTTAGCTTTGAACAAGTCGCTGGGGGTTGATGTCAGTTTTATACCCAGATACCCCAACTCCTTCCTACACCACAAAAGAGGGAACCTGGGTTGGATTGCCTTCTGCTCACTTATAGGGAGTGTTATGTTTAAGATCTCTGATTTAGCCATATTTATTTTAAAATTTGTAAGTTCCCTATAGCGTTTGAACTCCTTCAAAACGATAGGAATTGTTGTTCTAGGGTTGGCGATATAGCAAAGCAGATCATCTGCAAATACCGCTACTTTATACTCCCTTTCTCCCACCCGGATAACCACCAATGTCTGGATTCTTACGAATCGCTGCTAGTAGAGTTTCCAGTGTTACTATAAACAGGATTGGGGACAGGGGGCAACCCTGTCATGTCCCGTTAAATAATTCAAGGGGAGAAGACAGATTTCCATTTACTCTGATTTTAATCTTTGGATGGTGGTAAAGGGAGGCAATCCACCTCATCATCCTCTCCCCAACCCCCAAGTGCTTCAATGTTTCGAACATAAACCCCCAGTCAACTCTCAAAAGCCTTTTCGGCATCAATTGACATGAGGACCGCCGGGGTATCTCTCCTAATTGTTTCCTGGATCAAAAAAATGGATTTCAGGGAATTATATCTCCCCTCCCTCCCAGGGACGAACCCCACCTGATCATTATGTACCCACCTAGGTAGCCAAGCTTTCAACCTATCTGCCAGTATTTTGGCAAAGATTTTTATGTCTGTATTTAATAACGAAATTTGTCTGTAGCTTCCGGATGATGCTGGGTCTTTCCCTTCTTTCAATATAAGAGTGATATGGGCCAGTAGTGACTCCTCTCGGGGCATCTCACCTTCTCCCAAAGCGTTCAAATAATTGCACAATTTAGGTACTAAAAATTTAGAGAATTTTTTGTAGTATAATATAGAGTATCCGTCGGGACCCGGGCTCTTTCCCAGGGCAGTATTCCTTATCACTCTTTCCACTTCCTCCTGCGAGATAGGAGTCTCAAGCGACTCTACCTCCTCCTTCTCTGCCCTGGGAAGGTCTAGGTCCCACAGATACTCCCTCCATAGATTCCTTCCACCTCTCCCCCTCTACTTGTCCCACCTTGTACAGAGAACTATAATAGGAATGGAATATTTTGGCGATGTTAGGGGAGGAGAATTCTAGTCCACCCCCTTCATCTCTAATCTTGGGTATAAAAGCCCTATAATTTTTTACCTCTAGGGCACTTACTCTGCTCAAGCTCCTGGATTTCCCTATAGAGCAGTGCCATTTTTTTTTCCCCCTCTTTCTTTTTCCCTGCTCCAATCCCATTTAAAATCCCCCTTATATAAGCCTTGTGTGATTCCCAAAGAGTGGCCCTAGATATTTCCGTTGTGTCGTTAATCTCAAAGTACACCTTCAATTCCTGTTCTATTTTGCTAATTGTGTCCAAGTCCTATATGAGGGAGTCATTCAATTTCCATTTCATTCCAGTCGGAGCATCCCCAGTTATCTCCAATCGGATTTTCACTGGGGCATGATCGGATAGGGTGATTGCTTTAATTTCAGCAGCCCTAAGGCATGGGACTAACTGGTGTTTTATCAGGATATAATCAATCCTTGAGAATGATTTATTAACAGGGGAGTAATAAGTATAGTCCTGCTTGTTTGGGTGGCTAATCCTCCATGCATCCAGCAGCTGAAAATTCATGAGCATTTTTTAAGTGCCTCCCATTTATGAGCTGTAAATCTAAGAGCGCCTCCTGAGGTATCCATACTTGGATCCATACTCCAATTTAAGTCACCTGCAATCATCAATTTGCCTTCTTTGAAGGTTTCAAGTTTTTTCAGTACTATATATATAGTTAGTAAGGTTGAATAAAGACACCAGTCCATCCAGTTCAACCTGAGTGAGTGTGGGTCTACAACCCTGACCCTTGTCCCTAACCCTGTACATCGCACACTCACATCAGTCCCTACCCTCAATCCAAGTTCCCCATTCATATACTAGGGCCAATTTTGGACAGAAGCCAATTAACCTACCAGCATGTCTTTGGAGTGTGGGAGGAAACCGGAGTACCCGGAGGAAACCCACGCAGGCACAGGGAGAACATGCAAACTCCAGGCAGGTAGTGTCATGGTTGGGATTCGAACCAGCGACCCTTTTTTACTGCTAGGCGAGAGTGCTAACCACTGCACCACTGTGCCGCCACTATCTTCAAGAATTTATCGGGGTCTCTATTTGGGGCATAAATGTTTGCTATTGTACACATCATGTTAAACAGTTTCCCTTTTATAAAGAGACACCTTCCTGCTAGGTTGGCCAGACGCTCTCCTACAAACATCATCGCTTTGTCAAATCCAATGGCCACACCCCTAGAATGCATTGATCCTGTATCCCCATAGAGCCATTTCGGAAACTGATGTGACGCCAAGCCACCCCCTGATGCATATGTGATGTAAGTTTCCTGTAGACTTGCCACATTTGCTCCCAAGAGCTGCAGTTCCTTAGTTATTTTATACCTTTTTTTTGCTGTTTGGTCCCCTTACATTATACGTAACCAAATTCACTACCCCCATACTTCACCCCAATAGGAGTGTCTGACCGGTCCGAGAAGGGACCCCATAAGGGGAGATAGAGAGACAGATACAGGGGGAAGAGATAGAAAAAAACCAACAACCCCCCATACCCTCCCCAAACCTCCCACCGAAAACCCCCCAACTCCCATCCTACACCCTCCCCCCAACACCCCCCCATGTCTGGAACTTAACGCCTGAAAAAGGCTGGACAGACACCTTTTTTTGTTCAAATATATGGTCCGGGCTGGCAATCTCAAAACTGCAGTTCGGCCATTTTTTTTCCCAATCAAACAGGCGGGAAACCACCATTGGTAAGGTATCCCGGATGTCCTCAACAACTCAGTGAGGGGTTTTAAAAGTCTCCTTCTTGTTAAAGTCTCGGCCGACAAATCTGAATAGACCTGTAGTTCTACTCCTTCATAACAAATTCCTGGCAAGTTCCGTGTTTTTTCCATGATTTTTGATTTTTCTTCTGCATAATGGGACCTCGCTATCACATCTCTCGGACTCTCTGACCTATGAGTAGAATAACGTGCAATCCTGTGTATTCTATCCAGTATCAGGGGCTCTGAAATTTCTCTCTCTAATAAGGGATTAAATAGCTGCTGTATTACTGTTGTCAATTCCTCATTTTTATATTTCTCCGGGAGCCCTTTAATTCGCAAATTTTTACATCGGCTGCGATCCTCTTGATCTTTTATTTTATAAAGGAGGCCTCTATTTGTACTTTGTAGATATTTAATTTGTTGCTAATGTCCTCTAGTCTTTGATCGTGGTCATCCAGTCTGCCCTCGATCTCCTCCACCCTTCCAAGCACTTGCCCAATGTCCGTTCTTACTGCAGCTATATCCACTTTCAATGATGCCTCCATTTTTGCCAACATCTCTGCTAGAATCTCTTTAATCTGCGGGACTCCCTCCTGATATAGTGGCTGCAGCGGTCTTCCTCTTGCTAATTTGTCCTCCCCTCCACTTTTCCTCTGAGTCCCCTCTTGTGCCTTATTGCTTCCCTGAGGGTTACTCCCGCTGCTTCTTGACCATACAGTTTTACCCTCCTGCCCTTTCCCTGCTTTTTTCTCCTGTTCTGCCAACTTCTGTCTGTTTGACCCTGAGCACATTGGAGCCCCAAGCCTAGGGCTCCCTTGCGCTTCCTCCACAATGCTGGAATCTGCTGACATTTAGCGCTGGATGCATCCAGGGCTTAGCGCAGCCGGGGCGTCTTTACTTGCTTTCGTTGATTTCCCCTCATTACTAAGTTTTGTACCCCAATTGGGGTCAGTCCTAGTTTAGTATCTAGTGAAGTAAGGATATTTCAGAGTTTGTTTCTTACAGTTCATATAAAGTGGGCAGAGAGAGAAAAAGGAGACAATAAATGACCATGAATCCTCCTCTGGGTTATCATACCCAATTTATCCTCCTGACCCAGCTTGTGCCCCAACTAAGATAAGCGTGGGGACTTGTATAATCCTGAATTATTATCTATTTAGACTTCAGGTATTGTAAAAGATAAACTCATACAATTCATATGGTGTAAGCAAAAAAGGAAGGGACAATCCTGGAACTTCCTCTGAATCGACATTCACAAATCACAGTTCATCATCTATCACAGGCTTTGCCTCCCTTGTATTATGGCCTGGGAGTAGCACATGAGAGAGATTTCCCCAGTAATAGTCCTATTACGCAGGGTACAGGGGTATATTATGCAGAGCACCAAGGTGTAACACAGTCCTAAATTGTTCTCCAGTACACCAGGTATATCTGGCCGCTTTCCCTGGGACACTTAGGCGGTTTCCTTCTTTTCAGGGACAGGGGGACACTCTCACCTCCTCCACCTCCCACAGCCCACAGCGTCCTGCAACGTGTCTCCTCCCTCCAGCTGGAGTGTCTTTCCCTGTCAGGTCAGCCTATAGGATAGCTCCGGCGGCACACCACCTCCGCAATCTCTGCTGTTAAACTCCCTCAAGTAGGAAAACAAGGAGCATCCAGAACTGTGAGGCAGTGGTAAGGGGCAGCCGTGCATCTTCGTTTGAGGGCAAGGGACGGTGGACCGACCAGGATGGGCGCGAACAGTCGGCTAACAGTCGGCTCCACACTCGCGGCCTCCCGTCATGCCAGCCACAAGCAGAGCGGGGCTCCGGGCGGGACCCAGGTTTCCAGAGCGTGCCTACGTGTTGACGCTCCGCGCCGTCCCCATCTGTGTCCCAGAGGCTACCTGACTGTCATGCTGAGCTTGTTTATCTTTGTGAGTGTTTTTTTTATATGTTCTATTAAAATTGCACTTTACATGCTACACTATGATTGTTGCGCTTCTCTCCCCTTCCCCATTTTTTGTCTCAAACAGCCACACAGCACACCCATGTTGGAACGAAGCAGCACTTCTAGAGTTAGATTAGTAGTGTCTTGTATAGCACTTTGGGCTACCCGCAGCATTTAGCTTACAGTATCTCACAGAAGTGAGTGCACCATTCACATTTTTGTAAATCTTATATTATATCTTTTGATGAGACCACACTGAAGAAATTACACTTTGCTACAATGTAAAGTAGTGTGTACAGCTTGTATAACAGTGTAAATTTGCTGTCCCCTCAAAATAACTTAACACACAGCCATTAATGTCTAAACCGCTGGCAACAAACGTACACCCCTAAGTGAAAATGTCCAAATTGGGTCCATTTAGCCATTTTCCCTCCCAGGTGTCATGTGACTCGTTAGTGTTACAAGGTCTCAGGTGTGAATAGGAAGCAGGTGTGTTAAATTTGGTGTTATCGCTCTCACTCTCTCATAATGGTTACTGGAAGCTCAACATGGCACCTCATGGCAAAGAACTCTCTGAGGACCTGAGAAAATGAATTGTTGCTCTACATAAAGATGACCTAGGCTATAAGAAGATTGCCAAGACCCTGAAACTGAGCTGCAACACTTTGGCCAAAACCATACAGCGGCTTAACAGGACAGGCCCCACTCAAACCAGGCCTCGCCATGGTCGACCAAAGAAGTTGAGTGCATGTGCTCAGCGTCATATCCAGAGGTTGTCTTTGTGAAATAGACGTATGAGTGCTGCCAGTATTGCTGCAGAGGTTGACGGGGTGGGGGGGGGGGGGTCAGCCTGCCAGTGCTCAGACCATACGCCACACACTGCAGCAAATTGTTCAGCATGGCTGTCGCCCCAGAAGAAAGCCTCTTCTAAAGATGATGCACAAGAAAGCCCACAATCAGTTTGCTGAAGACACGCAGACTAAGGATATGGATTACTTGAACCATGTCCTGTGGTCTAAGGAGACCAAGATAAACTTATTTGATTCAGATGGTGTCAAGCGTGTGTGGTGGCAACGATGAATGCCAACATGTATTGTGACATACTGAAGCAGAGCATGATCCCCTCCCTAAGGAGAGTGGGCCGCAGGACAGTATTCCAACATAACGTCCCCAAACATACCTCCAAGGCAACCACTGCCTTGCTAAAGAAGCTGAGGGTAAAGGTGATGGACTGGCCAAGCATGTCTCCATACCTAAACCCTATTGAGCATCTGTGAGGCATCCTTAAATGAAATCCTTAAACGGAATGTGGAGGAGCGCAAGGTCTATAACATCCACCAGTTCTGTGATGTCGTCAAGTGGAAGAGGACTCCAGTGGCAACCTGTAAAGCTCTGGTGAACTCTATGCACCAAGAGGGTTAAGGCAGTGCTGGAAGATAATGGTGGCCACACAAAATATTGACACTTTGGGCCCAATTTGGACATTTTCATTTAGGGGTGTACTCACTTTTGTTGCCAGCGATTTAGACAAAAATGGCTGTGTTGAGTTATTTTGAGGGACAGCAAATTTATACTGTTATATAAGCTGTATACTCACTACTTTTCATTGTAGCAATGTGTCATTTCTTCAGTGTTGTCACATGAAAAGATATAATAAAATATTTACAAAAATGTGAGGGGTGTAGTCATTTTTGTGATATACTGTACATAAGCTTCATCTGTCATTTTTGTTTTATATTGTATCATACAGTATTATATTTATATTTTACATTAATTGATTAATAAATCACTGGGACCAGATGGCTTGCACCCGAGGTTATTTAAGGAACTCAGTCAAGTAATTGCCAGACCATTGTTCCTAATTTTTACTGACAGTCTACTGACTGGAATGGTACGAGCCGATTGGAGAAAAGCCAATGTAGCGCCAATATTTTAAAAAGGGACAAAATATATCCCTGGGAATTACAGACCAGTTAGCCTAACATCAATAGTATGCAAGCTCTTGGAGCAAGATATGCAAGATTTTAGTAATGAAAACGATATCATTAGCAGTAATCCGCTTGGATTCATGAAGAATCGTTCTTGCCAAACCAATCTTTTAACCTTCTATTAGGAGGTGATCTGCCATCTAGATAAAGGGAGGCCCGTAGACGTGGTGTATCAGGATTTTGCCAAAGCATTTGACACAGTTCCCCATAAACGTTTACTGTACAAAGTAAGGTCCGTTGGCATGGACCATAGGGTGAGTACATGGATTGAAAACTGGCTACAAGGGCGAGTTCAGAGGGTGGTGATAAATGGGGAATACTCAGAATGGTCAGGTGGGAAGTTGGGTCCCCCAGGGTTCTGTGCTGGGACCAATCCTGTTTAATTTGTTCATAAACGAACAGGAGGATGGTGTAAACAGTTCAATCTCTGTATTTGCGGATGACACTAAGCAGGGCAATAACTTTTCCACAGGATGTGGAAACCTTGCAAGAAGATCTGAACAAATTAATGGGGTGGGCAACTACAGGGCAAATGAGGTTTTATGTAGAAAAATGTAAAATAGAGCATTTGGGTGGAAAAAAATGAATGCAATCTACTCACTAGGGGGTGAACCTCCTGGGGGAATCTAGGATGGAAAAGGACCTGGGGGTCTTAGTAGATGATGGGCTCAGCAATTGCATGCAATGCCAAGCTGCTGCTAACAAAGCAAACATAATATTGACATGCATTAAAAAGGGGATTAACTCCAGGGATAAAGCGTTAATTCTCCCATTCTACAAGAATTGGTCCGGCCTCACCTGGAGTATGCTGTCCAGTTCTGGGCACCAGTCCTCAGGAAGGATGTGCTGGAAATGGAGTGAGTACAGAGAAGGGCAACAAAGCTAATAAAGGGCCTGGAGGATAGTCGTTATGAAGAAAGGTTGCAAGTACTGAACTTATTCTCTCTGGAAAAGAGATGCTTAGGAGGGGGTATGATTTCAGTTTACAAATACCATACTGGTGACCCCGCAATAGGGATAAAACTTTTTCGTGGAAGGGAGTTTAATGAGACACATGGCCACTCATTAAAATTAGAAGAAGAGGTTTAACCTTAAACTGCGTAGAGGGTTCTTTACTGTAAGAGCTGCAAGGATGTGGAATTCCCTTTCACAGGCTGTGGTTTCAGCGGGGGCATCGATAGTTTGAAAAAACTATTAGATAAGCACCTGAACGACTGCAACATACATGGATATACAATGTAATACTGACATATAATCACACACACAGGTTGGACTTGTGTCTTTTTTCAACCTCACCTAAAAAACAAAACAAAATAAACATTGTTTTACATTGTTTTACATTGCTTCGCACTGTGAATTTACATCTAGCTCATCAGGGTACAGATTTCTGACCAGTGCATCTGTGTATGGGGGTGGTTTCAGTTCAATGGGTTGGTGCGCTATGACTGTTCTGGTTGTTCCCACCTTTGAGCCTTTTTTGCTTCATTGCTGTGTTTGTGAGCAACTATTTTCAAGGATGAAACAGATGAATGGCAAAATTAGAGCCAAAATATCTAATAAGCACCTTGAGAATTGCTGCTACATCCATCAAACCAGATATTAATGCATTAATTCATGAAAAACAGATTTCATATCGTACTAGTTTAATGTTGCCCTCTTTTACTTCTATAGTGATCTGCCTGACATTTTTTTGCTCATCCGCTGTCCTTACTGTTGTTGATCAAAAAAGTGTCTCACTAGTTTTATGTTGCCCTCTTTTACTTTTATAATAAAAAAAAGTTACAGAAATTTTTATTAGTTTTATTACTCAGATAGGTACATTAGCTATATCAGTAATTGTAAACTTGGGTCTGCCTGACTTTTTGTGCTCATCGGCTATTCTTATTGTTAGTGTAATTTATGTGTACCCGAAGACGGTTCCTCCTCTTCCAATATAGCCCAGGAAGTTTAAAAGGTCGGACACCCCTGATGTAATGGTTTTTCATTATTGTTAATTCTGTTTACCCTTAGTGCCGGTTCACACAGGGGCGGCACGACTTGCAGGTCGCCTCACCGAGGCGACCTGCACACGACTTCGGCGGCGACTTGCAAAACGACTTCTGTATAGAAGTCAATGCAAGTCGCCCCAAAAATACTACAGGAACCTTTTTCTAAGTCGGAGCGACTTGCGTCGCTCCTGTTAGAACAGTTCCGTAGTACAGAATGGGAGGCGACTTGTCAGGCGGCTAGGTCGCCTGACAAGTTGCCCCTGTGTGAACCGGCAGTCAGGCTTCATGTATACTAACCACCAAAAAACAAAGAAAAGAAAAAGCTTATCCTGCGGAACCAAAACCCTTAATGTGGTTATCTCAAAAAGTCCCTGATACTTTACACCTACTAAGGTGCTGCCGCTGTAGCTAAAGAAACTAGGTAAACATGTAGAAGAAACCCAGTATTGCTACCAGGATCTAGACAGATAGCTACTTTTGCAACAGAAAGTCCAAATTACTTGCTTCCAAAAATGAATACAAAATTTATTGGTAATCTAAATATAATTCATTACATGATAATTAAGATAAAAATGCATAACCGCTCCACATATAATACTCTCCGGGTCCCATCCATAGGAGGGATGACCCGATAAGAGCTAAGTGTATTCAAACACAGAAAAACGAGGACAACACGTACACAGTACTACAAAATCAAAAAGAACACAAAAACCCCATCCCTCACATACACACAGACGGTCTTGACATCTACCTAGCAATTTTATTCACAGGGAACTTGCCAACTGTGGAAAGAGGATTATAGATGAAAAGACTCTAGGCATGGAACTTTGAAGGCACAATAGTGTTAGACTACACAAAATAAATTTAAATTCAATAGGGGTATTTTATTAGAAAATTATGAAAGACAATGGACACACATAAATTATTTAAAAACAATTCAGGCTAGATGTAAACCCTAATAATCATACACCGTAAGGATCCTATCCTGCAGATTTGTATAGCATAAAGAGGATTATGAATGTACAAATATATCACTTAGTCCATAAATAGGAGAAATACTTCCCCTGGGCATTGAACAGTAGATGGGTACATAATTGTGGCAGACAGAGTGCAGCAGGTTTGGTGATCCACGGTGAGATATTCTCTAGTTGCTCTACATGTTTCGCGTTACGCGGAACGCTTCCTCAGGAGCTAGAGATTCTAAAATTTTTTAAAATACATAAAAGAAACAACAACAAAAACAAAATCAGAAGACATGAAATATTAAACACAATACACATATAGGTATCAATATTGAAAGTATAACCAATGCCAGGTGAAATGGCTAATGGGACAGGCCCTATGAAAGATTATGGTCTCCAAACAAAACACGGTAAAGCCTGATGGTTGGAGTCAGCAAGGACAGAAAAAACAGAGAGTACACGCTGAGTTAAAGAGTTTTTGTGGGGTCTCAATGTATCTGTATTTTTTAAAAAGGGATTGAAAACAGTGAAGCCAGGCACAAGAGGGAAGAAAATCACAGAAGGGGGGGGGGGAAAGGGGGGGAGAAGAAAATAAGGAGGGGGGGGAAAAGAAGGGAGGAGAAGAGGGGGGGAAAGGGGGGGTTAAGAGGGGAGGAGGGAGGGGGAAGGAAGAAGAAAAGAGGGGAGGGGGGGGAGGAAGGGAAAAAGGGGGAAGGAGAAGAAGAAAAAGGAAATAATAAAGAAAAAAATGTATATGTATATATGGGGAGGCAGAGTTCACTTACCAGTTGGGTAAGGTAGGGTTGCATAAACCTATCAATAGTGATTGTATGCAAGTGATCACAATTTGATCATGGGTATAAAATGTCTGAATTGAATTGGAAACAGCAGTCGGCTGCAGCCTGGAACCTCTCAAAAAAATGTAGCATCAGGTATCCATAAGAGGGAAAGCATAGGCTTTGTCATTGTAGTGCTGGTATATGAAAAGAGAGAAAGGGGAATGAGCAATCATATTTGTAGTGCCATATAATATAATCAGAGAAGCGCTGCAGGCATAGAGGTGTTTTGCTTGTGGAAAGAGACTAAATCACATGTTAATATTATTAGTATTAGATCATCATCGTGTAAATTCCACGTTGTGCAAGTTACCAGTGAATGGCTCCCGGGGGATATTTAAATGTAGTTTGCATATATAGGTGTACAAAACCTTCCACCTAAATTGAAAAAAGGATTGAGTGGAATTGAAGGGGATCACAGACTGAGCGATGCCTAGTACTGCAGGGCCGCCTATATGTTCCCTTTGTACAGTGAACAGTCCTGGTATTTAAACAACAGCAGGTTTCCAAGTTTCATGGGTAAAAAGGCGTTTTCCTCACTGTAAACTAGGGGGTTTTTCCTCCCATCATATAATGACCTCCAAAGCGGAATAGCGGAAATCAGCTTGATCAATGGTATAAATAGTGCAGGATCAGTTCATTTCAAAGGGGATACAGCGAATTTCTTTGCTTTGAGATCTATTAAGCATATGGCTCAGAAAAGCCTATAAAGACGGCCAAAGAAAAATTTGCTGACTCCAAGATGGTAATGTGCAGCTCCCGCACAAAGATATATTTAGTGGTGTTATCACTATATAGTCATATCAGACAAATAGTCCATCACTCAAAAAGTCAATTCCAAATTCAGTGGAGACACGTATTCAAAATGATGCATGAACACCTTACCACTCAGTTGGTCATACTATGTATTTGATCCCCTTCCACATTTGATGTCTCAGCTCAGTTCCATGGTCTCACTCTTTTACGTCACCTTAGTTTTCCGGGATCCATTAGCCACAGGCGCCGGTTGGTTTGAGACATGCTACGCGTGTTTTCCTGTACGGGGTTGCGCTGGTCACGAATCCTTTCTCAAAGTTCCCGCAGACGGAGGCACATCGTAGGTCGATGTCACATGACCGCTGTGACGTCAACGCGTTTCGCTAAATTGGTAGGCGTAGCTTCATCTGGACTCAATGGAGGTAGGGGCTGACACTTCCTTATATTGAGAAAGGTCTTCCTACTACCAGCAGATTAAAGGGACTTCGATGGGGGCTGCCTGGGCACCCGCATACGTGTGCCTCCACCTGGGACTCTGGGAGGAGGAGGACGTGTTTACCTCAGCCATGTATGCAGAACATGTGCATACATGGCTGAGGTATATTGATGATGTACTGGTTGTCTGGCGAGATACTAGAGAGGAGGTAAGCAGATTCATCGAGTATCTGAATACCAATGATCGCAATATCCGTTTGACCTATATCGTTAATGAAAAGCAGATTCCATTTCTTGATCTACAGATCACTATTGATGGAGGTAAACTTAGTACTTGCACTTATCGTAAGGCCACGGCAGCTAATACTTTGCTGAGAGCCAACAGCCACCATCCTCCGTGGCTCAAGAATGGAATCCCGGTGGGTCAGTTTTTAAGGATAAAGAGAAATTGTACCAAAAAAAAGTGATCTGAGAAAAGAAAATGTGGACCTCTATAATCGCTTTAGGCAACGTGGATATTCCCATGGGCAAATTCGGAAGGCAAGAGCTAGGGCAGCATGCCGGGACAGGGAGAGTCTCCTTGCCCTAAACTCTAGTCCATGGATGAAAGGACAATTTGACCCTGGCCCGGTACAGATTATTAATTCCTATGGAGCCCAGTGGGAAACCGTACGCAAGACCATGGGGAAACATTGGGATATCTTGACCAATGGCCCAGGCTTAAAAGCGATTGTGGGTGAAGCACCAACTTTGGTGGCCAGAAGAGCCAAAAATTTGGGGGACATCATTATTCATTCTGAATTCATCAAAGAACCGAATTCAACCTGGTTATCAGAATACCCTAGGAGCAAAGGGATGTTCCCCTGCAATAGATGGCAAATCTGTCCCTATGTTGACAGAACATCCACATTTAGTGATGCCAGAGGGCGTCATAATTTCGAGATACGTGATCTCATCAATTGCTCTACTAGTAGGGTGATCTATATGCTCACATGTCCTTGCCCAAAAATGTATATTGGGAAAACTAAGAGATCCCTGAAGACAAGGATTGGTGAGCATTTAAGAGAAATTAAAGGAGAGAGAGAGAGGGATCCGGAAAAATCACGGGAAAAACCTTTGGCCAAACATTTCTCTTTATACCATCAGGGTAAACCTGATGGTTTGAAGGTGAAAGGCATTTACTTACTTAAACTGTCCCCAAGAAGGGGTGATTTTAACCGGGTCCTTCTCCAGAAGGAAAAGAGATGGATATACCGTCTGGGGTCCCTTGCCCCTCTGGGACTCAACACGGAGTTAAATCTCCAAGTATTTCTTGAGAATTGGGATATTTTTGACGTCACCACAATTCCCATTGTCCTTTTGTCTGTCCGCATGGTTAAAATGTTTGGTTGGAACTGCTATGTATGTCTTCTAATTAGCGATGATACAATGTTATTAAATGTGGATGACCGTGTAACTTTGTAATTGATTAACTAGGGCTCTGAGTGGATAGAACCAATAGTTGACATTGGTCCTGCAGATGTTTGCAGCATACTATAGCATTGAGTGGAACAAATATCCTTTACATCATTCAACCATGTGGGGAGTTCATCGACTGAGGAATGGACAATAAGAGGTGCTGTTAACATCGTATTTGGGCAACCGTTCATAATGAATGTTAATAGCGTAACACAGAGAACAGGAACTTAAGTGATTTGTATCACTGGTGGAAACACCGGGCGGCACTATAGGATGACCTTTCTCAATATAAGGAAGTGTCAGCCCCTACCTCCATTGAGTCCAGATGAAGCTACGCCTACCAATTTAGTGAAACGCATTGACGTCACAGCGGTCATGTGACGTCGACCTACGCTGTGCCTCCGTCTGCGGGAATTTTGAGAAAGGATTTGTGACCAGCGCAACCACTAAATATATCTTTGTGCGGGAGCTGCACATTACCATCTTGGAGTCAGCAAATTTTTCTTTGGCTGTCTATAGGCTTTTCTTGAGCCATATGCTTAATAGATCTCAAAGCTAAGAAATTTGCTGTATCCCCTTTGAAATGAACTGATCCTGCACTATTTATACCATTGATCAAGCTGATTTCCGCTATTCCTTTTTGGAGGTCATTATATGATGGGAGGAAAAACCCCCTAGTTTACAGTGAGGAAAACGCCTTTTTACCCATGAAACTTGGAAACCTGCTTTTGTTTAAATACCAGGACTGTTCACTGTACAAAGGGAACATATAGGCGGCCCTGCAGTACTAGGCATCGCTCAGTCTGTGATCCCCTTCAATTCCACTCAATCCTTTTTTCAATTTAGGTGGAAGGTTTTGTACACCTATATATGCAAACTACATTTAAATATCCCCCGGGAGCCATTCACTGGTAACTTGCACAACGTGGAATTTACACGATGATGATCTAATACTAATAATATTTACATGTGATTTAGTCTCTTTCCACAGTTGGCAAGTTCCCTGTGAATAAAATTGCTAGGTCGATGTCCGGACCGTCTGTGTGTATGTGAGGGATGGGGTTTTTGTGTTCTTTTTGATTTTGTAGTACTGTGTACGTGTTGTCCTCGTTTTTCTGTGTTTGTTTGAATACACTTAGCTCTTATCGGGTCATCCCTCCTATGGATGGGACCCGAAGTTCATGTATACTAACCTCCCCTGGCCATTGAAAAACGCTAAACACTGCAAAAATGCGTGTAAATCTGTACCACGGTCTACACTGGTTTTTGCTGTGGTTAGCGATCTTCGGCCCAAAACGCTCCTCTCCTGAACGTTATTCTTCCTCCCCTAAATATTGCTGCTCCTAAACTTTGCTAAAAGCCTATGTGTGCATGGACACAAAAGCTTTTGTTAAATTGCATTGAGGGGCTTTGGCAAAAAAACACTAAACGCTCCTAAACTTGAGTTTAGGAGCAGCCTAATGAAGCCTTATAGATGTAATTTACCTTAAACCCATCTTGTAGTCCTGAGGAAGCAGTATAGCTGTGAAACGTGTCGGCTGCTGCATTCACCAAGTTAAGCAGGCCATAGATTATGCACTAGATTACCTCATCAACACAGCATTAATGGGAATCCCTCCCACTGAGCTAATGTGTTCTCCCTTTGATTACATCAAAGGACACCGTAATGAAGTTAGTAAAGTTCTAAAACTATTTAACCCACTAGAAATGTTTAATTTTCTAATAAACCATTAGGAAAAATTTATTTTGAAAACATCTTGTATGAACCTAAATGCAACTTCAACTAGTGAATTATGTCTTCACTGCAGCCAAAGAACATCCTAGTAAAGCCTCATGCACACTGGACGTTTTTACAACCAGTATACTCCCAAGGATGCTATCCTTAGTGTCCTCCCAGTACCGCCCCTTTTAGAGAATACAGAACCAAGTACCATTTTGTGATGCTAAATAATTTGTATAAAATGTGTTAATAACAAGAAAAGCAGTAAAATTGTTTCCCTGCAGCCAACAACAATAGAACCCCAGCAACAATAGATCCCACCCAACAATATTTCCCCCACCCAGCAACAATGGCCCAGTACAAAAACAGATCCCCACCAGTGACAATAGATCCTCCAGCAGCCAGCATCAACAGACCCTCCAGCACCCCTTGCTATTACATACATTCAGCGCTGGAGGTGCTATTCCCCCACTGAAAGAAGCCCTGTGTATGTGTGTGTGTGTGTGTGTGTGTGTGTGTGTATGTATATATATATATAAATGTATGTATGTATATATATATATATATATATATATATATATATATATATATATATATATATATATACACACACACACACACATACACAGGGCTTCTTTCAGTAGGGGAATAGCACCTCCAGCGCTGAATGTATGTAATAGCAAGGGGTGCTGGAGGGTCTGTTGATGCTGGATGCTGGAGGATCTATTGTCACTGGTGGGGATCTGTTTTTGTGTCACAATCTATTGTTGCTGGGAGGTCCTATGTTGCTGGTAGGGATCTACTGTTGAGTTGGAGGTCTATTGTTTCTGGCTGCTGGAGGGTCTATTGATGCTGGCTGTGTGTGTGTGTGTGTGTGTGTGTGTGTGTGTGTGTGTGTGTGTGTATATATGTATATATATTTATATATATATCTGTGTGTGTATGTATATTCGCAAACACCGTCTATTTACACTATATTGCCAAAAGTATTTGGACGCCTGCCTGCACATGAACTTTAATGGCATCCCAGTTTTAGTCCATAGGGTTCAATATTGAGTTGGCCCACCCTTTGCAGCTAAAACAGCTTCAGCTCTTCTGGGAAGACTGTCCACAAGGTTTAGGTGTGTGTTTATGGGAACGTTTGACCATTCTTCTAGAAGCGCATTTGTGAGGTCGGGCACTGATGTGGACGATGAGGCCTGGCTTGCAGTCTCCGCTCTAATTCATCCCAAAGTTCTATTGTGTTGAGGTCAGGACTCTGTGCAGGCCAGCCCCAAACTCGCTCTTCCATGTCTTTATGGACCTTGCTTTGTGCACTACCGCCTTTAGCCACTGTTAGTCACTTGCAGCATGACTATTCGAAGACCCCTTTCACATTGAGGTGCTTTACAGGCGTTATAGCGCTAAAAATAGCGCCTGCAAAGCGCCTCTCCTGTCACTCCACACTGGAGCGGTGCGCTGACAGGACGTCAAAAAAGTCCCGCAAGCAGCTTCTTTGAAGCGCTTTAGGAGTGGTGTATACACCGCTCCTAAAGTGTCCCTGCCAATTGAAAGAAATGGGAAGCGCTGGAAAAGTGCTTTTAACCCTTTTTCGGCTGCTGGCGGGGTTTAACCACTTCAATACCGGCGTATTGTCATATGACGTCCACAGATGGGATCTCCCATCCTGGGTGGACGTCATATGACGTCCTGGGATTCCCGGCCGCCTAGGGGGCGCGTGCGCCGCCGGGAGCGCGCGCGCGCCTGCCACGTTGCTCGGGACCCGGTGCGTGGTCCCGAGCAACCGGGTCCCGATTGCTCATTAGCCGGGCCGGACCGTGGATCTGTGTGTGTAAACACACAGATCCACAGCCTGTCAGCTCTGAGGAGAGCGATCTGTGTTCCCAGAACGGAGGAACACTGATCGGTCTCCTCCCCTTGTACGTCCCCTCCCCCTACAGTTAGAAGCATTCCCTAGGAAACATATTAACCCCTCCCCGCCCCCTAGTGGTTAACCCCTTCACTGCCTGTCACATTTACACAGTAATCAATGCAATTTTATAGCATTGATCGCTGTATAAATGTGAATGGTCCCAAAAATGTGTCAAAAGTGTCCGATGTGTCCGCCATAATGTCGCAGTCACGAACTAAAAATCGCGATCGCCGCTAAAAAAATTAAAAAAATATATATTTTTTAAAAACGCCATAAATCTATCCCGTATTTTGTAGACGCTATAACTTTTGCGCAAACCAATCAATATACGCTACGATTTTTTTTACCAAAAATATGTAGAAGAATACGTATCGGCCGAAATATTGTGTTTTTTTCAAAATTGTCGCTCTTCTTTTGTTTATAGCGCAAAAAATAAAAACCGCAGAGGTGATCAAAAACCACCAAAAGAAAGCTCTATTTGTGGGGAAAAAGGGACGTCAATTTTTTTTGGGTACAACGTTGCACGACCGCGCAATTGACGTTTAAAATGCGACAGCGCTGAAAACTAAAAATTGGCCTGGGAAGGAAGGGGGTGAAATTGCCCTGTATTGAACCGGTTAAAGCTCCACGCTAGCGGCCGAAAAGCGCAGCTAAAAAAAGCAGGGTTTTACCGCCGATGCTTGGGCGCTGTGAGTGTGAGCTCTTAATGAAACTAATAAAAAAATCTGTGATAGGATCAATTAATTTCCTACTATATCAAGTGTGACCATGTGATATTATCTAAAATTTATAAAATATTTCAGAGATCTGGTAATTGCCAATGTATGAGCATTACCTTTCTGGTGTAGCAATATTTTTAATGTAACACCTGAACTATAAAAAGGTGTAGTTTCATATTGAACAATCCATATTAGTTATACACATAGACTAGTTTGCGCTCCAAGACTCGTTTGCAAGGCACAAGTCTAAACCACGTCATTATATAGTTGACAGCGTATAGGTAAAGGAGTCAGCGTCGTGACGTCACGACTTTGTCCTTCAAGCCTCGCTGTGAGCGGGGGACAATGGAACGCACAAAGGGGACGACTCGAGGTTAACAAGACGCTTACCCGAAGGTTTAATAATGTGGAAGGTCTTGCTAAAAAATTAGTATGAAAACATGTATACAAAATCATATATCCAGAGTGGACAGCAAGTGAAGCCTGTCCCACCCGTTCTTATAAATGGATGGTGTGAACGTATATATTAATAGGCCATATATATATATATATATATATATCTAGTTTTCATAACCAGACATACTATTTTGGATACTAGGTTTATTAATATATAAGTAGCATTAGAAAAATATTTATCCAGAAGAAATTAAGAAATATGAAAAATATATAAAAAATATAAAAAATTAGAATAAAGAAAATAACTATGTACTGTGTATATGTATGAGTATTAGAGCTGCACAATTAATCATTAAAAAATTGCGATTCAATACCCCTCACAATCTTAACCCAGCATTTTCTTGATAGATACAGTGCAGCGCTGTTCACAACTCAGCTGTCAAAAAAAATTAAAAAATGACAAATGTTTATCGACATCGTCAGCACTGGGAGATAACTATAAACAAAAGTATGTTTTAGTTCTTTCAGATGAAAGGAATGAACTTTGGTCTGTAAATGAGGTCAGTTTAACAATTTAAAGACCAAACCTTTTTCTGACACTTGTTGCTTACAAGTTAAAATCAATATTGTTTGCTAGAAAATTACTTGAAACCCCCAAACATTATATATATTTTTTTAGCAGAGACCCCAGAAAATAAAATGGCGGTTGTTGCAATATTTTATGTCACACTGTATTTGCGCAGTAGTCTTTCAAATGCAATCTTTTGGTAAAAAAATATACTTCAATGGACTAAAAAATACTAAACGGTAAAGTTAGCTACATTTTTTTGTATAATGTGAAACGTGGTGTTATGCCACGAGAATTATTCTAAGCAAAAAAATTGTGATTCTCATTTTAGCCAGAATCGTGCAGCTCTAATGAGTACATAATGGGATTGTCACTTCCCTATGAGACACATATTTTAACAATGGTGATTACACATAACCCATATTAATATTCCTTTTTTCCGGCAGTGGGATATTGTGTCTGGATAAATCATTTATAGATACCTTGCAACATTGTGTTATTAAAAATCATATATTTATTAAGATGTTAATGATTATAGTATTTTGTCTACTTATAGAATTTCATTCATTTTCTTGTAAGCCAGCACAGCTAGATATAGAGTATCTCACAAAAGTGAGTACACCCCTCACATTTTTGTAAATATTTTATTATATCTTTTGATGTGAAAACACTGAAGAAATGACACTTTGCTACAATGTAAAGTAGTGATGCTGGCAGCACTCATACATCTATAGTATTTCTCAAAGACAACCTCTGGATATTAACTGCTTGCCGACTAGTGAACGACGATGTACGTCGGCACGACTGCGCAAATGGGCGCACCTTTACGCCCCCTTTAAGACGGGGCACTGTGGGTCCCGCGGACTCGGTCTCCGATGTCCTGCGATCGTTTTACAAGGCATTTCTGTTTTCTGCCTAGCAACATGACAGAGATTTACTGCTCCCTGTCATCGGGAGCAGTGATCTCTGTCATGTTCTAGTGATGCAATCCCCCCCACAGTTAGAATCACTCCCTAGGACACACCTAACACCTTGGTCACCCCCTAGTGTTTAACCACTTCAAAACCAGCCTCGTTTTGGATTTTAGGTGTTTAAGAGTTTAAAACAGGTTTTTTTGCTAGAAAATTACTTAGAACCCCCAAACATTATATATTGTTTTTTTTTCTAACACCCTAGAGAATAAAATGGCGGTCATTGCAATACTTTTTTTTGCACCGTATTTGCGCAGCGGTCTTCTAAGCGCACTTTTTTTGGAAAAAATTCACTTTTTGAAAAAAAAAAATAAGACAACAGTAAAGTTAGCCCAATTTTTTTTTATATTGTGAAATATAATGTTACGCCAAGTAAATTGATACCCATCATGTCACGCTTTAAAATTGCGCCCGCTCGTGGAATGGCGTCAAACTTTTACCCTTAAAAATCTCCATAGGCGACGTTTAAAAAATTCTACAGATTGCATGTTTTGCGTTACAGAGGAGGTCTAGGGCTAGAATTATTGCTCTCACTCTACCGGTCGCGGCGATACCTCACATGTGTGGTTTGACCACCGTTTTCATATGCGGGCGCTACTCACGTATGCGTTCGCTTCTGCGCGCGAGCTCGTCGGGACAGGGCGCTTTAAAAAATTTTTTTTTTTTTTTTTAATTATTTATTTTACTTTATTTTATTTATTTTTTCACTGTTTTTTAAAAAAAAAAAATTTGGATCACTTTTATTCCTATTACAAGGAATGTAAACATCCCTTGTAATAGAAAAAAGCATGACAGGTCCTCTTAAATATGAGATCTGGGGTCAAAAAGTCCTCAGATCTCATATTTAGACTATAATGCAAAAAAAAAAAAAAAAAAAAAAAAAAAAAGTCGTTTAAAAAAATGACACAAAATAAATTGTGCCTTTAAGAGAAGTGGGCGGAGCCGTCGTAATGACGTCGCTCCGGCCGTCACATGGTATAGAGACGGGTGGGGGCCATCTTGGCCTCACTCGTCTCAGTACCTCAGCAGTGAAAGGACCCGATCGCCTCCGCCGTTACCGACGGCTCCGGTAAGCGGCGGAGGGTGCGGGAGAGCGGCGGGAGGGGGGGTGGCACCTCTCCCGCCGCCGATAACGGTGATCTCGCGGCGAACCCGCCGCATAGACCACCATTATCGTGTGCAGAATCGCCGGCCCTAAAGATGGATACCTCGGTTGTGGCAGCAGCTGCTGCCGTTACCGAGATATCCATCTTTAAAAAACAGGACGTCAATATACAGTGGGCGGTCGGGAAGCGGTTAACCCCTTCCTTCCCTGCCAGTGTCATTTACACAGTAATCAGAGAATTTTATAGCACTGGTAGCTGTATAAATGACAGTGGTCCCAAAACAGTGTCCGATGTGTCCGCCATAATGTCGCAGTCATGATAAAAATCGCAGATCGCTGCCAATACTAATTAAAAAAAAATAATAATAAAAATGCCATAAATCTATCCCCTATTTTGTAGACGCTATAACTTTTGCGCAAACCAATCAACAAACGCTTATTGCGATTTATTTTTTTACCAAAAATATGTAGAAGAATACATATCGGCCTAAACTGAGAAAGAAATTTTTTTTTTATAAATTTTTGGGCATATTTAATATAGCAAAAAGTAAAAAAGACTGCTTTTTTTTTCAAAATTGTAGCTCTTTTTTTGTTTATAGCTCAAAAAATAAAAACCGCAGAGGTGATCAAATACCACCAAAAGAAAGCTCTATTTGTGGAGAAAAAAGGACGTCAATTTTGTTTGGGTGCAACTTTGCACGACTGTGCAATTGTCAGTTAAAGTGACGCAGTGCTGTATCGCAAAAAGTGCTCTGGTCAGGAAGGGGGTAAATTCTTCTGGGGCTTTAGTGATTAAGCTGATCATGTGCACTCAGTTTCTTTGGTCGACCATGGCAAGGCCTGTTGTGGAACCTGTCCTGGTAAACCCCTGTATGGTCTTGGCCACCATGCTGTAGCTCAGTTTCAGGGTCTTGGCAATCATCTTATAGCCTAGGCCATCTTTATGTAGAGCAACAATTCTTTTTTTCAGATCCTCAGAGTTCTTTGCCATGAGGTGCCATGTTGAACTTCCAGTGACCAGTATGAGAAAGTGAGAGCGATAACACCAAATTTAACACACCTGCTCCCTATTCACACCTGAGACCTTGTAACACTAACGAGTCACATAGCTAATTGGGCCCAATTTGGACATTTTCACCTAGGGGTTTACTCATTTTTGTTGCCAGCGGTTTAGACAATAATGGCTGTGTTGAGTTGTTTTGAGGGGACAGCAATTTTACACTGTTATATAAGCTGTACACTTACTACTTTATATTGCAGCATTGTGTCATTTCTGCAGTGTTGTCACTGAAAAAATACGATATAAGATATAATAAAATATTTACAAAAATGTGAGGGGTGTACTCACTTTTGTGAGATAATGTATGTTTGAATGCATTTACCTGAAAGTCTTGACCTTTATATTTTGCAATATAAACCTTATGATGTGACATATATAACTATTTGAGTTAGTGCTCTTTGCCTTTTCCCAGTGATTGCCCTATAATTTCATTCCTTGTCCAGGTGTCACCACACTAAAAAAGTGAGGGGAATTCTCTCTGTGCTGCCCTTTACTTGTTATCCTCTCTCCTCTTTTTTATTGTCTTGGTGTCACATGGATCACATGTAAGGAGAGATCAGCTTTGTGGAGTCACAGACAGCTATAAAACTTGACAGAATTCACCTTTCTCTGCTCCATGCAAAATTAAAATAAAATGCCTGACCAGTGCCTTTAACAGACCTGAATTAATTTCAAAATCTAAGTGCCAAAATCTGAACACTAGCCAGTTTATTCACTGTGTATTTCTTCTAAACTGCATGTTTTAGGCACATTATTATTAACATATGGTAATGTGCTTTTTAAAAGTTTGTTGCAATGTAGCTAATATTTCATATATTTATTTGTCATTTGCAATAAAGTCTTCCCTAAAACTGAAGGTATTCATATGCCTCATTCTATCACATCATTAACAAAATTATTAATAATTGGATTATTATTATTAGGATATTCTGAAGCCATGGGGCCTGTGTGTACAGTTCCCCACAAACACTCTACAAACTGAGGTCTGTAGGCAGGCCCGGACTGGGACAAAAAATAGGCCCGGGCATTCTAAGCTGAGCAGCCCATTTTTTTAAAAACCAAATTACAAATAATGGCAACCAGTTTCTCGATGTATTTTAGTTATATTTAGCCTGCTTCGGTCACTGTAACTTGTCAGTTATTTGGAATTATCTAAATATATGATAATAAATGATAGACATGAAAATGAAACATCTTTAATGAACGATTCAATACAATAACAAATAGCAAAATATATTACATTTTTTGGCATATATTTTTTTATATTCAAAATCACAGAACAAAATAACTGCACTAAGGATTTAGCAAGTTTCGTAGAAGTTCACTGGTTTCTGCAACTTTGTCAATGACATCATCAGAATCAAGGTTCATTAGTATATCCTTTTCGATTGCCATCAGCATCAAAGAGCTCAAATGCTCTTGAGATACAGAACTTCTTAGACGGGTTTTAATAAACTTCAATGTGGAGAAACTTCTTTCACAGGCGACTTGAGTAAAAGATAGTGTAAGCAAAAATTTGTAGGCTAAACCAATGACATTATAGGCATCAGTTAACAAATTATAGCGCTGCAGAATCTTATAGCAGCAAATGGCACAGTTCTTACATGCCATGCAAGATTTGTTGACCAGCTCTGTTTCTGTTAATTTGCTTTCCTGGTTTTCCATAGATACATCTTCTACAATACTAAATTCTTCAAGAGGTGATGATTTCAGCCTGTCCCACTGCATTGCAAAATTTGCCAGTTGGGAACGCAAATTTTCTGATGTTGCTCCCTCATCAAATCTAAATAATCGTTTGCTGAGTTCTTCCATTGCTGGTGCCTGAAGTCCAGATTTTTTTATATCAGAAAAGCTGTTTGGCTCCAAGCAAGCTAAGTCGGCATAGAGGGTCCCACAGGAGAGAAAGCGGCGATTCATGCTCTCTGTGACCGTATCCAAGATTACATTGTGCACACGGATTTTATAAGCTGAAACAGCATCAGAAACTGCTACATCGTCAACAGTCTCATCAGCCATTCGCTTTCTTTTTCTTATTCTTTTTTTAGGCAAAGTGGTCTGTACTTCTAGGTGGTAACTTTCTTCTTCTTGAATCTTGTCATTTGCCCACTTAACAAACTTATCAGCAGTCATTTGTATGGAATCAAAATCTCGTGTAATTGTTTTAAGTTTTTCATAAGTTCCCTGTACCATTTGAATAGCTTTTGAGATATCCATCTGAGTTGTTTGTAGATATTTGGACAATGGTGTTGTCAATTCAAATATTCTCAGAAAAATTTGAGCTGTAAGAATGGTTTCATACTTGAGTAAGGATTCTGCATAAGATTTTGCTCTAACACGCACCTCAGGTTTCGATGAGACGCTGTCTTCGATTCTGCTCAAAGTGTACAGTAGACTAGGAAACAACGCAGAATCAGGATTTGAAAATTCTCCAAACACTTTTCTTAGAGCAGCATCTTTTGACCACCAACGCGTTTCCCCAATTACTGAAATTCTTCGATGGTGAGGGTCCTGGCTAACTTGTTCCCAGGTATTCATGCGCTGATAAGAATCACGAATAAAGACAGCAATGTCATTCAACAAACTGAATAGTGATGCACTTTCAACTATCACCTTTGTTGTATCTGCAAGTACTAAATTCAGAATGTGTGCATAGCACCAGATGTGAATTTGCCCTGGTGATTCAGTTGACAGCCAGGAAGAGAAACCATTGTATTGGCCTTGCATATTTGCTGCTCCATCCGTTGAATTGCCAATGCAATTAGTAATATTAAGATTGCATGATTTTAAGACTTCCATTAGCAACTTAAAAAGGTTTTGCCCTGTTGAAGATTCACATTCAACAACTGCAAGAAGCTTTTCATTGATACAATCAGTCACATAGCGAACAATTATGGAGCATTGATCTTTTGAAGTGATGTCTTGAGTTGTATCAATCTGAATTGAAAACATCCCGGCTTCCCTTACTTCTTTTGTGATATTTTCCTGGATAAGCATCCGAATAGCATGTATTACTTTGTTCACAGTCGTTTTTGAGAGCAAGGTTATCAAAGATCCTCTTCCTTTTCCTCCAGAAGACTGCAGTTTTTTGCTGTTTTCAATACATTTGTTTACATGATCTTTCAGACAAATGTCATACTTGCTGACGAGAAGAATGAGCTCTAAAAAATTTCCATGGTCTTTCGTTATGTCCTCTAAATTATAGGCAGCCTCATCTTTATCTCCCCTATAACTCAAACCTTGCTTTCCTATAACTTTTATTACATCTACAACCCGCTGTAGTACTTGCCGCCTGGTTCTCACTTGTTCTCGCCTTACAGACATTTGCTTATACAAAAGTAGATCGTCAACTCCAGCACTGCTGGATTTCACAAAAAAGGCTTCGGCACACAAGTTGTGCATTACACTCTTCTCATGCTCTTCGATTCTTTGATGAACATGACGCTTATCTGTCATTCCTTCAATAAAAGAATTAGTTTCCTGAGACTTTGAAAAAGCCAGACAAACAGAGCAAAACATCGATTTTTTTTCATTGCAGTAGGTGAGCCATTTGCGACTTGTTCCATCTTTACGTTTTGTAGCCTTTTTTAACACTGGATCTGGAATATCCTGCCGTGGATGATATTTGAAAAAGACAGCAAGCTCATTTTTATTTGGACGAGCAAAATAATTAAATGATATATCTGTGTCTTCAGTTTGACACTCTGAAACATCCATAATAACTGTTTTACTCGGTAATTCAGTGTGCCCCAATTCTCTATGTTCTTCAGTGGATAATTCTGATGTTTCAGCAACAGATTCCACTAAATCACCTTCTATTGTTATTTGTTCTATGTTTGTTGCCTCTCTACTGGGCCCTGCCATGGGATCACTGGAACTCTGTGCATGAGGACTGAACATATCCGAAATTTTAGCACATTTCTGAGCATCAAGTTCCAAAGACTTCTTATGCTTCTCTCTGATTTTTTCTGCTCCTCCTTTTTGCTTTTTTGGAGACATCTAAGTAAAATATAAAATCATAAAGAAAAAAAAGTGTCACTAATTCTGGGCAGTCGGCAGGAGAGATAATTCTCACAAACTTACTGTGAGAGGAGGACCAAGCCCCCTGCCAGCTTATTGGAGGGCAGCAGACCAGCACAGCACCAGAGAATAAGAATAAAGACAGTATCTGGCTGCACTCATAGTGTATTCTAAGCACATTGCATATCCTACCTGATACATCTTTATTCCTCCTCCAAAGGGTTGCCAGGACTAGCAGCCTACTGCCCCTCTCTGAACGCTGGCATCTCTATTGAGCGCCACGAGAGGTGACCCACTACAGCGGAGCATTACTCAAACAAAGTAAGTTCCTTCCCTGGAGGCCCGCACCAGACTCACTATAGAAGTATAAAACAGAACCTGGCTATGCACATCGCGTAACAGATTCTGTTTTCTGTCTTCCACCACCGGATTTTTACAGGCAGCTACCACTAAGCGGTGTCATCATGTTCTGTGGTGAGGCCAAAGGGAGAACCAGTCCGGGAGGTCGGTGTCACTTCATAGATTCCCACTTGGTTTCAGCAGACAGAGACCCGTGGGTGAGAGCCAGGTGCATGATGTATACAATCTAATTACATATTTTATGCTGCGGTTCTCACCCTCTGGAGCTCTCTGTCACATTCAGGGTTGTCTTCAATGTTGATTGGGCCCTGGGCAAACATTTTCTTGGGGGCCCCCCAACCGCTCTTAGACAGATAACAAATAGCAGTAAGACTCAAAATCAGTTTACTGCAGCAGATCAGGCAGCACCTGCAATTGGTTGCCAGAGGATACAGCATATTATTACCGATCACTGACTGGTTGTTAAAGGTTACAACACATAATTTCTGCTTCCTCATTCTTTGCTAGAGGTTACTGCACATCATTACTGCTCACTGCGAGACGTACTACATGAGATGACCAGAGACTGCGGATCTAATACAGGAGATGACCAGAGACTGCGGATCTAATATAGGAGATGACCAAAGACTGCAAATCTAATACAGGAGATGACCAGAGACTGTGAATCTAATACAGGAGATGACCAGAGACTGCAAATCTAATACAGGAGATGACCAGAGACTGCGAATCTAATACAGGAGATGACAAGAGACTGCGAATCTAATAGAGGAGATGACCAGAGACTGCAAATCTAATACAGGAGATGACCAGAGACTGCAAATCTAATACAGGAGATGACCAGAGACTGCGGATCTAATACATGAGATGACCAGAGACTGCGGATCTAATACATGAGATGACCAAAGACTGCGGATCAAGTACATAAGATGACCAGAGACTGCGGATCTAATACAGGAGATGACCAGAGACTGCAAATCTAATACAGGAGATGACCAGAGACTGCGGATATAGTACATGAGATGACCAGAGACTGCGGATCTAATACAGGAGATAACCAGAGACTGCGGATCTAATACATGAGATGACCGGAGACTGCGGATCTAATACATGAGATGACCTGAGACTGCGGATCTAATACATGAGATGACCAGAGACTGCGGATCTAATACATGAGATGACCGGAGACTGCGGATCTAATACATGAGATGACCAGAGACTGCGGATCTAATACATGAGATGACCAGAGACTGCGGATCTAATACAGGAGATGACCAGAGACTGCGGATCTAATATAGGAGATGACCAAAGACTGCAAATCTAATACAGGAGATGACCAGAGACTGTGAATCTAATACAGGAGATGACCAGAGACTGCAAATCTAATACAGGAGATGACCAGAGACTGCAAATCTAATACAGGAGATGACCAGAGACTGCAAATCTAATACAGGAGATGACCAGAGACTGCGGATCTAATACATGAGATGACCAGGGACTGCGGATCTAATACATGAGATGACCAAAGACTGCGGATCAAGTACATGAGATGACCAGAGACTGCGGATCTAATACAGGAGATGACCAGAGACTGCAAATCTAATACAGGAGATGACCAGAGACTGCGGATATAGTACATGAGATGACCAGAGACTGCGGATCTAATACAGGAGATAACCAGAGACTGCGGATCTAATACATGAGATGACCGGAGACTGCGGATCTAATACATGAGATGACCTGAGACTGCGGATCTAATACATGAGATGACCAGAGACTGCGGATCTAATACATGAGATGACCGGAGACTGCGGATCTAATACATGAGATGACCAGAGACTGCGGATCTAATACATGAGATGACCAGAGACTGCGGATCTAATACAGGAGATGACCAGAGACTGCGGATCTAATATAGGAGATGACCAAAGACTGCAAATCTAATACAGGAGATGACCAGAGACTGTGAATCTAATACAGGAGAAGACCAGAGACTGCAAATCTAATACAGGAGATGACCAGAGACTGCAAATCTAATACAGGAGATGACCAGAGACTGCAAATCTAATACAGGAGATGACCAGAGACTGTGGATCTAATACATGAGATGACCAGGGACTGCGGATCTAATACATGAGATGACCAAAGACTGCGGATCAAGTACATGAGATGACCAGAGACTGCGGATCTAATACAGGAGATGACCAGAGACTGCAAATCTAATACAGGAGATGACCAGAGACTGCGGATATAGTACATGAGATGACCAGAGACTGCGGATCTAATACAGGAGATAACCAGAGACTGCGGATCTAATACATGAGATGACCAGAGACTGCGGATCTAATACATGAGATGACCAGAGACTGCGGATCTAATACATGAGATGACCAGAGACTGCGGATCTAATACATGAGATGACCAGAGACTGCGGATCTAATACATGAGATGACCAGAGACTGCGGATCTAATACATGAGATGACCAGAGACTGCGGATCTAATACATGAGATGACCAGAGACTGCGGATCTAGTGCAGGAGAAGACCAGTGACCAGAGTACAGGAGGTGATAAACTAAGTAACCATTTTAAATTTTTTTTTATATATATACCCAAAAGGTGTCAGGAAGTTGGACTGCATTGCCGGTTTGAAATCTGAACTCGCACGATTTTAAACCGGCAATGCAGTCCAACTCCGGGGGGTGATTTGACAGACATCTATGCAGGTTCATGCACAGATATCTATTGAAATCGCCCCCAAAGTCGGCAAAAGTAGTACAGGAACTACTTTTGGGAATTGGTGCGGCGTCGCACTCATTCAGATGGTACTATTGCCGGAAATACCCGCTGATTTGGCATGCGATTTGACATGTCAAATCGCATGCCATATCGGCCCAATGTGAACGTGGGCTCAATGCAGGAGACCTTTTGGGCACAAGAACTGTTCCTCTCTCACACAATGTTTGACTGATGCCAGGCCCATCACTTTGACCCCTTTCACACTGAGGTGCTTTTCAGGCATTTTAGCGCTAAAAATTGTGCCTGAAAAGCGCCTCTCAAGCCTCCCCAGTGTGAAAGCCCGAGGGCTTTCACACTGGGGGCGGTGCGCTTGCAGGACGCTACCACCTGCAAAGTGGCGCTGCAGCACCGGTAAAGTGCCGCTAAAACGAGCGGTGCTTTAACGCTACCACGGGGAGGTCTAGGTGTGAAGGGGTCCATCAACCTTTGTTTAGCATCACTCAAATTGTGTAAGACCCCTTTCATACTGAGGTGCTTTACAGGTGTTTTTGCGCTACAAAAAGCACTTGTAAACTGCCTCTTCTGCGCTTTCATGCTGGAGCGGTGCGCTTGCAGGACGGGAAAAAAAGTCCTGCAAGCAGCATCTTTGGGGCGGTGCGGGAGTAGTGTATACACCGCTCCTCCACCGCCCCTGCCCAGGGTACCGCTTTCAAAGCGACTTAAAAGCGCTTTGAAAGCAATGCTAAGCGGGTGCTTTTAACCCCTTCTGGGGGGTCAAAAGCGCCTGCTAGCAGCGCCAAAGCGCCGCTATAACTACAATAAACGCCCGCACCGCCCCAGTGTGAAAGGGATCTGTAAGAGAGACTGACCACTTTTATTTTTTATTAAGATCAGTTTAAAACATTGGCAGGGGTAGGCATGAAAAAAAACATTATCAGCTAAGATACAAAAAAAACCCCAAAAAACACTGGGCTGGCAGGCATGGTAAAAAAAATACATTACAAAAAAAAAAAACACACTGGGCTGGCAGGCATGGTAAAAAAAATACATTACTGGCCAAGATACAAAAAAAAAAAAAAAAAAACACACTGGGCTGGCAGGCATGGTAAAAAAAATACATTACTGGCCAAGATACAAAAAAAAAAAAAAAAACACACTGGGCTGGCAGGCATGGTAAAAAAAATACATTACTGGCCAAGATACAAAAAAAAAAAACACACTGGGCTGGCAGACATGGTAAAAAAAATACATTACTGGCCAAGATACAAAAAAAAAAACATACTGGGCTGGCAGGCATGGTAAAAAAATATATATTATTGGCCAAGATACAAAAGAAAAAAAAAATATATATTGTCAGGCTGGCATAGTGTTTGTCACACTTACCTTTCTAGCAGGTCCTTTTACGACACCAGGCAGAGAAGGTCTGATCCAGCTCCTCCCCCTTCACAGTCACATGACCTCCCTCTTCATTTCCTCCTATTAGGAGGCTCCTAAGATCAATAGAAGGCTGGATGGACGGCCGCGGAGGTGGCCGTGGAGCCGGCCGTGGTGAGCGGCGCTGGCACAAGGAGCAGCCAAGCCCGCTCGCTGCCTTTATAATGGGGACGGCAGGCCCGGCCGGGACTCTGCCAAAAAGAAATGCGGCCGTCTCCTCGGAGTCGGCCGCGGATTCGGCCGTGGAGCTTGTCCAGAGAGGAATGAGCAGGGCCGGTCAAACAGCTGCAGAGTGGGGAGGGATGTGACATGCGGCCCAGATGCCCCAGCCCACCGGGCATATGCCCGGTATGCCCTATGGCCAGTCCGGGCCTGTCTGTAGGCATGGACCAGAGAGTTTGTTCATGGATAGAAAACTGGTAATGGGGGCATGTCCAAAGGGTAGTCTTAAATAACATGTACTTAGACTAGTCTTAAGTGGTAAGTGGGGATACCCCAAGACTCTGTCCTGGGACCAATTCTGTTCAATTTATTTTCAAATGATATAGAGGTCGGCATAAATAGCTCAATCTCAGTTTTTGCTGACAACACAAAAATAAGTAAGGCAATAACTTCACATCAGGATATAGAAATTTTACACGAAGACCTGAATAAAATAATGGGGTGGGCAACTACATGGTAAATGAGGTTTCCTGTTGAAAAATGTAAAGTAATGCATTTGGGGGCTAGAAATATAAATGTAAATTACGCACTAGGGGGAGAACCTCTGGAGGAATCCAGGATGGAGAAATATCTGGGGGTCCGTGTAGAAGACAGACCATAGCATGCAATGTCAAGATGCAGCAAGCAAAGCCAGCACAATATTGGCATGTGTAAAAAAGGGAATTTACTCCAGAGGTAAAACTATAATCCTGCCACTTTATAAAACTCTGGTTGGTCACATCTGGAATATTCTACCCAGTTCTGGTCACCAATCCTTAGGAAGGATGTCCTGGAACTAGAAAAAGTGCAGAGAAGGGCAACATAATTAATAAGAGGACTGGAAGACCTCAATACGAGGAACGGCTACAAGCACTAAACTTATTTTTCCTGGAGAAGAGACGCTTGAGAGAAGATATGATAGCGGTATACAAATATCTCTATGGTGATCCGAACATAGGAAGAAAACTATTCAGTCTTGGGGAGTAAAAAAATACACTGGGCCACACAATGAGATTGGAGAAGTGGTTTACCATTAAGCTGCGTAGAGGGTTTTTCACTGTCAGGGCAATAAGGATGTGGAACGCTCTTCCACAATTGGTGGTGTCACTGGGGAGTATTAAATATTTTAAAAGACTCTTGGACTTGCATCTTAGTGAACACAACTTACAGGGATATGGGAAATTAATATTGACATTAACACACATACACCTCCACATGTTGTGTTCCCGGGAACACTGCTTGTCACAGACGCTGGTAAACAGCCATTGACCGGCGGCTGTCTACCATGTGATCGGCTGTGATCCATTCACAGCCGATCACTAAATGTAAACAGACTGGTAACTACCTGTTACCTGCTCTTCCCTCCAGTTTCCAGTGTGAGGAGAGAAGAACCAGGAGCAGTGAGTTACAGATCTGTGGTCTGTATTGTCTGTACCAAGCACCACACTTGTCCCATCACCCCCCCCCCCTCCACTGTCATCTGTCACCCAACAGTCACCACATAAAGTGCACCTGTCACATAAGAGACTGCCATCAGTAACAGTCAGCGATGCACACGTCACCCATCAGTGACCGTGGCCTGTCATCTGTCTGACCGTCACCCATCAGTGACCATCACCTGTCACCGTCCATGGCCTGTCACCCATCAGTGACCATCGCCTTTCGCCCGTCAGTGACCATTGCCCATCAGTGACCATCGTCGGTCACACCGTCATCACCTATCAGTGAACGTCACCTGCCATCCATCGCACAGCCCATCAGTTACCGTCACCTGCCACCTGTCACACAGCCATGTCCAAAAGATTATATACCAGTGAGAAGGCGTTCCAGATCCTCTCCATGACTAATGAGAGCAGCGGGAAGTTCTCATCAGATTCCAATTATGATTCTGAATCAAATTTGGCATTTGAACCGATTGAGAGTAGCGAATCCGCAAATGATTCGGAGGAAGAATGGGTCCCAGCTAAAAGGCCACAGGACTCTGGAAGCCAGGCAGCCACCAGCAACCAGGATTATATTCCCAGGCCCAGTACCAGCGCTGCCGCCAGCAATAGGCACCGGGAGCAAATGCCCAGTACCAGTGCTGCCGTCGGCGATAGGCCCCAGGAACAAATGCCCAGGCCCAGTTCCAGTCTTGCCACATCACACCTGAGTACCAGCACAGGAAATTCACATCCCCCAACTACTGGAGTGTCACGTCTCCTAAGAGCCAGGACCTCTACATACATGCCAGATGGTCTTGCCAACCCAACATGGCTGCCTTCCAACTCGGGATCACCAATTATTCCCCCTTTCACAGCACAGCCAGGTGTCCAGGCCAATACCCAAAATTTCACAGAGATCGATTGCTTTTATCAGCTTTTGCCTGACACTTTGCTGCAATTCATTGTGGACCAGACCAATGTATATGCCCAGCAGTATATTGCCAACAACCCCCAATCCTCATACGCCCGTCCGTTTGAGTGGAGAGACCTGAATTTGGAGGAGTTCAAATTGTCTATGTGCCTCACCATAAACATGGGGCTTACAAAAAAAATGGACATGCCTTATTGATCCACCAACCCCATCCGCCACATGCCCATATGAGATGATTATGAGATTCCTTCATTTTAGCAACAACACCCAGTGCCCTCCCCGCAGTCATACAAATTATGATAAGTTATATAAAATTCATCCACTGATAAATTTCTTTTCCCAACGGTTTGCAGAACTCTGTCCGCGATCAGAATATATGTGTAGATGAGTGCCTGGTACCCTTTTCAGGCCGCCTAGGAATAAAGCAATACATTCCTAGCAAAAGAGCCATATACGGAGTCAAATTTTATAAGCTCTGTGAGAGAGTCACGGGATATCTGTATGCGTTCTGCATATATGAAGGAAGAGATTCCCAGCTCCAGCCCCCTGAGTGCCTGGCCTACATGGGCACAACTGGAAAGATTGTATGGAACCTGGCATACCCACTTCTGAACAAAGGATATCACATATACCTTGACAACTTCTACACCAGCCTGCCCCTTTTCAAACACTTATACATCACAAAAACCCTGACCTGCGAAACCTCCAGAAAGAATAGGAAGGGCTTCCTACAATCTCTAGCGAATAAAAAGCTGCGAAAGAGGGAAAGAGCAACATTGAGATGCAACAAAGTGCTGGACTTGAGGTGGAAAGATAAAAGGGACATGCACATGATGTCCACCATCCATGACGACACTACAATTGAGGTTCAAAGAAGAAAGGTCCCATTGAAAAGCCAACACGTGTCCAAGATTACAATCTCTACAGGGGGGGGGGGTTGGATTTCAATGATCAAATGATTCAGCTCTATTTGTCAATAAGGGGGTCCCGATTCTGGTACAAGAAGGTAGCAATTTATCTCATCCATTTGGCCATTTATAATTATTTATAATTCCTACTTAGTCTACACCAAATCCACAGAAAGCCCGCCTGTTCCTAAAATTCATAGAAGTTGTTGTCACATCCCTCATCTATCAACAAAGACCCCCCTCCCACCAGAAGACCTTTGCTCTTCGCTGTAGCCGACTTCATGAGCGCCACTTCCCGTACAACATTCCACCATCTGAAGCAGGCCAAAGACGGCAAAAAAAAGTCGCGTGTGCAGCAAAAGAGGATTTCGAAGAGAAATACCAGCTACCATTGTCCCCAGTGTCCCTCCCAACCTGGCCTTTGCATTGGTGAATGCTTCCAACTTTATCATACATTCTAATATTAGCCCATATTTTTAACCATTTCCCCATTTTTGTGCTGACCATTTTCCATGCTTCCCCAAATAACAGTGCCACTGCCTTCCACATGAACTGACCCTGGCCTGTTTTTTAAATATGCTTCTGCATACCGCTTGGACTGCTTGCACGTCAACTGACCCTGGCCTGTTTTATGGACTATGCTTTTGCCTACCGCTTGGACTGATCCTTTGCCCTGCTACTGTAGTACACAGGAGTCTCACATATGTGAGGAGCTCCAGAATTGCTTTTCCGGATGGAGAAAACGATTTTTTTGTTTTCTGTGGGTTTCGTAATTTCTGGATTAGGGTCTGAAGTCCGGAGGCTTCGTGGAGATTTGGGTGGGCGAAGCCTATACACCTGTGCTCCTGTGCACAGGTCTTACCTGATTGCGGTGCTCAGCCTGTTGCTGACTTGCTGCCATCATGCCTCTGCCTGCCGCATGAACGGACCACACCTCTGCCTGCTACCTGAACTATGCAAATAATTAGCTGTAGCAAGAAGTTGTATGTTTTATGAAGGGCTGGAGAGCAGTACAATAAGGAGTGTCTGCAGGTAACAGTGTACCAGGACCAATAATATGGCTGTGCTGGCTGTCTCTGCCTGAACAATTTCTATGGACTGTGCTGCGCTGACAATATCCTTGTACTGACTATAGACAATATTCCTGCCTGGATAATTACTATTGCTGTCGCTAAGCACATCCCTGCCTGCTGCCTGGACCAGTGCTCTTCTCTGTGGAAACTACTAAAAGCACAGGTAATGCTTTTTTTTTTTACCCTTTCTGCAATAAAATTTATTTTGGATTTTAATTCTTGGTATGTACATGCTATGTGTTAGAAATATGAAGGGCCTTCAAAAATGATAGGTTGCCAGGAAATTATATATGTAATTTATGCTCCTAGAACGCCTGATGGTGCTACTTGGATGTTGGGCCTTTGTATGTGGCCAGGCTGGGTAAAAGTCTCACACATGTGGTATCGCCATACTCAGAAGGAGTAGCAGAATGTATTTTGGGGTGTCATTTTTGCTATGTATTTGCTATGTGTTGGAAATAGCTTAAAAATGGACAACTTAGTGTAAAAAATAAAATGCATTTTTTATTTTTTCCACATTTTCCAAAAACTTGTGGGAAAAAAATGAACCGTTCAAAAGACTCATGCCTCATAGATTTCTACGTTGGGGTGTTTGCTTTCCAAAATGGGGTTATTTTGTGGACAATTCCATTGTCCTGGTGCTCCAGGGCCTTCAAAAGTGTAATAGGTGGTTGAGAAATGAGATGTGTAATTTATGCTCGTAGAACGCCTGAAGGTGCTTCTTCAATGTTGGGCCTTTGTATGTGGCCAGGCTGTGTAAAAGTCTCACACATGGTATCGCCATACTCAGGAAGAGTAGCAGAATGTATTTTGGGGTGTAATTTGTTGTATACATATGCTCTGTGAGAGAAATAACCTTTTAATATGACAATTATATAAAAAAAAAAAAAAAAATCTTAATTTTGCAAAGAATTGTGGGGAAAAAATTACAACTTAAAAAAAAAACACATCATCATAAAATAGCCAAATCGCAATGGCGTCTAAATGAATCCCTCTTCAGTAATCTTACTACCTCGATATTTCTACCCATCTGAAGTCTTATTTTGAAATTAATAAGGCAGAATATACCACCCCCGCATTTAATTGGGCAGCACACAAAGCGTCCGTTAGAGGGTTCCTCATCCAGTTGTCTTCCAGGCTTAAAAAAGCACGAGACGAGTTGATTTCTGCCAAAACTACGGAATATGAAGCTCTAGCCACCCAACATAAAAACTCCCCATCCCCTGACCTATTAACTAAGCTTGAACAAGCTCACTTGGAACTCAACATTTGCCTCACCACAAAAGCTGAGAAGCAATTACGCTGGTCCAATCATAGGACTTTGACAGACTTGACGTGATCTCCCAGGATCCTCCCACATAAGCTCACTCCTAGATATTCCCATTTGGCATTGCCCAAAATTAGACTTTCAGGGGGTCACATTTCCCAAAATTCTCAAAAGATCCTTCGGGAATTCCACAATTTCTATGCTGACCTATATGGACAACCCGAGAGGCTGTTTCTTTGTCCATCAGGGAATTTCTGGGGAGCCTACCTGTCCCCTCTATTGAGGAGGCACATAGAGACTTAATGGATCAGCCTTTCACTTGTGAGGAGATCAGTAATACCATCAAAATTATATCACTTCATAAATCGCCAGGACCGGGTGGTCTCACTAACATTTACTATAAAAAATTCTCAGAACAGCTGGTCCCACACATGGCTCTCCATTTTAATTACTTGCGGGATGGAGGTGTGGTTCCTCTGGATGAAAATAAAGCCTATATTAGTGTTATTCCTAAACCTAATAAAGATACTACCAATATCCTTAATTATCACCCAATCTCGTTAATCAATTGTGATTTAAAAATCCTTCCAAAACTCCTGGCTTTAAGTCTTAACAGTTTCTTGGCAGGGTACATTCATAAAGATCAGTCAGGATTCATTGTTAGGTGCCAAACGCGAGACCAAATTCGTAGAACTATAACCTTGATTTCAGCTGTACATGCTAACTGGGATGCCCCCCTTTCTCGGGAGCTGCTTCTTCTATCATTAGACCTTCATAAGGCATTTGATAGCGTGAATTGGAATTATTTATTCACTACTTTAGAGACTTTTGGGTTTGACCCGAGCTTTCTATCCTTACTGAAAACTTTATATGGGTCTCCGTCAGCTCGGAGAACATAAAGGTGCCTTATTTGCCGAATATGTCCTTATGTATGTTACAAACCGTCAAGTCACTCTACCTCATTTGCTATCCTTATTGGACCAGTTCTATTGGCTTTCCGGCCTCTCCCTGAACCCTCACAAAACAACAGAACTTAATGTCTCGCTTCCCCACTCAATGGTACGGACTCTTTGGGATAGCTACAACTTTCAATGGGCATCACATTCTCTTTCATATATAGGGGTCCAATTAACGCCTTCTGCTGAGACTCTCTATAAAGCTAAATTATCCCCCGTTGCTTAAAAAACCTAAAGAGGATCTTCGCCGTTGGGCGGACTATTCCGTATCATGGTTTGGCAGAGTCAACTCCGTCAAAATTACACTTCTACCCAGTGGCAGTCCAGAGAGGAGATCTACAGCGTCTACAAGCCGAGGTTCATATGGGTTAATAGAAGACCTCGACTGAACAAACATCCTTTATGCCCCAAAATTAAAGGGTGGTCTTGGTCTCCCTAACTTACAAAACTACTTTCAAGCCACTCAGATTTCCCAACTTTCCCATACTACAGCTACAGGTCCTACACCTCTTTGGGTCTCCTTTGAAGCATTCTCCTGTCACCCCTTGGCCATAGGATCCTTGATGTGGCTTCTTAACCAGTTACGCTCTTCTATATTATGCCCTTCTTTATCACATTCATTGGCGGTCTGGGATAGAGTGTGTCACCGGGCATCTCTATCATCCCCACACACTCCTTTAGCTCCCATCTTCTGCAACCCGGAGTTTCCACCATAGATAGTGCCACAATCATTTCATTGGTGGCTCAATAAAGGATTGCTAAGAATTGGCAACTACCTTTTAATGGTAATCGGGTATACTCTTCACAACACTTCAAAGACATGATGTAGATACCTACAAGTGAAATATTCCCGATATAACCAAATTGTATCCTTTGTTAGATGCAAACTTAATCTAATAATTGAGCCGCTTACACTTACAATGTTTGAGTTGTCTTGCCAGGCAAGGGGTCTCTTGAAGGGACGACTATCTGCAGTTTATGCTTCCCTCACTGAACCAAACTCGGAACTCTCCTATATGAATCAATGGGAAAAAGACCTGAATCTTACTTTCGATCTGTCTGAATGGCAGGACATTGCCTAAAATGTGACCAAAATCTCTATCAATACTACGCTAATTGAAGCCAACTATAAAACACTTTTGCGTTGGTACCTGGTCCCAACTCTGATGGCTAAAATGCATCTGTCCACATCACCTGTTTTCGATGCTGTGGTCAGTTGGGGACAATGCCCCATATTTTGGGATTTGGGTATTTAATTTTATGAATTCGGTGACGGGGGTAAACATCCATAGATCCCCAGAGGTGGCCTTATTCCATAGACTACCCTTTGAGGTGCCCAGAAAATCAACTAAATTAATCGCATATATACTGTTAGCGGCAAGGATTACAGTGGCCCGGCATTGGAAACAACTGGTTATTCCTCTGGATTATATTAAAAATTAAGTCAACTGGATTATGGTTAATGACAAACTCACTCTCATACTCCCTAATAACTCTAAAAAATTTTATAAAATCTGGGACCCATGGATCAGTCACATTTCGGTTCCCTAATGAGCTCTGGACTGACCCTCTTCTATTCCTCTCCTTCCTTTTTTCTCCTGCTTTCCTTCTCTCACCCCCCCCCCCCCCCCCCCCACACACACACACACACACACACACACACCCCTACCTCTCTCTTTATGTTGTTTGAACCCAATACTTATTGGGTTGTCTTAGAACTTGATTAAATTTTGACATTGATATTCTCAGGAATTGGTACAAAGGTCCCCTATTATGTCTTATCCACTATTCCCCCTTGACCCATCCCTCCCCCTCACCTGTCTCTCTGTACCATACTCAGATTCCTGTACGTTGCTACACATGGTTATGATCCCGACTACTGATTAGAACAGTATGTTAGATTAACTATACGTTAAATTCCATTTTGATATTGTCTGCTGGGCTTTCTATGCTCAGCAGGTTTATCTGAGAACATCCCATGATTATTGTTTGTTTTCACTTATATTCGTGGACCATGTAATATTTTGTTTAAATATTACTTATGTACTTGTAAATTTGTCATTGCGACAACCCGAGCATTGACCTATGTTTACCTGCTACTCTTGTTATTTCTGGACTTTTTCAATAAAAACATTGAAATATAAAAAAAACTCACCATGCTACTTACTTAATACCTTGGAATGTCTACTTTCTAAAAAGGGGTCATTTGGGGGGTATTTGTACTTTCCTGACTTGTTAGTGTCTCAAGAAATTAGATAGGCCTTCAGTACACCAGGTGTGATCAATTTTCAGTGATTGGCACCTTTGTTTGTAGACTCTATAATTTTCACAAAGACCAAATAATATACACAAATTTGGGTTATTTTACCAAAGATATGTAGCAGTATAAATTTTGGCCAAAATTTATCAAGAAAACTTACTAGTTTGCAAAATTTTATGAAAGAAAAGGCATTTTTTTCATAAAATTTACGGTATTTTTTTATTTATAGCACAAAAAATTTAAAAAAAAACACGTGATTAAATACCACCAAAAGAAAGCTCTATTTATGTGAAAAAAGGACGCACATTTCATATGGGTACAGTGTTGCATGACTGAGTAATTGTCATTCAAACTATAAGAGCGCTGAAATCTGAAAATTGGTCTGGGCAGGGAGGGGGTGTAAGTGCCCTTATTGTAGTAGTTAAACTCTCCAAAAAACACTTTTAAAATCAGGATTTTCCCTCACTCTCAGTCACAAGGTTGTGGTTTCTTGTTGCCATCACCTCTGCAGTGCGAGTGTCTTAGCTGTCAGCCATATTCTATAAACAATTCTTTCTGCTCTTACACATGGACAATGTAGTGTTTCTTTCCTCAGGTGGTTTCAGCCCTACATCTCAACTAGGACATTGCTCTGCCATCTCTCTGTCCGGCACCATATCATCAGGAGGAGAGCTCCCTGTATGCATTTCAGCTGTGCATGTCTCTCTGAGGGCTCATTTACACTTATGTTTGACAGGCATTGAGGAAGCATTATGTCGCCTCCTCTCTACCTGTTTTAGCTCATAAAATCCAGCACCACCTTGCCGCAACCACATGCATTGCGTGTAGTTGCAGTGCAGGCCCACTCACTTAAATGGCTTATGTTTGGTACTGCCCACTGATCACAACAGTGGAGATAAATGTTGTACACCCCCTCGATACCTTTTGCAGCTTATGGGGGAACACTGGGGCTAGGTAAAGATGCAGCTCTGCCATGTGTTTTTACTTGCCCCCCACACCACAAATGTAAGCAAGGCCTTGCTGCCAGTGCTTCCATTAGGAAGACTGTTATTCTAGATAGTAAAAAGCAACCTGCTTCTTGTTCCAACATTCTAACATTGATAGTAAAAATATGTAAACTATTGGAGGGGGGCGTGGCCTGTGAAGAGGGCTCCATCCGATATTTATCCTTTTTCCGATATCTTAGTTAACCCTACTATCCACTCGGCATAATGCACCCTGGAGGACACATACTGCATTCTCATGTTGCCCCCATGCAAGGCGCCCGTGGCGAGCTCAAAACTTGGCAACTTTAGGCACAAGGAAAAAGAGGGCCAGGGGGAAGATGGCGGCACATCGATTGACTTGGAGCCCCCGGCTGCAGAAACAGCCAAAGTACTAGCAGCGATCTCCACGTGCCAAGCTACCCTTACTACTAAAATTTAGGAGGTCAAAGTAGACATCTCGCTCATACGCCAGGACTTCCACAAGCTCTGTGAGAGAGTAACGAAGGCCGAAACCCGCATTGGGCGAACGGAAGATCAACTACAGCCTCTGCAACAATGCAGTGACAACTCCAGCAGCTAGCCCAGAAGCAAGATGTCTACTGCTGCTAACTTCGTTTTTTGGGACTCCTGGAGGGCGCTGACACAGCATCATTCCTTAACCACTTCAATACAGGGCACTTTCGCACCTTCCTGCACAGGCCAATTTTCAGCTTTCAGTGCTGTCACTTTTTAATTGACAATTGCGCGGTCATGATACACTGTACCCAAACTAAATTTTTATCATTTTGTTCCCACATATAGAGCTTTCTTTTGGTGGTATTTGATCACCTCTGCGGGTTTTATTTTTTGCTAAATTAAAAAATAAAACTTTTGCTTTGTTTTTGTTATAAAATTTTGTAAATAAGTACATTTTCTCCTTCACTGATGGGCACTGATAAGCTGCACTGATGGGCACTGACAACGCTGTATCCTGGCCTTGGCCAACAAGGCCCAGGCCTAGGGCAGCACTTTGCAGGGGGGCAGCATGGAAAAAGTCCCCACCGCCTTGCATTACACTGTTAGTGTACCGCCAGTCTTATAGGGCAGACTGGGCTGAGAGGCAAATTAGTCTAGCGCCCCCATAAAGCGGCCGCACTGCTTACGGTGTATGCGGGCGGGCGGCATTCCGCAACTGTGGGGGGGGGGTGCCGCTTCTAATTTTGACTGTCCTATCATCCTGGACCACAAACCTTCCTCATTGTGCTACAGTGGCTTGCGAAAGTATTCGCCCCCCTTGAACTTTTCAACCTTTTGCCACATTTCAGGCTTCAAACATAAAGATATAAAATTTTTATTTTTTGTGAAGAATCACCAACAAGTGGGACACAATTGTGAAGTGGAACGAAATCTTTTGGATTTTTGAAACTTTTTTAACTAATAAAAAAATGAAAAGTGGGGCGTGCAAAATTATTCGGCCCCCTTGCGTTAATACTTTGTAGAGCCACCTTTTGCTGCGATTACAGCTGCAAGTCGCTTGTGGTATGTCTCTATCAGTTTTGCACATCGAGAGACTGAAATTCTTGCCCATTCTTCCTTGCAAAACAGCTCGAGCTCAGTGAGGTTGGATGGAGAGCGTTTGTGAACAGCAGTTTTCAGCTCTTTCCACAGATTCTCGATTGGATTCAGGTCTGGACTTTGACTTGGCCATTCTAACACCTGGATACGTTTATTTGTGAACCATTCCTTTGTAGATTTTGCTGTATGTTTGGGATCATTGTCTTGTTGGAAGATAAATCTCCGTCCCAGTTTCAGGTCTTTTGCAGACTCCAAACAGGTTTTCATCCAGAATGGTCCTGTATTTGGCTGCATCCATCTTCCCCTCAATTTTAACCATCTTCCCTGTCGAAGAAAAGCAGGCCCAAACCAAGATGCTGCCACCACCATGTTTCACGGTGGGGATGGTGTGTTGAGTGTGATGAGCTGTGTTGCTTTTACACCAAACATATAGTTTTGCATTGTGGCCAAAAAGTTTGATTTTGGTTTCATCGGACCAGAGCACCTTCTTCCACATGTTTGGTGTGTCTCCCAGGTGGCTTGTGGCAAACTTTAGACAAGACTTTTTATGGATATCTTTGAGAAATGGCTTTCTTCCTGCCACTCTTCCATAAAGGCCAGATTTGTGCAGTGTACAACTGATTGTTGTCCTATGGACAGACTCTCCCACCTCAGCTGTAGTTCTCTGTAGTTCATCCAGAGTGATCATGGGCCTCTTGGCTGCATCTCTGATCAGTCTTCTCCTTGTCTGAGCTGAAAGTTTAGAGGGACAGCCAGGTCTTGGTAGATTAGCAGTGGTCTGATACTCCTTCCATTTCAAAATGATCGCTTGCACAGTGCTCCTTGGGATGTTTAAAGCTTGGGAAATCTTTTTGTATCCAAATCCGGCTTTGAACTTCTCCACAACAGTATTACGGACCTGCCTGGTGTGTTCCTTGGTCTTCATGATGCTCTCTGAGCTTTCAACAGAACCCTGAGCCTATCACAGAGCAGGTGCATTTATACAGAGACCTGATTACACACAGGTGGATTCTATTTATCACCATCAGTCATTTAGGACAACATAGGATCATTCAGAGATCCTCGCTGAACTTCTGGAGTGAGTTTGCTGCACTGAAAGTAAAGGGGCCGAATAATTTTGCACGCACCACTTTTCAGTTTTTTAATTGCTAAAAAAGTTTAAAATATCCAAAAGATTTCGTTCCACTTCACAATTGTGTCCCACTTGTTGGTGATACTTCACAAAAAATTAAAATTTTATATCTTTATGTTTGAAGCCTGAAATGTGGCAAAAGGTTGAAAAGTTCAAGGGGGCCGAATACTTTCGCAAGCCACTGTATGTTTTCTGCTTTCTTCTTAGTCCTCTCCATAAAATTATCAGAAATTTGTGCTTAAAGTAGAACTATAGGCAATTCATTTTCATTTTGGATAGAAGTAGGGAGGGTTATAGCCCCTGTCAGTTTATTTTTTACCATCCCTGTCCCATTGCAGAGATTTCCCTTCACTTCCTACCCCATAGCCAAACAGGAATTGAGAGGAAATCTATGCAAATTAAGGGAATCCATTGCTCCCCCCTCCCCCAGGCCCTCAGAACTAGTGTCCCCACTCGAAAATTTCAGGGTGGGTTTTAAACAGAAAGCGGTGTGGCCTTGACAGGAAGAGGTTGGGTCATATTTAAATTAGGGGGTGCATGAGTTTCGTCAGGCCTAGGGCAGCAAAAAACCTAAATACACTAGTGGGCACTGATAAGGCAGCACCAATGAGGTGGCACCATTAAGAAGATGGCACCGATGAGGCGACACGGATGGGCAGCACTGATAGGTGGCACTGATAGGCACTCATAGGTGGCACTGGTGGGCACTGATAGGCAACACTGGGCACTGAAAGGCTGCACTGATGGGTACTTATGGGTGGCACTGATGGCTGGCACTGATTTCACTGGTAGGCATCACTGGTAGCACTGGCAGGCATTTTTCATTGACACTGATTGGCAGCTGCCTGGGCACTGATTGGCATTTCCTTGGTGGTCTAGGAGAGTTGCATACCTGGTGGTCCAGTGTGGTGGCCATCCCTGGTGGTCCTGGCAGCATCCTGGTGGTCCTGGGTGGGCATCCGAGGGGGGGCTGCGCTGATAAACAATCAGCACAGACCCTTCCCTGTCAGGAGAGCAGCTGATCGGCTCTTCTCTACTCGCGTCTGTCAGACGCGAGAGAGAGAGGAAAAGCTGATCAACGGCTCTTCCTGTTTACATCGTGATCAGCTGTGATTGGACACGGCTGATCACGTGATAAAGAGTCTCTGTCAGAGACTCTTTACCTAGATTGGAGCTAGATTGGAGCTGCGGTGTGCCAGACTGACACGCCGCACCAACGATCACCGCAATGCGGTCAGGATATCGCAACCACTTTGCCAACGTAATTTTGCTATATTCAGGGCGGCAAGTGGTTAAAAACCTACTGATTACCGCCTATGGCCGGGCAGCCTTCTCTGCCAAGTTTGTGGTTAAGAGGGCCCACCAAAGCATTTCTTGACATTTCTACGGAGGTCCAGTGACAAAGATCTTGCTTTACAGAAGTCAAACGCAGACTACAGGTTCAACACTTCAGATATGCCATGTTGTATCCGGCCAGGCTCCAGGTAGAGGCAGAGGGCCGCCTCTACTTTAAGATCTGGAGCTGGCGTCTGGCTGGCTGGCGTCTGGCTGGCTAGATCAATAGGCGGCAGACCATGCTGCTCCAGCCTGAAGTATTTCTACACTCCGCGCTACTGTGAGTACTTTCCGTTTGACCCCGTTTTTATTTTATTGAAGTTATGTGGCCCTAATTTAGTTTACCCTGTTACTGGTCATCTCTCTCCTTATTGAGCATCGTTTACACTGCAAGGAACTACTGTACACCTGGAGGCGCACCTTCTATATTTCTCATCTCACAGGGGGCCACCTCTGCATTGGATCCGACCCACAGAGGGCTCTGCTCTATTACAACTTTTTATACTTGCCTTAATATCTGCCCTGTCTATTGAATGAGCCCACCTTTTGTAGGTGTCCTATGTTACAACTCAGCATATATCCTAATTGGGCTCCCTTATACCATCCCTACCGAAGTGGACTTACTATTACTGTGCACAGTTTTTTGTTCATTTTCTCTTTCTCTTACAGTTGATCGCGCCTCCCATATCAAACACCACTAGGTGGCGTGATCATTCTGTGTTCCAAACTCTAAAATACCCTTCAGCGAGGGGTCGTCCCCACCAGTGACCCTACTGGCTGGTTAAGGCCAAATGTTACTGACTTTTTGGTTAAGCGTTATTGTTTGGGTAACAAATGCTCCAGCCACGTGGGGGGAGCTGAGAGCAGGGAGGGGTTTTGTTGTTATTTGTACGCTATATATTGAGGACATGAATACCTGTTTTATTATTGCCAATTGCAATGTCAGTACTACATATAGGAGGGGGTGCTAATAAGTATTGAGCCTTACAAAGAAAAAATTGAGCTAGGAAGCTGTAACTGCCACACTATAATACATATCCCCCCAGGAAGTCAATGGACTTACAACCTCTGTCCCGCGGCTTAAGTCCCTGGAAATAAAATTCTTCCGACTGCTGGTGAAACCACTCATTTGCAGCATTAGTTGCCTCCGGAACACTGCCAAATCGTTGTCCCTTTATGTGTTTTTTGAGATTGCGGAATAGATGATAGAGGAAGCCAGGTCAGGCGAATATATATAGAAAGAGATTTGTCCTTGTTACCTGATGGAAAACTGCCTGTTGATCCCATCCCCATGTGCATATGGTAAAACCAATTTCCTCAGAAAATGGGATTTTAAATTGATTTTAAATGGATCACAGACAGAAAGTGTATAAAAAACTACTAGATTTTATTACATAAATAGATTGCACATGGTAAAAAACACAATACAAAGCATTGGATAAAACCAAAACATATACATGAAAACACAGAATTAAAAAAATAACTATGAACAAGCACGTTTTCGAAAAACACACATGGTTTTTATCTTCTTCAGGGACTAAACCAAGCTAATTATTTTTAAAGTTGTAAGTTGGATCTATGGTGATAAAATAGATATCATCACAAACATGTACATAATAATTGAAACATAATCATGTAAAACAACATGACCTACAACAAATTTACAAACAGTGATACTAACCGCCGCTGGGAGCATTTCACCAACTCAAATATGATAATTCAGTCAAGTATAAAGGATCGAGGGAGAATGACCATCCGTCACAATCACCCGCTGATCAGACTGCCATACACCCAATAGGGGAATTTGCCCTAGGGATATGCTGCAACGAGAAGGGAAGAGTCTTGGATCGCCGGGAGTGTCTAAAAGTTAATCTAGAAAGAAAATAGCAGATACAGTGAACTTCTCATTATCCTACTTGTGTCGCTTAAAAACAGAAAAGAACACTTAAGTCAGCACAATAAAGAGCATAAATATCTACAAATAGAGGCTTTCTTATTCAGGCGTCTTAACATTTGTGTGCCAAAACAGATGCGTGAGAAATCAACCAATTATAGGCATAATCCAACTGTCCATATCCCAATTATGTCTAATAGTTGGACAGGACACAGTGGAGGAAAGGGTATCGCTTACACTGACGAATCTGTAATGATCTGTAGATCAAACAGACACAATAACCTTCTGATTACAGCAGCATTAATTAAAACTCAGCTACAGATAATAACAAACTGCCTCCATCAACAGCACAAAAAGCTGGCTAGGAGAGCAGAATCCGAATTGCAAAAAGTCTACCCACCTTCCTCCTAAAGTTGCTTAGCACGGTTCATATCGTCAGTCCAATGACAGAGAATGAGCTGTGAGAAGACCTAACTTTAAATAGGGGTTGATGTAATTACTAATGACCTACACCTGTATCTGCCAAGCAGATCGCTGCTGACTGACTGATAATTAGTGGTATATAGCGGCGTTCGCCGCCATTACAGCAGGATGACACCATCGCACTAAGGCTGCATCATCACAGCCGTCTCACACTCATGATATCATTCATTGAGAGTGTAGATGAGCGTCGTGAACGACGTCATTGCATCTGCACATGCGCAATGTATTAAACAATATTAAAAGAGACATCTAGTGGCCGAACAAAAGAACAACAGAGAAGGGGATTAAACGATTGCTAAACAGATATATAGAGAACATAAATCCCAGCGCGATTAGGGTGAATGGGGCATCACTTGAAAGCCTAAGGAGGTCAGTTTTGTCATTGTTTCACCTGCAGGGTGTGACAAGGTGTTGTCGTGCAACAGTTAGGTTGTCAAAAGTTTTGGGACCCACTTTGCTGCAAGCTTTCTGATTTCAAGTCATTGTGGATAATGGAACCAACTCTCTCTCACGTGATATTCCCAGATATGTAGCAGTACTTTTGGCTGATATTCTGTGGTCCTCCATGATCATGTCATGGATGGCTTTCATATTAGAAGGCACAGAAACAGGCATTCAACTGGGTTTCTCACTTTCAGCACCGAAATGGCCAGTTTTAAAGTTGACAACCCAACGTTTAACTATTGCAGATGAAGGACCACTGTCACCCAACATTTGTGTGACATTTCATCATGGATCTGCTTGGCACCTTTCCCTTGGAGAAACATGAACTTGATTATGGTACTATGCTCTTCCACATTGAATTGTTCTGGAGGTGCTGCCATGTTCACATTGGACTTGAAAAAGAAAGATGAGTTAAAATCATAGGTAGTTGATTTTTGCACCATTGAATATAGAAAAATTGGCAAGTACACCCTGCAATTTATAGCTTCCTAGCTCACTTTTTCCTGGATAAGGCTCAATACTTATCAGCACCCCCTCGTATAGATACATACATCTATACTTCTCTTATGCTATATATTCCTACGCTCAGCCGCACCGATGTGTGCTAACCTTTTTTTCTACTCGCAAAATGCCATCCCTAAAATTCAGAACATGGAATGTATGTGGACACAATGCGTCTCTGCTAAAGCCCCAGGATCCGACGGTCTTCCCCTTGAATTTTATACAACATATGCTGAGTCGGTTACTCCCCATTTACTAACCTTATATAATAACATCTTTGATACATCTATTCTACCCCCTCTGAGAGAAGCCATCATAATTGTTCTCCCAAAACCCTGTAAGGACTCCTCTAGTTTAGACTCTTATCGTCCTATCTACTTTTTTACATGTTGACATTAAGATTCTAGCAATTAATATTGGCTTCCTGACTAAAGTAATTTTGCCCCTAATTCATCTTAATCAAACAGACTTTATGCCCGGCAAAAATACAGCTATTAATATCAGATGACTGTATGAATATTCAAGCATCTCATGACCAAATTTTGGTACTAGAGTGGCGGTACAATTGGACGCCACTAAGGCGTTTGACTCTGTATCGTGGGGATACCTATAGGAATGTCTGAGAGTTTGGGTTTGGTCCCAAATTTATTAAATGGGTGCAAATATTATGCCAGTCGTCCACAGCTAGAATGTTTGAACTGATGGGTATCTGACCCATTCCCCTTAAGTAGAGGCACATGACTCGCTGCTATATGCCCTGGCAGCTGAACCCCTGGCCATATCTCTAAGATCACACCCAGGCATTTGCAGCCTACATTCAGGCCACCTGGTGGAAACCGTGGGCATGTACGTCGATGATACGATTTTATATTTATTAGACCATGGGCCATCCCTTCTCTCTGCTCTTCAGGCTATTAAACAAATGGGCGCTCACTCAGGCCTAAGTATCAATTATGATATATCTCAGATATGCCCTCTTGATCACTTTCCACCAACTTTTGACCAAGCTAATCTGCCCTTAGCACATGTAGCCTCATTTAAATACCTGGGGGTTAGAGTATCTTGATCCCTAAGCGAAGGCCTCCCCCTAAATGTTGAACCTTTATTCACTTTAAACTAAAGAGGCAAGTCTGGTCCAGACTTCCACTGGGAGTTATGGTACGGATCAATTTAATCAAAATGGGACTATTGCCCAAGCTTCTGTGTGTTTTTTTTGGCACTCCCCCATATAATACTTTGAATATTTGAAAATATTCAAGTCTATTGATTCCATACTCAACACCTTTGTATGAAGAAACGGCCGTTGCAAACTACGATGGTTACTTTTGAAAAACCAAACGTCCCTGGAAGGTGCAGCACTGCCAGACTTTAATTCATACTATATTGCATCCCAGGTGTCTCATTTCTATCATTTTGATAAGACAGATTTAGAAAGATATTAGTATGCAGACAACCTTCACATCCAGTATATACCTCACTATGGTCTTTATTTCTAGGTGCCAGGGGTAGCATGTTTTCCATATGCTCAGGACAGTATACTATATAATCGCCAACATATATGGAAACTGGCTCTATGCAAGATCAGGAAGCCTATGTTACACAGTCAAACCCCGCTCTGGTACAATCATAACCTACCTGAACTAATGCAGGTTCCAGACCTAGTACTTTGGGCATCAAAAGGCATTAAATACCTAGATCATATCATTTTGGCAGCGGGCCTTAAGCCCTTCATGACGCTGCAATCTGAATTCTCTCTCTCCCTAACTATGTGGTTTAGATACCTCCAGTTGCGTCATGCGGTGAGAGCACAATTTCTGGAAATAACCCCACCGTCTTCTCCCCTAAACCTGACGGAGGTGATAATAGACCAGGAACCCACTAAGCTGATTGCCACACAGTATAATGCGTTACTGACACCACCAAGCAAACACTAGGTAGGAACCCGATCTGGGCTCCCTGGAGGATGAGTGGGAGGAAATCCTTGATAATTACAAAATGGTCTTTCCTAGAATCTCTGATCGTTTAACTAAAATGTACATTTTGCACAAGGCTTATCTGACTCCAGTGCGTGTATCCCGCTACAAATCTTCACAAAATCCTACATGCTCCCTTTGCGTCCAACACTTGGGCACTATTTTTCACCTTCTGTGTTCCTGTCCCACTGTGCAAATGTTTTGGGCCCAGGTGATTGGACTCCCCCCTGTCCATGGAATTCTTTTGCCAGCAATTTGGAGCAAAGATTAGTGCCACATCCGGTGTTTAAGGAGAAAAGAATGGGATCCCCTTGTGGTGGACTTTTAAGGCACAATGTATTCAAAAAGATTATTATTTTTTTTATTTTTAAAGTTTCAAAAGTATTTATTTGGAAAAATGCGTAGAAAACATATAAAAACAGGGAGTGCTCAACGTATCTAAAACATCACCGTCTTTTATATACAGTATAATCTATAATTTTTGCACTCAACGCGTTTCAGAGCACAGATTGTCTCCTTCAGGGGTATACGTTAGCAAGAAGAATTTGTTCTAGAATAAAGTAATAAATGAATGAGTACATAGCATTTACATTAGTGTCTATAGATGTACACATAATTTGGATATGATTTACTTACATTATGACGGTATAGTTAACATTCTGATATATTGTATTTAAAAACATGCGAGAGCACAGTATGTTTTCAGATTCTCAACCAAGAAATCCTTAATGGCGTATTTTTGAACAGTTGTCCATGTCAAGCCCAGAGGGGCAGACGGCTCACTGTTGACCAACCCCCCCAAAAGAAAGGGACAGAGGGGCAAGAAGAGCCTGAGGACCCACTGGGGCCAGGGGAGATCAAAGCCCTGTTGATGGTGCGTAATGTCACTGAGATTTATGGAGAGTTGTGTTGTGGAAAACCACTGACCACAGCTTAGGTTGATTTCTTTGTGACCACTCGCTTCGACATCCAACAGACAAATTAAGTGGATTGACATCATTTGTCAGTTGGATGTCGGAGCGAGTGGTCACAAAGAAATCAGCCTAAGCTGTGGTCAGTGGTCTTCCACAACACAACTCTCCATAAATCTCGGTGACATTACGTACCATCAACAGGGCTTTGATCTCCCCTGGCCCCAGTGGATCCTCAGGCTCTTCTTGCCCCTCTGTCCCTTTCTTTTGGGGGGGTTTGGTCAACTGTGAGCCATCTGCCCCTCTGGGCTTGACATGGACATCTGTTCAAAAATACGCCATTAAGGATTTCTTGGTTGAGAATCTGAAAACATACTGTGCTCTCACATGTTTTGTGGATCGACTTCATTTGTCTGTTGGATGTCGGAGCGCCATTGAGGATTTCTTGGTTGAGAATCTGAAAACATTCCGTGCTCTCGCATGTTTTGTGGATCAACTTCATTTGTCTGTTGGATGTCGGAGCAAGTGGTCACAAAGAAATCAACCTAAGCTGTGGTAAGTGGTTTTCCACAACTCTATCCCTTTCTTTTGGGGGGGTTTGGTCAACGGTGAGCTGTGTGCACCTCTGGGCTTGACATGGACATCTGTTCAAAAATACGCCATTAAGGATTTCTTGGTGGAGAATCTGAAAACCATACTGTGCTCTCGCATGTTTTGTGGATCGACTTCATTTGTATGTTGGATGTCGGAGCGAGTGGTCACAAAGAAATCCACCTAAGCTGTGGTCAGTGGTTTTCCACAACACAACTCTCCATAAATCTCGGTGACATTACGTACCATCAACAGGGCTTTGATCTCCCCTGGCCCCAGTGGGTCCTCAGGCTCTGACGGTGATAATGTTTTAGATGTGTTAAGCACTCCCTGTTTTTATGTTTTCTACACATTTTTCTAAATTAATACTTTTGAAACTTTAAAAATAATCTTTTCAAATACATTGTGCCTTAAAGGTCCACCACAGGGGGATCCCTTTCTTATCCCCCCCCCCCCCCCATCGTCCATGGACCCTAAACCCTGTTTACTCAGGTTATTTCTGGACATTGACATGGATACGTTTGTGACAATATTTTTGCATGAGATGCTATTTGCCGCTAGAAAAGTGATTGTACGAGATGTGGGTATGGGAGGTAAACTGTACTCTTCCATATATAAAAATTGATTTACACACACCGAGGCTATGCAAGCAAATACAATAAAGTGTGGGATACATGGCTGGAGCAACCAAGCACATGTTCGGAAGAGGTCTGCTGAACTACATAAAGTATGTTATAATATACTGTACTTCTATCTCTCTCAGACATAAATATCCTACCTGTAATGTATTCTTTCCATGCAAGAACATTTTGAACTATTCAACCTGTCTGGTTACGACACCAATAATTGTTCATGGATATATCATTGTCCAAGTCATTTGACATTTGTAAGACACTGAAACTGATAACTTTGTGTACTGGTGGTCATATCCTATGTTATACAACCTGTAAACCTCGATAAAAGTTTTTTTTTTTTTTTTTTAATGTGAAAAACTATTGCAGGGGATAAGGGACTATAGCCAAGAATTTGCTGATGAAAACAGTATTATTCGTTGTAATCCGCATGGGTTTACAGAAGGTCGTTCTGGCCAAACCAGTCTGTTAACATTCTATGAGGGACATGAGCTGCCATCTAGATAAAGGTAGGCCTGTGGATGGTGGTGGATCTGTATTTTGCAAAAGCATTTGATACAATCCCCCATAAATGCTTAATTTTAAAAGTGAGGTCTCTAGGCATGGACCCCAGGGTTTGTTCTTGAATAGAAAACTGGTTACAGGGGTGTGTCCAAAGGGTGGTGATAAATAGCATGTACTCAAGCTGGTCTGGAGTGGTAAGTGGGGTACCCCAGGGCTCTAACCTGGGACAAATCTGTTTATACCAACCTCAAAATCATTTATGTATAAATTAAATAGCTTAATCTCAGTCTTTGCTGACAATAGAAAAATAAGTAGGGCAATATCTTCAGGGCAGGATATAGAAACTTTACAAAAAGACCTGAATAAAATACTGGTTATCAATCATCGGGAAGGCTGTGCTGGAACTGGAGATAGTCCAGAGAAGGGCAACACAATAAGGGGGACTGGAGGACCTCAGTTACAAAGAACGACTACAACCACAAAATGTATTCTCCCTGGAGAAAAGACGGTTGAGAGGAGATATGATAGCGATATACAAATATCTCAATGGTTATCCCAGCATAGGAAGAAAACTATTCAGTCTCAGGGAGTGTAGAAAGACTCTGGGTCACTCAATGAAATTGGAGGAGAAGCGGCGTAACCTTAAGCTTGCGTAGGGGTGTTTTCACTGTCAGGGCTACATAAATGTGGAACTCTCTTCCACAGTCAGTGGTGTCAGCAGGAAGTATTGATAGTTTTTTTTAAAAAAAAACTCTCGACTGTGCATCTCAGTGAACACAATATACAGGGATATGGGAAATTATTATCGACATGAACACACACCCACATAGGTTGAACTGTATGGATTGGTGTCTTTATTCAACCTTACCAACTATGTAACATTTCTATGTGGGTCAGACAAATCACTGTTAAAGCTTATATTCTTGAGGATCGGGCTGCTCCCTTTCCTGGTAAAGGTCATTCTACTAGATCAGCTTCTTGAGCATTTGGCATCGGGCTATTTCCCAAATTTGTAACCAGAAAAAAATCCAATCCCAGAAGATGCCATTTTTGGGAAAAAGCGCCGGGTGGAGTTCACATGTGACGACATCGGGTCTGGCAGGACGGGTGACACCACGGCCTGCTTGATTTTATTGCTTGAATTTCATAGCTTCATTGTAAATGTGTTTTCTTTTATATTAATTAACATACCAACTGTTTTACACTATGAGGCTTCTCCCTGTTTGCATTTTACATATGCTCGCTTGGTGAGTGGATCTCGCCCAAAGAATGGTCCAGATTTCTGTAAGAGTGTCACACAGACATGCCTAATGTGAAGCTTTTGTTGTGGAGATTGCGTGTGGGCTGGCTTTGAGCTCTCTAATCGAGATCCTTGCTGTTTGATAAGAGGCCATTTTTTTTACACGAAGGAGCACGTTTTGCAGCACTGGAGCACCTTCGGAGTGGAATTGGATTAGAAGGACTGAGCACTTTATCTCATTGGCACATGTACAGTGGAGTTTTGAATTAAAATATATATTTTTTTTATTATATGATATGATATATTCATTATGTGATGTTTTCTATTGCACATTATACAGCGTATTAGCATGTGCACTTTACTACTTCCTTCACAAAAAATTGCATGAGGATATTGTGTTAGATCTATTTAGGTTGGATTATTGGATTAACTTTTATTAGATTTAAAGCAACCGTGCACCTGTTTTTGTAATTTATTCCCAAATTTGTAAGGCTGCCACCTGATCTTCTGTATACATATTCTTTAAGTTTTACCTGGTGGCTTTAGCAGGCCCCCTCTGCTGCCAGCTTCAGGCGGCTGTTTGAGCTGCAATCCGTGCCTAGTTATATATTTTATATGGGCATGTTCGTGTTTTGCTGCTGTTATGACCCTTTCATTTGCACTGCTTTTTGACCATCAGTCAATTACTTGTCACTCGCATGCCACTCAATGAACGAGCAAGAAAATGGGATTTTTGTGCTTTCCATGAGATCTTTTGCTTACATTTTATTAAGAAATACGGGTCCCACCCCTCTTTGTTTTTGCCATGCTCTTTGTGCTGCTTTTCTACTAAAACTGGTACGTGCTAAGAGGGGTTATACTTTTTGTTTTTTGTTTTTTGTTTTGTTCTTTTCAGTGTACAAACCATGTGAGGGTACTAGGTGTAGTATAACAGTCAGTTCCTTTCTGAAAAAAAAAAAAACCTCAAAGCGTGTGTAAAGGTAATACCCGTCAAGTTTTTATTGCTGTCTGTGTCCCCATTGAGCAGGCTCACCCCTCTATTTGTACTGGTAATCATTGTCGTTGAAGATCTTACATTTTAGAGTTGCCCTCAAAGCAAGAGGTAATGGGAAATCTTCCATAACATCCTGTTGTGTTTCTAGAACAGGAAACTGTTGAACTGGATGAGCTTGTGTCTTTTTTCAAACTGGCTAACTATGAGATGAGATGAATTTTCCCCAAAGGTACAGTGCCTTGAAAATGTATCCATACCCCAAATTTTCCACATTTTGTCATGTTACAACCAAAAATGTAAATGGATTTTATTGGTATTTAATGTGATAGACCAACGCTAAGTGGAACATAATTGTGAAGTGGAAGGAAAATGATAAATGCTTTTTTTTTTTTTTTTTTCATGTGATAAGTGTGGCATGCATTTGTATTCAGCCTGCCTCGATACTTTGTAGGACCACCTTTTGCTGCAAGTACAGCTGCAAGTCTTTGGGTGTGTCTCTACCAGCTTTGCATATCTAGAGAGTTAAATTTTTGCCCATTCTTCTTTGCAAAATAGCTTAGGCTCTGTCAGATTGGATTGGAACAGCAATTTTCAAGTCTCAAGGTTCAAGCCACAGATTCTCAATTAGATTTAGGTCTGGACCTTGACTGAGACATTCTAACAAATGAATGTGCTTTGATCTAAACCATTCCATTGTAGCATTGAACGACTGCAACATACAGGGATATACAATATAATACTGACATATAATCACACACATAGGTTGGACTTGATGGACTTGTGTCTTTTTTCAACCTCACCTACTATGTAACTATGCAACTATGTAGCTTAATGTTTAGGGTCGTTGTCCTAATGGAAGGTTAATCTCCACCCCAGTCTCAAGTCTTTTGCAGTTTCTGCACCTTGCAGACAAGTTTTCTTCTAAGATTGTCCTGTATTTGTCTCCATTGATCTGCCCATCAACTCTGACCAGCTTCCCTGTCCCTGCTGAAGAAAAAGCAAGGCTGAATACAAATGCAGGCCATACTTTTCAGATATTTATTTGTAAAAAAATTTGAAAACCATTTATCATTTTCCTGCCACTTCACAATTATGTGCCACTTTGTGTTAGTCTATCACATAAAATGCTGATGAAATACAGTTATGTTTTTGCTTGTAACATGGCAAAATGTGGAAAATTTCAGGAAGTATGAATACTTTTTCAAGGCACTTTACCCCCAGGCAGCAAAAAATAACCCTTTCACTCTTCTCTATCCAAAAAAAAAAACAAGCAAGCTCTGCACACGTTAATAAAATTGTGTAATGCACTTTAAGCAATATGATCATGTAAACTCTAACAATCGGTCTGTTAGAAGGGCAGTTAAAAATTTTGTTTAAAATTGTTAAGTGCAAAAAAAAAATGGCATGTGTCCTTGGCCCACTTACTGTGTTCTCTCAAAGAACTCTTCGGAATGATTGGTCTTTATGATGTAGTGATCTAAGAATAGGAGTGGTTGAGTAGTTTCACAAAAATGCAATGTGTCAGTCCACAAGAGGACTTAGGCGCTGAGTGCATTTTTGGTAGATCAACTAGTCTTAGTATTTGCACAATATGGCTTTGACTTCTATTTTAAACTAAAATTTGTCTTTCATCTTTATTATTACAGTGTGTTAACACACACTTTTTAACATGCTTTACGTTTAGGCAGCCATTTATTTGAACATGCTGTTTAAAGTATCAGAATGCACAAAAAAGTCACGTAAACCATTTTTAGCATGGTAGTGCATTAAAATGCATTGTGATGCTGTTTAGAATGAATGGCACCAATGTGAGTAACATGCATCCCCTTTTCTTAATCTGTATTTATTTTTTAAATTGCACTAATCCATAGCAAGCATTTTGTATTGGTCTGACTTCAGCAAAAATAGATTGTGCTTGGTAGCTATGAGTTAAAGTGATATTAAAGTCTCGTTATTTTTTATGTTAAAAAATAAAAAACATTTTATGCTTGCTCTGTGCAGTGATTTTTGCACTGAGCAGCCCAGATCCTCCATTGTCTGTCTACAGTCCAGATTCTCCTCTTCTCAGGTCCCCCACCGGTGCTCCTGGTCCCTCCCTCCAGCCCCCACAGAGCCACGGGTTGGCGCTGCCCTTTCTCTCTCTCCTCATTGGCTCACTGACTTTGACAGCAGTGGGAACCAATGACACCCGCTGCTGTCTCAGCCAATGGGGGAGAGTCCCCGGACAGCCGAGGCTCTTGTGCAACATCTCTGGATCAAGATGGGGGTCAGTTAAGTATTAGGGGGGCTACTGCACACAAGTTTTTTTATTGTAATGTATTGAATGCATTAAGATAAACAAAAACTTCTGTCGTTAGAACCGCTTTAATACACCTAAATTTAGCAATTAAAGAAATGGCAAGTAAGTTAAAACAGCTAATCCACACTCAGTGCAGAATGGACCTTCATGTTGAGTCCGCTGTCCCTTTCAGTGCCCCAAATTTGCAAGAAATTGGATGTTTACATGGTAACTACTTTCTCTTGGCCTGCTAGACCTAAGGTAGCCCATCATTGTGGCACCCCAGATAAGACATTATAGAACTCTGCTAAACACTATTTAGATTTAACATACACTCAGATTGATGATATTTTGATGAAATTATTAATGTGATCTTTTTTTTTAATTTAGGGATATATGGCGCTTATGAAAGAAGATGGAGTTCCCGATGACATGAAAGGAAAGGATAAGATTGTTTTTGGAAATATTCATCAAATATACGACTGGCACAGAGAGTATGTATCCTTTTTTTGATCATTCTTGTGTAATGTTTACAAATGAAAATGTTTTCTGAATTTTTTTATTTAATAGAACGCCACTGGAGTAGTAGAAATGTCATTACATCTTCAGGCTGTTTGAAACGGTTACATTCACTTGCAGTAGAGTAAATCTGTAAAATATGACAGACAGAAGCCAATGACCACCTTGGCAGAATTACACGTTGTAGTTTACTATTTAAATTCCCACCCAGGCCAATTCTGACATTCCTCTCCTAAATGTAGAAAATCTGTTGCATAGAACCCCTCCAAACATTAAATATTTTTTTTTTTATAAGCAGAGGCCCTAGAGCAGTGATGGCGAACCTTGGCACCTCAGATGTTTTGGAACTACATTTCCCATGATGCTCATGCACTCTGCAGGGTAGTTGAGCATCATGGGAAATGTAGTTCCAAAACATCTGGAGTGTCAAGGTTCGCCATCACTGCCCTAGAGAATAAAATGGTGGGATTTGCAATTGTCACGCAGTATTCGAGCAGCGTTTTGTTAAACGTATGTTTTTTGGAAAAAATACACTTTAATGAATTTTAGTGCACACAAGCACAATATAATACCAATTTTTTGGTAAAATATAAAAGGTGATGAGCAGAGTAAATAGATACCAAACATGTCACACTTGCAAATTGTGCACGCTCGTGGACCGGCACCAAATTACGGTTCTTAAAAATCTCCATAGGCAACTCTTTAGGAGCCTTTACAGTTTAACAGTTTAGAGTTACACAGGAGGTCTGGTCCTAGAATTATTGCTCTTGCTAGGTTTGCGGCGATAGCTCACGTGTGGTGCAAACATTGTTTACATATAAATACGTGATTTATGTATGAAATCGCCTTTGCATTTGAACACAGGGGGAAAGGGGTGCTTTCAATTATTTTTTAAGTTTTATTTTAAAAATGTTTATTTTTACACTGTCTCTTTTTGGATCAACTTTAGTGCTATAACAAGGGATGAACAACATCCCTTGTGATCGCATGGGCAGTGACAGGTACTCTTTACTGACACATCTGGGGTCTATTTGACAGGGGAGCGCGGAAAGGCAGCAGGTGGGGACCCACTCCAACCGCATGTACATGTAATCCTGCAGCTATTTACTAGCTAGGATTGCTTTTACATTCAAGAGAAACGCTGGCAGAAATAAAAGATACCAGGATGATGTCTGTAGCTCCAGGCATCATCCCAGTGTTACCACTGAAATCCCAGGACGTCATATGATGTCCTACAGGTGGGAAGTGGTTAAACAATTACAAACATTTAAGTAACTCAGACTGTCGGACCATACCACTACTGATTCTGCATTACAAAGCATGTTAGCTGTATTATCATTGAGAAAGTTTAGACGTTAAATACAGTAAGTCTCCCACATACGAACCTTCGAGTTCCGAACTTCAAAGATGTGAGAATGTGCTTGCACAGTTTTATTTCATTCAATCCAGTGGGCTGAATAAAAAAAAATGGACAGATCGCCGTACCAACAAAAGCAATATTAGTGCAGCCATCTTCCCGGCTGTACTGTTGTGTTCTGATACAGGAGCTCCCCCCGCCAGAACACACTGATCAGTGCTCGCAGCCTTTGTCTGCAAGCACTGATCTTTTTTTGGACTTACGAACGACCTCCCGGAACAGAATCAGTTTGTAAGTAAGGGACTTGCTGTATTGTCAATCATTATAGTATAGTTGTACTGTACTTTGAAAGCTAGTTTGTTTTATAATGTGAGCAACATGTTAAAATATTTGACGCAGACCCATGTTCAAGTACACTGATGTCATACAATAGTACCACAAACAAGATTTAGTTTTTCTTTTAAAATAATGTAAATGATAAAGTTTATTCAAACGTGACTTTATAATTGCAAATGTAAAATTCCCTTTGCTATAAGAATGTTAATTAACTTTGCAGCAGAGAACGGGGAATGTGTAACTGTGAGAGTTCCTAGTTCGCAGACCAAAGTTAACTGATGAATACCAATAATGCTAATATTGGTCTGAGTGTCTAAGCGTCAAAAACCCTGGTCTCAAAAGGGTTATAGGAGAAGTCCAGCCTGGGCTTCTTTGGCTGGACTTCTCCAAGCCACAGGAGTGCAATTTTTTTTGCACTCCTGTGACCCGTTTTCAGCAGAGAGCGGTCTGAAGTCCACTCTCTGCTGACGTCACCAAGATCAGTCCAGCCGCGGCATCATCCTGACTCTGGAAGTCTGGATCCGCTAGGTGCCTGGACTGATAGCCATTCCAGCCTCTCAGCGACCCGCTAAGATGGCTGCTCCCCAACCCTCCACAGCTCAGCGCTCCAGTGAGCGTGGAGGAGCAGAGTAGGAGAGCTCTTTGGGAGCCGAGAGAACCGAGCCATCGGCAGTGTTCGTTGGCTTGGCTCTCAGTGCAGAGACGCGGGTGGGGGGGGGGGGGGCGCAGATGCAGCATCAGACCAATACTGCATCCACCTAGGTAAGTAAAAAAGGGGAAAAAAAAAGTCAAGCCCATACTTCCCCTTTAAACCAATATTTGTTATCACCCTTTTTCTTTAACACAGCAACAAATCTCCTAGATACATCTGCATGCAGTTTCTGAGCATATTTGTACTGTAGGTTGTTCGGGCATCCTGAATTCCTCAATTCCATTGCAGACTTTGGCTGTCTTATTTCCCATATGCAATTAATTGCAGAGTGCCTCAATGATGTTTAGATCAAGGCTCTGTTGGGGCCACAACATGCGTTGCAAAACTCCCATTTGTTTTTGTTTTTTGGGGGTTTTTTTGTTTTGTTTTTTTTAGCTGCAGGTAGTTCAATTTTGGTCGTTGTCATGCTGCAGAATAAAGTTGGGACCAATCGGGTGCCCTCCTGATGCAGTTGGCATGAATTGTAACTATATATTACAACAACAGTGTAGCGCTCCTTTGTACCAAATATCACTTATTAACTTAAAATATGAATATAATCATCATATCATGTAATAATCAGATATGAGTAGTGAGAAAAAATTCCATAAACAATCCAATTATAAGTAAATATTCCAAAACATGGAAAATGGTCCCATATACAGTCCAATTTTTATTCAGTGTCCATAAGCAACCACCAAACTTCATGTGCCACGAAGCAAAATGTGAAAAAAAATCCTTCCACACCCTCTGAAATCTTCCACCATACAAGGCAATCAAAAGAGTCACCTATGTGCCCAGTCGGATGTCTCCTCGCCTGGTGCTGTTTACACCTCAAGGTGGTCAACAGCAATTTAATACCACAAGCAATAGGTAATCAGCACTCTGGTCTCATCTTAATACTCCACAGCTCTTGCATAGCTGTCTCGAAATAATATAACAGAAGATGCAAATAGTGTAATTGCCAGTAATATTAAGTGCATATAAAAGAATAGCACTTACAATTTGTAGCGACACATAAACGTGTCAAACCACAGCATGCATTTACCAATAGCAATAGATGGACTCAGCAAAATGGCCCATGGCTCCTCCCAGCGTGGTGACGTCATACAGGTCCTGCCCGACTGACACGTTGCGCTCACCTGGGCTTTCTTAAAGAGTAAGAATCAAGTACTCCCTGAATGGTCTGAGAGAGTTGATGTTTACTGCAAGGCAAGGAGTGAATGTTACCCATGATGGGCCTTGAGAACTACAGTAAATGCAAGTGAGGAAATGTCTGTTGCCTGAATAAGAATACATACAGTAGAGATTGTGAACATAAAGCCTTGCAGAACAATGTGTGTGTGTTTCACACAGGGCTGCACTGTATATATGCTACGTTGATGAAAATAAATTATTGTACACTGCTATAAATGCAAGTAATTCTGTCCATCAGCATTTGAAATGACTGTAATTATTTTCAGATGCACCTGTTCAGTATTTAGAATTGAGCTAGAGAAGTCTTAAACCCTGATGAGTTTCCAGACCACACATTAAGCTGATTCTGATGTCAGCCAGGCAAATGGCAACTGTGGTTTATTCATCAAAAGACTCTCCTTCTTGATTGGCTGAGATACAAACAGCGGCGCCATTGGCTTCCGCTGCTGTCAGTCAGCCAATCAGGAGAGAGGGGGCGTGGTCAAACCGTGGTTCCGTTTCTGATTGAACACACAGAGCTGTGGCTCGGCTTGGGTGCCCCATAGCAAGCTGCTTGCTGTTGGGGCACTCGACAGGAGGAAGGGGCCAGAAGTGCCAGCAAAGGGACCCAAGAAGAGGAGGATCCAGGAGGAACCATTTCACAGGTAAGTATAACATGTTTGTAAAGTCTCTTTTTTTATTTAAAAATAACAATCACTTTACGTTATTTCTTTATTTATGAGACCGTCCTAAACCTTCCCCTGTCATCAAGGGGAGCCTGCTAAGGAATACAGGCCTGAGGGTCCCAGGAATGATAAAAAATTGTGGAAAGGGAGACCAGTCTACATTATAACGGTAAATGTGGAATCCTAAGAGGCACTACATGCAGTATAAGCCCTTTTGAATCATTCAAGTCCTTTGGGAGTGGGCAAGAGACTCCACATGCATACAGGCCCAGTGTCTTAAGGCACCAAACACAATAAATTCTGTCTAGCAGAAAGATGGTGAATGATAATTTGATAATTTTCTCTACTGACTGCCACTGCAATGGTACATTTCTCCACTAACCACTACTTTTTTTATGGGGCCACTCCACTGAATATCACTGCAACATTGCAACAAATTCAAAAACTGTCACTGTACCAGCAAGCTTCTCCAATCATCCCACTGCAAGAATATGCTTTTCCACTCACTGTTTCTGCAGTGGCATGTTTCTCTACTGACCACCACTGTAGCAATGTGCTTTTCCATTGTCTGCATCTGAACAAAAAACTTCTATACTGACCACCATTGCAGTAGCATTCTTCTCCGCTAACCTGGGCTTTACCAACATGTTTCTCAATGGATGGTAAGTGTGCCATTATTCTTTCCCATTTATTGCAACTCGCCACTGACCACCACTGCACTGGCACCCTTTTACATTAATAGATCAATGCACATATTTGCCAGCACACCACAGATCTTCAAGTAATGCTTAAAGTTTTAATTCATAGTGATCACATGCGGATGGAAGAGTGCAACATTTTGTGACCATGCAGGCCCCCTTTGTCAGGCATGTGATGAGGGTTCCCGTTTGTATGTATAGTACATTGATCAGTGAAATTTCCCAGTTTCCAGCTCGCTGTTGCTGCAGCACCCATTATCCTTTAGCCCACTCCAGGAACATGTGCAGTGTGATAATTGATATTCTTTTCCAGTGACAGCCACTATACCAGTGCAGTTCCCAAATGGACTACCATTGTTTGTTGTATATGCTACACAGTGTACTATAAAGTGCTGCATTATGTACATTGTGCTGTATATTACATTCTCTGACTTCTGAACTTGGTACGTAGATCTATAGTCTGGTTGAAAAAAAAACACAAGGGCGGTGCATGGGCGGAGCCTAGCGGAGCAGACATGCATTGTTAGAGCTCCGCACCGCTGAGGAGAGAAGAGAAGGACAAAGCGGAGCCTGCAGGCTCAAAAGGTATCCATTTGAACCTTTTTGCCCCAGGGAACAAACTGTGAAAGTTTGGGCAGGAAATATGGTACTGGGAGGAAGCCGTGGCAGAAATAAAAATCACCTCACAAAGAGCTCGCAGGCACTCACTGCAACTAAAGCAGCTCCAGTCACCTCACAATATACAGCATCAGGGCGCTCTCACAGACAGAAAATGTCACAGCAAGACTCTCCATTTGAGTCAGATACAGAACAAATCATCTCGCAAACTTCTCCACAAGCCTCCTCAGCATCCCCAGTAATATTATTACAATTTGAAAAGATGCTTCATAAGGCTTTAAAACAAACCTCAGACCAAATAACAAAAAGCCTAACCAAAGAAATAAGAGAGCTGGGAAACCGCACCGCAGCCTTAGAAATAAAAATGAATGAAATTGAAATTACAACCCAAGAAAATATAACAGAATTGGAACAATTAAAAGAAGAGAATTTAATACTTCAAAATAAGCTCGAAGATTACGAAAATAGAGCCAGACGTTCAAACTTGCGCATAAGGGGAATACCTGAAACTGTGACAGACCTGCAATCTACTATTACTGCTCTATTACTGCTCTATTACAAGAACTAAAGCCAGATATCCCTATTGAACGTTTAGAACTGGACAGAGTACACAGAGCCCTCACAGCCAAAAAGAAAGATGGACCCCCACGTGATATAATCACAAAATTTCATTATTACAGAACGAAAGAACAAATACTAATTGCTGCAAGAGAAAAAAAGGAACTTATTTTTCAAGGACACAATTATCAAATTTTTGCTGACCTATCCCAACTTACTATTACTAAAAGACGATCCATGAAACCCCAACTAATGGAACTGCAACGCCACAACATTATGTATCAATGGGGCTTCCCCTTTTCAGTCAGATTTAACTACCAAGGTACAATTTACAGAAGCAGATCAGCAGATGAACTACAACAAACCCTTTTAAAATTAAATCTGACAGAACCCACAAGCAGCAACTCTCCCACACGCAGAAGAATGGCATCATATTCACCTTCAGGCAGCACCCAGAAAATTTCAGAACAAAATGGGAATCATCATTCTCACAAAAGAGGCCGTTATGCCACATCATCCATGGACCAAGAAGATTCAATGGACTGACATCCTAATTCCTGACATCTCTTCATTTATTATACTAAGAGATGGTTCTCTATAAAAAAACCTGTATTTATAACTGAATGTAACTGCATTCTGATAGTCACACACCGTGTGGGATCATGTTACATTCCAGTTATATTTCTTATTACTTCTGATTCATATAGCCTTAGAATATATAAGTGAAATAAGGAAATTCTTGTTCAGTTATATATTTTCAGGTAATAACAATAGATTTATTACTTTTTAGGACAAATATGTTCAATAATCCAGAAGTAATGGAAGCTTTTTCTTTCTTTTCTTAAAACAAATATATTATTACCTAACTAGTTCCTAGAACTATGTTTTTGTTTATTCTAATCTGAAGCAATACAACCTCAATTTTATGAGTTAACATATCTAAACAGTTACATATGAATAAAATATGTAATTGTTTACTCTAAAAGGGTTAAAATCCCAAAATAATTCAAACTATCTTCATCAATACCAAAGTTATTAATAGTACCTTTCTAACTGAATTATTTAGCCTAGGGCAAGACTAACCATATACAACCACCCTGGAATAAATAATTTCAACAAAAACTATATTCTGCACTCCAATTAATGAATCATCATTTTGATGTCTTTTGACATAGCACTTCTCTCCTGTAAGCGGAAGATCCGTGTACCCCCATTAGTCCTCCTCATTCTCCCAACCATATTATGTGGGAGTGTGACGAAGGCACTTATTCCCCTGAGAGAGATATTTATTCTCTTTCACGGGTAAATTGTGATTACTTGCAAAAAATAATTTATACAATGTATCATCTAATCTCATGTTTTTTGTTTACTCTTTACTCCAGAATTCACTGGTTTCTTTTCTATCTTTTCATCTCTTCAGTCCACACAGGTTGATCTGCGCAGTCAGCTCTGCATAACAAAAAGTAAGTCAAAACTATTTGATCTGTTGCCATGGCACCACTGAATATACTTTCCCTGAATGTTCAGGGAATAAATGTCCCTCAAAAAAGGACCAAAGCCTTCCGTACTTTCCATAACAAGAAGGCTCACATAGTATGCCTCCAAGAAACACACTTCACCAAAGACTATACTCCAAAATATATTTCTCCTTTTTATCAACAAATTTACACTGCTTCTGCCTGTACCAAACAAAGGGGTACTCTAATTGCATTTCATCGATCCACACCATTCACCTTATCATCAGAAATTAAAGACCCAGAAGGTAGATACCTGATACTCATGGGTTATATAATGGATACAGCAATCACTGTGATTTCCTACTACGCTCCTAACAAACAACCTACACCATTCCTCTCACATATATTACAAGTGATTAATACACACAAATTAGGAACAGTGATAATGTGCGGGGATTCGAACCAGGTCCTCCTCCCATTTCTAGATAAATCACCTTTTACACCATCCAAAATAACCTCTAGATTACTTTTTTCTCAACTTCTTTCCAAATACAATCTGGTAGATTCGTGGAGAGAAAGTAACCCAATGAAAAAGAAATTCACTTATTTCTCACACCCTCATCAAACCTTCACCAGAATAGATCATATTTTTCTAACAATAGGAATGATACCAGAAATTATTGCATCAGATATAATTCCGATTCCATGGTCTGACCATAATGCAGTATACACTACTATAGCCTCAGCCATACCAAAAGCACATGACCCAACGTGGTACTTACCGGACATAATGCTCAAACACCCACTACATCAGATGACCATTGAACAAGCTTTAAAGGAATACATATCAATTAATAATACAACAGACATTTCCCCAATAACACTGTGGGAAGCTCATAAGCCTGTCTTGCGTGGTACAATACAAAGACAAATGGCACTATTTAAACGGGAACGCAAAAATCTAGCAAAAAAACTAGAACTCAATTTTAATGCAGCCTACATATCATTCCAAGATAATCCATCTCAGAGTACAAAATCTCACCTGGAAAAATCTAGATTGGAATACGATCTATTTCTCACTGAGTCAGTTGATAAATCCCTCAAACGCTCCAAACACAATTTCTACATGAATACAAACAAACCAGGTACATATTTGGCTCGGGCATTAAATTCAACTAACAAATCTTTCAAACCAATACGTTTGAAATTATCAAAAAATGTTTATACTTGTAATCCAGTTAAAATAGTCCATAAATTTCACTCACATCTCGCAACTTTATACAAGACAAACAATGAATTTAATCCTACAGAGGCTGAATCCTTCTTCTCAAAAATAACCTTACCTGAGTTGTCTCAGAATCAAAAAAGCAGTTTGGATGAGCCTATAACTATAGATGAAGTTGCTAACGCCATAAAAGACCTAAAACTTAACAAAAGACCAGGCCCAGACGGCTACTCGGCTTTATACTATAAAACATTCTCAGAAATACTCTCTCCCATTCTCACTGAAACTTTTAACAAACTTCTAGAAGGACATTCTTTTCGGCAAGAAACACTAATGGCAATTGTTTGTATGATCCCAAAACCCCTTTCTGATGATACTTCCTGTGTGAATTATCGGCCTATCTCTCTGTTAAACCTTGATATTAAATTATTAGCAAAAATAATAGCAAAACGCCTCAATAGCATTATAGGAAAATTAATACATAGAGATCAAGTAGGCTTCATGCCAAATAGACAGGCAGGCGATAATATACGCAGGGCAGTGTTATTGGCACATATTGCTAAAAAACGGAAAATCCCTTTATGTTTTCTATCTCTCGATATTAAGAGGGCATTTGACACAGTATCCTGGCAATATATGCAATATTCATTGCAAAAATGGGGTTTTGGACCCCACTTTTTAACATGGATCAAAGCATTATATAATAAACCCAAAGCCTATATAAAATATGCTGGATACAAATCTGATGCCTATAATATCGAAAGAGGTACCCGACAGGGTTGCCCATTATCTCCCTTATTATTTGCCCTTATACTCGAACCCATGGCCCAATACATCAGAACAAACCAAACTATAACTGGCATTGAAGTAGGAGGTATTAAACACAAATTATGTATATTTGCAGACGATATATTACTTTTTCTATCATCACCACAGGTCTCTGGTCCTAACTTAATACCAGCTCTTGATGGATTTGCAGCCCTATCCGGCCTTATGATTAATCCTAAGAAATGCCTAGTGCTTAATATTTCGCTCACAAACATGGAATTGATCCCGGCTAGGGCTGCACTCCCATTCACATGGGCAGAAAAATCAATCCCATATCTTGGAATTCATTTAACAGCATCTCATTCTGACTTATTCTCAACCAATTATCCTCCTGTATTAAGACAGATCACAAATCTAATAAAACAATGGTCCCAACGTCCTTTATCCTGGATAGGGAAGATTAATGCAATCAAAATGACTATTCTACCCAAATTGCTTTATCTATTCAGAGTCCTCCCTATTCCAATTCCTTCCTATTTTTTGAGAATAGCACAAAAAAGAGCAACTTCGTTTATATGGGGCTCTTCTAAACCACGTATATCTATACACACACTACATCTTCCCAAAAATAAAGGATGCCTGGGATACCCTATTTTTACTAACTACTACAGAGCAGCACATTTGGCCAGTCTGTCCAAATACCATGCAAAACAGGAAATCCCATTATGGGTATTTATAGAGGCTTCAGAAAATGACCCTCTATTAATATCAAACTTGTTATGGCTTGATCCTAAAGACCGCTTTAAAATTCATAATCCCATAACTAAACACTTCTTATCTCTCTGGGATAAACTAAAAACCAAATATCAGTTACAATCTCCACACAATCCTCTCCTTTCTTTTATCAGAAATCCGGCCTTTTATCTGGCATGGATCTACCCAAATTCTTTTAAAGCTTGGACAACATCAGGCATTCAGACACTAAATGACTTCATAGCATCTAAATCATTCCTTTCATTCCCATCGCTTAGAGAAAAATATGATCTACCAAACTCTGAGATATTTAGATATCTCCAAATCAAAAATTTCTATACACCATTCCTAAAGGGGGATACACCATTATCCCAATTATCCATTTTTGAATCAATCTGTACAAAAGATCCATTTGCTAAAGGTACAATTTCATCACTTTATAATCAATTATATGGAGTAGCAAATCTTAATAGACCCTCTTACGTTCAGAGGTGGGAGGAGGACCTGGGACGAACTTTAGAAGACATGGACTGGTCTAACATATGGCTGACATCTAAGTCATCTTCACCCAACATCTTAGCACTGGAGACAAATTATAAAGTTCTAACTCGCTGGTACCTTGTACCCGCTAGAGTGGCAAAATATTCACCTAATACCTCAGCTCTTTGTTTTCGAGGATGCCCAGAAATAGGCACACATTTACACATATGGTGGACGTGCCCAGTAATCCAAACCTTCTGGAAGGAAGTCTTCGTGATTGCATCTAAAATATTTAAAAAAATAATACAACCAGATCCATATATAGTTTTACTTAATCTAAAACCGGAATGGTTAACACTCTCTCAATTCAAACTTATGATCCAACTAATAACGGCTGCAAAACAAACAGTGGCCAAGGCATGGAAATCTCCTACATTGGTACTAGCAGAAACAATTCACAGAATGAATAATACAATGTCCCATGCTAAGATGGTAGCCATCGATCAAAATCAAATTCCAAAATTTGAAAAACTTTGGCATCCTTGGATAAAACAACAGTTCCTGTCAAATTTCAATGACTCTGTCCTGTTGCCATGGTAACAGATTAAATGACTTACAGAGACACCCATTCTAAGAATTCAAAGAGAACTAAAAAGAATAATAAACTGACGAGCGGGACAACCTTGTGGACCATACCTCTGCCTTTCTACCCTTTTTCTTCTTTCTCTTTCCTTTTCTCCACCTTACGATTAAAGCTCATTATCAGAATTTATTTGACCTATATACACTCTACCTGTAAACAATATGTATAGTAGGTATAAATCATTTAAATACCTACAAAAGTAACTAAGGAAATGATATATATTTTTAATTTAGGTTTACGTGAACCCAAGGTTTAATATTTGAAATTTCATGATATTTACCTATATAAACCCTACTGTAAAACAATGAGCTTACTTTATAGATCCTTGTAAACTTACTTTATGTATCTTTATAATATTGTATACTCAATAAACTTATTTTGACAAGGAAAAAAAAACACAAGTCCATCCAGTTTAACCAATAGAAGGGAAAAATAAATTATACAATCCTATACCCATAGTTGATTCAGAGGAAGGCCACAAAACCCTAATAAACCATGATCCAATTTGTTCCAGCAGGGGAAAAATTCCTTCCTGATCCCCCAGGAGACATTTGCATATTCCCTTGATCAACGTTGCCTATAAATATCAGTATCCAGTTAAATTATGTGCATCTAGGAAAGAATCCAGGCCTTTTTTAAAACAATCTATTGAGCTTGCCAAAACAAGCTCTTGAGGTAATCTGTTCCACATTTCCACAGCTCTTACTGAAGAAGCCTTTTTTGTATTTGGTCAATGTTGACTGAGAGAGTGAAGTTCCACTTTAATCTCTTCTCAGAGAATAAATTCAGTTCAGCTAGTCTTTTCTCATAGCTGAACTCCTCCATGCCTCTTATCAGTTTGGTTGCCCTTCTCTGCACATTTACATTTTCCAGTTCCCTAATATCCTTTTTGTGAACTGTTGCCCAAAACTGAACTGTATATTCTAGAGGAGGTCTTACTCTCTCTCTGGAGTCCATACCTCTCAATACAAGAAAGGATTTTGCTCACTTTTCTGCAGCTTGGCATTGCATGCTATTATTAGACCCTATTAGCCAGTTTTCTACCCATTTACTAACGGATTTTTTCAAGCCTGTAGACTACCTTGCCCGTTAGCCATGTGTGAGGATTTGTGTTAAATCCTTTTGCAAAATCTAAATATACTATACCCACAGTCACTCCTTTGTCTAAGGTTTTGCTTACCCCCTCATAAAAAGAAATCAGATTTGTTTGACAACTTTTGACTTTCATGAATCCATGCTGTCTGCCGCTTAAAATATTTTCTTTATTGTACATCACGGGACACAGAGCCACAGTAATTACTGTCTGGGTTATATAGACACCTTTAGGTGATGGACACTGGCACACCCTAAACAGGAAGTTCAATTCCCCATATAACCCCTCCCCTTACCAGGAGTACCTCAGTTTTTTTGCCAGTGTCTTAGGTGTTGGTCACAAGTAAAGATGTGCTGTGCTGAGCTCCGCTAGAATATTCCTTACTGATGCAATCAATGCAACCGGATCCATTCAAAGTGTCTCACTGTGTCTGAGGGTACAGAAGACAGCCGGCAGTGTGCACTTATGCGGGTGTTTCCCGCGCGTATGCCGCGTGCGCCTGGACTCGTGGAGCGCGTGGTTGGGACACAGAGGTCTGGGGCACGTGAGTTGGACAGTTGCAACAAGTTTGAAGGGTCTTTGTATAAGGCTGTGATAGCTGCTATACGCTGTATTTCAGCCATATAGGTTAGAGGGAGTACTTTTATTCCTCAACTCTTGTAAGCAATGTCTTCCAGAAGACGAAGTACGGGGAGCAGGGCAAGTCCTAGGGTTAAAGTACCTCCTTCAAAAACAGGAGGTCAACCTCAGGTTGCTACAGCCTCAGTCTCCCCTGAAGGACCTGCAGCATTTGGCCTGGCTGAGCCATTGCATTTGTCAGGCATAGTGGCCACTACCAATGTCCCTGCCTCGGCCTATGTTACTATGGATGACTTGGCATCAGCCCTAGCTGGCCTTGAGGGCAAAATAGCAGGTATGATTGCCACAGTAAAGCAGGGAGGGAAGAAGCGTCATAGATCTCCCTCTCCTGAGCCTGGCCCCAGTGGAGAGTCACTTGAGCGCCTGGACTCTCTTAGCCAGATGGGTCCATGTCATCTGGATCCAGAGTGGACAGAGGATTTGGAGGAAGTGGCCATAAAGGATAAAGAGGAAGGAGAGGCTGTAGAGTCCTCGGCAGAGGATTCAGATTCTGAGGAACCAATTTCGGCCTCCCAATCCCAAAAATTGTTTATCCAGTCTCTAGCTGAAATGGTAAGAGCTGGGTTTAAGTTACGCCCGATGCAGGGGCCTGGACTCTCCTGTTCTACTTTAGGGTCCTTGCGACCTCAGCAAGGTTCCCAGGCGTTCCCTTTGCATCCATTATTGGAGCAGGTGATTTACGCTGACTGGGACCACCCGGACAGGATATATTTGCCTCCTTTGTATAACCTATGGAGGAAAAATTTAGTAAGAAGTTGGATACACCTTTTGGTTGATGCTGCCATTTCTTCAGCGAATAAAAGCCTAACTTGTCCAGTGGATAATGCCCAGGTGTTGACCCTTTGCGGTGGCTGGGTCAGCAGTACAGCCGGGAGTTTCGGCTATCGGTATTTGCCAGTCCCTGAAGGACTGTTTTAAAAGGTTGGTTAGGAACCTACCTTTTCAGGAGGAATCTTCCGACGAATTGTCAGAACTTCCTCGCACTTTGTTTTGCTGTAGACGCATTAAAGGACTTGATCCAGCAGATTTCTCGTTTTGCGCTACTTTTAATTCATATGCGCAGAGTCTTGTGGTTAAAGAACTGGTCCGCCGAGACGCCATGCAAAAGGCTGCTTGCGGCTTTTGCTTTTCATGGAGAGCGCCTATTTGGAGAGGATCTGGATAAATATATCCAAAAGATCTCAGAAGGGAAGAGCTCCTTGCTTCCTGTTAAAGAAGGAATAAGCAGCCTTCCTTTAAGATTCCCAACGCTCCAGGGCCAAGTGCTACTTCTCCCAAGCTGTATCGACGGTCTCAGCCGCCTAGTTTTAAAAAACCTCAGGGTCAAAAAAGACCCTGAACCCAAAAGCCAGCCAAGTCCAGTTCCAAGTCTACCTTGTGAAGGGACGCCCCCACTCTTACGGGTGGGGGACAGGCTTCGGCTGTTTTCAGATGCTTGGGGGAAACTGGTTCACGACAGGTGGGTCATTTTAACTATAATACAAGGTAACAAAATAGTTCTGGGAATTCCCCCCAACTCGGTTTCTGGTATCCATAATTCTGTCACATCCAGAGAAAAAGAAATGCCTGTTCCTTGCTTTAAAGCATTTGGAAAAACAAGGGGTAATTGTCAGGGTTCCGCACAAAGAAAGATTCAAGGGGTTCTACTCGAACCTTTTCACAGTCCCGAAGCCGAACGGGGAGGTAAGGCCCATTCTGGACCTCAAGTCCCTCAACTGCTTTCTAAACGTCCGGTCCTTCCGTATGGAGTCGGTCCGTTCGGTAATCGCATCCTTGAGAAAGGGGGATTACTTAGCATCCATAGACATCAAGGATGCTTACCTGCATGTACCGATCTTCGGTCCACAAAAAAAGATTTCTGCGTTTCGCAGTAGAGGGGTGTAATTTCCAATTTGTGGCATTGCCATTCGGTCTAGCCACGTCCCCTTGGGTCTTCACAAAGATTCTGGCCCCGGTATTGGTATTCCTAAGGTCCCAAAAGATCTCAGTGATAGGATATCTGGGCAATCTTCTGTTAAAGGACCAATCTTGCTCCTTCCTAGTCGAAAATGTTACAACAATGGTTAGTTTTCTGAAGTTCCTAGGCTGGATTCTGAATGTGGACAAATCGGCCCTCCGTCCGGCTCAGGTCTTGATATATCTGGGCCTGATCCTGGACACCACTCAAGAGAAGGTATTTTTTACTGCCCTTAAAGGTCCATAGTGGAGCTGGTCCTAAAAGTCAAAGGAGTAGAGAGGCCTTCGATTTGACTGTGCATGAGGTTGCTGGGCAAGATGGTGTCCATTTTTAGCGCAGTTTCACTACAGGTTGTTCCAGAAAAATATTCTGGAGGCCTGGGACAAGACTGTTCAAGCCTTGGATAGTCCCATGTCTCTATCCCCACAGGTACAATGGGACCTCTCTTGGTAGTCGAAAAACCAGCAACTTGAGTTTGAGAATGCTTTCCGCCTGTAACCTGGAAGGTGGTAACTACGGACGCCAGTCGTCTCGGCTGGGGGGCAGTCCTGGAAGAGGCATCTGTACAGGGAATATAGTCCCAATCGGAAAAGACCTTGCCCATCAATCTGCTGGAAATTCGTGCAGCTTGCTTGGCTCTCCTATTCTGGACATCCAGATTGCGGGGTCTTCCTGTCCGTGTCCAGTCCGACAACTCCACGGTGGTGGCATACATCAACCACCAAGGAGGCACCCGGAGCCAGGCAGCCCAAAAGGAGGTAAATCATATATTAACTTGGGCAGAGAGGCATGTGCAGTTTCTTTCAGCGGTCTTTATTCCGGGTGTGGACAATTGGTGGGCAGACTACCTAAGTCGCCAGCAATTGTTACCGGGGGAGCGGTCCCTTCATCCCGAAGTTTTTCTTCAAATCTGCCAGCACTGGGGGATCCCAGATGTGGATCTTCTGGCATCCAGATTCAATGCCAAGCTGGAAAGATTTGTATCCAGGACCAAGGATCCATTTTCTGTTGAGTCGGATGCATTGGTGGTTCCCTGGGATCAGTATTCCCTAATCTATGCTTTTCCTCCGATCCAGATTCTGCCACACCTGCTACGCAGGAAACAGGAAGAACAGAAACCAGTGATCCTGGTGGCCCCAGGCTGGCCCAGGAGGTCCTGGTACACAGAGATTGTGAGGATGGCGGTGGGGGACCCATTGTGCCTCCCATACCGCCCAGACCTGTTATCCCAAGGTCCCATATTTCATCCTTCTTTACGGTCGCTAAATTTGATGGCATGGCTATTGAGACCAGGGTACTGAAAGACCGTGGCATTAGAGGTTCAGTCTTGTGTACTCTGATAAATGCTAGGAAACCAGTTTCTAGAAATATTTACCATAGGGTCTGCAAGTCATACATTTCCTGGTGTGAGAGGAGAAGATGGCACCCTCGCAAGTATACGATTGGGAGGGTCCTTGCCTTTCTTCAAACAGGAATTGATTTAAATCTATCTTTGGGGACCATTAAAGGACAAATTTCGGCCTTATCAGTTTTTTTCCAGAGACCAATTTCATCTCATTCTTTAGTGCGAACCTTCATCAAGGGGGTAATGCACTTAAGGCTGCCGGTTAAGCCACCCTTATGCCCCTGGGACCAGAACTTGGTGCTATCAGCTCTACAGAGTCAAACTTTGGAACCTATTAAGCATATTCCTTTTATCCTATTGTCTAGGAAATTGGTCTTTTTGGTGGCCATAACCTCGGCTAGAAGGGTGTCAGAGTTGTTGTTCTTGTGAAGAACCTTTTTTATTTTTACATCAGGGACAAGGTGGTCGTGCGCCCCCATCCGGATTTTTTGCCTAAAGTGGTTTCCAATTTAACTTTGAATCAGGATATCATTTTACCTTCCTTTTTTCCAAACCCTAAGTCTAGGGAAGAAAGGTCGCTTCACTCACTGGATGTGGTGAGAGCGATCAAGGTTTACTTAAGGATGTCAGCTCCTTTTCGGAAAACGGACTCCCTTTTTGTCCTGCTGGAGGGTCCTAAAAAGGGACAGGCAGCGACTAGTTCAACTATCTCTAGGTGGGTTTGCCAGGTCATTATCCAGGCTTATGGGTTGAAACACAAGGTTCCACCTCTGTATCTGAAAGCTCACCCCATTAGAGGAGTTAGTGCATTATGGGCAGTGCGCCAACAGGTGTCTGTGGCTCAGGTTTGCAAAGCGGGCGTTTGGTCTTCGGTCCATACGTTCACCAGGTGGATATTAGATCTAAAAGGGAGACTGTTTTTGGCCGCAGCGTGCTGCAAGCAGCTTTATAAACCCTGGGCCTGGATGGGGTCTAGGAATACTGTATTCCCTCCCCTCAAATGCATTGCTTTAGGACATCCCAGATAGTCGTCATTATTGTGCTCTGTGTCCCGTGATGGACGATAAAGAAAAATGGATATTTAAAACAGCTTACCTGTAAAATCCTTTTCTTGGAGTACATCACAGGACACAGAGGTCCCTCCCTTCTTTTCTGGGATCTTCATTACTTGCTACAAAACTAAGGTACTTCCCGTGTGGGAGGGGTTATATGGGAGGAACCTTCTTACTATTGGTTGCCAGTGTCCAATCACCTAAAGGTAGCATATAACCCAGATAGCCATTATTTTGGTGCTCTGTGTCCCGTGATGTACTCCAAGAAAAGGATTATTCCTGGCGGGGTGGTTTTTACAGGCCCAGGGCTGTGGATCTCCCAATAAAAAAAAAAGGGGGGCCCCAGTCCCTGAAGGTTTTCTAAACGGAGCCCACCGTGAGAGGTGAAGATTGGGTCTGTTACCACAGAATCCTGCAGCTGGATAAGGTAAGGGAAATTCCTGAGGAATTTTTCTAATTCTTGTGAGCTTTCTCCTTTACAGTAAATGTTTGCTATGCCTATAGTCACCACCGGGGGCATTCAAGAGCACGTAACTGTTCCATGCTTGTTAGTCTCGCCTCTGTATCTCAGACTGAACGCTTCACTGGCCCAAAGCTCCAGGTAAAATCGCGGGAAAGGGGAGTTTTCTTCTCCAGAAATGTCCCCCCACATGGATAGCTTCCTCCAGGCGGGGGAGCATGGCGCTAGACGGCGGTGTGCCACGCTGCTCCCCCCCGCCATTACAGCGGTCCTCCTTTGGCAGCTTCCTCCTCTACTCTTCCCCCACAGTCCTCCACCAGTCCTCCTCCATGCGGTCGGGCAGGATCAGAGCCCGCATCGCGCGGGAAATCACTCTATTTTAAAATAGATGGAGGGGGCTTGGTGGGTGGTCGGTGGAAGGAGGGGGCGGGGCTTAGCGGCATTGGCACGAATTGAACATCCACAACGCGGACTGTATAGCTATAAAATGCACCTTTTTCAGGTGCATACAGCTAGGAGGGACACAGAGCGGACGGGGGGGGGCGCATGTGAGTTAGTGACACAGGCTTTTCCCAGGCACATTAATTTAAGCATCAGGCTGAGCTTAATAGCAGAGGCAGTTGCTGGACTATTTCTCAGCAGTGGGTGCATTTTTTTGGTGGTACTCCTCCGTTGTGCTCGGCACTATGACCAGAAAGAGGTGGTTCAAATGCCGCAAAGACCAAGGACATGAAGGGGTAGCCCTCAGGTCCTAAGGACCTTCCCTCTGCAACACCATCCCGTACTAAGAAGGCTGGTCAGAGTGAGCCATCAGGATCATCAGGGGCTGCAACTGCTTCCAACACTTCAGCCCCTGTCTATATAACTGAGCAGGTTTTTTCCTCAGCTATGAGTGGCTTAGAGGAAACATTAGTGGCTTTAATCACGTCTTCACAGAGTAGAAGAAAACGCATTAGGTCCCCTTCTACCACTCAGGATCCCCAAACGGAGGAACTGTGGGAGGGGGAAGATGAATCCCCCTCAGGGGACCATGAACAGGCTGATGATTCCTCTTCTGAGGAGTCAAGTGGGGAAGGATCTTCTTCAGCTTCACATGCTGAGAAGTTGCTGGTACATTTTCTTACTGAAATGGTCCGCTCCACATTTAAGCTACCTTTAATGGAGTCGGTTGAAGAGACAGCTTCCTGTTTGGGTTCACTAAAGCCTCCTCAAGCCCTGCGTGCCTTTCCTGTCCATTCATTACTAGAAAAGCTTATGTATTCTGAATGGGATCACCCAGATAAGCACCTTTTCCCTCCTAAAAAGTTTTCAACACTTTATCCTATGGAGGATACATTTACTAAGATGTTGAGTATACCAGAATTTCACGCTGCTATATCCTCTGTGAATAAAAATGTGACTTGTCTGGTTGGCAATGCGCAAATGCTTAGGGATCCAACTGATAAAAAATTGGAATTCCTGTTAAAAACATATTTTCCCTGGCAGGTTCAGTGGCTCAACCAGCAGTGGCGGCAATTGGGGTATGTCAGTCCTTGAGAGACCAGTTGAAACAAGTACTCAAGGTGGTCCCTGAACAGCAGGCCCAGGAATTAGCTGAGCTGCCAGCGGTTTTGTGCTTTGCAATTGACACAGTTAGAGATTCTATTCTTCAAACCTCTCTCCTTACGCTTGGGTTGGTGCATATGCATAGAATCTTATGGTTGAAAGGTTGGTCAGCTGAAGCGCCATGCAAAAAGCTCCTGGCTGGTTTTCCTTTCCGTGGTGAAAAGCTGTTTGGGGAGGATTTGGACAAATATATCCAAAGAATATCAAGTGGGAAAAGTACCCTTTTGCCAGTTAAGAAAAAGAGTAAACGCCCCTCATTTAAAGAGGCTCTTCCTCCAGGCATTAGCCTCCAGGCAGTCGCAGCGGCCTCCACCATCGGGTTCAAGAGGTAAACCTCGGGGTCAATTCCAGGGACAAAAGAGGTCCTAGGGAAAGAAACCCACAAGACAGAATGCTCTTTATGAAGGGGCCCGCCCGCTCGAGTTGGGAAAAACTTCTGCAGTTCTCAAAGGTCTGGCAGGAAGAATTTCGGGACAGATGGGTGGTCTTTACAATAGCTCTAGGTTACAAACTAGAATTCTGAGAATTCTCGTCTCCTCGTTTCCTCAGGTCAAATGTCCCCAAAGATCCAGAGAAAAAGAAGTCTCTCTTTCTAGCGTTAGACCGACTTTTGTCACAAAAGGTGATCATGGTGGTCCCCGTGAAAGACCAGGGGTCAGGGTTTTATTCAAACCTTACCAAAACTAAATGGGGATGTCAGACCCATTCTAGATCTGAAAGATCTAAACCGGTTCCTGAAAATTTGCTCTTTTCGCATGGAATCAATTCGATCAGTAGTCTCCATCCTATGAGGGGGAGAGCTTCTGGCATCAATCGACATCAAGGATGCATACCTGCATGTACCTATTTTCCCCACTCACCAGAAGTATCTGCGTTTCGAAGTAGAAAAACTTAATTTTCAGTTTGTAGCCTTGCCTTTAGGTCTAGCTACTGCACCTCGGGAGTTTACAAAACTTCTGGCTCTTCCTCTGGCCAAATTAAGGACTCAAGGTATAACAATAATTGCATACCTGGACGACCTGCTCTTAATAGACCAGTCGGTAGTCCGCTTGGATCAAAGTATAGTCACTATAATCAACTACCTGGAATACCTAGGTTGGGTCATCAACCTAGAAAAATCTTCTTTAAAGCCAGTAAGAAGATTAGAGTACTTGGGTCTGGTCATAGTTACAGCCCAAAAGAAGGTGTTTTTACCCCAGACAAAGATCAGCGCCATAAAGGAGCTGGTCCAAGGGGTCCTTCTATTTGCCTTTGTATGAGGTTATTGGGGAAGATAGTTCAAAGCAGTTCCCTATGCTCAGTTTCATTTGAGACTGCTGCAAAACAGTATCCTATCCGGCCTGGAACAAAAAGATTCAGGCACTAGATTTTCCAATGCATTTGTCGCCAAAAGTAAGCCAGAGCCTCAGTTGGTGGAGGATATCCGAGAATCTGCAGAAGGGGAAATCCTTCTTACCGGTTACCTGGTAACAACAGATGCCAGCCTGTCAGGTTGGGGAGCAGTCCTGGAAGAAGCATCTGTCCAAGGGAAATGGTCCAGAACTGAAAAGACCTTGCCCATCAACATGCTAGAGATTCGGGCAGCGCGCCTAGCCCTAAAGGCCTGGACATTCAGGTTGCAGAATTCTCCTGTCAGGATTCAATCTGACAATGCCACAGCAGTGGCTTATATCAATCACCAAGGGGGCACCAGAAGTCAGGCAGCCCAGGCAGAGGTAAACCATATCCTAACCCGGGCAGAAGAACATGTCCTGTGCATTTCGGCAATCTTTATTCCAGGGGTAGAGAACTGGCAGGCAGACTACCTAAGTCGCCAGTAGTTGTTCCCGGGGGAATGGTCCCTTAATCCTGATATCTTCCTGGCTATATGCCAACGATGGGGGATCCTGGATTGTAGATCTGTTTGCGTCCAGGTTCAACAACAAAGTCGACAACTTTGTGTCAAGAACAAGGGATCCACTCGCATGCGGAACAGATGCGTTGGTGACTCCGTGGTGTCAGTTCTCACTGATTTATGCATTCCCTCCTATTCTGCTGCTACCTCGACTTCGCAGGATCCAGCGGGAAAGAAAATCGGTAGTTCTTTGATCCAAGCGTGGCCCAGAAAATCTTGGTATGCGGAAATAGTAAAGATGGCGGTAGGAAACCCATGGACCCTACCACCACTTCCAGACCTGCTATCGCAGGGACCAGTGTTCCATCTTACTTTACAAATGCTAAATTTAACGGTTTGGCTATTGAAACCCACATTCTTTCAGGCTCAGTGATACCTACCTTGATTAATGCAAGGAAGCCAGCTTCCAGAGTCATTTATTATAGAGTCTGGAAGGCATATGTTTCTTGATGTGAATCCAGGGGTTGGCATCTTAGGAAGTATGTCATAGGTAGAATTCTTGGCTTTCTGCAAATGGGCTAGAGATAAAGCTGGCCTTGAGTACTATCAAGGGCCAGATCTCGGCCTCAGTGTTGTTTCAATGTCCGCTGGCTTCACATTCTTTGATCTGAAGCTTTATACAGGTGGTAACACGGCATAATCCTCCGGTTAAAGCACCCCTGAACCCTTGGGACTTGAATTTAGTTCTGTCGGCATTATAGAAACAGCCTTTTGAGCCGATACGACAGGTTCCTTTGGTCCTTTTGACAAAAAAAATATTTTTTCTGGTAGCCATTTCTTTTGCAAGAAGGGTATCGGAGCTGGCGGCTCTTTCTTGTAAAGAGACATATTTAATCGTTCACAAGGATAGAGTGATATTGCGTCCTCATCCTAGCTTTCTGCCAAAGGTGGTTTCAGGTTTTTACCTAAACCAGGATATTGTTTTACCTTCATTTTTTACAGAACCCTGTTCTAAGGAAGAGAAGTCACTACACTCTTTGGGTGTAGCGAGAGCGGTCAAGATCTATTTGAAGGCGACTGCTCAGATTCCAAAAACAGATGTTTTGTTTGTTTTCCTGGGAGGTCCTAGGAAAGGACAGGCAGCATCAAAATCCACTATTGCCAAATGGATTCGGCAGGTAATTATTCAAGCTTACGGCTTGAAGAGGAAGGTTCCACCTTTTCAGGTCAAAGCGCACTCCACTAGGGCTGTTAGTGCTTTGTGGGCAGTGCATCACCAAGCCTCCATGGCTAAAATGTGCAAGGCCGTAACCTGGTCTTCAGTCCATACATTCACCAGATTCTATCAGGTGGATGTAAGAAGGCATGAGGATGTCGCCTTTGGGCGCAGTGTGCTGCAGGCTGCAGTATAGGTCCTCAGGTCTGATTGCACCCTACTTTTGTTGTGTCCCCTCCCCTCAGGTGGTATTGCTCTGGGACATCCCAGACCGTAATTACTGTGGCTCTGTGACCCGTGATGTACGATAAAGAAAAGAGGATTTTTATAACAGCTTACCTGTAAAATCCTTTTGTTGGAGTACATCACAGGACACAGAGGTCCCTCCCCTCTTTCTGGTTACACGTGTATTGCTTTGCTACAAAACTGAGGTACTCCTGGTAAGGGGAGGGGTTATATGGGGAATTGTACTACCTGTTTAGGGTGTGCCAGTGTCCATCACCTAAAGGTGCCTTTATAACCCAGACAGTAATTACTGTGGCTCTGTGTCCCGTGATGTACTCCAAGAAAAGGATTTTACAGGTAAGCTGTTAAAAAAATCCTATTTTTCAGCTATGTGATCCTTTATTAAACTCTCAAGTATCTTCCCAAATATAGAGTTAAACTAACAGGTCTCTAGTTACTTGGTAAAGACTTTGATCCCTATTTAAATACGGGCACCACATTGGCCTTTCGCCAGTCCACTGGTACTATGCCAGTCATTAATGAACCCCTAAAAATTAAAACTATATATACTATATAGGAAATTCATAAAAATCATGTTTATATGTACAATTTTACTGGAGCATGATTAAATCATCTGTAGGCAGCTGATATTCTTAAAAATTATCTCACTTTGCCTTTGTACTACTGTAATCCCCTTTACATCAGCATTCTGCATGGGAAAGAAAGGGTCATTACTGTATGCCAACCAGGGTTCATTGCAGTGTTGTGAATCTATAAAGCTGAGTTTTCTTACTGAATTGAAGATCACAGTGATGATGTTGTCAGGAAGTTGCTATTTCTTTACTTTCATTCTCTCATTCAGGTTGTATTGCTTCTTCTGCAGTGGAGTAAAAAATGATCATGATCTTGCATAGTGTATGGCAGGGGTGTTTGATTTGAAAGGCTGGCTGAACAGTAAAGCCATTTTGTATATATCGTTATTTGCCTACCCTTACTTGTACATACCTTAACTCTAGTAATGCATGATGTTTAACATTTAATCAGTTCAATGTTTTCATAGTCCCTAAAGCTTATATCCTGTGGTGGTTTGAGAGTGTCTAAGAGAAAAAACACTTAATGTATCATCTCCTAGATTGTAAGCTCTAATTCCCCCTGTATTGAATTGTATTGTAACTGTACTGTCAGCCCTCATGTTGTAAAGCGCTGCTCAAACTGTTGGCAATAAATAAATCTTGTATAATAATAATAGTTTCCAACAGGTTGATGCATTTTCTAGATGATCCTTTTTTATAGTTCAAAAGCCTTATAAACCTTGTGGGTAAAACAGCTGATCAGAAAAATTATGGGAGATAATGCAGTTGAATCATAAAGATTTTCATATGAGCAGAGGGGTGAAAAGAAAGGCGTAAGCCGGGCCTCTCATTTATCTTTGTGTTGTGGATGTAAGGTATCAAGGTACAACATTGTACCGGTTTTGAATTCAGTATTATTTTGTGTCCGATTGCTTTGCTGCCTCCACCGTTTACTATCTTTACACTTCTTGCTCTGTTGTAATATTTCCTCTGTAATGAGTACTTCCTTGGGTCAGACCTATAGTTCATGATGCATAAGTGTGGCCCTAATTTCTGTGGTTTAGGGGCGTTTTTGTTGTTTCCTGCTCTGGCTGTTTAAACTGATTTAACCACTTAAGGACCAGCCTCGTTTTGGATTTTAGGTGTTTACATGTTTAAAACAGTTTTTTTTGCTAGAAAATTACTTAGAACCCCCAAACATTATATATGGTTTTTTTTCTAACACCCTAGAGAATAAAATGGCGGTCATTGCAATACTTTTTTTTGCACCGTATTTGCGCAGCGGTCTTAAAAAGCGCACTTTTTTGGGAAAAAAATCACTTTTTTGAATAAAAAAATAAGACAACAGTAAAGTCAGCCCAATTTTTTTTTATATTGTGAAATATAATGTTACGTCAAGTAAATTGATACCCAACATGTCACGCTTCAAAATTGCGCCCGCTCGTGGAATAGCGTCAAACTTTTACCCTTAAAAATCTCCATAGGTGACGTTTAAAAAATTCTACAGGTTGCATGTTTTGCGTTACAGAGGAGGTCTAGGGCTAGAATTATTGCTCTTGCTCTACCGGTCGCGGCGATACCTCACAGGTGTGGTTTGACCACCGTTTTCATATGCGGGTGCTACTCACGTATGCGTTCGCTTCTGCGCGCGAGCTCGTCGGGACAGGGCGCTTTAAGAAATTTTTTTTTTTTATTATTATTTATTTTACTTTATTTTATTTATTTTTTCACCGTTTAAAAAAAAAAAAAATTTGGATCACTTTTATTCCTATTACAAGGAATGTAAACATCCCTTGTAATAGAAAAAAAACATGACAGGTCCTCTTAAATATGAGATCTGGGGTCAAAAAGTCCTCAGATCTCATATTTACACTAAAATGCAAAAAAAAAAAAAAAGTCGTTTAAAAAAATGACACAAAAAAAATTGTGCCTTTAAGAGAAGTGGGCGGAGCCATCGTAATGACGTCGCTCCGGCCGTCACATGGTATGGAGACAGGTGGGGGCCATCTTGGCCTCACTCATCTCTATACCGAAGCACTGACAGGTCCCGATCTCCTCCGCCGCTACCGACGGCTCCGGTAAGCGGCGGAGGGTGCGGGAGAGCGGCGGGAGGGGGGGTGGCACCTCTCCCGCCACCGATAACAGTGATCTCGCGGTGAACCTGCCGCAGAGACCACCATTATCATGTACAGAAACGCCGGCCCTAAAGATGGATACCTCGGTGGTGGCAGCAGCTGCTGCCGTTACCGAGATATCCATCTTTAAAAAAATGACGTACATATACAGTGAGCGGTCGTCAAGTGGTTAAATAATATTATTTGTTATATTTTATCTTTTTCAATATATGTGTGACTGTATATGATGGGCATCTCCATCCATTTTAAATTGATATGTATTCTGTTGTTGCCTACTAGGGTAAGACTGGCCATAGGGGCAGAGCAAGTTATGTTGGGCTGCTGGCCCTAGGATGAGATATTTCACCATTTAAATGTTAGTCAGAGAGTCAGAGTGAGACCCACAGTCAGTGATGCATTGTGGACACTATGTAGCTACCTTGCTACACTTTTAAACATGTGACCATGCATCTGGCAGGGGAAGTCTTCTGGCACAGAATTCCTTTGTGGCTCTTCTAGGTCATGTAGTGAATGCCGAGAGCTGCAAATGAATCTGTTGCTAAAAGAAATGAAAAGGTGTGTCGCAATAAATCGAATCCTTTGGGAACACCCACATTTTCTATTATATCTAATTTGTGCTGCACTATCACAATGTGTATGAAACACTTTCTTCAGCCACAAAAAACTGTCTCTACTAAACTTCTATTGATTTTGACCCCCCCCCCCCTTCCAGCAAGCTGTCTCTTTCAACTGAATATCACTAGAGCCAGGCAAGAAATGTTACATACCTAAAATGCAAATTCTTTGTTCTCAGGTTCTTTTTGGGAGAGCTAGAGAAATGTTTACAAGACCCAGAGAGGCTGCCAGTGTTATTTGTGAAGCATGTAAGTACTTAAACCATTTGCTTTTTGCATGATTGTTTTCTTTTAAACTGACACCAGATGATAATGTGTTTTGCTTATTATAATTCAATAAGTATTTGTCGAATAAATAAATATTTTGATCTAAGGGGCACCTAAGTATTCATATTTTGGATGGAGATTTGATTGTCTTAAAAAGCTTGATTGTTGTACACTAATTTGTGGAAATCCTAAAGCTATGCTGACTGGTGCAAGCCTAAAAAATCTCACAAAACACCCTGCATATGTCATTCCAGGTTTCTGGGCTCCACATGGAGGGTGGAGGTGACAACTAATTTGCTTATCCAGCTGTTACATGTATCAGAAATTACAATGAACACAACAAAGCCAAGCCTAGGGGCAGCCTCCTTAATCCTTATTCTTGGAGAATACTCATGAAGGTTACCAGCCTGACAGGCTGATAAGTTATTGATGCCTTGCTGGTGCTGGGGATTTAGTACAGGCAAAATTCTGTGTCTCAAATAACATTTTGAAGGTATAAGCTATTTGGTTGCCTCTACTTCGACCTACCCTGTTTCCCCGAAAATAAGACCTAGCGTGATTGTCGGTGATGGCTGCAATATAAGCCCTACCCCCCAAATAAGCCCTAGTTAAAGTCCTTGTAGGTCTTATTTTCAGGGTAGGGCTTATTTTTGGGGAAACAAGGTAGGGCTTATTTGGGGGGTAGGGCTTTTATTGCAGCCATCACCGACCATCACGCTAGGTCTTATTTTCGGGGAAACAGGGTAGCAGCTTGAAAGTTATCTAATCTAGATTCAGTTGGATTATATTATGTCAAAGCCTGGATTAGGGGAAGGAGTCCTACGCTCAGAGGTTTTTCAAGACATGTGTTGCAGGTAGGCCAGACGTAGACTTTTTAGCCTCCAGGTTTACTCAGTTTGGACAGTTTAGTTTCTGGGTACAGCGATCCTCTTGCAAATGCATGGTATGTTCTGGTACTTCATAGGATCAGAACAGTCAGATCTGTGTCCTTCCTGCCCTTCAACTCTTTCCTTATCTGCTTTTCTGGATTGAGATAGAAGGCATTCCGGTGATAGTTTCTGCTGCAGTTTGGTCCAGTACAATGTGTTCGCTTAGAAATGCATCCAAATGTTTTATCTACACACTCCTCCAACATCACTAACTACAAAAAGGAGTTCCACATTCTTACCACCCCAAGAGTAAAGAATCCTTTATGCAGTTAATGATTGAACTGCTTCTTGCCCAACTTCATTGTGTGGCCGTGTGTCTTTTTAAGAGAACTAAGATTTTTTAAAAATTCTCCCAGCACTAGAGTCGCCATTTTAGGATGTGTATATTGCTATCATATCCCCTCTAAAGCATTGCTTCTCCAGGGAGAATAAGTTTAATGTTTGTAGTTCCTCATAACTAAGGTCCACCAGCCCCCTTATTAGCTTTGTTGCTCTTCTCGGGACTCTCTCCAGTTCAAGGAATTACTTGTAACAACCTCTATATCGTTTATGAATAAATTAAACACAATTGGTCCCAGGACAGAGCTGGGGCACCCTGCTGACAACTTTTTATCCAGGTTCTCGCCATGTCATCAAAGCCAAAAGACCCCAATTTTTAAATTAATCATTTGTGGGGTGCTGTATCAAATAACTTAGCGAAACCTAGATACACAGACCTTCCTCTATCCAAATTACAGCTCCGCTCCTCATAGAATGTTAAAAGGTTGGTCTGCTAAGAATCTCTCTTACAATTCATTAAGCTTTCCTTAACATTTAGGAACAATGGTCTGGCTATAATATGGCTAAGTTCTTCAGTTTAATATCCGTTTACACATTGTTTTTTCTATTAACAATGGGTGGAGTAATGGGATTATTGAGGTGCCAAAGATACAACTGAACAAAATATTAAAATAAATTAATTTTATTACAAAAAATGGTTTAAAAATCAATGCATTTCATTTGCAATACAAATACATACAGGAACAAATACGAGATTATTACAACCAATGGATGAAGGAATCAAACAAATCCCTACTAGTTTCGCCAATACATTGGCTTCTTCAGGGGATGTATTGAGTTGTATTTCTATAAAAGGAAAATTACATTAATATGGTGAAATGAACAAAATATTCAAAAAGCAACGTGCTGCAAATCCCTAGCAGAAGTGCATGGAAACTAGACAATAGCACCCAATCAATAGGTCCCAGCAAGGATGGATTAACATCAATTGAGGGTCGCACATACATACCCAAAGGGACCTGGAGGGCCACACAGAAAACCTCCAAAGTGAGGGCCACCTTTTCACTGCCCTAGTGTGACTGCAGGGGGCTTGATAAAAAGTCATTAAAAAAGGTTGTAGAAATATACATAAATGAGGCTATCTAGCTCAGTTACATCAAACAGGAGAGAAGGGACAAAAAAAGATCCTAATACTCACCAAAAATAAAATTACATAGATAAAAGAACCGGGACGCTGGAAAGATCGATGATAGTTGATTGATCAGTGCTAATAGTAAACCGTGTAGACTGACCAGACTAAATGGAATGGAGAGAGAAGGTGTATGTAAAAGAGTGACAAAAAATGAGAAACTGACTTCTTTTGTCATATATGGCACAAATGCTAAGATTGGCTAGCAGATCATACCTGTTAGATCAGCTGAGCAGGTTAAACTGCAAACAGGGAGCAGTCAAATAATTTTCAGCTGGAACATTTGCTGCAATGCATGTGTAATTTGCCACATCAAGTGTGGTATATAGGCCTGATGGATGTAGGCGAAGTCCCTAAATTAAGCAAAGTGGCACAGTGAATGCTGTGATTAGTTATCACTGCATTTAAAGATTGTTGTAGTTAGTCATAGAACACATTACCTTTACATCTAATGCGATCGGTGTAGCGCCCCGGTGTGTCCGCAATCATTGACGATTAGTGCGCCTATTTAAAGCCCCCCACCTGATTGGCGAAATTATTCAGCCAATCAGGAGCGGACAGAAAACGTCCAGCATGCCTGCGCACTAGCTGCCGCCATTGCCTACAACACCCATAGTCCGTTGTTCCTCCCGGAAGCGTGGGCGGACAGTAAATGTCCCACACACGCCTCCAGGGGCGAGGCAACAGATAGAGGATGATGTTTATGGTTGATGGAATGGGCGGGGAGTAGGGAGCGATGGCAGGCCGGAAAGCGGGTTGGCCGACAGAAACGGCCAGCACTTGAGTGTCTATACAGTCACGGGCTGTGGTGGGAGTGACCCAGCACAGGGGCTGACGGCCGAGCTGGGCAGAGGGTAGGCAGCGAATCAAGAACATAAATAGACTGGAAAGCATTGAGAGGGCGAGATCGAGTAGGGAACCACTGGGCATGCTCCAAGCTAAGCAGTTAACCAACCATGAACTTTTAAAGCAAAGGATTGCATAACGCTGCAAGCAATAAACACGATTTGCATAGACAATATAGTGACACACATATTGAATTTAAGCAGTTTGTTTTTTTTATTATTTCTGGCCTATTTCTATTATTCTGAACGATCTTGATTTTTTTTTAACTTTGTGAACTTCCCCACACATTTACTACATTGAATTCTGTGACATGTATCTGTTATGCCTTACAGACACTGCTGTGTCACAGAATTCACAGAGCCTGCCTTCTGAACTGCAGATCTGCTGAGAGGAGTTGTTTCTTGAGACACATTTAGTACAGGAATCACAGCTTGCAGTCAGCAAAACATGGCCAGCAGATACAACGTGAATGGAGATTGATTTTTCAAATAAGCTTATCAGTTTGTATTGCTATTACAATGCTAATGTTATAAAATTAAAGTTTTATGCTGTGATCACAGAACATTTCAATCTTTGCTACTTTTTTTTTTTTTTTTTTTACAGGAGAGAAGGCTACATATGTATATTGTTTACTGTCAAAATAAACCAAAGTCAGAACATATTGTTGCAGAATATATTGACACGTATTTTGAGGTAAATATAATATTGTGCACAACATGTGCTTTAGGCCTAACCCAAAATGCTAATTTTGCTTTTCATCTCTTAAAATGGATCAGTACTCTAATCAACAGTCTTGTACACATTTACAAATATATCCTTTGTGATGGCTTAAGTATCTTGCTTTCCTTTTAAAATCTCTTAAAAAAAATTGATTATGAGGTTACTGATGGCTGAAATAAGAAAAAAAATAATCTCATTCACTGAGTCAGAAGTCAAAATTTACTTTAAAACTGAGCATGCTGTACTTGTTTATAAAATTAACCCATAGTGTAAAACTTAGATGGGCCATCTCGCTAGAAACATTATTTAAAAGAAAATGCAATGAGTAAAACTGGCCATACACTACAACATTTTTGCACAAACCTTCGTACAAACATACATATCAACATTCTTAGTACTTTCTAAAACTGGACAAGCATCGTTCAGAAGTATTTCAACATTTTGTTTGATTTTAACATTCTGTTTTAGAATTATGGGCTTTCCTGAACAAAAACCCTGTTAAAAAATAAAATAAATAAAATTGCTTGAGAATAATTTTCCATCTTTCTCTTTCAAATTTTCTCAGTACTGCAGTTAGAAACAAATATTGATTTGACACCATCAGCTATTACAAGATCAAACAGAAGTTCCTAAAACATAAAATTTTAAACAAAATTCTACAATTGCATGTCCAGCTTAAGCGTATTTCTTCCAAACAATGGTTTCAGCTGTAACTCTTGCTGCTTGTGCAAAAATAACATTCAGAAATATAGTTTAATACTTTGTTCTATCAGTCCAAAATAGATCTTCTTGAAGTGATACTAAAGTCTCATTTTTTAAAAATAACAAACATGTCATACCTGTTCTGTGCAGTGGTTTTACCCATCGCAGTCCAGATCCTTCTTTTCTCAGGTCCCTCTTCAGTGCTCTTGGTCCCTCCCTCCTGTTTAGTGCCCCCACAGCAAGCACCTTGCTATGGAGGCAGCCAAGCCACAGCTTCCCATGTCCATTCAGACACAGAGCTGTGGCCTGGCCCCGCCCCCTCTCTCTCCTCATTGGCTCACTGACTGACAGCAGCGCTTTACTGCTGTCTCAGCCAATGATGAGGGAGAGTCCCAGAAAGTCTAGTCTCCCGTGCACATTGCTGGATCGAGATCAGGCTCAGGTAAGTATTAGTGGGACTGAGGGGGACTGCTGCACACACAAGGCTTTTTATCTTAATGCAAAGAATGCATTGAGATAAAAAACCTTCTGCCTTTGCAACCACTTTAACTTGTTCTGCTGTATACAGTAACAACTCCATTTGTATTACAAACATGGTACTAATGTTAGTTATAAAAACAATGTTTTTTTTCTATAAATTAAAAAATATATATAATTGACATACATTAATTCAGATCATTAAAAAATTGTACTTGAAATCAATATATACAATAAAAATCTATTTATCTTTCAATAGATTTTTATTAAAGGAATACATTTAACAATGTAAAGAAGAATTTGACACTATTGTTGTCATGTCACGTTAACATTGCAAAAAGTACTGAGTAGAGCTGCACGATTCTGGATAAAATGAGAAACACGATTTTGCTTAGAATAAAGATCACAATTCTCGGCGTAACATCATCTTCCACATTATACCAAAAAATGGGCTAAATTTACTGTTTAGTTTTTTTTAAATTCATTGAAGTGTAGTTGTTCCCAAAACATTGTGTTTGAAAGACTGCTGCGCATATATAGTGTGACATAAAATATTGCAACGACCGCCATTTTATCCTTTATCCTCTGATAAAAAATATATACCGTTATAATGTTTGGGGGTTCCAAGTAATTTTCTAGCAAAAGATACTTTTTTTAACTTGTAAGTAACAAGTGTCAGAAAAAGGCTTAGTCTTTAGGTGGTTAAACTGACCTCATTTGCAGTCCGAAGTTCATCCATTTGATCTCTAAAAGAACTGCATGATACAATGTTTCTTTTTATCTTTCAGTGCTGAGCAATGTTGTGATGCACTTTGCCAGCTGCTTTTTGTTTTTGACAGCTGTGAGCAGAGAACTGCACTTGTTACATGAAACGTGGAAATGCTGAATTAAGAATGGTCATTAAGGTAAAACATAGAGAAGTAAATCCCCCATTAGTACACGCCCCAACACAAAACTCTAAACAGTTATTACATTTGTGAAATTTCTTACAGTTTAAAGTGGAGTTTCACCCAATAATGGAACTTCTGCTTTAAGTGCTGGTGAGCCCCTGACATGCCACATTTGTCATGTCGTTTTTTGGGGGGGGAGTGGGTACCCTGTTTTGACAGGCATCCAGCTCCCACTTCCTCCCCTGGTGCTGGAAGGAAGATCACCTCTCCCACCTCCCTCCCTGCAATCTTCTGAGACACGTTAGAGGTCCCAGAAGATTGCCATTTACAGCGCAGCTCGCCCAGCTGTGAAGACACAGCTGGGCACCCACAGTTAGAATGCCGGCACCGTGGAGAGGAGCGAGGCTTCATACACCCGTATTGCTGGACCGTGGGACAGGTGAGTGTCTGATTATTAAAAGTCAACAGCTACACTTTTTGTAGCTGCTGACTTTTAAATGGGTGGAACTCCGCTTTAAGAGAGATGTCTGATTTAATTTTCAAGAAATCAGCTTTGTGATTCAAAAAATGCATCATCTTTTCTGGCAGAGAGGATCTCTTAGAACAGTGATTGCATCATATCCTCTTCTCTCTCTCTAACTGTAATCAGCCTACATTTCCCATGAATCCTTGGGATGGGAGTGAATATGGGAGGTACACTAAGCTTGTACATGTAAATGTGAACTCGCCCACTTCAACATAAATCGCACCCCTCATTCTGCAGCCAGCAAGCCATACATAACACACAGTATGATAGGTTACAGCCTTATAAATACAAAGCATTTTAATATAAATGCATAATAATATAATAATGCATTTAATAAATACATTTTAATTAAATTAATGCATTTAATATAAATGCAAACCAGTGCAGCTTGTCAGGGACCACCAGTGCATCATGTCAGGGACCACCAGTGATGCTTGTTAGGGACCACCATGTCAGGGACCTCCAGTGCTGCTCGTTAGGGACCACCATGTCAGGGACCACCAGTGCCGCTTGTCAGAGACCACCATGTTAGGGACCACCACGTCAGGAACCACCATGTCAGGGACAGCCATGTCAAAAAGAGGTTTCACCAAGAGTGGACTAGAGCGTTGCTACCATCCCATACATATATATGTAAAGAAAGGTCCCCCAAAAGAGGGTTGGGACTTTGAAGGCAACTAAGTATAAATGCAAAAACAGATTATGTATAAACGTAATATATTAAATATAATTGTAATAAGAGCCCAATGCGTTTCACAATCTTGTCCTTTCTTCAGGGGCTTTTGAACATGGAGAACAGTGTGCATCTATGAAAAAACATTAGCGTTAAGACACATAGATACAAGGGCATGTGATAAGCATTGTTGAGGGCGGAAATGCAAACAAAAATCACCCACCTAAGCATGATCCAACCACCAATCACAAAAAACAAAACAAAAACCAAATGTAACCTGGTATTGAAGAGATGTATGTTCACTGCTGGATGTCAAAGCGGGGGTAGACAGAGGAAAAGGGTCCAAACCGAAAGTTGAGGTAATCCCCTGGGACCAAGTGATAGCACTTGGTTCAAGTATTTGCTGTCAACAGGCAATCAGCGCCGGCTGTATTGTTTGCAGCACGCCCAAATATTAACATATAAATGTTCAAGAAAACAAGTAGTAGTACCTGTTTGATCAATATGAGAGAACAAAAAAATAATAAATTATAATGCAACTGATTATATCTATATTAAAACTCGATTGCATAAGTTGTATAATTAGAAAGGACAGTAATGAATAGAACGGGTTAATTTAAAAATAGCCATCAATATATAGACTGAAAGTATCTAAATATTGTCTTTCAGTCAGGGCATAAGAATTCCAAACAATTGTCATCCAGAAAACCTTATAATATTCTGTCTCATGTCCAATTAGGAGACAATAACATTCAAGCAAGCAATACTGCAATGTGCTTGATATAAACTTTATAGGGGCTAAAAAGATGCCTGCATCTGTGCAGAGCAACCTAGTAATCAGCTGTTGTGAGTTTGATTGAAAATACTAACAGTGTGTAGTGACGTCAGCAGCAGTGTAGGCGGCAACGAATCGTCCGTAAACTCTGTATGTTACTGCGCATATGTATGAAGACCTCAGAGCGAACTGCTTGCGCTAGTTGATTAATGGGAGTGTCAGTGTCTACGCCGTGAATGGTCACATCATCACTGACGTCTATCTAAGACTGGCAAGTACATGCCAGTACTTAAACGTAGTAACAACAGAGCTACGTAGCAACGTCACGGCGGAGGTTCACGTCAATAAGCCATTCCCATTACACTGCACAAAAGCGCCAACCAAAAACAGGAAGTGCCAGTACTTAAACAATACATGCCAGTACTTAACCTCCCTGGCGGTATGGTTATTTCGGATTTTAGGTGCTGAAAGCGGTACAATTATTTTGCATGGAAATTTGGCGTTTTATATTGTAGGCCTGTAATTCTTAACAATAACACACTTAAATCTGTCCACCAAAGAGTCTAGTAGATATCCCGGGTATGATGACGTTTGAAACACAAAATCATAAATTATAATATAATAAATAAATATACATAATTAAAAAAAATAATATAATAATAAAATACATTTCCCCACTATTCACTATCGCTCAATTCTGCAAGTTATTGCTGTTTTCTAGCTGGTCTAAACCCACTTTTGACGTAAAGGGACACTTTTTTGGTTGCTACGGACAATCTCCAGTTTCCACTCAGAAAGAAGAGTATATAAAATATAAAACTGCATGCAGGGTACTGGACAAAGCACTGGGGACAAAAAGGATGTGAAATAATTTCATACAGTACTGTAATCTGTAAGATTACAGTACTGTATGTGTTATGATTTTTACTTTTTTTAAAATTTGCCGCCAGACTCCGCCCCGTGCGCCGCGACGCTCGCAGGGAACGGAGCCTGGCACAGAGAAGCTTCGGAGGAGGACAAACCCCGCAGACACAGCGGGAGACATCGCAGGATCCTGGGGACAAGGTAAGTAACACCGCACCAGGATCCTGCAATGTAATCCCGAGTGTGGCTCGGGGTTACCGCTAATGGTGCTGAAATTTAACCCAGAGCCACACTCGGGAAAACCACCAAGGAGGTTAAACGTGATCACAACAAAACTGCATAGCAACGTAACATCTGGGATTGACGTCAATATGGTGTTCCCATTATGCTGGACAGAAGTGCCAGCAAAAAACGGGGAATATCACATTTGAGCCAAAAACCCAACTAATTAGATGATAAGCAAGATATATAAATGTCATGACATAAAAAAGATAATAAAAGAACCACTTGCAAATAGATAATAAAAATAAACAACTAAATGAAAATGTCATTCTTGATGTCCGGACTCAACATAGCTGATTTTATGGAGTATTTTATGCAGGCATAATCCCGATTAGAATGACATAAAGTATAAATCAATAAAAGCAAATCCAGGTCACAGAGATTAATTCTGAGAAATACAAAGGGTGGCAGGATCATGCATCGGGCAGGTAAGGGGAACAGAATGCCACCCCACCCTCGAGGGATGATGCAGTCACCATTGGCAGACACAACAAACAACGCATCCCCATATAGTGTCCCTCACTGTTGGAAAAAAGAGAGAATAAACAAAATCCATGTCTCATAATAACATATTCTGATCATGATGGTCATACAATTTATAGAATATTACAGAAAATGACTTTCTCAAAAGACATACCAAAGCATTAATAATCAATTTACATATCCTTTTCACATACACCAGAGCTAAACCCCTCAAGAAAGGGTCTATAACTGAGCACACTGTTGAGGCCCGGTGCAACAGTCGCACCTAACTCCATAATCCAGCAAGATTCTCTCTGGAGAACCTCTTTATTCCAATCTCCACCTCTCACATTTGGATGAATCCTATCAAGGATTATGAAGGAGATTTTAGGGGTTTTACCACTATGTAGGTCCATCACGTGTCTACCCAGGGGTAGGTCTGGATTGGCTGTGGTTATGCTTTTGATATGTCTTCCTGCCCTTTTTCAAAACTCAAGTTTCATTCTGCCAATGTAGAAACTATGGCACTGGCATTGCAATATATAAATCACATCCGGATTCTTGCAGTTCACAAAGTGCTGAGGTTTGAATGCTCTACCATTAGTTAGAACAATGTGAGATCTCGTATCCAAATATAGGCATATGGCACATCCCAGGTGAATGTGTCTAGGCGTTTACATGGATCTTTTCTGAATTCTCCTACAAATTCAGAGCGTACTATTTTATCTTTGAGCGATCTAGCTTTGCGAAATGTAATATTGGGGTGTGATGATATGTGAGGACAAAGGAGGGGATCAGCCTGTAAGATTTTCAAATGTTTTTGATATTTTTATGCTGATTACTAAATTTAGTTAATAATCTAGTGTATTGTGGTTTTGCAGAAATGCCTTTGTCTTTTGGGAAAAGTAGATCAGGTCTCGGTTTGTTGCAAGCCCACCTATATGCCTATTTGAGGCAGGTGTAAGATTCAATCCTCTTGAGCCTAAGGTATTGGCCATAGGGAAAAGACCGGATGAGCGATTTTGGATGGGTGCTAGACGCATGGAGGATGGAGGCTGTGGGGTGCGGGGAGGGGGCGGTGCGTCGGGACGGAGTGGAGGGGCGGTGATTGGCAGGAGCGGAGGAGGAGAGCGGACAAGGACACCTCCTTCATGGGCGGCACAGACCCAGGGACCCCTTCCACCCACAACACGTCTACTTCCTCCCTGCTCCTTTTCGGAGGACTACAACTGGGCATGTCAGACCGCTGGCCGAACTTAGGAGAGGGATAGAAGCCAGCGATCTTACAAACAGGATGTCAGCAGGCAATAACGATTTTTCAGCAAGTTCAGCAGCCTATTACAGAAGAACTACAAATCTCAGTAGAACATGGATGGCACAGTTTTTGAACGTTGGAGATCAGCAACAAGGTCATGGAAAAAAAATTTGACCGGAGTTCTGCTTTAATGCTTCTTCTAAATAAAGACCAAGGAATGAAGAAAAAAAACATAATGGAAAAGGAATGGGGAACACCTGAATATAGCTGCAATTTTGATGGCTAGGGTAAAACCTTCCTAAAACAAAATATAATCACCTATCCCATTCTATCACTTATCCCAGAAATAATTTTCTTTTATTCCTTATCTCAGGACAGTGGGCAAATAATTGCTTTATGCCCTGTTAATTAGATTCACACCCAGAACCGCTGAAAATGTATAGTGCAAATATAGCCTAATATTATAGAGCTACAGTGCATCTGGAAAGTATTCACAGCTCTTTACTTTTTCCACAATTTGTTACAGCCTTATTCCAAAATGGATTAAATTCATTATTTTCCTCAAAATTCTACAAACAATACCCCATAATGACAACATGAAAGAAGTTTGTTTGAAATCTTTGCAAAATTCATTAAAAATAAAAAAACAAAAAAAAAAATCACACGTACAGTGAGGGAAAAAAGTATTTGATCCCCTGCGGATTTTATACGTTTGCCCACTGACAAAAAAATTATCAGTCTATCATTTTATTGGTAGGTTTATTTTAACAGTGAGAGACAGAATAACAACAAATAAACACATTTCAAAAAAAGTTATAAAATGATTTGCATTTTAATGAGTGATATAAGTATTTCACCCCTTGGCAAAACATAGTTACATAGTAGGTGAGGTTGAAAAAAGACTCAAGTCTATCAAGTCCAACCTATGTGTGTGATTATATGTCATCATTACATTGTATATCCCTGTATATTGCGGTCGTTCAGGTGCTTATCTAATAGTTTTTTGAAACTATCGATGCTCCCCGCTGAGAGCACCACCTCTGGAAGGGAATTCCACATCCTTGCCCCTCTAATGCCCCGTACACACGGTCGAACATTGATCGGACATTCCGACAACAAAATCCTAGGATTTTTTCTGACGGATGTTGGCTCAAACTTGTCTTGCATACACACGGTCACACAAAATCTGATCATTCTGAACGCGGTGAAGTAAAACACGTACGTCGGGACTATAAACGGGGCAGTAGCCAATAGCTTTCATCTCTTTATTTATTCTGAGCATGCGTGGCACTTTGTGCGTCGGATTTGTGTACACGCGATCGAAAATTCCGACAACGGATTTTGTTGTCGGAAAATTTTATAGCCTGCTCTCAAACTTTGTCGGAAAATCCGATGGAAAAAGTCAGATGGAGCCCACACACGGTCGGAATTTCCGACAACACGCTCCGATCGCACATTTTCCGCCGGAAAATCCGACCGTGTGTACGGGGCATTACAGTAAAGAACCCTCTATGTAGTTTAAGGTTGAACCTCTTTTCTTCTAATTTTAATGAGTGGCCACGTGTCTTGTTAAACTCCCGAACGCGAAAAAGTTTTATCCCTATTGTGGAGTCACCAGTATGGTATTCATAAATTTAAATCATATCCCCTCTCAAGCATCTCTTCTCCAGAGAGAATAAGTTCAGTTTTCGCAACCTTTCCTCATAACTAATATCCTTCATACCTTTTTTTTAGCTTAGTTGCCCTTCTTTGTACTTGCTCCATTTCCAGTACATCCTTCCTGAGGACTGGTGCCCACTACTGCACAGCATACGCTAAGTGCTGCCGAACCAGAGTCTTGTAGAGCAGGAGAATTGACGTTTTATCTCTGGAGTTGATCCCCTTTTTAATGCATCCCAATATTCTGTTTGCTTTGTTAGCAGCAGCTTGGCATTGCATGCCATTGCTGAGCCTATCATCTACTAGGACCCACAGGTCTTTTTCCATCCTAGATTCCCCAAAAGCCACAGGGTATAGATTGCATTCATATTTTTGCCATCCAAATGCATTATTTTTCAATTTTCTACATTTGCCATGTAGTTGCCTACCCCATTAATTTGTCCAGATCTTTTTGCAAGGTTTCCACATCCTGCGGAGAAGTTATTGTCCTGCTTAGCTTAGTATTGTCCACAAATACAGAGATTGAACTGTTTACCCCATCCTCCGGGTCGTTTATGAACAAAGTAAATAGGACTGGTCCCAGCACAGAACCCTGGGGGACCCCACTACCCACCTCTGACCATTCCGAGTACTCCCCATTTATCACCACCCTCTGAACTCGCCCCTTTTGGCCAGTTTTCAATTCATGTACAAACCCTATGGTCCAATGCCAACAGACCTTATTTTGTACAGTAAACGTTTATGGGGAACTGTGTCAAATGCTTTTGCAAAATCCAGATACACCACGTCTACGGGCCTTCCTTTATCTAGATGGCAACTCACCTCCTCATAGAAGGTTTATAGAATGGTTTGGCAAGAACGATTCCTCATGAATCCATGCTGATTACTGCTAATGATACCGTTCTCGTTACTAAAATCTTGTATATGGGGGGCGTGGTCAAGCTGGCGATCTAGGCAGACGTGTGTTACTGGAGCTCTGCTCCTACCTGGTCCTCTTTATCCGTTTAATTCAGGCTAACATCTACATATTCCTTGCCAGTGCCATCAGGAACCCTCCGGGTATGCGCAAGGGCAAATCTGGCTCCGGGCGGAAGATTTTCTCCATTCCTAAAGCCTCCCTAGAGCAGCGGCAGCAGCAGCAGGCCTGTCTCACCAGCTCGCACATGGCGACACACACTCTGGCCTCAGATCCTGCCACGGTGGAGGAGGACCATTTCCTGACCCTGATGCAAGCTATCTCCGGATGTAAAACTACACTCAGGGCCAAGATTGATTCACTATAGACGGACTTTGGCCTGATGAGCCACGACATGGATAAAATCCGTGATCGACTAACTGAGACCGAGCGCCTTGTGGGTGACTCCAAGGATACCATCAGAGATCATCGAGCTTCCCTACATACCCTGCAGGTACGAATGAAGGCACTGGAATCTCGTGCGGAGGACAGTGAAAATAGAAGCAGGAGGAACAACCTGCGGGTTGTTTGCCTGCCTGAGGGCGCAGAGGGACAGGATCTGGTGGCTTTCACAGAACACATACTCCGCACCCTCCTTCCTGATGCAATGTTTTCTCCCCACTTTGCGGTGGAAAGGGCCCACAGGATGCCCCTATGCAAGGTCCATCGGGAGCACCCCCTCGTACATTCATTTTTCGCCTGCTGAACTTTCGGGACCGGGACCAGGTGCTCCAGGAGGCTAGGAAGGTGGCTGAGCTCCACTTCGATAACACGCGGCTTATGATCTTCACGGATTATTCAGTCGAAACCCAGAGGCTCCGCAGAATCCTCGCCCATGTCAAGGCTCAGCTCCGTTCAAAAAGCATCAAATACAGTATGTTTTTTCTTGCCCACCTCCGGGTGGTGGACGGGGAATCTACACGCTACTTTACTTCGCCGGAGGAGGCTTCCCAGTGGCTGGATACTCTACCAAGACCCCGGTAACTGTATGTCCTTTACTCCTGGTTTGGTTTTCTGCCTGTGTTCCGGCCTGTCTCCTCTCTCTCTCCCCTGAGTGTGGTTAGCGGTGGCCCCCGCTGTCCCGCCCTGCAGTAATGCCCTGTGATTTCCATGCTCTTGGCCTACCTCTCCTGCTCCTCATGGCTCCCACCCCTTATACTGTTTAATCCTGCAGGAGACACCTCATGGATGGTCATTGCCTGATCCTATTAGGACCACTGGCCGGAGCATGGATTCCTGTACTAATCCAGCATCCCCAAAGCTGTCTCGATCCCTGTTTATTCCCCTCTCCTTTTCTCACCGGGACTGTATACATGCGGGCTACGTTTATGGGATCCCCAAGTCTGCCGCCTGGTGATGCTGGACAGAGGGCTGCCCCCCTCCCGCCCCGCTGCATGCTTCTACTAACTTGCTAGAGACCCTCTCCTCATTCCCCTTGCCTCGGGCTGCATGGCGGGGTTTACCCGCACACTGCTGGTGGCCCTGCTGGTATCCCTCCTTATCTGCCTGCTGAGAACTGCTGCTGCGGAATGTTGGCTCTGAGGGGCCAAGTAAACTTTGCTTAGGGGGTGAGGGTGCCATGGGGAAGTGCTTGGTATGGGGGTGGCGGAAGGGTGGTCACACAGATACCTGCTAGGAGATAGGATGACACGGATGCTGCACTACTGCTGTTCACGTTTGTTATGTTCTAACCTTTTAAGTTTGTGCCCTTTGCTTATGCTAAGCAAACTCATTTAGCACTGCATATTTTGCTGGTTTCTGCTCCCTGCATCCAGGTTGGGGGCGGTAGCTCAAGGCTTACACTGACTGTATAAACATTGCCTTAGCACCCCCCGGGTCGCCATGTTTTTCTCCTTGCCCCAGAAGGAGAATTTCCTTAAGTGCTCTGGTTGAGCTAAGTTCTGGTTAAGGGAATGGGCACTCCAAGTTCCCCAACGGGGGTGGGGGGGGTCTGTTTTTTCTGTTTTTTTGTTTGTCACAATGTATGTGTTGCGGCAGTTCTCTCTGGCAGTATGCTTAGGCACAGCTTAGGATTTTATTATGTACGGTTGTCTATATAATGCATCTTGCACGTTTTACTCTCCTGACATTTTCCTGATGCAGTTTTCTATATTGCTCACATGAGGATGCTCTCCTGGAACGTCTGGGGACGTAGGCCCCTTTCACACAAGGCAGATCCTCTTCCACGGAGTCCGTCTCGGTCCGCTGGCTCAGCAGGAGATCTCCCTGTTGACCTCCGCTGAGCCAGCGGATGACAGGTCCCTCTCTGCTCACTGAGCAGGGATGGGCTTGTCAAGCGCCGCTGCTGCCTATGGAGAGATCGGACGAAAACGGGCAGCATGTCCGTTTTCATCAGATCTCACCCGATCCGATCCGCCAGTGACGGATCCGAACGTAGAGGCATCCGTCTGCTTTTAGCGGATCGGACCGGGTCGGATGTCAGTGGACATGTCTCCGCTGACATCCGTCGCTCCATAGGTTAGCATTGAGCGCCCGTTCAGGTCCGCTGTCAAAACTGACAGGCGGACCTGAAAGGTCTGACCGTGTGACAGGGGCCTTAATGACAAAGTGAAACGCTCATTGGTCTTCACATACCTTAAAAAGTATAGTCCACATGTATGTATCTTACAGGAGACACACTTAATGTGAAGTGGCCTGAAGAAGCCCTGGGTTGGGCACTACTACCATGCTACTCACTCTAGTTATGCCCGGGGGGTTAGTATACTGATCCATATATCCCTAACGTACAAATTACTGGATGTTAAAGTGGACCCAGAGGGCAGATACGTGATTTTACATGTGGTTATTGACACTATTGAATTGGTCATTCTTGGTCTGTATACAGTGGGGACGGAAAGTATTCAGACCCCCTTATATTTTTCACTCTTTGTTATATTGCAGCCATTTGCTAAAATCATTTAAGTTCATTTTTTTCCTCATTAATGTACACACACAGCACCCCATATTGACAGAAAAACACAGAATTGTTGACATTTTTGCAGATTTATTAAAAAAGAAAAACTGAAATCTCACATGGTCCTAAGTATTCAGACCCTTTGCTGTGACACTCATATATTTAACGCAGGTGCTGTCCATTTCTTCTGATCATGCTTGAGATGGGTTCTACACCTTCATTTGAGTCCAGCTGTGTTTGATTATACTGATTGGACTTGATTAGGAAAGCCACACACCTGTCTGTATAAGACCTTACAGCTCACAGTGCATGTCAGAGCAAATGAGAATCATGAGGTCAAAGGAACTGGCACTGCTCATCACCTGTCCAATACAGTCCCAATAGTGAAGCATGGTGGTGGCAGCATCATGCTGTGGGGGTATTTTTCAGCTGCAGGGACAGGGCGACTGGTTGCAATCGAGGGATTGATGAATCCGGCCAAGTACAGGGATATCCTGGATGAAAACCTTCTCCAGAGTGCTCAGGACCTCAGACTGGGCCGAAGGTTTACCTTCCAACAAGACAATGACCCTAAGCACACAGCTAAAATAACAAAGGATTGGCTTGACAACAACTTTGTGACTGTTCTTGAATGGCCCAGCCAGATTCCTGACATAATCCCAATTGAGCATCTCTGGAGAGACCTAAAAATGGCTGTCCACCAACGTTTACCATCCAACCTGACAGAACTGGAGAGGATCTGCAAGGTGGAATGGCAGAGGATCCCCAAATCCAGGTGTGAAAAACTTGTTGCATCTTTCCCAAAAAGACTCATGGCTGTTTTCGATCAAAAGGGTGCTTCTACTAAATACTGAGCAAAGGGTCTGAATACTTGGGACCATGTGATATTTCAGTTTTTTTTTAATAAATCTGCAAAAATGTCAACAATTCTGTGTTTTTCTGTCAATATGGGGTGCTGTGTATACATTGAGGAAAAAAAATGAACTTAAATGATTTTAGCAAATGGCTGCAATATAACAAAGAGTGAAAAATTGAAGGGGGTCTGAATACTTTCCGTCCCCACTGTATACCACCACCGTCCACAATGGCTCTTCTAAAGTTTTTGATTCCTCTTATTTCTGGGTACCCCACTGATAACCTTGTCATTGCTGGTGACTTCATAGTTACATAGTAGTTACATAGTAGGTGAGGTTGAAAAAAGACACAAGTCCATCAAGTCCAACCTATGTGTGTGATTATGTGTCAGTATTACATTACATATCCCTGTATGTTGCGGTCATTCAGGTGATTATCTAATAGTTTCTTGAAGCTATCAATGCTCCCCGCTGAGACCACCACCTGTGGAAGGGAATTCCACATCCTTGCCGCTCTTACAGTAAAGAACCCTCTACGTAGTTTAAGGTTAAACCTCTTTTCTTCTAATTGTAATGAGTGGCCACGAGTCTTATTAAACTCTCTTCTGCGAAAAAGTTTTATCCCTATTGTGGGGTCACCAGTACAGTATTTGTAAATTGAAATCATATCCCCTCTCAAGCGTCTCTTCTCCAGAGAGAATAAGTTCAGCGCTCGCAACCTTTCCTCATAACTAAGATCCTCCAGACCCTTTATTAGCTTTGTTGCCCTTCTTTGTACTCGCTCCATTTCCAGTACATCCTTCCTGAGGACTGGTGCCCAGAACTGGATAGCATACTCCAGGTGCGGCCGGACCAGAGTCTTGTAGAGCGGGAGAATTATCGTTTTATCTCTGGAGTTGATCCCCCTTTTAACTTCAATATGGTTCCGAACCCCTCTATGGAAAGACTGTCTCAAGGGACCGTTGTGGACTCTCCTCTGTTGCAATGGGTGTCTCTCTATGGCCTGACTGATGTCTGGCAATGGAGACACCCGACGGACAGAGTCTTCACCTGTCATTCCAGCTCTCACCGTGCTATGTCATGGATAGACCTGGTCTTTGTGAGTGGTGGGATGCTCTCCCGGGTCCGCGAGGTGGATATTCTATCAATGGGGATATCAGATCATTCCCCTATGCTGTGTAGTTTCCAAACCCAGACACCTCCTTTGGAGAGATTGTGGCGGCTGTCTCGCTACTGGATATCGGATCCCATAGTGGAGGCGGAAATCTCCACACATATAAATTACTTCTGGCTGACAAATGCAGGCACAGCCGCAGTTCATACTACATGGGATACATTCAAGGCCTATATCAGAGGTTCCTACCAGACCTCCATTTCTAAAGCCAGACATAATGCATCGGTCACACTGGCAGAGGCTGAGGCCACTGCCCAGACTCTGGAGTCCCGGTATGTGTTATCCCAGAACCCAATCACCTATCTTGATATGCAGGCTGCCTATCGTGAGGTGATGCTCCTCAGGGTATCCAAGGCAAATAAACAACACCTGGCACAGTCACAGCGCATTTTTGAGCAGGGGGGCAAGACTGGGCGGCTCTTGGCGTGGTTAGCTAAGGAGCTGCAGCCACTCTCATCCATCGCCCGAATTTGTGATGCAGACGGTGCTGTGGTGGTTGACCATAAATGCCCGGTTTGCCTCATATTATAGCGGCCTCTACTCCTCCAGGGTGGACTACTCTGGGGCAGAGCTGAGCCTATTCCTAGATCAAATCGCTTTCCCCACCCTTTCTGACACAGCCCATGAAAGCCTTGATGGCTTCATAACTGTGGAAGAGGTCCAACAAGCTCTGGGTGATGTTCAAGCTGGGAAGACCCGGGCGTGGACGGGATCCCCCCCAAATTCTACAAGCAGTATGCTGAGCAGCTAACACCTAAGCTTCATGCAATGATAGTCAAAACCTTAAAAGACGGAACGCTCCCTGCCTCTATGGCGGAGGCGGTTATAGTTGTTATACCCAAACCAGGTAAGTACCCCGAGCTGTGTACTTCTTATCGACCTATCTCATTGCTCAATGCTGATGCCAAGGTCCTCACCAAGGTCTTGGCGCGAATATTGAACGAAGTTATACTTACCCTGGTCCATGAGGACCAAACTGGTTTTATGCCGGGTAAAGGCACGGATATAAACTTACGGAGGCTTTACACGGTTCTGAGTTCTGATAAGCACCCGGCCCCCTCGGATGCAGTGGCCTTCCTAGATGCTGAAAAAGCATTTGACTCGGTTGAATGCGTTTATCTATGGGAGATCCTACTCCGCTTTGGCTTCGGCCCTAGGTTCATCTCCTGGGTGAAAGCTTTGTATGACTCCCCGAGAGCTAGAGTGTGCACTGGGTCCATTCTCTCGCCCTCTTTTTGCCTCCAGAGGGGAATGAGGCAGGGTTGCCCACTTTCCCAAGTGCTGTTTGCTCTAGCTATAGAACCAGTGGCGATCCTGTTACGCACCGCTTCTGCAGGTCAAGGAATATCCATAGGGTCGGTAGAGGAGAAGATCTCCCTCTATGCCGACGACACCCTTTTATATTTCAGAAACACTGACTCCTCACTGCGAGAAGCTCTCTCACTTATAAACTCCTTTGGCAGCATTAATTGGGAAAAATCTGTCCTGTTTGCACTACATCCCTTTTAAAGATAAGCTACCAATAGACACCCCGCTACAAATAGTCTCCCAATTTAAGTATCTGGGGGTGGTTGTCCATAGTGACGTTTCCCAGTTTATGCCACTCAACTTAGAACCTGTGTTGTCCTCCTTGACTCGGATAAGTTCCGCCTGGAGGTCCCTACCCCTCACTCCAATCGGTAGGGTCAATCTTGTGAAAATATCGGTACTACCCAAATTTATTTACCTGTTTAGACAGACCCCAGTCCCCATCCCGCTTTTGTTCTTTGGGAAATTAAACAGCCTATTAATCGCCTTTGTATGGAATGGGGTCTCCCCCAGAATAGGCACAGACTACTCTCCAGCTCCCAGTTTCTCTGGGAGGCCTGGCGATGCCCTGCTTAATCAAATACTATTGGGCTGCGGTCCAGGTGACGGTCCAATGGTGGCTGTCTGAGGAGCCAGCTAACCCTGCGGCCACCTTGGAGGCGGCGTTTCTGGGTTCCTACTCCGAACTTAGGAACCTGATCCACAGTGGCCCCCGATCTAGCCAAAACATCACCCCATCCATGGGTACTACATTGCGGGTCTGGGATGCGGTGAAGGCTAAGATAGAGAAACCTAATAATTGGTCCCCACACACTCCTTTGTGGGGGAACCCGAGACTGCCGCACTTCCGGTCCATCCGGGACCCAGTGATATGGGCCCGCTATGGTATCAAAACATTTTCAGATATTGTCTCCTCTGACGGGCTGCGGACGTTTGATGTCCTAAAGGGAGAACGCGGCTTGCCTAACTTTATGTTCTTCAGGTACATCCAGCTCCGCCATGCCTATCGGAAACAGTGCCCCCAGCGTATCACGCTGAAAGGCCACTGGGATAGAACGTATGTTGGCCCTGGCTGAGGATCTGAAACCCCTCTCGGCCCTGTATGCCAAACTTATTGGCCTGGATACCTCTGCAATTTCAGGTTGTTCTCCAAGTGGCAGGCGGACATACCTGCTCTCGCTGATGATGTCTGGGAGGAGCGCATTCAGCAATACCTCCCCCTCATGATCTCCGCAAGGGATAGGTTCACCCAGCTTAGATTTCTTCACTGTGTCTATTACTCGCCAGAATGCCTGGCTAAGATATATCCCGACAGGAGTGCCCTCTGCCCTAAATGCAATTCGGAGACGGGTTCTTTCTTTCACGTCACATAGTCTTGCCAACATCTCTAACTATTTTGGAAGGGGGTGGTGGCAGATATCAACGCTATAGGCAAGTTCCGAGTCCCTTGTCACCCGCTGCCACTACTACTGGGTATCGTAGACAACTTGCAGGCAACACAGGCTAAGAAAAAGTTTGTATTCTACACAGCATTCTACGCGAGGAAGGCGGTCCTCCTAAAACGAAAGGATCCCGCTCCCCCAACGGTGCAACAATAGAGAGCCCTAGTGGATGCAGCTTTGCCACTCTATAAACTAACCTACCTGGGCCGGAATTGCCACCAAGAAATTTGAAAAAAATCTGGGCGACATGGATTCGGGTGCGGCAGATCACTGTGGACTAAGACCTATAGGAGGGAGGTGTTCACTCCGGGGTACCCTGAGGTATTAGTGGCGGGACACTCCTGATCCCCTCCCTGTCCAAACCCCACCCCCGTGGCTGTATGCCTCTGGACCATAGTACTTATAGGTAACGGGGCCCGGGTCCCTATCCCCCCCCCCTATACTTGTCCAGTTTGGAACCATGCCTACGGATCTCCCCACTCATGGGGGCTCTTTCCCCCATCCTCTATGATATTTTGGATGTAACATGTTTTCATGATCACCTGGCTTTGCTGCATTAATTGTGGATTATAGTTTTTATGTCCCCTTGTTCTGATATCATGCTGTATTACACTTTATCAAGTAGTTTGAATCTCCTGAAGTGTAGACGACTGATAGAATGTTGACTCAAATTTTATGTTGTAGCTACCGATTGTCAACCATGTACCACTGTTCTTTTGTTTCTGAGTTATGTTATGTTTTTGTGTTCTTTAAAATAAATAAACTTTATGTTAAAAAAAAAAAAATCTTGTATATAGTCCCTTATCATCCCCTCCAAGAGCTTGCATACTATTGATGTTAGGCTAACTGGTCTGTAATTCCCAGGGATGTATTTTGGGCCCTTTTTAAATATTGGCGCTACTGGTACCATTCCAGCCAGTAGACTGTCAGTAAAAATTAGGGACAATGGTCTGGCAATTACTTGACTGAGTTCCTCTAAGTACCCTCGCATGCAAGCCATCTGGTTCCGATGATGTATTAATGTTAAGTTTCCCAAGTCTAATTTTAATTCTGTCCTATGTTAACCATTAAGGTGCTTCCTGTGATGTGTCATAAACATAAACTCTGCAGTTTTGGTTACTGAAGCCCCCCGATTCCCTCATGAAGACTGAGAAGAATAAATTCAATACCTTCGCCAGATGTCCTTCCTCATTCTTTATGGGGCCAATATGGTCTGTCCTCCCTTTTTTACTGTTTACATACTTAAAGATATTCTTGGGTTTTTTGTTGCTTTCCTCCCCTATTTGTCTTTCGTGTTCTGTCTTAGCCGCCCTAATTGCAGCCTTACATTTCTTGTTGCGTTCTTTATAAAGTCTGAATGCTGATGATGATCCCTCAAGCTTGTATTTTTTGAAGGCCTTCTCCTTTGCTTTTATATGCATTTTTACAGTGGAGTTAAGCCATTCGGGACTTTTGTTCGCTCTTTTAAATTTAGTGATGTCATCTCTCACATTCACTTGTACATTATTCTTGATATATAAGCATACCTCTCCCCCATTTTTACCCTGTCTATCCCTGCGATAAAGGGTATACCCTTGAATGGTTGCCAGCCAGTCATGAGAGCTGTTGAACCAGGTCTCTGTAATGCCCACAAAATCCAAATCCTCCTTGTACATCAGTATCTCTAGTTCACCCATCTTGTCCGCCAGGCTCCTGGCATTGGGTGAACATGCCACGTAGTTTAGACCGGTCGCATACTATCCTCTTATTGGGTGTTCCGAGATTGCAAGTAGGACTTGTTTACTATACTTACCTTGGGTTTATGTGCTTTAGTCAACCTACTACTAATGTCCCCAATACTACCCTCTGGAATATGTTCCCTGCTGACTATCTCTACCTCTGGGCTCTCCCCCCCTGTCGCCTAGTTTAAAAACCCCTTTAACTTTTTGCCCATCTTTACTCCCAGCTGATTTGCACCCTCCTCATTTAGGTGCAGTCCGTCCCTTCTATAGTACTGGTGATCGACTGAGAAGTCGGCCCAGTCCTCCAGGAACCCAAACCCCTCCTTACTACACCAGCTCTTCAGCCACTTGTGGCTCGATGTACCGCTAGTATTCCTTAGAATACTACCTTGGAGGTCCTTTTCCTCAATTTAGCTCCCAAGTCCCTAAAATCGTTCTTTAGGACACTCCATCTGCCTCTGACTTTGTCATTGGGCCAATGTGCACCATGACAGCTGGGTCTTCCCCAGCCCCTCCCAGTAATCTGTCCACCAGATCCGTGAGGTGCCGAACCCGAGTGCCCTGTAGACAACATACAGTTAGAGCTTCAGGTGTTTGTCCCCTACCATCAGAATCTGTCTTAACTTTCCCTTCGCTTCCCCCCACTCTCACTGGAGGAGTTCTTCCCCCGGCAGCTAGGAGAGTCCCTTAGCTCCAGCAGTGCTAGTCCCTGACTGGTTTCACCAATGTCACTCAATGGAGCGTACTTATTGGGATGCTCCAGCCCTATCGGCCTCCCTGGCACTTCCCCCTCTACCCTTCCTGACTGTCACCCATCTTCTTTCCTAGTGCCTGCACCTCTTTGTCTCCACCCGCCTCTGTGCTGGCCTTTGCCGGCACCTGCCGTTGTACGTTCCTGGCTCTCCTTTAGTATGGAGGAACTTCATAGTGCTGACAGTTGCTTCCCCAGATTCAGAACCTGGGCTTCCAGGGAAACAATGTGCTTACATTTTGCACAGCAGTATTCGCCCTCGATTGGATGATCAAGGAACGCATACATGCTGCAAGATGTACACCGAGTCGCATCTCCACACCCACCGGGCATCGTACCTACTAATTTAATGAGGATTGGGGATTATACCCTGTCCAGATTACCTAACATCTAGTTTCCTGACACTAATACTCAACAAGACAATACACAGGTACTCTACAAGACAATACACAGGTACTCGCTGACCCACGTGCACACACACATACAATACACAAGTACTAATGATCCACACGCACTACTCAGACAACACTCAGGTACTCACAATACACAGGTACTACCTGACACTAATACTCAATATAGCCCACGTGCACTCACAGCACTCGTGTACTTACAATACACAGGTACACACTCGCCCTACACAGGTACTTGACCCCTGTTACAACCTCTTGTTTTCAACTCTGTTTTTTTAACTAACCACTTAGTCCAGTTCCACTAACTCTGTTTTAACTCACCACTTAGTCCAGTTCCACTAACTCTGTTTTTTTAACTCACCACTTAGTCCAGTTCCACTTGGTCTAAGTTCCAGCAAGCTCAAAGATGAGCAGGCTCACAATGAGTTCTACAGAAGGTTATATAGGCCTCAAGCACCTGTGACCAATTAACCACTCCCCTTAATTGGTGGGCTGAAGGAAGCAAGGAAAAAAAAAGCAGTTTAAAAAGTGACAGAAAAAGGTGTTAAAAAGCTACAAGGAAAAGCCCCAAAAAGAACCTAAAAATGCAACCCAGCAATCACCAGCAGTCAGAAAGCAAAACTTGTTCACCCTTTCCACTCAAGGTCCCCACTGTTTAGCTTCCAACCAGCAGTCTGGCCTTTAGTTTTCAACCACCAGTCAGTGAGGTGAGGTTGAAAAAAATACACAAGTACAACCTATGTGAAAAACATGACTTAGTACTTGGTGGCAAAACCCTTGTTGGCAATCAGAGGTCAGACGTTTAAGGTAGTTGGCCATCAGGTTTGCACACATCTCAGGAAGGATTTTATCCCACTACTCTTTGCAAGTCATTAAGGTTTTGAGGCTGACTCAGCTCCCTCCACATATTTTCTATGGGAATATTGTCTGGAGATTGGCTAGGCTTGTTGCCTTGGCCGTGTGTTTTGGGTCATTGTCAAGCTGGAATACCCAGCCATGACCCATTTTCAATGCCCTTGGAAGAAGGTTCCCACCCAAGATTTGATGGCACATGGCCCTGTCCATCGTCCCTTTATTGTGATTAAGTTGTTTTGTCCCCTTAGCAGAAAAACACCCACAAAGCATGTTTCCACCTCCATATTTGACAGCGGGGATGGTGTTCCTGGGGTCATAGGCAAGATGTTTATTAGCAAACTTCAGACGGGCCTGTACATGTGCTTTCTTGAGCAGGGGGACCTTCCAGATGCTGCAGAAATTCAGTTCTTCACAGCATAGTGTGTTACCAATTGATTTCTTGTTGACTATGGTCCCAGCTGCCTTGAGATCAGTGACCAGATACTCCGTGTAGTTCTGGGTTGATTCCTCACCGTTCTCATGAACATTGAAACTCCACGATGAGAACTTTCATGGAGCCCCAGACCGAAGGAGATTGACAGTTTTTTTTGTGTTTCTTCCATTTGTGAATAATTGCACCAACTGTTGTCACCTTCTCACCAAGCTGCTTGGCGATGGTTTTGTAGCCCATTCCAGCCTTGTGTAGGTCTACAGTCTTGTCCCTGACATCCTTGGACAGCTCTTTGGTCTTGGTCGTGGTGGAGATATTGGAATCTGATTGATTGCTTCTGTGGACAGCTGTCTTTTATACGGGTAAGGTCCTTTTTTCCCCCACAAGTATAGCTTTCTTTTGGTGGTATTTGATCACCTCTGCATTTTTGGGGCTTTTTTTGCGCTATAAACAAAAAAAGCGGCAATTTTGAAAAAAACGCATTCTTTTTTTACATTTTGCTATAATATCCGCCAAAAATATATTAAAAAAAAAAACAAACATTTTTTCCCTCAGTTTAGGCCGATATGTATTCTACGTATTTTTGGTAAAAAAAAATTGCAATAAGCGTATATTGATTGGTTTGCGCAAAAGTTATAGCGTCTACAAAATAGGGAATAGTTTTATGACATTTTAATTTTTTTGTATTAGTAATGGCGGCGATCTGCGATTTTTTTTGGGGACTGCAACATTATGGCGAACACATTGGACACTTTTGACACTATTTTGTGACCATTGTCATTTATACAGTGATCAGTGCTATAAAAATGCACTGATTACTGTGTAAATGGGAGTGAAGGGGTTAACCACTAGGGGGCGATGAAGGGGTTAAGTGTGTCCTAGGGAGTGATTCTAACTGGGGGGGTGGGCTTCAAGTCACATGACAGCGATCACGGGAGCGGGGATCACTGTCATGACACAAGCCAGAACGAGGAAATGCCTTGTTTACATAGGCACTTCCCCGTTCTGAGGCTCCGTGACACGATCGCCGGGAGACCGGCGGACATCTAGTCCACTGGTCCCGCGGGCACGGTTACACTGTACGCGGCTGGCACGTGCACGCCTGCTATCCCCGACTCTTAAAGGAGACATACAGGTTTGCCCATTTGCCCACCGCTGCCATTGTGCCGACGTATATCGGCGTGCAGCGGTCGACAAGTGGTTAAAATACAAATCAATTTATAGCTTTTTGAAATGCGTTTTTATGGATATTTTTGTTCTGTTTCTCACTGTTAAAATAAACCTACCATAAAAAAATTATAGACTGATCATTTCTTTTATATGAAGAGGGCAGAGACAGTCAACCCTTTGCACCACATCCCATAGAGAAATACACAAAAGAAGGGGGAATGGGGTAAAATTTATTTTACCCCATTCCCCCTTCTATAGTCTATTTGATCATATCTTTGTCAGTGGGCAAACGTACAAAATCAGCAGGGGAACAAATACTTTTTTCCCTCACTGTACATAAGTATTCATTCACTCAAAATTGAGCTCAGGTGCATCCCGTTTCCACTGATCATCCTTGAGGCCGGGTTCACAATGGTATGACAGACGCTCCGACATTGGGAGCTCATGTCCATGATGTGTGAAAATCAATGTTTCCCTATGGGAGCCGTCTTCACTGGTCCAACACAAGTCGGTCTGACTTTGAAAATGTTCCCTTGAGACTCTTGAGAGGGGATATGATTTCATACAGGGATACACAATGTAATACTGACATATAATCACACACATAGGTTGGACTTGATGGACTTGTGTATTTGTTTTCAGCCTCACCTACTATGTAACTATGTAACCATGTATAGGAACAGAAGAGGGTGCTCTCATAGTGTAATAAAGTTTTTTTGTTAGAATAAAATCATTCCTCTAATACATTGCATTCACTTGTTTAAAGATGAAAACTTGCAATAAAACCAGGAAATGTTCCACAGACCGGAAATTATGTCACCGCGTAGTCCCCCAGTGCTTTTCACTAGCCAATCAGACGTCCTCAGGGGTGGGTATTTCCAGTTGTCCAGCCTCTATTTATACAGCACTCCCCGCCTACTATACCCAAATTACTCATCTCTATATTTCCCTATGCACCTTGCACCCTAAGATTGCCGCCTACCTCACTTCCTGTTTGGGTGTATAGGCTTCAATATTCGGTTTACTATGGCACTTTCGCCCTTACTTTACTGTGATCTAAATTCTGCTAATAGTATGTTCCTTAAATGAAGTGAACCAGCTATTGAATTATATCTTATGTTGTTGATATATTATTATATGTAAATAGGAGTCAGTGTACATATATAAATATATAAAGAACAGTGTGAATCCCAGATTAAGCTAACAGTGGACTTCCGCCCACCTCACTTCCTGTTTGGGCATTTCGGCTTCAGTGCTGTATTTACTATGGCATATCTGCCCTAACTAAGCTGGATTACCTACTCTCATATCAGTGTTTATTAGAATAAAAGTGTGTATTATTGGTTTTATTTACAGATTAAACCTGTTAGGCTTCATGAAACTACAGTATTCATTAGTGTTTTCCTACAGTGATCTATGTGTGCGCACAGCGCCTTCTGGTGTTTGTACTTGATTTTACTGCAGGTTTTTAGCTTTAAACAAGTGAGTACAATGTTTTAGACTAGAGGAATACTTTTATTTTAATACAATTTTACACTATGCAAGCCCCCCCCCCCCTTCTATTCCTATACATGGTGGATGTGGCATGAGGAGTTGAGGCCAAGAGAAATTTCTGGTGGAGTGGTGAAGGAGAGGTTCTGTGTATCATTCTGAAAAGACCTTGGAGGGGAATATACACAAGCCTGGGAGACTTTGTTGCTGAAAAGCACAAAATCAAAAGATTCCAGTGAGTGACACTGGGCAACAGAGCAAAGCGTGCAGCACTGTAAAGCAGGAATAGTAGCACAGAAGCACTTTCTATTGGAGCACCTTATGAAGTCAAATTTTGGAGCACTTTAACCACTTGACGACCGCCTCACGCCGATGTACGTCGGCAAAGTGGCACGGACAGGCAAAATCACGTACAGTGTACGTGATTTGCCTTCCGCGGGTGGGGGGTCCGATCGGACCCCCCCCCGGTGCCCGAGGCGGTCGTCTTTTGTCCAGCGGCGATCGGTGATGAGGGGGAGACCATCCGTTCGTGGCCCCCCCCTCGCGATCGCCGCCGGCCAATGAGAATCTTCCTTTGCTGCTGTATGCTAAACAGCAGCAAAGGAAATGATGTCATCTCCCCTCGGGTCGGTATTTTCCGTTCCGGCCCGAGGAGAGAAGACATCAATGTGAGTGCACCAACACACACACACACAGTAGAACATGCCAGGCACACAAAACACCCCGATCCCCCCCCCGATCGCCCCCCGATCCCCCCCCAATCACCCCCCCCCCCCTGTCACAAACTGACACCAGCAGTTTTTTTTTTTTTTTTTTTTTTTTTTTTCTGATTACTGCATGGTGTCAGTTTGTGACAGTTACAGTGTTGGGACAGATACTGTTACCCCCCTGTAGGTCCAGGGTACCCCCCTAACCCCCCCTAATAAAGTTTTAACCCCTTGATCACCCCCCCTCACCAGTGTCACTAAGCGATCATTTTTCTGATCGCTGTATTAGTGTCGCTGGTGACGCTAGTTAGTGAGGTAAATATTTAGGTTCGCCGTCAGCGTTTTATAGCGTCAGGGACCCCCCTATACTATCTGATAAATGTTTTAACCCCTTGATTGCCCCCTAGTTAACCCTTTCACCACTGATCACCGTATAACCGTTACGGTTGACGCTGGTTAGTTTGTTTATTTTTTATAGTGTCAGGGCACCCGCCGTTTATTACCGAATAAAGGTTTAGCCCCCCGATCACCCGGCGGTGATATGCGTCGCCCCAGGCAGCGTCAGATTAGCGCCAGTACCGCTAACACCCACGCACGCAGCATGCGCCTCCCTTAGTGGTATAGTATCTGATCGGATCAATATCTGATCCGATCAGATACTATACTAGCGTCCCCAGCAGTTTAGGGTTCCCAAAAACGCAGTGTTAGCGGGATCAGCCCAGATACCTGCTAGCACCTGCGTTTTGCGCCTCCGCCCAGCCCACCCAAGTGCAGTATCGATCGATCACTGTCACTTACAAAACACTAAACGCATAACTGCAGCGTTCGCAGAGTCAGGCCTGATCCCTGCGATCGCTAACAGTTTTTTTGGTAGCATTTTGGTGAACTGGCAAGCACCAGCCCCAGGCGTCAGGTTAGCGCCAGTACCGCTAACACCCACGCACGCAGCATACGCCTCCCTTAGTGGTATAGTATCTGAACGGATCAATATCTGATCCGATCAGATCTATACTAGCGTCCCCAGCAGTTTAGGGTTCCCAAAAACGCAGTGTTAGCGGGATCAGCCCAGATACCTGCTAGCACCTGCGTTTTGCGCCTCCGCCCGGCCCAGCCCACCCAAGTGCAGTATCGATCGATCACTGACACTTACAAAACACTAAACGCATAACTGCAGCGTTCACAGAGTCAGGCCTGATCCCTGCGATCGCTAACAGTTTTTTTGGTAGTATTTTGGTGAACTGGCAAGCACCAGCCCCAGGCAGCGTCAGATTAGCGCCAGTACCGCTAACACCCACGCACGCACCGTACACCACCCTTAGTGGTATAGTATCTGATCGCATCAATATCTGATCCGATCAGATCTATACTAGCGTCACCAGCAGTTTAGGGTTCCCAAAAACGCAGTGTTAGCGGGATCAGCCCAGATACCTGCTAGCACCTGCGTTTTGCCCCTCCGCCCGGCCCAGCCCACCCAAGTGCAGTATCGATCGATCACTGTCACTTACAAAACACTAAAAGCATAACTGCAGCGTTCGCAGAGTCAGGCCTGATCCCTGCGATCGCTAACAGTTTTTTGGTAGCGTTTTGGTGAACTGGCAAGCGCCAGCGGCCTAGTACACCCCGGTCGTAGTCAAACCAGCACTGCAGTAACACGTGGTGACGTGGCGAGTCCCATAAGTGCAGTTCAAGCTGGCGAGATGGCAAGCACAAGTAGTGTCCCGCTGCCACCAGAAAGACAAACACAGGCCCGTCGTGCCCATAATGCCCTTCCTGCTGCATTCGCCAATCCTAATTGGGAACCCACCGCTTCTGCAGCGCCCGTACTTCCCCCATTCACATCCCCAACCAAATGCAGTCGGCTGCATGAGAGGCATTTTTATGTCCTCCCGAGTACCCCTACCCAGCGAACGCCCCCAAAAAGATGTTGTGTCTGCAGCTAGCGCGGATATAGGCGTGACACCCGCTATTATTGTCCCTCCTGTCCTGACAATCCTGGTCTTTGCATTGGTGAATGTTTTGAACGCTACCATTCACTAGTTGAGTATTAGCGTAGGGTACAGCATTGCACAGACTAGGCGCACTTTCACAGGGTCTCCCAAAATGCCATCGCATTTTGAGAGACCCGAACCTGGAACCGGTTACCGTTATAAAAGTTAGTTACAAAAAAAGTGTAAAAAAAAAAAAAATATGAAATAAAAAAAAATAGTTGTTTTATTGTTCTCTCTCTCTCTATTCTCTCTCTCTATTGTTCTGCTCTTTTTTACTGTATTCTATTCTGCAATGTTTTATTGTTATTGTTATTATGTTTTATCATGTTTGTTTTTCAGGTGTGTAATTATTTACACTTTACTGTGCTTTATTGTTAACCATTGTTAACCATTTTTTTGTCTTCAGGTACGCCATTCACGACTTTGAGTGGTTATACCAGAATGATGCCTGCAGGTTTAGGTATCATCTTGGTATCATTCTTTTCAGCCAGCGGTCGGCTTTCATGTAAAAGCAATCCTAGCGGCTAATTAGCCTCTAGACTGCTTTTACAAGCCGTGGGAGGGAATGCCCCCCCCCCCACCGTCTTCCGTGTTTTTCTCTGGCTCTCCTGTCTCAACAGGGAACCTGAGAATGCAGCCGGTGATTCAGCCAGCTGACCATAGAGCTGATCAGAGACCAGAGTGGCTCCAAACATCTCTATGGCCTAAGAAACCGGAAGCTACGAGTATTTCATGACTTAGATTTCGCCGGATGTAAATAGCGCCATTGGGAAATTGGGGAAGCATTTTATCACACCGATCTTGGTGTGGTCAGATGCTTTGAGGGCAGAGGAGAGATCTAGGGTCTAATAGACCACAATTTTTTCAAAAAAGAGTACCTGTCACTACCTATTGCTATCATAGGGGATATTTACATTCCCCGAGATAACAATAAAAATGATTAAAAAAAAAAATATGAAAGGAACAGTTTAAAAGTAAGATTAAAAAAGCAAAAAAATAATAAAGAAAAAAAAAAAAAAACACCCCTGTCACCCCCTGCTCTCGCGCTAAGGCGAACGCAAGCGGCGGTCTGTCGTCAAACGTAAACAGCAATTGCACCATGCATGTGAGGTATCACCGCGAAGGCCAGATCGAGTGCAGTAATTTTTCCAGTAGACCTCCTCTGTAAATCTAAAGTGGTAACCTGTAAAGGCTTTTGAAGGCTTTTAAACATGTATTTATTTTGTTGCCACTGCACGTTTGTGCGCAATTTTAAAGCATGTCATGTTTGGTATCCATGTACTCGGCCTAAGATCATCTTTTTTATTTCATCAAACATTTGGGCAATATAGCGTGTTTTAGTGCATTAAAATTAAAAAAAGTGTGTTTTTTCCCCAAAAAATGCGTTTGAAAAATCGCTGCGCAATTACTGTGTGAAAAAAAAAAATGAAACACCCACCATTTTAATCTGTAGGGCATTTGCTTTAAAAAAATATATAATGTTTGGGGGTTCAAAGTAATTTTTTTGCAAAAAAAAAAAACTTTTTCATGTAAACAATAAGTGTCAGAAAGGGCTTTGTCTTCAAGTGGTTAGAAGAGTGGGTGATGTGTGACATAAGCTTCTAAATGTTGTGCATAAAATGCCAGGACAGTTCAAAACCCCCCCAAATGACCCCATTTTGGAAAGTAGACACCCCAAGCTATTTGCTGAGAGGCATGTCGAGTCCATGGAATATTTTATATTGCGACACAAGTTGCGGGAAAGAGACAAATTTTTTTTTTTTTTTTTTGCACAAAGTTGTCACTAAATGATATATTGCTCAAACATGCCATGGAAATATGTGAAATTACACCCCAAAATACATTCTGCTGCTTCTCCTGAGTACGGGGATACCACATGCGTGAGACTTTTTGGGAGCCTAGCCGCGTACGGGACCCCGAAAACCAAGCACCGCCTTCAGGCTTTCTAAGGGCGTGAATTTTTGATTTCACTCTTCACTGCCTATCACAGTTTCGGAGGCCATGGAATGCCCAGGTGGCACAAAACCCCCCCAAATGACCCCATTTTGGAAAGTAGACACCCCAAGCTATTTGCTGAGAGGTATAGTGAGTATTTTGCAGACCTCACTTTTTGTCACAAAGTTTTGAAAATTGAAAAAAGAAAAAAAAAATGTTTTTTCTTGTCTTTCTTCATTTTCAAAAACAAATGAGAGCTGCAAAATACTCACCATGCCTTTCAGCAAATAGCTTGGGGTGTCTACTTTCCAAAATGGGGTCATTTGGGGGGGTTTTGTGCCACCTGGGCATTCCATGGCCTCCGAAACTGTGATAGGCAGTAAAGAGTGAAATCAAAAATTTTCACCCTTAGAAATCCTGAAGGCAGTGATTGGTTTTCGGGGTCCAGTACGCGGCTAGGCTCCCAAAAAGTCCCACACATGTGGTATCCCCATACTCAGGAGAAGCAGCTAAATGTATTTTGGGGTGCAATTCCACATATGCCCATGGCCTGTGTGAGCAATATATCATTTAGTGACAACTTTATGAAAAAAAAAAAAAAAAAAAATAAAAGTGTCACTTTCCCGCAACTTGTGTCAAAATATAAAATATTCCATGGACTCAATATGCCTCTCAGCAAATAGCTTGGGGTGTCTACTTTCCAAAATGGGGTCATTTTGGGGGGTTTTGTGCCATCTTGGCATTCCATGGCCTCCGAAACTGTGATAGGCAGTGAAGAGTGAAAGCAAAAATTTACACCCTTAGAAATCCTGAAGGCGGTGATTGGTTTTCGGGGCCCCGTACGCGGCTAGGCTCCCAAAAAGTCCCACACATGTGGTATCCCCATACTCAGGAGAAGCAGCTAAATGTATTTTGGGGTGCAATTCCACATAGGCCCATGGCCTGTGTGAGCAATATATCATTTAGTGACCACTTTTTGTAAATATTTTTTTTTTTTTTTTTTTTGTCATTTTTCAATCACTTGGGACAAAAAAAATAAATATTCAATGGGTTCAACATGCCTCTCAGCAATTTCCTTGGGGTGTCTACTTTCCAAAATGGGGTCATTTGGGGGGCTTTTGTACTGCCCTGCCATTTTAGCACCTCAAGAAATGACATAGGCAGTCATAAACTAAAAGCTGTGTAAATTCCAGAAAATGTACCCTAGTTTGTAGACGCTATAACTTTTGCGCAAACCAATAAATATACGCTTATTGACATTTTTTTTACCAAAGACATGTGGCCGAATACATTTTGGCCTAAATGTATGACTAAAATTTAGTTTATTGGATTTTTTTTAGAACAAAAAGTAGAAAATATCATTTTTTTTCAAAATTTTCGGTCTTTTTCCGTTTATAGCGCAAAAAATAAAAACCGCAGAGGTGATCAAATACCATCAAAAGAAAGCTCTATTTGTGGGAAGAAAAGGACGCAAATTTCGTTTGGGTACAGCATTGCATGACCGCGCAATTAGCAGTTAAAGCGACGCAGTGCCAAATTGGAAAAAGACCTCTGGTCCTTAGGCAGCATAAAGGTCCGGGGCTCAAGTGGTTAAGCACAATGACACTTTGCAAGACAGATATATAATTATATTTATATTTTTTGTGTGTTTTAATTTTCTTGGATTGCATTGGGGCATATGTTTTGTGGATTTTTTGCACAAAGTATTTATTTGCCTATTTGAAGTATATATTGCGTTTGTGGCAGCATGATAGGGATAGCGCTGTAAATAGTTTAAAGTGATTGTAAAGTCTTGTTTTTTTTCCCTATAAAGATAACAAATGTGTTATACTTACCTGCTCTGTTGCAGTGGATTTGCACAGAGCCGCCCAGATCCTCCTTTCTTCTGGTCCCTCTTTGGCTCTACTGGCCCATCCCTCCTGTTCAGTGCCCCCACAGCAAGCAGCTTACTATGGGGGCACCCGAGCTGAATCAGAGCTCACTGTGTCCATTTAGACAAGGAACCCTGGCCCTGCCCCCTCTCTCCCCTGATTAGCTAGCTGACTTTGATTATGTCTCAGCCAATCAGGAGGGGGGAAATCTCGGACGCCTGAGACACTGGTGGACATCGCTGGACAGAAAGGGACCTCAGGTAACTGTTAGGGGGGCTTGGCATAGAATGCATTAAGATAAAAAGCCTTCTGCCTTTGCAACCCCTTTAATGTTGCAGAAGAATTGCATTCTTCCCTTACTCTTGCTCAGAAGTCTGTTCATGATCCTGGAGAAAGTTGAAATGGATATTTTTTGAAGAGGCCAGTTGTATTTTTATAATGTAAGTCCAAGTGTATTATCCAGGGGGATTCAACAGAAAGTAAGGATCTCACTATTGTTAAAAATGGTCAGTTGCGCTTATATTAACCTCATATTCCCATAAAAAATGAAGGATGAAATATGTTTCTAATAGTATCATTAAATTCCCATAAGGGTGGTGAAAATAAGAGTGGTAAAATAAAGGGTGAAATTCCACTTCCAATATAAATAGTGAATAATCATTAATGAATAAACTAATCCCACATATATGTGCTATTAAAAATGTGAAGTGGTAATAATAAGAAATAGGATTACCACTTATATTAATAACAGTGAATATAAATAAATTACAACTGGGCGATTACACCATAAGTGTGCTAGTAAAAAGTCACGTGGCAGTGACGTAACATGTAGGAGAAGCCTGTGACGCCCAGCATATGCAGTGTGTGAGTTGGCGGCGCTGAAGGTAGAGCTGTGCCGCAGAGCTCTTGCAGCCTGATCAATATACAAGCGATCCTATCCTGAATGAGTTTGTGAGTGAGAACACCTTATTTGTAGTATAATATCCAATGTATCATTAATATCTGCGCAATGGATTGTTAATTTCTCTCCCTATATGTTTGGAATCTGAGAGGAGAAGTGATTTATAGTGAAGAAAAAGCGCAAGAAGCTACAAGTAACATTGACAACAGCACAACCTGGCAGAGGATTTATCGGCGTATAACACACGCCGGCGTATAACACGCACCCCAAGTTTAGGAGGGAATTTTAAGGAAAAAAACTTTTAGGAGGAAAGTTTAAGGAAAAAAACTTACATTTAAATGCCCATCAATGCAGCCTCATCAGTGTCCATCTGCAGCCTTGTCAGTGTCCATCTGTAGTGTTGTCCCCCATTGCAGCCTTGTCCCCATTGCAGCCTTGTCCCCATTGCAGCCTTGTCCCCATTGCAGCCTTGTCCCCCAATGCAGCCTTGTCCCCCATTGCAGCCTTGTCCCCCATTGCAGCCTTGTCCCCCATTGCAGCCTTGTCCCCCATTGCAGCCTTGTCCCCCATTGCAGCCTTGTCCCCCATTGCAGCCTTGTTAGTGTCCATCTGTATACTTGTACCCGATTGCAGCCTTGTCAGTGTCCCTCTGTAGACTTGCACTGTGTTGTTTGCATCTTTGAAAATGGCGCTGCCGTTCTCGGCAGCTTTCGGCCATTCTCGGCGGCTCTCGGCCGCTTTCGGCCATTCTCGGACGCTCTCGAACGCACTCGGCGGCTCCCGCGGGACTGCGAGAGGCACCGAGAATTGCCGAAAGCGACCGAGAGCCGCCGAGAATGGCCGAAGGCGGGCGAGAGCCGCCGAGAATGGCCGAAGGCGGCCGAGAACGGCGGCCCCATTTTCAGTCGCCGAGAAAAGCTAAAAGCCGCTGAGAGCAGCCGAAAAGCTTACAATCGGCGGGGGATCGGCGTATAACACGCACCCACGATTTTCAGGGGAAAAAAGTGCGTGTTATACGCCGATAAATACGGTAATCTTCTCCACTGTACACATAAAAGTGCTTTTCTTGCTATGTGTGTCCCTGTTGGAGTTCTTGCAAGGGGATTTCAGAGTCAGATTTTTTTTTTTTTTATCATTGTTAAATTGGATTCTGAAGCGTGGTATTCTATATTTCTCCCTCTTTGTTGTCTGTACACCTATCCCTACTGTTTTTTCACTTCATATTATTGGCACCAAAGTGGTTAGAACTCCTCTTGTGTTGTTGCATTAAAGGAGTTCTGGGTTTTAATTACCCCTGCGTGGAATCTGCAAGTTCTCCCTGTATTTGTTTGAGTTTCCCTGAGGTACTGCAACAGTGAATACGCGAATATCTTCCCTGTAGGGTGATGGTTTTTTTCTAGTTAGGTACGTCTGGTGTTTGACTATGGTAGGCAGTTTTGATCATAGGCTCCTACAAAGGAAGGAACTAATCTTAATGTTGTCTGTAATGCATTTCAATGCAAGGTTGTAGGCTGCCATTGCCTGACTCTCTGAAGCAGTAATGTTAAGAAGGAAAGTGGATCGTGCTGTGCAAGTGTGCACTACTCTGAAACTGATAATGCTCTGGCATTTAGACAGACAGTCTTCAGAGCTTGATAAATGCATCTGTCGTCACATTCCTTAAAAATGGAAAAATCACTTAGAGAGTGAACCTTTCCTTTGCCCATGTTGGTTAAAGAATCAAAACCCAGTTTGAACCCTCTTATTACTGTAAATCGTTTAGGCTGCAGTAATAAATGTTTTTGTTTTTTGTTTTTTTGTTTTTTTTTACTTTTTGCTGTGTCAGTCAAGTGCTGCAGCAAGGTTTAATAATGCTATGCTGCCAGCAGATAGGAGCGGTGAACATGCTCATACAAAGGCAGCAGCCCAGCTCTATGTTATAGCACTCCCCAACAGAGAGCTGCTATCATTCTGAGCAGTGCTGATGATCAGAGAGTGCTCAAAAGAGTATGTAAAAGGGGAGCAAAATTACTTTGGGCACACCTTTATGGGGTTGCCTCCGCTTTTCCCTAGGTATTTAAACTATTTTAGCTTTGTTTTAATATGCAATGCAATTTAAGGGACGATGTCCCTTTTAAATATCCCTGCTCACCTGTGAGCAGGTAGGGATGGGCCAATAGGATTTGGTGCAATTTGCTGGAAGCAGTGGGGCTCAGTATATAAAGGGCCAACTGTCCCAGGATTCTTGCTGCCGGTCAAGGGATTTGTTTTAGGAAGAGCTACCCACCCTCCCTAACATTGCATGCAATTTATGTGTTAAGTCGCCTTGCATTTAAGGGGGACTTGTTTTTATAAAGTTGATGAAATGTAATTTGCTTGAGTCATTATGGCTAAGCAATTTTGTGAATTATTATTATTATATAGGGTTTATATAGCGCCAACAGTTTGCGCAGCGCTTTACAACCTCAGGGCAGACAGTACAGTTACAATACAAATTAATAGGGGAGGAATCAGAGGGCCAAGTGGGAGAAGGGAGGGTCAAGTGGAAACGAAAGGTAATAACTGTGGGGGGTGAGCCGATGGAGAAAATGAAAATACAGTTGTTAGGTGTGGGTAGGGTAGGCTTCTCTGAAGAGAAGCGGAGTTCAATTCCATGTCAGAAAGCTGGGCGTTTGCTTGTGTGTAAAAGCAGCTATCTGATTCTGCTAGTGTTGCCAGAACAGTGGGTTTTTTTTTGTTTTTGTTTTTTCAGCACTTCGCTGATAAACAAAAAGGAAAAAAGAAGCATGTTTATTATTGTATGTGCACCCAGCAGCATGTAATCACCTTGTACTTATATACCCACCTTTCCTTGTGCTGCTCCATTAGGCTGCCAGGGTATGTGAGAGCCTGTGACTCACTCCCTCTCTTTCCCATGCGACAGGATTAGGTGTCTCGTGATTGGCCCAGAGATGTCACATGGATTTGGAGGAGGAGGCCATAGTCCTGTGTAAGCTCCAAACTAACTTAAAACTTTACTTTTTCCCCTGGTCCTGACAGCCAAAGGGAGTAGTGCAGGAGTTAGGAAAGGTGAGTACATGCTGCTTGGGGAGGGGGGAAGTTGGGTGAGCCTGTTACATTGCCTCGCATAGGCAAAATAAAAGATCACTTTAAAGGGGCCCACACAGAGTTATATATTTTTTTAATGTTATTTTATTAATTTAAAAAAAAGGTGTTTTTCACTTACTTTATACCAAACAAAGCTGTGAATGGTAAGGCAAAGAAGTTGTTGGTCTGTGGGTAGCAGAGACATAAAGGACAGTTTCGTAGTGGCCTTGATTTGTATCGTTTTTTTTTTTTGTTTGTTTTTTTTATCACACAGTATCAAATAATGTATAACAAGGGGGGCATGTTTAATTAATTTGTATATTTTTTTTTTATCTGTACTAGGACTTGAAACAACGCCTGGGTCATCATCTTCAAATTTCAGATTTACTAATAAAACCAGTGCAAAGAATAATGAGATACCAGCTACTTTTAAAGGTAAGACATCTTAATATAGTAGGAAGTTTTAAACTGAACCACAACACAATATGTTTGTACAGGTCACTTAACATAAACGGGTCTGCATTTGTATGCCAGTTATAAGTGTATGAAAATTATTTTATAGTGGCTTTATTTTTATTTTTTTATTTTCTTTATTATTTCTATAAAAATGTTTTCTTCAGGGTTGAACTAAGGCCAAGAACATTACTTATACTTTAACTCTTTATTGCATCATGAGTGAAGGTAAAATAAATCTTACAGTAAACTGTTTCCTTTACCAGTACAGTGTAACTCCGTTATCAGTACTAACATGAATGCAGTCTGAACACAACATATAATTTTGACTGAACCATTTGGAAATGCATGTCATAAAACTTTCATATTTGCACATTATGCCAAACAGATTCTGTAAATTATTCTTCTAGTTTTGAAATCTGCAGAACCATTTTGTTTCCATTGATGCCTAGATGCTTAGAATAAATGTATGAGCATACTATTTCCATACTTAAAAAAATATTTAAAGGGCTTATATCTAATTTTTGTAACTTTTTTCTATTAAATTCCCTGCATAAATTGTGATTATATTCTGATAAATTACATAGTTACATAGTAGGTGAGGTTGAAAAAAGACACAAGTCCATCAAGTCCAACCTATGTGTGTGGTTATATCTCAGTATTACATTGTATATCCCTGTATGTTGCGGTCATTCAGGTGATTATCTAATAGTTTCTTAAAGCTATCAATGCTCCCCTCTGAGACCACCGCCTGTGGAAGGGAATTCCACATCCTTGCCGCTCTTACAGTAATGAACCCTCTACGTAGTTTAAGCTTAAACCTCTTTTCTTCTAATTGTAATGAGTGGCCACGAGTCTTATTAAACTCTCTTCTGCGAAAAAGTTTTATCCCTATTGTGGGGTCACCAGCTGATGCGGCTCTCTAATTAGGCGAAATAGGCGGTGGCCTCAGGCCTCGCAGTCATAGAGGCCTCGCACAGCTGGCTAGTTTACCTAATTAGAGAGCCGCCCCTTCCAGCAGCAGAGATCTCCGCCATCACACAGTCCTGTATCCCCTCACTTTGCTACAGGGAGAGATACGGGCTGCGAGTGAGACATGTGATCGGAGCTCCGGATCACAAACAGGGAGAGCCGCTCAGTAGAGCTCTGACAGACCTCCCCCCTCCCCCTGCTGCCTGCACAGCCAGACAGAAAAGGAGAGAGAGCTTCTGCTCCTCCTCCCGCCCTCTCCTCCTGTGTCTGCCCCGCCCACTCTCCTCGGCAATGTTCTTTGTTCTGCCTCAGAGAAGGGGATGTGTGGGCGGGAAGATTCAAGCTGAAGCCCAGCAAAGAGAAAAGGACAAGGGGAGTCTGATCCATCCATCCATTCATCCAGTCCCTCCTGCCTCCCAGTGAGTACACTGATGTAGGGGATGCTCTTCCTTCACTTCTGTCTCCACCCCCTTCTCTTTCTATCTTTCCTTCCTTCTACCTTTCCTTCCATCTATCTTTCTTTCTTTCCTTCCATCTATATCTATCTATCTATCTATCTATCTATCTATCTATCTATCTATCTATCTATCTATCTATCTATCTATCTATCTATCTATCTTTCCTTCCTTCCATCTTTCTTTCTTTCCTTCCTTCTTTCTTTCTTTCCTTCCATCTTTCTTTCTTTCTTTCCTTCCATCTTTCTTTCTTTCTTTCCTTCCATCTTTCTTTCTTTCTTTCTTTCCTTCCATCTTTCTTTCTTTCCTTCCATCTTTCTTTCTTTCCTTTCTTTCTTTCTTTCTTTCTTTCTCTCTTTCTCTCTCTCTTTCTCTCTTTCTTTCTCTCTTTCTTTCTTTCTTTCTTTCTATCTATCTATCTATCTATCTATCTATCTATCTATCTATCTATCTTTCTTTCTTTCTTTCTTTCTTTCCTTCCATCTTTCTTTCTTTCTTTCTTTCCATATTTCTTTCTTTCCATCTTTCTTTCTTTCTTTCTTTCCATCTTTCTTTCTTTCTTTCTTTCTTTCTTTCCTTCCATCTTTCTTTCTTTCTTTCTTTCTTTCTTTCTTTCTTTCTTTCTTTCTTTCTTTCTTTCTTTCTTTCTTTCTTTCTTTCTTTCTTTCTTTCTTTCTTTCCTTCCATCTTTCTTTCTTTCTTTCTTTCTTTCTTTCTTTCTTTCCATCTTTCTTTCTTTCCATCTTTCTTTCTTTCTTTCTTTCTTTCTTTCTTTCTTTCTTTCTTTCTTTCTTTCTTTCTTTCTTTCTTTCTTTCTTTCTTTCTTTCTTTCTTTCTTTCTTTCTTTCTTTCTTTCTTTCTTTCTTTCCATCTTTTCTTTCTCTCTTTCTTTCCATCTTTTCTTTCTCTCTTTCTTTCCATCTTTTCTTTCTCTTTCTTTCCATCTTTTCTTTCTCTCTTTCTTTCCATCTTTTCTTTCCCTCTTCCTTCCTTCCTTCCTTCCTTCCTTCCTTCCTTCCTTCCTTCCTTCCTTCCTTCCTTCCTTCCTTCCTTCCTTCTCCACCCATCCCCCTTTTATTTCTCTCTTTGTGACAGCCTACCAGAATAGGTAGGATCTGTGAGAGCAACTTTCCTGTGCAGCTCTGCTTGAGGAAAATATATCTTTATTATGCCCACTCACCTACCCCCTGTACTGTTCACTCCCCTATACTGTACCCTCCTAATACAGTTCATTTTCATCCCTTGAATTTTTTTTTTCCCATTATGGGATTGAGTGGGGCCTCATGTCTAAGTTTTGCCTAAGGCCTCACAAAGTCTAGAGCCGCCTCTGGTCACCAGTACAGTATTTGTAAATTGAAATCATATCCCCTCTTAAGCGTCTCTTCTCCAGAGAGAATAAGTTCAGCGCTCGCAACCTTTCCTCATAACCAAGATCCTCCAGACCCTTTATTAGCTTTGTTGCCCATCATGGACAGAAATTTTAAAAAACTTGCATTTGTCACTTTGAAAAAAACATTGTGATACCAGGCTAGTCATATCTAGTAATTTCTAGTCACTTCTGGGCAGACCTTAAAACCAAATAAAGAGTAAGCACATTGATCTAGTGCATTATCCAACAACACTATTCAGTAGCAAAGTAAAATATTGCACTTACATTATGTGGGTATATGCAAGGCTTCATTGAACCAGTGACTCTACTAAATGAAACGCAGTCATTTGCATTCCAAGCAGGTAGACTGGGGAATAGGTGATGGCAAGAAATTTCGGGTTGGGCCTGAGAAAGGGTAACCCCACCTCCAAAGCATGTTGCTGTGATGACCATTAGTCTAAGTTCGCACTGATGCGGTGCTGGACATTGCATGTAATTCGCACAGGAATCGCAGCACATTAATGTGCAAAATACATGCAGTGTCTCTGGGTGCAATTTGAGCCATTGGTTTGGATGGCTCAAATCACACCGCATTCTCACCAACCTCGTGCAGGAGCCCTTTTTTATCCACACCAGAATCAAATGGCATGGGTGTTGAAATCGCAGTGTGTTTTGCAAACTGATTTTGGGGTGTAGTTAACACAGAGAATTTGCTATAAATTTTTACCACATCTAGTGTGAACCGAGGCTTACCGAAAGTAAGTTGAAGGGCATACACTTCTCCCATTTTCAGGTTGCTTCTTTATCTAGGCTCTGATATAGTTAATATAGTGCGAAAATACAGATGTAGCTATCATCTGTTCCTGGTCTATATGCCTGAAATGCAGAGGATTGTATTTAATTTAGCAAAGCTGCTGATCCTGCTTGTATCTGACTCTTCCTACATGCCAGGGAACATATGTGTGTGTATATATACTATTTGTAGTCAGAGTCTTTGAGTGAGAAAGTGATACTCCTAAACACCAAGGCCTGAGGTGTGCCTTGGCCTGGCTGGTCATTATGCCTGAAAAGAGGGCAAAAAGACACAAATTTAGGTGAAGAAGGGTAGGTAACAATCCATCGAGTGGAGTAGCGCGCGCCCGGATGGCAACAGTATATATCCGATATGACAGGAGAACCCCCCCCCTGACTCCTGACTTGGTGATGAGATAGATTCCCCTATAGAACCTGCGAAGCTACCCAGAACCCATCTAAACCTCCCGTGAACGATTGGATAGAGCCTGAAGCCCGAGACGACTCTGGTATGAGAATGAACTGCTTGCGAATGAGAGGATGCGTGGGGGAAGGGGAGCAATGGCTGGCCCAAGGAGCCTCTGCAAAATGATAGCTGAGAAGATTGAAACTTCAACCGGACACCAGTGAAGTGCTCAGTGAAACCCCCCCCCAACCCCTGGCCTACCCATACTGGTATGGGGAAGTGCGAGGGTGAGTGCAAAAGGACAACTGGCAGGAGTTCAAAATGCTGAATACCTGAAGGATGTGATGGAGTAGGTGGATGAGGCCCATGCACTATGACAATAAGCATTGTCAACATAGAGAAACCATGCCAGACACAGAATACTGGTCCCACCTGATTCGATCGGGTCATGCTTCAGCCTGTGACCTGGCAACCACATCTGAATCCTGAACCGAGGAAGGAGGGCCAGACTCCACCCCAGGAAAAGTTCCATGGCATGAAGCAGTCATACCCAAAGTGACTGAAACCCCCTACCTGGAACCGGCTGCGAAACGGAAAAGATGACTGGACTGACGTCCCTGAGCAGTTTTCCAGGCCACATCCTAGACAAGAGGTCAGAGCTGAGACTGGAATCCAGAATCATGATGACGTTTGCCCAACCTACCACTTAAGGACCATCAAGGGGATGATGGATGCCAATACAGCCCAACCTGAAAACACGAACAAGAGAAATGACAGACAACCAGACATGAGAACAACAACGCCCCTCTGTGCCTACCTAAGTATGAGAACATGAGCAGAAATGTCAAGTCCACTGCGCGTGAATGAACCTGATGACGGATCCCCCCCCTCGTGTAAATGGTAAGTGAGCCAGAGTAACCTGCAGCGCACAGACAGGTAATTAAACGGAAAACTCAGGGCTAGTGTACCCACAGACCGTGGTGGGTGATTGTACAGGTGTGGTGAATGAGCGTGCATCGTATGACGTATGGTATACGGGCGAGAAGATTGTGGACAACAATCATTAACAAACGAAACCTCAGCCCGTATGGATCTGTAGACATGACAGATCCTGACATGTGAGCCCTAGCTTACAGACCCAGACCCTAGACCCGGGTACAAACATGAACAAAGATACGATGAGACATGACAAACAACGAAGATAAAAACAGCTACTGGAGTATGCCATGACTGAACAACAACGCCCCTCTGAGAAACGGTGGAGACTAAAACACCAAGCCTGAAACGCTATGACAGAAATGCTGAGACTGAACGCTGAGGCAGAAACGCTATGACGGAAATCCTGAGGCAGAAACGCAAGGACAGTGATGTTATGACAGAAAACGCTTATGACAGAAATGCTGAGACTGAACGCTGAAGCAAAACTCGGGCAGAAAACCCGCGGACAGCAACGCTATGACAGAAACGCTTAAACTAAACGCTGAGGCAGAAACTAAATGACAGAAATCCTGGGGCAGAAACGCTATGACAGAAACGCTGAGACTTAAACGCTGAAGCAGAAATGCCATGACAGAAATCCTGGGGCAGAAACACTAAGGCAGAAATGCCATGACAGAAATCCTGGTGCAGAAACGCAAGGACAGCAACGCTAAGACAGAAATGCTGAAACTGAACGCTGAGGCAGAAACGAAATGACAGAAATCCTGGGGGCAGAAACATTATGACAGAAATGCTGAGACTTGAACGCTGAGGCAGAAAGCCATTACAGAAATCCTGGGGCAGAAACGCAACAGAACGCTGAGGCAGAAATGCAATGCCTGAAATCCTGGGGCAAAAGCGCTATGAAAGAAATGCTGAGACTGAACGCCGAGACAGAAATGCTGGGGCAGAACACCATGACAGAAAAATGCCATGGCAGAAAAACGCCATGACAGAATTCCTGGGGCAGAAACGCTATGACAGAAATCCTGGGGCAAAAATGCTGTGTAAAAACCCTGGGTCAGAAACGCTGTGACAGAAATGCCGGGGCAGAACGCTGTGACAGAAATGCTGGGGCAGAACGCTGTGACAGAAATGCTGGGGCAGAACACTGTGACAGAAATGCTGTGGCAGAAACGCTGTGACAGAAATGCTGGGGCAGATCGCTGTGACAGAAATGATGGGGCAGAACGCTGTGACAGAAAAGCTGGGGCAGAACGCTATGACAGAAAAGCTGGGGCAGAACGCTATGTCCTAAATGCTGGGGCAGAACGCTATGACAGAAATGCCGAGACTGTTCACAGACAGAAATACCAGGACAGAATGCTACGACAGAAATGCTGGGGCAGAAACACCATGACAGGAACGCTATGACAAAAACATCGGGGCAGAACGCTATGACAAAAACGCCGGGGCAGAACGCTATGACAAAAACGCCGGGGCAGAACGCTATGACAAAAACACCGGGGCAGAACACTATGACAAAAATGCCGGGGCAAAACGCTATGACAGGAACGCCGGGGCGTGGAGCCAGAGCTGCCCAGGAAAAAAAGAAACTGGCAGGCGGCCGATTCACCCCCCCCGGCTGGAACACCGGGAGGAGCGGGCGGCCCCCACGTGGAGCCAGATGTGCCCAGAAAAAGGAGCTGGCAGGCAGCCGATACACCCCCCCTGGTGGGAACACTGGGAGCGGGCGGGCAGTATGATGGATGGAATAAGGGTGACCAGGTGAATGGGTGGGCGGGCAGACTCCCCGGTGGTGCCCGGCATGAGCACCGAGAGAGGTCCAGCAAGAACCCAGAAGTGACATGTTCCGGCGTAAAACCCAGAAACGCATTGCAAAAATCATTCAAGAATTGTTTGAAGGGCCCTCTCCTTAAAGCTGAATCCCAAGTATGGGCCAGGTCACCACAGGGAGTCATTGGTAGAATTTCTTTGGTGAAGATGGTTCTACTACCTAAAGTTTGTTATCTAGTCTGGCATTCCCTGGTCTACATTCCACTTCAATACTTTAAGACAATGGACACGATCTTACAGACCTTCATAGGGGGGGAATGGTAGGCATATAAATTGGTGTGGCGTGTACTTATGGCACTACCAGATTTTAGTCTTATCTGGCGGCCCAACTTTCACACCTATACCATGTTGACAAAACAGAGATACTGTATGCCTCCTTGGTTCCAGACCTCGACACACCAACAAGTCCACATCCATTCTGTGACATTCTTAGAGACATTGGGGTATCGACTGCACGGCCCTCTCGTAAAGGTATAGCCTTCGATTACAAACATATTTGGGACCTTTCTATGATCAAAATGAATGCTCCACACCTTCATGTCAATACTCCCCTTTGGTCCAACAAGCTATTGTTCAAACTTTTATCTATTCCAGACCAAAGTCTTTGTATTTCTAAGGGGGTATATCTTCTCTCCCATGTTTTATCAAATGAGGAATTAAAGACCTTTGATGCTCTGAAACAGTTTTCCCTTCAAAACGTTGTTTTTCCGCTACCTACCTCCTTACCCCATCGGCCTCAACTTTGGTCTGCACTATTAAATCTCGTCAGGAATGAGAGACCTTTTTATAGGCCATCCGTTGAGACTGAACAAGCTGATATTAATTTGCACTGACAAGGGGCAGGATTGCTTTCCAATTACTGATAGATTTCAGCAGGTGTCTTGGCTTTCTATAAAAAAAAAAAAAAAAAGAATGGTTTGAAAGGCACAAGTTTGAGGTGTTGGCCTCCAAATTCTCCAGTTTTCAATCCATCAACCATCTGAGGTATGTGCTAGAAAACAAGTCTGATCCATTAAGGCCCCACCTCTCAACTTACACGACTTAAAGGATCTAATACTGACAGCTTGGTGTCAGATACCATAGCATACTTTCAGAGGTCTAGTGGCGTCCATGCCGCAGTGGATCAGGTCTGGTATGATGGCAAAAGGGGGACCTACTCAATATTAGGTGGGTTATTACATTATGGCTGATCATTGTGTACAACCCCCAATTCCAAAAAAAAGTTGGGACCCTGTTCAAATTTACATAAAAACAGAGTGCAATGATTTGCAAATCTCATAAACCCATATTTTATTCACAGTAGAAAATTGAAACAATATAAATTGTTTAAAGACCAAAAAAGTGGGACAATGCAGCAAAAAGCTGGCAAAGTGGTACTAACAAGGAAGAGCTGGAAGAACATTTTGCAGGTCAGTAACATGATTGGGTATAAAAAGGACATCTTAGAAAGTCAGAGTGTCTCAGAAGTAAAGATGGGCAGAGGTTCACCAATCTGTAAAGAGATGCAACTAAAAATTGTCAAACAATTTCAGAATAATGTTCTTCAACATAAAATTGCTAAAGCTCCCGAAGAAGTCACGTGATTTGACATAACACATTTGGTGACTTCACGCAGTAACCCAGTAAAAGTGCGCGCATGGCCATTATATTGGAGTTTTTCCTATTGTAAAGCCCTATACTTTAAGTACATTTTAGTTTAAATAAGAAATAATATAATTTTAGCTGAGAGCACTGTATGATCGTCTTCTTTTTGAGCTTTATATCACCCTGGACATTATTATGATGGAAGTGGATTGTGCAGCTTCTAATATTGGAGTGGAGATCATCCCTGTGTTAAAGTGGAAGGTGCATATGACCTATTTGTTAGGTCTGGCTATAAGGTGAGAGCATATATATTATGGTGATAGAATTTGTACTTTCTGATGATCTATACATTTAAAGTCAAGGATGGAAGTATGAAGATATAGGAATAAGAAGGATTTTGGTTTCTATGAGATACATCTAAGTGGTACATGGGGCTAATATTAAAGGCTTAGTAAAAAAGGCCTGTAAAAAATGTCCTCTGCTTCAGTTAAGGAGGCCCATATTTAAAAAAAAAAAAAAGCTCCTTTTAAAAGCTTTAGTCCCTGTAAAGCTGCTACTTCCGGTTGCCAGTATATCAAAAGCTGCATTTAGATTACCCTTATCTGTACCTCTCTCACTCGGTACTGATAAAATTGTCCTCTGTGTGACTTCCTGAATCCCATGATGCTTTGCTGTTCTCCTGCTCTTTCTCTCCCTGCGCGTTCTGCATTTCTCTGGGATGCCCCCTCCCCATCAGGACTAGCAGGGCTCCTGCACAAACAGCTAAAAGCAGTGTGTTTCTCTCCTTTACTACACCTCTCTGTGATGCCCTCAGTCCCCCTCAGCATCGGAAGGACCAGGCTCGTGTGTTTCCTTATATACATAGCGATTACACAGCCATTTTACAATGTGAATGAGTAGAGAGAAAGGAGAGAGGAAAAAAATGTGTGTGTGTGTGTGTAAATAGAGAGATTACCTAATTCTGAAAAAAAAAAATCTTTATAGCAACATGCGTTATAATAAAAAACATACAAATGCTATACGTTTTAAGTGTATACATATGTGAAATATCATCTAAACACAAATTGTGTAGCGTTATGGATGAGACTACTCAAAACAATTCCATTTTCAATTAGTTTGTGGGGAAAAAACATACACACAAAATATACAGCAAACCATTTCTGAATAATCCGTCAAAAGTGATTAGTGAAAAAAAAAATTAAATCCAGTGTTTTAGTAATGCTGATATATCAGGCACTTCTCAGACCTCTTACATAGCTCCCAACTGTCCCTGATTTTGAGGGACTGTCCCTGAATTGGAGCAATGTCCCTCTGTCCCTCAGCCTGGGTTCACACATGTGCGGTGCGAATTGAAGCTCAGGTTTCACTGGGAAGATAAAAATCAGTTGTTCAGAGGTTCCTCTGCATTTTAGCTGTGGATCAGTGAGCAGGGAGAAAGAGGGGGGGAGGGGGAGGTGTAGTAAGGAGAATATATATATATATATATATATATATATATATATATATATATATATATATATATATATATATCAGCATTACCAAACACTGGATTTTTAGTTTTCTTTTTTCCCCTGACTACTTTTGGAGGGATATTGGGAAATTATTTACTGTATTTTGGGTAGTCTCACCCATAACCATAATGCTGCACAATTTATGTTTACATACTTCACATAAGTATACGCTTAAACGCTTGGGATTTGTATGTTTTTCATTAAAACGCATGTTGCTATAAATATAGATAAATTGAGAGAGATGTGTATGTGTGGGGTTGAGAAATAGAGAGAGATGGAGGAAAGAGAGGTACAGACAGATATATAGAGAGAGCGGTACAAAAAGAGTGAAAGATATAGAGAGAGAAGAAATTGTTTTGGTATACAGTATATATAGACACGTGTATACTGGGACTTTGCAGTTTTTCTTATATTTCTTGCAACTCCCTATCCTTATTCTTTTTATACTCAGAGAATAGTGTGAGAGAATATCTGCATCTCCTCAGGTTCTCCCTCCCCCAGTCACAGCAGTTTGCAGGAGCTTCCGGTGGAGGGGGGGGGGGGTGCAGAATGAAATGCTAGTGCACACGCCAGCCCCTCCTATACAGGCACAAAGGCAATGATTATTAGAACTTGCAGTTTCTTATTAGCTCTCAGTGAACTACTATCCCAGATGGCATTGCTAGAATGAAGTAGAAAGCAGGAAGACTAGCTTTTAGTGCATTTTTTGAAATAACTCACAAAAGTGGGATATGCAGAACTCAGGGGTGAGTAATTTTTCCCAAAAAATAATATGCACAGTAAGATTGTCATCAATGTTAGGTATGATTTATATAGGAATAAGGTGAACTTATGCTTTAAAGTGTTTGTAAAGTCACTAAAGTGACTTTACCTGTATCCAATGCTGAAATGCCACCATTAATGAAAGTGTTTGCTAGAAATTAACAGGGGAAATTACTTTTCTGACACCGCAGATGTTCGGTCACATGATCCCCCTGTGCTAACCAGCCTCAATCTTTGCAGAGAAGTGGAAGGGGCCAAGATTCCCCTCTGTTGGCCTGCTGATGTCACAGGGTAATCTCCGCCCCTCCTGTTCTCTTTATAGAGCGAGGCTGGCCAGCACAGGTGATCATGTGATTGCACGGCTACAGTGTCAGAAAAGGTTTTTCCCCTGTTCATTTCTAACAAACACTTACACTTTCATTAATGGCAGCATATCTACATTGGATTCCTTTCCTATGGCGGGGAGGAAAGCGATCTCATGATGACAGGGAGTGAGAGGGGAGAGACTGTCAGAGAGCAGGGCGGCGGATGACGAGATACGTAAACTGACCACGGTAGTGTGGGCACAGCAGCCATGATTAGCGGGGGCAGGGGGACTCAGGAACTGGCAGGCCAGTTAGGAAGAGAAGGATTGTACAGCAAAAGCACTGAGCTTATTCGTTCCTTAAAGGAATAGGACCTTATTTTTTTTTATTTTTTTTAGAAACACTTTTACCACTTGCCGACCAGCCGCCGTCATTATACTACGGTGGGTCGGCACATTCCTGCAAATCCCTGTAGCTGTACGTCGGCCCTTTTAAACAGCTATAGCAGGCACGCGACCGCTGCCCGGCGGGGGACACGATGCACATGGCCAGCGGCCAAGGGCATGAGAGCCAGAACGGGGATGTGTGTGTGTAAAAACACACACATCCCCATTCTGTCAGGAGAGGAGAGACGGATCGTCTGTTCCTACTAAGTAGGAACAGCGATTTGTCTCCTCTTCTAGTCAGTCCCATCCCCATACAGTTAGAAACACACAGAAGAGAACACATTTAACCCGTTGATCGCCCCCTACTGTTAACCCCTTCCCTACCATAACATTTACACAGTAATCAGTGCATTTTTATATCACTGTTAGCTGTATAATTGTCAATGGTCCCAAAAATGTGTCAAAAGTGTCTGATCTGTCCGCCACAATGTCGCAGTCCCGCTAAAAATCGCAGATCGCCGCCATTATTGGAAAAAATATAATCAATAAAAAAAATGGCATAAACCTATTCCCTATTCTGTAGACACTATAACTTTTGCGCAAACTGATCAATATACGCTTATTGGGATCTTTTTTTTTTTTTTTTTAACGAAAATATGTAGTAGAATGTATATCAGCCTAAACTGATGAAGAAATATTTTTTTTTTTCATTTTTTTTTGGGATATTTATTATAGCAAAAATTCTAAAATATTGCGCAAAAAATAAAAACCGCAGAGGTGATCAAATACCACCAAAAGAAAGCTCTATTTGTGGGGGGAAAAAGAGACATAAATTTTGTTTGAGCACAGCGACGCAGTGCCGTATCATAGAAAATGGCCTGGTCATTAAGGGGGAAATTCTTCTGGTCCTTAAGTAGTTAAGCACATACGGATAATTTTGGACTGCTTTTTGTCATTTTTAAATATATTGTAAAGCTTTAACTGGTTCCCACCTGCCATATTGTCAAATGATGGCCGGACGGGAACGCTCTAGTTCTGGATAGACGTCATATTACATCCTGTGACATCCTCCCATTCTTGCCACGCATCTGTGCCATCGGGGGGGGGGGACGTGGCGATCGGTGGTGAGCTGTGTCCCTAGGACACGGAGCATCAAGGATCGGGGTAAAGAGCCAATGACAACGGCTCTTTACCACGTGATCGGCTGTGTCCAATCACAGCTGATTACGATGTAAACACACTCGGCGGTTATCGGCAGAACTTTCCTTACGTTGTCACAGCGTGAGGAGAGAGCCTGCTGTACTGCTGGATATTATATATGTTATGTGAGTATCTCATTGTGGACTTAAAGCTGCTGTCTTTTATGAAAAGCTGGGATACATGTGTTTATTTGTGAATTTAATACTTAATTTTTTACCTATTAAAGATTTATATTGAGGATAATGCACTAGGTCTGTGCGCCCTCTGTTTATTTTGCGATTTTAGTGCATTCAGACTTCCCCAGTCTTTTGAGGGCAGCAAGGCGTGACCTATCTAGATAAGCCAGGATGTGAGTCTAGACAAGAACCATGTTTGGGCCCACTTCTAAGTGCAGGAGATTGAATGTTTTGAACTTTAAAGTAACTTATCAGTGTCCTGATTATCAGTGCAGCCCCAACAGTGCCAATCAGTGCAGCCAATTAGTGCCCATCAGTGCAGCATCATCAGCGCACATCAGTAAAGGAGAAAAATTACCTGTTTGCAATCCAGGACTACACATGAATACTTTTTATTTTTTTATTTTTTTTTTACTAATTTTGTTTTATTTTGATTTAAGTTTGAGTACATATGACTATTTCATGATTCTGATTTATTTCAATTATTATTTTAATTTGTTTGTATATATACTCACATGATATAGTACTGCGCTGCACTAGTTTTCATATTTTTCATATATATATATATATATATATATATATATATATATATATATATATATATATATATATATATATATATATATATATGATTTCAGCACGGATTGCTCTCCTAACTGCAGGAATTGACACCCTTTATCAGCTATGTATTGGCCAGCACTGAAATCACAGCTGTGACAAAATTCAGGTCCTGAGCCTTGCAAATTTGCATCAGAACCGCATCAAAAACGCAGCTGAACCACGAAACAAATGCTTCTATTATTCACAGTGAAAACAGACATACAATTCGCACCAGATATGTGTGAACCCAGCCTTAGTGGCCTGAATGCTGTATTTTACAGTACTGTTACAAATCAATATGTGTAGCGATATCAGCGCCACTAGGTGCTTATTGGACAAATAAGTGTATAAATACATGAATTAATATCCTCCAAAACCCACTGTTCAATATGTGTGAATTGTGTACACACTTGCCAGTAAAAGAAGTAGAATAAAACAGCACTCAGAAGTAAACCATACAAAATTAAGCAAACAAATTATCTTAAAAGTAATCATACCTGGTGCTCTTATTTCACTGTGCACATGTAAGATGGGAAGCAGCTCTCATTGTCTGAACACTGTTTGTACACTGTTTGTTTAAAATTATATATTTAACTGTAATTCTGCTGTTTGGCCACAAGATGCCGCTGTTTTTCCTGACACAGCTAACAGGCGGTTTGGACAGAAATTCATGAGAGAGAGAGAGGAGCTAGCAGGCAGCCGTTTTGAGAAGGAGCTGGTTCCGAGGACTGTGTGCAGAGAATCCTACAGCATCCAGGTGTGGGAGCAGACTTCAGTGACCAGAACTGCAGCTGAGTGAAGCTACTTGTGTCCAAGATCCTGATCCTGTCCAGAGGAACGAGGAACTGCTTGCAGGAACACGGATGATAGTTGAGGAATAAAACAACATACACTGGGGGGCGTGGCCTGGCACCAAAGCAAAATGGCCGCTTAAGGAGAGAGTTCCACCGTCCATGGATACAAGTAAGTCCTTTCACAGCTGAAACCTCATCAGCTATCGCTACAAATGACGGGCAGAAGCCATTCAGCCTCCCGTTCTCAGATGGACCCAGCCACGCAACTCAGCAGGAACATTCCAGCGATGTTCCGAACGCAGTACATGGATTCACAGGCCGCATCTCAAGCCGCGGACTGTAGTTATACAGGTCGCGTGGCCGCAGCTGATACTCCCGCTGTGTCTCAGACTGGCACATCTCACACAGGCCCCTCTCCACTCTTATGCCTGGCGGATCTCCAGAGTGTGGCACTGAACATTAAAAACACCTTGACAGCAGCAATCGCAGACTTGAAGGGAGACATTAAAGCTGTAGCTACAAGAGTGGAACATGTGGAGGCGACCACCATGACCCACGGCGCGGCCATTCAACAGGTACAGCAGGCAGTCTCTGTACACAACAGGCATCTCATTGACATGTACAGGCACATGGAGGACCTTGATAATCGGGCCGCAGACGTAACCTCCGAATTCGGGGAATCCCTGAGTCTGTAGAGGCCCCCCAATTGCAAGTAGTAGTCTGGGCAATCTTTAACACTCTATTAGGTAGGCTGCCTGATGCACCGATCGAAATGGAGAGATGTCACAGAGCACTAAGGCCAAGGGGTAGGGACACTGACCCGACTAGAGACTCTGTCTGCTGTCTTGTCAGCTTTACCCAGAAATAAGAGATCCTGCGTCTGGCCCGCCATCACGCCCACCTGGAGCATGAAGGAACACGCATTCAGCTCTATCAAGATTTGTCCGCCATCACCCTACAGCACAGGAGGGACCTCCGCCCTCTTCTCCAAGCTCTGCGTGAGAAACACATTCCCTATCACTGGAAGTTTCCATTCTGCCTTCAGGTAACAAATTGCAACCATACGGCCCAACTGAGGACACCAGCAGATCTAAGACCATTTTGCGACATGCTAGGAATCCCGATGATCCCAGTTCCAGACTGGTATGGAGCCTTTATACAACCTGAACCCTTGATCCCCACACAACATGGAGACACCCCAAGGGCCCAAAGAAGTAGACAACGCCGTCGCAGACCATCGGCTGATTCGCCGCCGGGGAGATATGGAGACCGATGAAAGCCCACGTGCTTCCCCATCTTCGGCCAGGCGCAAGACCGACCATTGAACCCCCGACTGCCTAAATGGTGAGCTTCAGTGTTACTAGTTCCTGTCCCCTTCGATGCTCCTTGGCATTTGCAAAGTAAGCTGAAAACCAACGCCATTGATGGCATCTACGATTAGCAATTGAGTGATGCAGAGCTTATTGGCACCTGATTTTCCCCTGATCACTATATATCCCGCCATCTCATATTCTCTGACAGATACTGCCTTTCTCATGTACTCCAGAAATCTCCAGAACTTCCTCGTGTAGCACTATCACCAAAGAATATGGCGGGGACTTCACTCAAAAATTCCGAAATAATCCTGAGCAGAGGTAAGCGATCACCTCTACAAAAACAGTGCAATTTCTGCTCTATTCCCAGCTCTAGCTCTTTCAATATGAGAACCTTTGCACACAAGGTGAAAACCGAGCTCTGGGAAGATGTGTGCCCTTCCCCCCGACCATACTGACTATCCACGATAACAATGGATAACGCCTATGTCACAGGTTTGGTTTCCATTTACCCCCCCCTTTTTTTTTTTTTTTTGGAACACACTGCTGCTAGCAATGGTAGTACTGGACATCTTGCTCCTGGGATAACTTTAGCATTGTACCCCCCCTTCTTTTTTTTTTCCTTTTTCTCTTACCCCTAATACCACCCTGTTTTTCTCTAGATGGGAGATAAGAGAGAGGCTCTGGATTCACCAGCTGACCATTCCGGCATGCATCATCTTAGGGACTTAACCAGAATTATTTTCTTTTTTTGTTCCTTTTTTCGTTTTTTCATACAGGTGTATTGGGGATAGGAGCCAGGCAAGGCTCACTAATATGGCAGGTTCTTTCTTTCCCAGAGACTATTCTACGAACAAAGGAGGAACTTCCCACTCCAAAAACAAGGACATTGCCAACCAATTCCGCCAGTTTTATAGCAAATTATACAACCTCGACTCGCACGAACACAAACCCATAACGGCAGAGGCACGCTTAGAGCTCATAAAAGGATTTTTGGCCAAATTCAGCCCCCGGAGGCTTTCTATGGACAACTGGCAAGCCATGGAGTCACCATTGTCCTTGGAAGAGTGGGAGAGGGCCTTGTAGGCCACAAAGCCTGGCAAAAGCCCTGGGCCAGATGGTTTTTCAGCACAATACTATAAAAGCTTTGCTGACCTTCTGGCTCCGAATTTTCTTAAAGCCTTTAACACCCTCTCTAACCCCCCCATGTACCTCAGGTAGTTTACTAGAGGCCTACATCTCGGTGATCCCTAAAGAAAACAAAAACCCTGCAGATGTAGCCAACTAACGACCCATATCCCTCTTGAATGTTGATGTGAAATTGTTCGCTAAGATCCTTGCCAATCGTTTGTCCTATCACATTCCTGCCTGGATGGGTCTTGATCAAGTGGGATTTGTCCCTGGAAGAGAGGCCAGGGACAATACCATTAAGGCGCTCAATCTACACCACTGGCTCACGTCGACCAACAGAGAGGGTTGCTTCCTAGCGATGGATGCGGAGAAGGCGTTCGACAGGGTGGCCTGGGACTATATGGACGCGGTCCTGCAAGCCCTGGGATTAGGAAGCACTATGCGAACTTTTATTAAAGCACTCTACACCAGGCCCAGGGCTAGAGTTCGAGTAAACGGCCACCTGTCGGACTCCTTCCCCATCCATAATGGGACTAGGCAGGGATGCCCCTTATCTCCGTTACTATACATCCTCACGTTAGAACCTCTCCTTAGGTGCATCCGGGCACATCCAGACATAAAGGGGATTGAGGTACACCAACGGGAATACAAGATTGCCGCTTTCGCGGATGATATATTACTCTTCCTCTCATCCCCAATGACGTCTCTACCTAACCTAGTGCTAGAGCAGTTTAAAACCATCTCGAACCTAAAAATTAATCTCTCAAAGTCTTATGCACTTAATGTCTCTTTACCCTCACAGATAGTTCAGCTCTGTCAGGAAAATTTCCTGTTTAGCTGGAAAACGGATGCCATTAAGTACCTGGGCATTCAACTTCCTAGTAAGCTCAAAGACCTTTATGAAAAGAACTTCCTGGCAGAGCTGAAACTTATCCAACAGGATCTACTCCGATGGGAGGCACCCACCATTTCGTGGTTTGGGCGAGCCGCAATTTTGAAAATGACGGTGCTCCCTCGTTTACTTTACAAATTACAGACTATTCCGGTCCGCTTACCACCCGCCTTCTTCACAACCTATAAACGCATGTGTAGATCCTTTCTATGGAGAGCTAAAGTAGCACGAATAGGGTGGGCCAAGCTAGTTCTACCAAAATCAGGTGGGGGAATTGGACTCCCAGATCTCCAGAGATACTACTGGGCGGTTCATCTAACTCGGGTGGTAGATTAGCGGATTCATACTAAGTATAAAGATTGGGTCCACCTTGAAAAATTGATCTCAGGTACCGAACTCCAGTACGTTCCATGGTTCCCAAAGACACATAGGTCGACTAATGTACACTCTCATCCTCTCATAGGAGCTACCCTGCATGCCTTTGACAGGGCGTGCAAAGCTCATTCACTTTCAAACCCACATTGCGCGATCACTCCCATTAGAAAGAACCCAGACTTCCCCCCGGGAATGGAGGGGACCTTTCTAGCAGCAGAGTGGCCTTATGTTGAAATGCAGGCTAGGCACTTCTTTTCCAGAGGAAGGTTCCTCCGACAAAATGAACTGGCATCACTCTCAAACACAAAGTCTTTCCCCTTTTGGGCCTACATACAATTAAAACATTTCTTGGACAGTCCCTCAAATAGATGTAATTTTACAAAAAACCCTACTTATCTGGAATCGTTATGCTCTAGCTCCTCCCCCCAGAGTCATCTGATCTCGGGGTTGTATGCCACAATGTTTGGAGAACCCTATGCATCCCTGGAGTCGGAGCATGCCTATTGGGACATGAGCTGGACATGACGATTGATAATAAGACTTGGGACAGAGTACATCTATATATACACAAGGGCTCTTTGAACGTACATACACAAGAAAATGGCTATAAGGTCAAAACAAGGTGGTACAGAACACTGGATATGTTACACAAATTCATCCCGACGGTCCCAAGCCAGTGTTGGACATGTGAACAAGATCTAGGCACGTTTCTCCATATCTGGTGGACGTGCCCACTGATTCAGCCATACTGGCGTAAAGTCCATGAAATTGCAACGGAGATATCCTCTCTTCCGCTGGAATTGTCACTGGCGCAATACCTCCTCCACATCTCTAAAATTTCCCGCAAGAAATACTTCAGGTCAATAGCTATGCACATGATCAATGCCGCGAGACTATGCCTCCCAGTGCATTGGAGATCCAAGTCGCCCCCCTCCATAAAGGAGTGGGTAACGCGGCTCAATAAAATAGCAGCAATGGAGGAATTAATTCATACTGCACAGGACAGGATAATGCACTTTTCGGCTATATGGGCACCTTGGCTCGAATACCGAAATTCACAGAGATTGCTAGATCTTTGCCGAGATAACCATTGAAAGGCCCAGTAGGCTTCATGTATTCCAGACCATGCAAAGGAGGGTAGTTGGTGGAATCCCCACCCCCTCCTGGCATACCCCACTTACAGTGATACCCCTACCTCAACCCCCCTCACTCCCCTATCCCTCCCTTTTATTTTTTTCCCTCCCCTACCTCCCTTTTCTTCTCTTTTTCTTTCTTTCTCTATTCTTGTTTTCTTAGGTGCCCTACTAAACATCTGAGGATTCGAGAACCGACATGATGGTTGGAGACACTTCCTGCCTCATGTCGGTTTTATAATACCTATAGATGCTTCGCTAGCTATATCTTACAACAGATCCTCATTACGATGTAAACTAACTTAACTTGTAGTGCACATTTCATCGCCATAGGGATCTGAACACGGTTGATTTAACAATTAACCTAGAGACAACACCTGCTGATGTACACTTTCTCAAGTTTGTCCCTTATGCTTCTTCCTTGTCGGATTACTGGTTTTTTTTTTTGTAATATGATTATGTGTTATTTGACACGATCTGTATCTATATTGTATCTACATTGTCTGTATCATCTGTATCTGTTTTGTCTATAAAACTGTTAATAAAAAAATTAAACTTTTGTGGAAAAAAAAAAAAAACAACATACACTGCGGGACCGCATACTTGTTGGAGAGACATTGTGTTCCGGTCAGAGTCACCAGCGGATGCAGAGCAGACCCGGGTCGGTAAGATCGTGCACGCACCCCATTACTTTGTTGGCGCCTAGGGACTGAGACCAGGCCTGTAGGTAGTTAGTAGGGTCTCTGTTTGTATCAGGCCAAAATTGTTGCTACTGTTCATTACCGGGACTCCATAACCTAAAGTGGCATGTCACAATTGGAGAGCTGATGAACTTTCTACAAACTTAAGGCAGACTGGCGTTGTGCTCAGGAGGAATACCCAGACGCATGATATGACACCAGTTAAGGGAGGAGGGGAATACGGTAGAGCTTTGTAAGTTTGTAAACTGTTGTGCTGCACCGCAGGCTAGCCCGCACCGCACACCCATACATTTTTTCTTGTGTAGTTCTTAGGGTATTAACAGGTAAGGTGTGGCGGTTTAGTCGTGCCTGCCAGTAGGCAAATTACTTGTCTTTCTCCTGCATCCTATGGAGGGCGCCGCGCTGTGCAGCACAAGGGTCTCAGCCTTCTGGCTGCGTGTCTGTAAATTTATTGTATGTTCCCAGAATTGGCGGTTGGGTTCTTTACCACGTTTAAGTAAAATTCAGTTTTGACAAGAGCTGGTGGTGGAGTTGTTTTCCTCGTTCCTGACTTCGCTGTATCCTGGGGAGCCCACCCCGGTACACGTTCTACACACATGCTTAGTACACACATCTCCGTGCCAATCCAAAAGTGCCACTATGCCCCTCTTGTAAATATGGACTCATCATATATCATTGACCCCTGGACTGTACATGCGTCAGAATGTGCTCCATGCCACGGACTTCCACACCTCAGTAAGACCTCCACCAGAAGCCACAGTGAAATAAGAGCATCTGGTATGATTATGTGGCATGGACTTTAATGATATTTGTTGAAGCACCTTATTGCTGGTTAAAACACAAATTGTTTTATTTTGTATGATTTACTCCATAGCACAGTTTTTATTTGTCTTGTAGTACGGTTACAAAACCTGTGGCTGGCACAACGTTTCTAAACATATCCTCAGCATGGAGAATTGTGGTGAGGAACATTTTGATTTATGGATGTTAGGCAAAAAATGGTTGAAGTATAATTGTAGTTACCCAGCAAGCACCTCTAGTTTTTTTTGATTTTTGTTTTTTTTAACTTGTTCCCTTGGACCCCAGAAAACAGTAGTTATGCAAATAGTGACTAGCTGCTATAGTTGCTTCAGGTGGGTAGCCTCACTGATGCACAAGAAGTCGGGATTGAATATAAGGCACCTGGAAGGTCTAGTTATGCAAACAAGGTGTCAGTTTACTACGTTTTCTATATTCATCGCTTTGCTTTAATGCAAATCAATCAACCATATTTTAAAATCTTGCAAATAACTTTATTAGCTAGAAAACCCTTTCTGTTAGATGTTTTCATTCTGATATCACTGTGTATCTAATACCTCCAATGTCCTTTACTGCAGAACACCACCTATGCTAAGCTCTTCATACCCATCACTCCCCAAGTAAAATTAAGGCCTCATGCACATGAAAGCTGATAAACTGACGTTTTTGGGAGTTTGGGCGGTTTTTTTTAACAGCTCTTTAACTACCCTCTATGCTATCCTATGTGTCCATGCACACATGGACGTTTATCAGCAGGGGAGTTTATGGGCTTGTCCGAACGCACTAAAATCGTGTTCAAGAGCAGTTCTTCTGACCACAAAAAATGCTGAAAACTGTGCATAAACGCTCATAAACACGCTTTTATCAGTGTTCAGTGTTTTTTACATTGCAGAACTGGATGTAAGCTGGGTGTAATTTAAAAGAATGGCCAAAAACGATGACGCTGTAAAACGCGCATAAACGTGTTTTTAAAGCAGCATTTTCCTACCAGCAATTTTTTGAACGTCCTGTGTGCTTGGAGCCAAAAGCAATCATGGTGCTTGGTGTGTGGCAGGGTGCAGGGGAAAGGTTGTAGCCTCTACCTTGGAAAAATTTAGACCAGGTTTGGGGGTTGGTGCCCATATAAATGTACTAGCTGACTAATTTTCCTTATACAACCATAACGCTGCTACCTGATAGCCATCTTGAAATTTCCCATGCACATTAACCGCTTCAGCCCCGGAAGATTTTACCCCCTTCCTGACCAGAGCGTTTTTTGCGATTCGGCACTGCGTCGTTTAACTGACAATTGCGCAGTCGTGCGGCGTGGCTTCCAAACAAAATTGACATCCTTTTTTCCCCACAAATAGAGCTTTCTTTTGGTGGTATTTGATCGCCTCTGCGATTTTTATTTTTTGCGCTATAAACAAAATAAGAGCGACAATTTTGAAAAAAATGCATTATTTACATTTTGCTATAATAAATATCCCCCAAAAATATAGAAAAAAAACCATATGTTTTCCTCAGTTTAGGCCGATCGTATTCTTCTACATATTTTTGGTAAAAAAAAAATCGCAATAAGCGTTTATTGATTGGTTTGCGCAAAAGTTATAGCGTTTACAAAATAGGGGATAGTTTTATGGCATTTTTATAAATATTTTTTTTTTTTACTAGTAATGGCGGCAAACAACGATTTTTTATTGTGACTGCGACGTTATGGCGGACAAGTCGGACATTTTTGACACATTTTTGTGATCATTGTCATTTATACAGCGATCAGTGCGATTAAAAATGCACTGTTTACTGTGTAAATGACACTGGCAGTGAAGGGGTTAACCACTAGGGGGCGGGGAGGGGTTAAGTATGTCCTAGGGGAGTGATTACTAACTGTAGGGGGATGGGCTAACAGTGTCATTACTCTGATCACTGCTCCCGATGACAGGGAGCTGTGATCAGTGACACTTGTCACTAGGCAGAACGGGGAGATGCTGTTTGCATCAGCATCTCCCCGTTCGTCCTCTCCGTGAAGCGATCGTGGGTATCCCCGCGGCGATCGAGTCCGCGGGACCCGTGTCCCGACTCAGGGAGCTCCCGGCCGGCGCGCGCGCACAATTGCACGGCAGGGAATTCAAATGGACGTACCTGTAAGTCCATTTGCCCAGCCGCGCCATTCTGCCGACGTACATCGGCGTGCGCCGGTCGGGAAGAGGTTAATGTATCAAAATAATTTTACATTTCCCCCAGCATGTGACTAGATAGTGAAAGGTGAAGCAGCACACAGATGAGCTCATCACTTTGTTCTATCCTTCTATTATCATTTTCTTTATTTGTATAATGTTTGGCTCTTTATACTGCCACTTCCTCTCTGTCTAATCTCTGCTGTACAGAGACTGCAAGTGGCTGACATCAAGTGAAATTCAGATACTTGCACTGCTTTGATTTAAAATATTACTGTAAATGATATGTTGAATAAAATTAATTTGTGTATTTTATATTAAGTTCCGTATTAAATATGTTTCCGAACTTTAAAAATGGCTAGACACATAATACATTTCTTTAAAGTAATTGTAAAGTCTTGTTTTAAAAAAAAAAAAAAAATAATAATAATAATAAAAAATGTTATACTTATGCTCGGTACACACATTCAGAAAATCGTGCGAAAAATACTGATTTTGAAGCGATCGTACGCTAATCGGATCCTTGGTACAGAGCTTTCGAGAGCCGATCAGGACAATTCATCCGATATTATTTGAGTGGACATGCATGAAAAATTTTTTCGTACGATTTTCGTTAAATCAGTACAGCTGTCGTTCGAAAATGCAATACACGTGCATTACAGAACATGACATTACTTCGGAATTTTTATTCTGTCGCATGAAAATTTTCGTGACTTTAGTAAACTCTTCAGATTCGATCTAAGATTAGCATGCAAAAAAAACCGCACGATTATTTGTTCGATAATCTCATCGTGTGTAGCAGTCATAACTTCCTCTATGCAGTTGGTTTTGCACAGAGCAGCCCGGATCCTCCTCTTCACGGGTTCCTCTTTGTTGCTCCTGGGCCCTCCCTTCTATCGAGTGCCCCCACAGCCAGCAGCTTGCTATGGGGGCACCTGAGCCGAATCACAGCTCTGTGTGTCGATTCAGACATGGAGCCCGACCAAGCCCTGCCCCACCCCCTCTCCTGATTGGCTAACTGACTGACAGCCGTGGGAGCCAATGGCGCTGCTGCTGTGTCTCAGCCAATCAGGAAGAGAGTCCCGGACGGCTAAGACACTCATGGACATCGCTGGAGAGAGATGGGGCTCAGGTAAGTAATTAAGGGGTACTGGGGAGGCTGCTACACACAGAAGGTTTTTTATCTTAATGCATAGAATACAAGTCTTAATAACAGCCTGTGGGTTTGTGAATGGAAGTATGTGCCACAAATTTTCATTGTTACCTGCCATTTACATACTGTCTTGTAATAAACTAGACAAAACAGTACTTATCAATCTGTAGTTCTGTGTTTGATATTTAATTTCCTTTTGCAGGAGTTCCTAAAATATTCCAGAAAAGTTTGTGTTGATGTTGCGGAATTGGAGGTATTTACTTTTTTTTATTATTTAATTTCCATTAATGCAGTTGAGATGAGTTGTGTACAATTAAAGGTTTAACTGGTTCCAGATATACTGCGGCTGAATGGCTCTCCTGGGCGAAATCCCGTGTATATGTGTGTGTGTGTGTATATATATATATATATATATATATATATATATCTATCTATCTATCTTTACCCAGGAGAGCCACCAGAGGGCGCGCGAGCGCCGCTGCACAGGGGGGGGACCCGATGCGCGTGGCCGGCAGGCGCGATCGCCGCCGGCCACGTGCGATCGCATGCACAAGAGCCAGCACGGGGATTTGTATGTGTAAACACACAAATCCCTGTGCTGTCAGAGGAGAAGAGACAGATTGTGTGTTCCTACAAAGTAGGAACAGCGATCTGCCATCTCTCCTAGTTAGTCCCATCCCCGCACAGTTAGAACACAGTGAGGGAACACACAGTTAACCTCTTGATCGCCCCTAGTGTTAACGCCTTCCCTGCCAGTGATATTTATACAGTAATCAGTGCATTTTTATAGCACTGATCGGTCTATAAATGTCAGTGGTCCCAAAAATGTGTCAAAAGTCTCCGATCTGTCCATCGCAATGTCGCAATACTGCTAAAAATTGCAGATCACCACCATTACTAGTAGAAAAAAAATATATAATAAAAATGCCATAAATCTTTCCCATAGTTTGTAGACGCTATAACTTTTGCGCAAACCAATCAGTATACACTTATTGCGATTATTTTTTAATTTTTTTTTTTACCAAAAATATGTAGAAGAATATATATTGGCCTAAACTGGTGAAGATTTTTTTTTTAAATTGGGGGATATTTATTATAACAAAAAGTAAAAAACATTGTTTCTTTATCGTACATCATGGGACACAGAGCCTTAAGTAATTACTTAATGGGTTATGGGCCACCTTCAGGTGTTGACACTGGTATACCCAATCAAGGAAGTTCACTCCCTAGATAACCCCTCCTCCTTCCAGGTGCACATCAGTTTTTTCGCCAGTGTCTAAGGTGTTGGTCACGAGTGAAGATGTGCTCGGAGGAGCCCCAGGAGGGATCCATGCTGGATTTAAAAAACCTCCACAACCAGATCCATCCACGCTACTGCGGCCACCGAATAGTACCCGGGCCTCGCATAAGAAGAACGAGGTTTTGCCTGTAACGCTTCTCTTTGAGGGCTGGACCCTAGGAACCAGGACTCTTTTTGGTCTTGCTACATTACCTAAAGTTGTGAGAGGTGCTATACAAGTCCAAAGAAGTGGAACCACTATTAAAGGGAGCCGGTCTTTGAAGGTTTTACTACGCTGCCCGCCGTGATGGGTGAAGTTTGGATCTGCTATTATAGCAGTATCCTGCAGCGAGGATAAGGTAAAGGGAGAAGCCTAGGAACTGTAAAAAGTCCACCTATGCTTTTTCCCAGCCAGAGGGGGGTTCTTAATTGAACAGATGGTGTATCTCTTCTGAGGGATCTAAAGGGAGTACAGCAGTAGTTTATGAAAATACAAAAACAGCCATTTGCATTTTTATGTATAAAGTGAAGTCTTCCTTTAAAACTGGGAGCCAAACAAGCACTGCTGACATAAATTCCCCTCCACCTCCCCTCCTGGAGAGGTGCTGTAACAGCTTCCACTGTTTGCATTATCAGACTTGCCCTTGTTGAACCTGGACAGGCATTCAGCCCCTGTTTAGCATTGGAGACTCAAAGTCTGGCGTCCATCGCAGCCGGCACCACCTCTTCCCCTTCGGGTCTGCATCTGCAGACCCGAATGCCGTCCGCAGGCGCAGACTAGTGTTATTTTTAAAACAAGGAGCTGGTATTGCAGAGGGGCCTGGCTCACAGATAGGCGGCGCCGTGTGCGGGACGCCACATCCACGTGGAGCACACGGCGCATACACTAGGGCGGAAGACGCTGAGGACGCCTAATCAGGTTCTCACCTGAGGCTTAACACAGTGGCTCTCAGTTTATATGCTGAAGACAGAAGTCTGTCACAGTAAGGGATACAGGAGTGCCGGGCATGTAAAGGTGTGTAAGCAGGCATTTCCAGTACAGGAAATATGGTTACTCAGCATCAAAGGCTGATCCTTATGGTTACATTTTTTTTTTGCTAAAACTATTCAGCAAAATACCATAATTTTTTTCTTAAAGTGCCTCTGCTTTTGTGCTTAGCACTATGACTTCCAGTGCTACCACAAAGGTACCAAGGATTCCACCCCTAGGTGCTGGGAATTCCAGTCATGCCTTCACACTGTCATCCTCTCCGGAGATACCTGACATGGCAAGCCAGGGTGAGTCATTGGAAGCAATTGGTGGTGCAACTGCTTCTCACACTTCAGCCTCTGTATACAGTGGGGACGGAAAGTATTCAGACCCCCTTAAATTTTTCACTCTGTTATATTGCAGCCATTTGCTAAAATCATTTAAGTTCATTTTTTTTTCCTCATTAATGTACACACAGCACCCCATATTGACAGAAAAACACAGAATTGTTGACATTTTTACAGATTTATTAAAAAAGAAAAACTGAAATATCACATGGTCCTATGTATTCAGACCCTTTTCTCAGTATTTAGTAGAAGCACCCTTTTGATCCAATACAGCCATGAGTCTTTTTGGGAAAGATGTAACAAGTTTTCACACCTGGATTTGGGGATTCTCTGCCATTCCTCCTTACGGATCCTCTCCAGCTCTGTCAGGTTGGATGATAAACATTGGTGGACAGCCATTTTTAAGTCTCTCCAGAGATGCTCAATTGGGTTTAAGTCAGAGCTCTGGCTGGGCAATTAAAGAACAGTCACGGAGTTGTTGTGAAGCCACTCCTTTGTTATTTTAGCTGTGTGCTTAGGGTCATTGTCTTGTTGGGAGGTAAACCTTCGGCCCAGTCTGAGGTCCTGAGCACTCTGGAGAAGGTTTTCGTCCAGGATATCCCTGTACTTGGCCGCATTCATCTTTCCCTCAATTGCAACCAGTCGTCCTGTCCCTGCAGCTGAAAAACACCCCCACAGCATGATGCTGCCACCACCATGCTTCACTGTTGTGACTGTATTGGACAGGTGATGAGCAGTGCCTGGTTTTCTCCACACATACCGCTTAGAATTAAGGCCAAAAAGTTCTATCTTGGTCTCATCAGACCAAAGAATCTTTTTTCTCACCATCTTGGAGTCCTTCAGGTGTTTTTTTAGCAAACTCTATGCTGGCTTTCATGTGTCTTGCACTGAGGAGAGGCTTCCGTCGGGTCACTCTGCCATAAAGTCTCGACTGGTGGAGGGCTGCAGTGATGGTTGACTTTGTACAACTTTCTCCCATCTCCCGACTGCATCTCTGGAGCTCAGCCACAGTAATCTTTGAGTTCTTCTTTAACTCTCTCACTAAGGCTCTTCTCCCCTGATAGCTCAGTTTGGCCGGACGGCCAGCTCTAGGAAGGGTTCTGGTCATCCCAAACATCTTCCATTTAAGCATTATGGAGGCCACTGTGCTCTTAGGAGCCTTAAGTGCAGCAGAACATTTTTTGTAACCTTGGCCAGATTTGTGCCTTGCCACAGTTCTGTCTCTGAGCTCTTCAGGCAGTTTCTTTTACCTCATGATTCTCATTTGCACTGACATGCACTGTGAGCTGTAAGGTCTTATATAGACAGGTGTGTGGCTTTCCTAATCAAGTCCAATCAGTATAATCAAACACAACTGGACTCAAATGAAGGTGTAGAACCATCTCAAGGATGATCAGAAGAAATGGACAGCACCTGAGTTAAATATATGAGTGTTACAGGAAAGGGCCTGAATACTTGTGATATTTCAGTTTTTCTTTTTTAATAAATCTGCAAAAATGTCAACAATTCTGTGTTTTTTTGTCAATATGGGGTGCTGTGTGTACATTAATGAGGAAAAAAATGAACTTAAATGATTTTAGCAAATGGCTGCAATATAACAGAGTGAAAAATTTGAGGGGGTCTGAATACTTTCCGTCCCCACTGTACATGACTGAAGATGCATCTTCCTCTGCCCTGGGCTTAGAAGGAAGATTAGCGGCTTTAATCACATCAAACCAAATTGTACACACGCTGCGCTTATCAAAATAAAAAATAAGAAAAATGCCTCTCATGCAGCTGGCTCACTGCATTTGGGTTGTAAATTTGGACCACAGCACCTGCAGAATACAGAAGGGCTGCAATGATCTCTTCCAGGGAATTTTAGGAAGGGTCCAGTTTGTCCAAACGCTTTGTATAGCACATAAGCATTGAACAGAGCCAATTGGAATAAGTATACAGACACTTTTTTGTACCAGCATCTGGCCTTATGAGCAATTAAGTACGGCACCATCATACGGTTGTAGTCGTGGAAACAGAGGGGCTTTTCAACAACACCAGTCGCCATAGTAACTTGGACTGCCGTATCTGGGTGAATGGAAGACAGAACGAAAACGTTCCTTTTGTCCTTCCATCTCACTGCAAGTAACTCATTGGACCTCAAGCATTCTCTCTCCCCTAGACTAAGTTGGGCATTTACAAGCCGTTGGGGGAAGCCCCAATGATTAGATTGAACGGTGCCAAATGCGCCAATTCCTGATTGATAGAGATGTCCAAAAAGTGGCATGCTTAAATAAAAATTACCCATGCATAAATGGTACCCTTTTCCGAATAAGGGTGATACCAAGTCCCAAATAATCTTGCTGCTGCTCCCTATGTAGCCTGGGCAATTGGGATCCAAGCTGCTATCTTTTCACTCGTAAACCAGAAAACTCCATGTATAGCCTGTTGCCCTGTCACAGAGCTTATACATCTTGACCCCATATCTGGCACGCTTGCTGGGGAGATATTGTTTTGAAAACAAGACACCCAGGGGGCGTGGCCAGGAGCGGCATGTGAGCAGACGTGCCTCACTGAGCTCCCTCTCTCGATCCTGAATAGATCCTCTTCCCAGCCGAAATACAAGCCAGAGACAGCACACAAACTCTGGGGCACCCTCTGCAGACCCACCTGGACCTGAAACCGAGCTCCACGGAAGCCATGATGACTCGCAAGCAGCTGGAAACAGGTGGCCCGCCAAAAAACCAGCATGGCGCTGCGGCTCCTCTCTCCCAGCGAGCACGAGGCACAGACAGGACCAAGAACGCTGGTAAGCCCCCTAAAACACCTAAGGGCACAGCGAAAGACCCCCCCCCACCTCCCCACGCGACATGCAATATTAGGCCAAAAAACTGAATGGTGCAACGGAACCGGGAGGGGGGAGGACATACTAACTACCTTGGCCATTTTTCACACACAGCCAGAGGATGGTATGCACAAGGCCACTCACAGGACACTGATCAGCCATCCCAAGACACAGAGGAGGAGGGGGACCAGAGAGAGCAACCCACCCTTGCAGCCATACTGAAAGCAGTGCATAGATGTACAGCCTCTGTACATACCCTTCAGGAGAAATTTGGGGGCCTCAAAGAGGAACTATGTTTTATTAGTCATGACCTGCAGAAAACTAGAGAGCGCACTACAGCCGCTGAGGGCCATATCAGCGATCTTGAGGATAAGTTTACCCCACTCCTTAGGGACACGCAAATTACTGCCAGGATTTCCAGGACGAATGAACTTAAGTCGGACGACATTGAGAATCGTTTGCGTAGGAACAATATACGCCTCGTGGGGCTCCCGGAAAAGACAGAGAGCAGGGACCCCACAGAATTTGTGGAGAAATGGCTCCTGGAGATCTTTGGCAGGGAGGTGTTTACCCCACTATACTCAGTCGAGTGGACACACAGAGTCCCATCCAGGCCCCTTCCACCAGGGCATCCTCCCAGCACCCTACTGGCTCAGGTACTCAATTCTAAAGACAAGGAAATAGTGCTCCGCCAGGCACGTGAGAGGTGTAATGTACAGTTCAACGGAGCCCGCATCTCTTTCTATCCTGATTACTCTGCGGAAGTCCAAAAACGCAGAGCCAGGTTTACAGATGTAAAGAAAAGACTGCAGCGTTTGCGGGCCACCTACACCATGCTGTTCCCCACAAAGCTGCGGATCACTGCAGGTGGTCAGTCACAAGATGAGTCGGCTGAAGATGCCTCCTCCTGGTTAGACAATAACGAGCACATCTTTCGCCAGGCCGGGAGGGGGGCTGCGGAGGGAGACTAACACCCTACTTCACCAGATTAAAAGTTTGCACCATGTTACCTGTTTGGCTGGGAAGCCATAACCTTTAGTAAAGCCATTCATGATGAGAGCAAGTGAAAGTTTTAAACACTGTTTGGAGAAGTGGACTGTCAGTTGGTCCGGTTGGACTGACCATATGTTTTTCCCTGGTTTTACCCAACTTCCCCAGAGTTGCTACAACCCCCACCATACTGGCGGATCACCGTTTATTAAAAGTAGAATAACACTTACAATTTCGAAGATTAAAAACACACATAACAGCCGGCCGGCTAATGCGGAACGCCCATCCACTCGGACTCACACGCGATGACGTCAGCGCCTGCCGACGCACGTTTCGCCATATAATGACGTCGTCTGGGGCACCTTTGTGTTCTGTTTAACTTTTTTCTTTTTTACCGTTCTGACCAGCAACTGTCATGGAATTGACCCTACTGGTGAAGACATGGACTCATGGAGGAGTCCATGAGTTGCTATGGGTGAGCCCACTTGCTCAGACATGGCGCCTTGACTCAGGTATGCACCTCTCTCTTGGCCAGCAGGGTCTGGAGAGAAATGACTGTACACTGCCCCGGGCACCCATTTCTCCAGAACTACCTAGTCACATTTCATATACTTTTGTGCTGACAAATGAGTGTTGCTGATACTCTCTTGGAACGTTAGAGGTCTACAGAGCCCCTTAAAACACACTATGGTATCCACCACCCTCAATAAACACTCCCCTGCCATATATGCCTTACAAGAGAAGATCTGGTACCAGACTCGCTACCCTGTGTGAACTACTCCTGGGTGGGTTGGGCCTACCACTCCACCCACACCTCATACTCCAGGGGTGTGAGCGTCCTGGTACACCGCACACTTGATTTCCAACTAATAGATAAGCTAATAGATGTTGAAGGTAGATATGTTATTCTGATGTGCAGGATTTATCAGTTGAAATAATTGCTGCTGTTTATGTGCCACCACCCTTCAGTTTAGAAGTGTTGAGAACATTGCTGACGTACCAGATGGGCAGTCCTGATATTCCATTTATTATATTAGGTGGTTTGAATTGTTATATGGACCCAGCCTTGGACAAACATCCGCCCCCGGTGACCTGCTGTAAAATGGCTCGAACGGCACTGCGGAAATTCACGGAGGAGGTTGGATGGATTGATCCATGGCAGGACCGCAACCCACAGCAAAAACAATTTTCTTGTTTTTCTAAAACACGCCTCTCACTGTCTAGGATCGATCTCTGCCTATGCACCCCTCAAGTGGCACACCTCCTGCAGGTGAGAGAGGTGTGTCGGGCCACTCGCCCTTGGTGGTATCTGTTTTTGCCAAACCGGCCACTAATCTGCCCAGAGCTCCGTGGAAACTGAATGCATTTTGGCTCAATTTATTCCCCGCCCCAGAACGGATATCCGAGGAGATCTCTGAGTTCTGGACTCGACATGCAGAACACCCTGATCTCAACTTAGCGTGGGATACTTTTAAAGCATTCCTGAGAGGTATACTTATCTATGAGGTATATGGGGTGAAATCAAAAAATAGTGCCCTGCAGGAGCAGGCCACCCGTCTGGTCAGTCGCTTAGAAGCAGAATTTGTGGCAGATCCGTCAGATGTAGTTAGAGACGCTTGGCCAGCTGCCCAGGAAGTGATGGATAGGATCACCGGATCTGTGACGGACAGGAAAAGGTTCTTCAATAGGCTAGCTTTCTTTGAGGAGGGGGAACAGACAGGAAGACTACTGGCAAAGATAGTAAGGGCCTGCCAGACCTCCCCATCTATTGGCGCATTGCGCCGAGGAGGGGGAGGACTGGTGAACACCCCTGATCTTATAATGCAGGAGCTGGTGGGGTTTTACTCTGATCTGTATAGATCCCGAGTGGACTTCACACAGGCTGATCTGCAGGACATAGAACTACCCAGTTTAACGGATACACAGAAATCGCTGCTAGATGCCTCCATTAGGATTGAGGAACTGCAGGAGGCGCTTAGCCTTTTCCCCAACTACAAGGCCCCAGGGGACGATGGTCTTCCCATAGAACTCTTCAAACAATACGGACATCCTGCCGCATTTACTTAAGGTACTTAATGCTGCCAGGGAAGACCAACGCTTACCAGAGTCTACTAGGGCTAATATTGTACTTATCCTCAAGCCTGGCAAGGACCCTTTAGATCCGAGGTCTTACAGACCTATATCCTTATTGCAAAGCAATATTAAAATACTGGCCAAGGTCCTTGCAATACGGCTTAATGGAGTTATTTCCGACATCATCCACTCGGACCAGTCAGGCTGCTATTAACATTAGAAGGCTTTTCCTTAGCCTACAGACTAGATCAGACAATGAGGGTGACAGGGCTCTGCTGTCGCTGGATGCCCATAAAGCATTTGATAGCATAGAGTGGCAGTACCTTTGGGCTGTCATGGACAGATTTGGCTTTGGCAAAGGATTCCTTTCATGGGTTCAGTTGCTTTACTGTTCACCACAAGCAGTGATACGGGAGGCGGGACATGTCTCCTTACCGTTTCAACTACATAGAGGTACCTGGCAGGGATGCCCATTATTCTCCCTTCCTGTTCGCCATGGAGCCCATGGCAGCCCAAATTAGGGCTGACGAACAGATTAGGAGCTTCCAATACAAAGAAATCCACGAGAAACTCATGCTATACGCAGATGATACCATGTTGTTTCTCGGGGACACAACCTAATCACTTGAGGAAGCTTTGATCAGACGCTTTGGGAAGTACTCGGGGCTTGTGATCAACTGGTCCAAGTCTTCTCTCATGCTGCTGGACACAAGTCCAGACAGCGAGATGCACATGGTGGGGGGGGGAGGGTGCCGGTTACACCCAGCCTTAAATATCTGGGTGTACAGGTCACACCTGAACCCAGGGATTTTGTCTCATTGAACTTGTCCCCTCTCATTAATAGGATTCGAGAGAGTCAAAATCTGGTCCCGCCTAAAAATGTCCCTCGTAGGACGGGTAAACCTTATCAAGATGGTGTTTATGCCACAGCTCTTGTATATGCTCCACAACACCCCTATGGTGATCCCCCTTAAGGTGTTTCGTATAATTAATTCTATTTTTAGGGCCTTTATCTGGTTTAACAAACACCCACGAATTAAACTTGAACAACTACAGAAGTCCAAGGAAAGGGGAGGCCTTGCGCTCCCTAACCCTTGGATTTACTACTTGGCTGCACAGCTACAGCACATCGCCCGCACTATGGTAGATGGGCAGGAGACCATAGGGGAATGTGTAGACTTTGACCCCATCAGAGCTCTTATGTGTCACGCTACTGGCACTGCGGATGTTGATGTAGGATTGGAGGCCCTGGCATATGCTACAGTGGGGACGAAAAGTATTCAGACCACCTTAAATTTTTCACTCTTTGTTATATTGCAGCCATTTGCTAAAATCATTTAAGTTAATTTTTTTCCTCATTAATGCACACACAGCACCCCATATTGACAGAAAAACACAGAATTGTTGACATTTTTGCAGATTTATTAAAAAAGAAAAACTGAATATCACATGGTCCTAAGTATTCAGACCCTTTGCTGTGACACTCATATATTTAACTCAGGTGCTGTCCATTTCTTCTGATCATCCTTGAGATGGTTCTACACCTTTAGTTGAGTCCAGCTGTGTTTGATTGTACTGATTGGACTTGATAAGGACAGCCACACACCTGTCTATATAAGACCTTACAGCTCACAGTGCATGTGAGAGCAAATGAGAATCGTGAGGTCAAAGGAACTGCCTGAAGAGCTCAGAGACAAAATTGTGGCAAGGCACAAATCTGGCCAAGGTTACAAAAAATTTCTGCTGCACTTAAGGTTCCTAAGAGCACAGTGGCTTCCATAATCCTTAAATGGAAGACGTTTAGGACGACCAGAATCCTTCCAAGAGCTGGCTGTCCAGCCAAACTGAGCTATCGGGGGGGGGGGGGGGAAGAGCCTTGGTGAGAGAAGTATAGAAGAACCCAAAGATCATTGTGGCTGAGCGCCAAAGATGCAGTCGGGAGATGGGAGAAAAATGTAGAAAGTCAACCATCACTGCAGCCCTCCACCAGTCGGGGCTTTATGGCAGAGTGGCCCGACCAAAGCTTCTCCTCAGGGCAAGACACATGAAACCCCGCATGGAGTTTACTAAAAAAAAACACCAAAAGGACTCCAAGATGGTGAGAAATAAGATTCTTTGGTCTGAGACCAAGATAGAACTTTTTGGCCTTAATTCTAAGTGGTATGTGTGGAGAAAACCAGACACTGCTCATCACCTGTCCAATATAGTCCCAACAGTGAAGCATGGTGGTGGCAGCATCATGCTGTGGGGGTGTTTTTCAGCTGCAGGGACAGGACGACTGGTTGCAATCGAGGGAAAGATGAATGCGGCCAAGTACAGGGATATCCTGGACGAAAACCTTCTCCAGAGTGCTCAGGACCTCAGACTGGGCTGAAGGTTTACCTTCCAACAAGACAATGACCCTAAGCACCCAAAATAATGGAGTGGCTTCAAAACAACTCAGTGACTGTTCTTGAATGGCCCAGCCAGAGCCCTGACTTAAACCCAATTGAGCATCTCTGGAGAGACCTAAAAATGGCTGTCCACCAATGTTTACCATCCAACCTGACAGTACTGGAGAGGATCTGCAAGGAGGAATGGCAGAGGATCCCCAAATCCAGGTGTGAAAAACTTGTTGCATCTTTCCCAAAAAGACTCATGGCTGTATTAGATCAAAAGGGTGCTTCTACTAAATACTGAGCAAAGGGTCTGAATACTTAGGACCATGTGATATTTCAGTTTTTTTTTTTAATAAATCTGCAAAAATGTCAACAATTCTGTGTTTTTTTGTCAATATGGGGTGCTGTGTGTACATTAATGAGGGGGAAAAAATGAACTTAAATTATTTTAGCAAATGGCTGCAATATAACAAAGAGTGAACAATTTAAGGGGGTCTGAATACTTTAGGTCCCCACTGTAAATCCAACAAGAGATTTCCAACGTATGTACTCATACAAAAAATATGGGATAAACTTAGGCAGATGCAGGAGGTAGAAGGGTTTACTAGCTACAGCCCGATATGGGCCAGTGGACATTATGAGGAATTGCAGAAGTTGGAGTGTGGAGGTCGTGGAGGGGTCATGGGGTCACGCTCCTGAAGCATATTTTTGCAGATGGGAACTTGCAGCCATTCTCTGCACTGAGGGAGCAGTTTGGCCTCCCCAACTCGATGCCTTTTTATTACCTGCAGCTGCAACACGCAGTGCGGGCGCAACCTGTCGGGGCTCCGTGGGTTCTTTCGCCGACACCTGTATTCCACTACATGGCAGAGGTGTCTCTATTCAGGGGCTTTATATCCAGATGCTACACCATGATCCTACACACCCATCTCGAGGGCTTCCCCCAGGGGGTGGCAAGCAGGTGGGAACAGGATGTGAGCACCTTCGAGGAAGATCAGTGGGAGGAGGCGCTACAGGCGATATAGATGTGCTCCCTTATTGTGGCACAAAGACTGTCTCAGCTGTACATTGTCCTTACAGTTCACTATACACCGGCCAGACTGTATAAAATGGGGATGAGGGCGGACCCGCACTGCTCCAGATGTGTGAGAGACCACAGTGACCTCATACATCTGCTGTGGCGGTGTCCCAAACTACATCGGTTTTGGACGGGGGTTGTGTCCACGATTAACAATGTCTTTCAGGTCACAGTACCGTTGGACCCAAAGCCCTGTCTGCTAGGGATTGTGGACGACATCCCTACAGAAGACGACCAGAAGCAGGCTTTTGCCAGAGCATTGTTTCAGGCCCGCAAACTGATCCTTAGGCACTGGAGGGCGGCTGACCTCCTGTGCTGAAGGAATGGTTGACACAGATGAGGGACACACTCTGGCTGGAGAAGTACATATATCTACATAGGGAATGCCCAAATAAATTTGATAAACTATGGTCGCCCTGGTTGGACACCCCCGGCATTTCGCCTATTGATTTAGTAATGGATAGGCTATTGTTATAATTGTTCAGATAACCTGGAGGTGAAGGCAGGCATTGGGGTGGAATGCTAAGCTTCTAAATATGTGGGAGACAGACCTCATGTGTTGCGATAAAGCATTGGTGACGTTTAGGGTTAACAGTGACTTGTATCCAATCCTAATGAATATTGAGTGTTGGGTGCACGGATTGTACTATCACACCTTACAGGCCTTGGTTCCACGTCGACTGATGATATATTCTGTAATGAATGTTAGGATCGTTGCTGGTCTTTCTATGTAAACTGTACAGATTCTCTTTGTTTTGTTACAATAAAACTTTATTTGAGAAAAAAAAAAAGAAAACAAGACACCCAGAAAATTTAATCAAGGACTCATCAATGCAGATATCTTGATTGGGAATAAACAAGACTGCAAAGTGGTTTACGAGGGGCCGAATTTTATAGAGCCGATCATGTTCAGGGTCACCCAGAGGATGAACGCATTCATCGTCATTGAAATGCATGAACCGCAATATCTGCTTGTACCTAGCCCTGGCCATGGCAGCAGAGAACACGGGCATATGGTGAATTGGGTCAGTGGACCAATATGACCGCAACCTACACTTTTTAGTAATGCCCATGTTGAGGGATAGGCCCAGAAAGGTCCTAAATTTGGGAACCGCTATAGGTTTCCAGCCAAGTTGTCTGGCAAAGGGTGAATTTGGCTTTGGGCGATGACTCTAATGCCGCGTACACACGGTCGGACTTTTCGTCTACAAAAGTCCAACGGACGCTGACGGACTAAAGCTGGCTGGTAATCCGATCGTGTGTGGGCTTCTCCGGACTTTCAACGTACTTTTTTAGCCTCAAATCCGACGTACTTTAGATTTGAAACATGCTTCAAAACTTTCCGACGGACTCGAGTCCGGTCGAAAAATCCGCTCGTCTGTGTGCTAGTCCGACGGACAAAAAGCCACGCTAGGGCACCTATTGGCTACTGGCTAGGAACTTCCTTATTTTAGTCCGGTGTACGTCATCACGTAAGAATTCGACGGACTTTTGTGTGATCGTGTGTAGGCAAGTCCGTTCGTTAGAAAGTATGCCGCAAGTCCGCCGCAAGTCCGCCGAAAGTCTGCCGGAAGTCTGTCGGACAGGCTGTCTGACTTTTGTAGACGAAAAGTACGACCGTGTGTACGCGGCATTACTATCCATTGCCTCTCTCTGATCACCACCTTATTAGTTTCACTCTCTCCCTTTCCTTCACCTCCTCTCCCTCCAACCACCTTAAAGTTACCCGCAGAAACCTACGTCATCTCACCCCTTCTCTTCTCTACTCGCTATCAACAACCTCTACGACAAAATCTTACCCCTATCCTGCACCAGCCTAGCCACTTCTGTGTACAACACTTCACTTCTAGCCTCACTGAACTCACTGGCCCCCCTCACTACACACAGAATCAAGCCCAGACTCCTTCAACCTTGGCAAACAGATGATACTAGAAGTCTGAAAAAACTTAGTCGTGCTCTTGAGCGCCTGTGGCGTAAAACTAAGTCCCAGAGAGATTTCAACCAATATAAATCTGCCCTCCAAAAATACAATTCCAACCTCCTCTCTGCCAAGCAGACCTATTTTACCACTCTCATTAGCAACTTATCATCCTGTCCCCGTCAACTCTTCTCCACCTTCAACTCTCTACTTCGTCCTCCACTCGCCAACTCACTCACCGCCCAGGAGATCGCCAATCACTTCAAACAGAAGATTGATACTATTTGCGCGGAGATCTCTACTGTGCCGACACCCTCCATGCTTTACACTTCATGCCCACAGGCACAATCATTATTTCCCTCTTTCAACCCCACCACTACAGATGAAGTTGCTAAACTTAGAAAAATAAAAGAATTGCGCTAATTAGATGTGCAATTTTACATACATGACATAAGTAAAAAAAATATTATAATATGTGTAAAAGAGGATAGATGCAGGTGACAACTGCATATAATCCACAAAAGTGTCCCATCAAGTGGAAAAAAAAATCAAATGAAATAAAGTAGTGACTCCAAATCGCCCATAAATAATCAAAGAAAAGTCCAAGTGATAAATAATGATTGATCCGTGACCACCAAAGAAGATCCACCACCGGGAATAGAAGGGATTACTTCTTACCGAATGGCCATGATCCCCCACTACAGAGGATCACAGCTAGCAGGCAAACTTTAAACAGACTGTGGGAACTTCTATCAGCATCCACTGGGGGTCATCACACCATCAGCAACAACAGCAGAACTCGTAGCAGAGATGCACCATAAAACACAAAAGGGAGCTCACATAGCGTAAAACCATAAGGATTTATTAAAATTCATGTACATAAAATGAACACTTACAAAAGTTCGAAGAATAGATAGCCTTAAGTCCGGTTCCTTGGCCACAGGAACACGGACAAACCCGTCCTACTGGAATGCAACACAGCTTAGAGGTAAGAAGTTGCTAAACTACTTGCTAATGTCCACCTTACCACCTGCCCTCTGGATCCTGTTCCCTCACAAAAGCTACGTTCACCCTCTGGCCCTATGCTACACTCTCTAACCCACATCTTCAATCTCTCCCTCTCTTCTGGCATCTTCCCTAACTCTCTAAAACATGCACTTGTCAGACCCATACTTAAAAAGCCCTCACTGGACCCATCCAATCTTAACAACCTACGCCCCATCTCCTTGCTCCCCTTCTTATCCAAACTCCTCGCACGTCTGGTCTACAACCGACTGAGCGTCCACCTCACTGATAATGGCCTTCTTGATCCCCTTCAGTCTGGATTTTGTCCTCAACACTCCACAGAAACTGCTCTCCTAAAACTAGCAAACGATCTACTAATGGCCAAAACCAATCGACACTATTCTGTACTCCTACTCCTGGACCTCTCTGCTGCCTTTGATACGGTTGACCACCCCCTCCTCCTCAAAAAACTACACGCCTTTGGTCTCCGTGACTGTACACTTCGCTGGTTCTCTTCCTACTTATCCAACCACACCTTTAGCGTTTCTTATAACTCTACTTCCTCCTCTCCTCTTCCTTTCTCTGTTGGGGTCCCTCAGGGCTCTGTTCTTGGACCTCTACTATTTTCAATCTACACCGCCTCCCTGGGTCAATCTATTTCTCTACCCCTCAGCTCACTCCCTCTGTCTCCTCACGTATCACTAATTTACTCTGATATATCAGTCTGGATGTCACACCACTTCCTCAAACTCAATCTAGCCAAAACCGAACTTATAATTTTTCCTCCCCCATATACCTCTTCCCCTGATCTCTCTGTCAAAATCGATGGAACAACTATAAGCCCATCCCCACATGCCAAGGTTCTAGGTGTAGTCCTAGACTCTGAACTCTCCTTCAAGCAACACATCCAATCACTGTCCAAATCCTGCCACCTCAACCTCCGCAACATCTCCAAAATACGCATCTTTCTAACTAATGACACAACAAAGCTCTTAATTCACTCGCTGGTCATCTCTCGCCTCGACTACTGCAACTCTCTTCTCATTGGCTTACCTCTACATAGTCTATCACCTCTTCAATCCATTATAAATGCCGCTGCCAGACTCATCCACCTTACCAATTGCTCTGTGTCTGCCACTCCTCTCTGTCAATCCCTCCACTGGCTTCTGCTCGGCCAAAGAATTAAATTCAAAATTCTAACAACTACGTACAAAGCCATCTACAATTTCGCCCCCAGCTACATCACTAGCTTAGTCTCTAAATACCAACCTACTCGCTCTCTTCGTTCCTCTCAAGACCTCCTGCTCTCTAGCTCCTTTGTCACATCCTCCCATGCTCGCCTCCAGGCCTTTTCCAAAGCCTCCCAAATCCTATGGAATGCCCTACCCCAATCTGTCCGCTTATCTCCTACTTTATTAGCTTTCAGACAATCCCTGAAAACCCTTCTCTTCAGAGAAGCCTATCCTACCCACACCTAACAACTGAATTTTAATTTTTTCCATCAGCTCATCCCCCACAGTTATTACCTTTTTGTTTCCACTTGACCCTCCCTTCTAGATTGTAAGCTCTAACGAGCAGGGCCCTCTGATCCCTCCTGTATTGATTTGTATTGTAAGTGTACTGTCTGCCCCCATGTTGTAAAGCGCTGCGCAAACTGTTGGCGCTATATAAATCCTGTATAATAATAATATAAATAATAATGAATTGACCAGTGTATAAATTGCTTTTGTCTACAATAGATCTGTACAGATCTAGAGTGAAAAATAGCTCAAAAAATTCCAGGGCCATTAAATCTGCTGTTTTCACCTGAATTCTGGGTTGCCCAGTGAATGGGGGAAGTATGGGCGCTGCAGAATCTGTGGGCTGCCAATCAGGACAGCAAGTGCATGTGCCTGTGTTCAAACTCTTAGTGGCTACGGGGCACTACTTGTGCTAGTCACTGCACCAGCTTGAACTGCACTTATGGGACTCGCCACATCACCAAGTGATATTGCAGTGCTGGTTTGTCTACGACCAGGGTATACTAGTTCACTGGTGCTTGCCAGTTAACCAGAAGGTTGAGCAGCACTAGTACTGACACTCTGCTGCATACAAGTATCATGCGGTTGTTGCACCTCAGCAACAGAGGAACGGGGTTGGGTACGCCTGACCTTAGCAGGGACCACTACTCCATCAGAGCCACCTGTCAAGGTGCCGCTCTCTACAGGTTCAAATACAGAGCCTGAATCTGACAGTGAGGACTCCACACTCTCCCCTGTCATTCTCAGCATCCTGTAGGCCTCTTTACTAGTGTGCCTTTTCGTTTGACATTTTTGGCAATAAATTTATAGGTAACTAGTGCGACTCACAGGTAAAAGAGCATCTGGTTGGCACAGGACTGTTTGTACCGCTACAAAAAAATTAACTGTGAGTGCTAGCAGGGATCAGGCTTGACTCTAACGCTGCAATTTTGTGTGCTGTGTTTTGAAAGCGACAGTGATCAATTGATACTGCACTTGGGTGGGCTGGGCAGAGGGGCTAAACGCAGGTGCTGGCAGGTGTCTGGGCTGATCTTGCTATCGCTGCTTTTTTGGGAACACTATACTACTGGGGACGCTAGTATAGATCTGATCATATCAAAGATATTAATCCGTTCAGACACTATTCTAGTAATGGAGGTGTGTGTGTTCATGCTACTGGCAATCAAAGGGTTAAAATCTGACGCTCTCTGGGATTGTCGCTAACGCTAACACCTAAACTGATGTTGACATTAACGTCACAAGTGACACGAATACAGTGATCAGAAGAAAAAAAATCTGTACACTATACTAATGCCACTGTGACTGGGAGTTAAAGGGTTAACTGGGGGTGATCAAGGGGTTAAACCTTTTTTAGGGGATATATGGGGGGTATCCTAAACCTACCTGCCCCTACCACTAACTGCCCTAACGCTGTTTAGTGTCACAAGTGACACCAATACAGTGATCAATAAAAAAATATGAACACTGCACTTGGTGACACTGTGACAGGGAGTGAAAGGGTTAATTTGGTGGGGGGGGGGGCGATCAAGGGGTGCAAATATGTGCTTACGCGTACTGGTGTTAGTGGGGTGTTGGTGAACTCACAGTAAGATGCTAATCTCGCGCACACTGGAACCGAAAGTGCTCCAGGACGGGAGATTGCATCACTTCCTCTGATTCGTCCATTGGTCAGAATCAATCAGCAGGTCCAGGCCATAAATCATTGGCTTGGACCTGTTGAGTGATCAGTTCTGATCCTAATCGGAGCACCTCGATTCGTGGGCGCAAGTCACGTACCTGTACGTGACTTTGCGCAGCTGTCCCTCCCTGCTGCAGTATATGTACATGGGGCAGTCCGGAACTGGTTAAATTGCCCAGAGATGTACAATACTGCAGCCATCCCCATGGCTTGGATTCCGGGACATAGGTCTGGAAAAAGTTGCTGCTTGACAAATGTCTAGAAAATGTGACTGTCCCAGCAGATCTGGGACTTTTGGCAACTATGGGGATAGCGTCCCTCGGCTCTGAAATTTACTGTCTAATGCCTAGTACACACTATCAGTTTTTTTTGTTCAACCCTGCGGGCTGAATGAAAAAATAGAGCTTGAGAGGAGCCGCTGTTCTATGTGATGTTAGTACAGCAATCTCTACACTGAGCTATTGTGTTCTGACAGGGGGACTACCATCACCACCACCACCACTACCACCACCATAACACACCAATCAGTGCTCACAGCCATTGGCTGCCAGCGATTATCAGATGCAGACCTGGTTTTTCAGCATGCCCGTTCAACAGAAGCTGGCCGTTTGGCTTGCTTCTGATAGACAGGCTGGTCTACACAAGGGCCAGTTTATGTCAGTCAGTTTCTTTTGAACCGGCCAGCCCTGGCCGATGTTCAACCACTGGATTCTTGTGCTCTGTGTGCTCCAGACAGCAGCTCTTCCTTCTATGCAGTTTGTGCCTCTCTCTCTCTCTGGTAGGGAAAGATGCCCCTTCCCTCCCCCCAGCAGCTGAGTCCTCCGTGCAGAGCTCTGAAAGCACCGGAGGTGTGAAGGGAGGAAGGGGAAAGGAGCTGTAACAGCCTGTGCATTAGGTAAGGAGGCACACTCTGTTCCCAGGATGGAGCTTGAGTTGAAAACATCCAGAAATGAGCAGGTAACAAGCAAGGCTGTTGGCAGCTTTACACAGCTTGCACATCCTCCCAGTGCTCTCCTCCTCGCTCCCAGAGCTGGGCTGACAGGTGTAGTGATGCCACTGTCACTACTCCTGTCAGTGGTGGCGCCCCTCTCAATGGCACTCACAGGAAACTTCAGACCTTCTTTGATCACCTTGGAGCTGATCATTAGCTTAGTCTTTGCAATTTTGGCTATTCTTCCATCCATTTGAATGGTAGTTTACCCGTTCTTCCATGTCTTTCTGGTTTTGGTAGCCATTTGAAAGCATTTTGAGATCATTTTAGTTGAGCATCCTGTCTGTTTCTGCAAGTCTTTATATGTTTTCCCCTCTACAATCAACTTTTTTTTTTTATCAAAGTACGCTGTTCTTCTAAACTATGTCTTGAACAACCAATTTTACTTTAATAGAAATGCACTATACCCAGCATGTACCAGATTTGCTGCCCTCTTCCTTAAATAAGGACCATCTGTTTGACACCTGTTTTTTTCGGACTGAATGACCTCACTAATTGAACTCCACACTGCTATTATTTTGAACACTCCCCTTTCCATTAATGATTCAATTACACAGAATCAGCAGCATGCATGTCATGACTGTTGGGTCTGTTGGTTTTCTATTACTCTACTACATCTACTAGTAAATTACTGTATTTATCGGCATATAACACACACTTTTTTCCCCTGAAAACAGAGGACAAACAGTGCCTGCATGTTATACGCCAATACTATGTCTTACCAACTGGGGGCGGGGATCGGGCAGTCGGCCTCGGGAGCCACCCATTGGGGGGTGTCAGGCTGGCCGCCCCGCCTCTCCTGGCCCTGGGACAGCACTGCCTGCATAGTCTAAAGTTGATCAAATCACTTGCCCAGCCCCTTCTCATACACTGCTCCTCCTGTGTCAGTATCATTATAAAACAAAGCTTGTAAATATCTCAATAGCTCAATTTTTTTCTGGCTGCTCTCCTCCTCCCGCTCCTCCTGCTAGCTTTAGATTGTAGGAGGAGATCTGTCGCATGACCATCTATGTAACGTCAGAGAGCAGTCATGTGACCAGGTCAATGGAAAAAACTGAGCTATTGAGGTATATGGAAGCTTCATTTTACAATATGAGTGACACAGGAGGAGCAGTGTGGAAGGGTCTGGCAGTGATTTTTTTCTTAACTGTAGAGAATGCTAGCAGCTCTGTACCAGGAGACTAGGGGGGAGGGGGCCTGTGTACTGGGAGAGGGGGGCTGTGTACTAGGATGGGGGCCTGTGTACTCTGCAGGGAAAGGGGGACTGTGTACTGTAAAGGGGGCTGTGAAAACATGTTTTCCTTAAACTTCCCTCTTAAAATTGGGGTGCTTGTTATACGCCGATAAATACGGTATTTTCCATGTAGAAATATAATTTATACCAAAAACAGGGATTGATCTGGTTAGTGATGTTGGTCTGCTATTATTTTGAACACAACTGTTCATAATACTAGAGCAGGGGTGTCAAAGCTTTTTTTCAAAGAGGGGCAGATTTGATGAAGTCAACTTATTTTAAGGGCCGACCATTTTGCCTGACATTCTTTGAATCATTAAAATTAAATGCAAATTAACTAATACACTGCCCAACAAGAATTTTCTTGCCTTTTGTGTGTGGTGAAGAGTCTAAGGATGAGCTCGGGCATGTTATTTGGATATACCATATTTATCGGCGTATAACACGCACCTTCACTTTAAGAGGGAAGTTTCAAGAAAAAACTTAAATTTTAAATAAAGAACTGTGAAGCAAAATAAGGGTCAGTGCCCATCTGCAGCCTCACTATTGCCATGAATGCAGCCTCACTGTTGCCATGAATGCAGCCTCACTGTTGCCATGAATGCAGCCTCACTGTTGCCATGAATGCAGCCTCACTGTTGCCATGAATGCAGCCTCACTGTTGCCATGAATGCAGCCTCACTGTTGCCATGAATGCAGCCTCACTGTTGCCATGAATGCAGCCTCACTGTTGCCATGAATGCAGCCTCACTGTTGCCATGAATGCAGCCTCACTGTTGCCATGAATGCAGCCTCACTGTTGCCATGAATGCAGCCTCACTGTTGCCATGAATGCAGCCTCACTGTTGCCATGAATGCAGCCTCACTGTTGCCATGAATGCAGCCTCACTGTTGCCATGAATGCAGCCTCACTGTTGCCATGAATGCAGCCTCACTGTTGCCATGAATGCAGCCTCACTGTTGCCATGAATGCAGCCTCACCGTTGCCATGAATGCAGCCTCACCGTTGCCATGAATGCAGCCTCACCGTTGCCATGAATGCAGCCTCTGAATGAAGCCTCACCATTGCCATGAATGCAGCCTGATCGATGCCCATCTGTAACCTTGGAGGGGACAGGAGGGGGTCAGGACGAGCGCCATCAGATTACATACAGGAGAATTCCTATGATAGACAGAACAGTTATCCAATGCCAACCCAGGAGATGGGACTTCCTATTACAGAGGCCGCCATGTAAACATGAGATTCTCCTGTATGTAATCTGTAAGCACTCGTCCCGCCCCTTCAAGGCTGCTGCTAGAACGATAAATACGGTATATATCTGAGTGCCGCGCTTGGGAGGATTGGTTGGGAACGACAAAAGATATATACATTTGTGCACATAAGTTTACATACCCCAGCAGAGTTTGATTTCTTGGCCATTCTTCATAGAATATGAATAACACAAAAACATTTCTTTCACTAATGGTTAGTGTTTGGCCGAAGCCATTTATTATCAATCAACTGCGTTTTTGTTTTTTTTAATCCATAAATATAAATAATAAAGTATAATTCCACCCACACTGATAGCAATGGAACTAAGCTCCACCACTAAAAAAGTGACAGTGCAAAGTGACAGTTTCACCACCTGGTACCCTCAACAGACATACCAATAACCTCATAAGTACATAATAAAATACCACCCTATTAACCCACTACTGGGAATAGACGAACGGTCATGGGAGTGAATTTTACAAAAAGGGCAGACTGTACAATCAACGCTAAGAAATCTGAGGACACATATGTAAGAAAACTAAAATGGATCCTGCCTGAGCAGGTTGCTGAAATAGGACACTGAAACCCCAAAAAAAAAAAAAAAAAAAAAGGAAAAGTCCTGTGAAAAACGGATCCTAAAGACAGTGTAGATGAAAACAATCCTGTATCCTGTTTATGTATGCATGAAATATAATGAAAAATTGAATCCAATCCGATGACAGGCAATCTACACAGTTCTAAAATGATGTTACAAGACACATACCTTCCATCCTCCTACCCCCTGTATACTCCTGTGTGTGGGAGGGGGGAGGGGAAGCAGCAGGTCTCAGAACACAGACACGGGCGATCAGATTGAAACTGCGGGGACACATCGGGGTATGTGTGGCAAAGGTATCTTCCCCACTGGTGCGGAGGCTGCCACATATGGATCCGAGGTTCCCTCACTGTGGAGCGTGAGATAGCCGAGGCCCCGCCAAACTTTCCACTGTGTAGACCCGAAGAGCTTCCTTGTGGATGCCAGGCACAACAGCCGTACGGCGTAGATGAGAGGACTCAGCGCTTAGCGGTTCACAGCTGGGACAGAGCACTCCGCAGCCTAGCTCAACTAGACCAGCTTGTAGGAAGAAAGATCAAGGTCTGATGTGGCTCAGCTGTTGAAGGCATGTGGGATCTGACAAGCAGTAAAAGATCTCAAGTGTGTAACATCCAAACAGTATCCTTACAGAAGCGTAGAGTTGAGAGGATAATGGGAGAATTTCATGAGTTAGTGAGGGAGTAAAGAAGTAATTCCAGGTGGTGGCTGCAAACAATAGGGGCGTCCAGCTACATTTCTTTCACTAATGGTTAGTGTTTGGCCGAAGCCATTTATTATCAATCAACTGTGTTTTTTTGTTTTTTTTAATCCATGAGAACAGAAACTACCCAAATAACCCTGATTAAAAGTTTACATATCCTGGTGATTTTGGCCTGATAACATGCACACAAGATGACACAATGGGCTTTGAATGGCTATTAAAGGTAACCACCCTCACCTGTGATCTGTTTGCTTGTAATTAGTGTGTGTGCATAAAAGGCCAGTGAGTTTCTGGACACCTGACAGACCGTTACATCTTTCATCCAGTGCTGTACTGATGTTTCTGGATTATGAGTCATGGGGAAAAAAAAGAATTGTCAAAGGATCTGCGGGAAAAGGTAGTTCAACTGTATAAAGCAGGACAGCGATCTAAAAAGATATCCAAGGAATTGATAATGCCAATCAGCACACACTCCTTTCCAGAGCACAATGGCAGCCTACACAAGTGTGCTTCTCCTGATGGTGCTGTGCATTGCTTCAGCTGTTTCACTAAAATGCTACACCTGTGACTCAGAGACTAGCAATGCAAACTGCACGACCATTGCTACCTGCCCTGCCAACCAGAGCTTCTGCTTGACCACAGTCGCTGGATTTGCTGGCTATAACATCACCACCAAGAACTGCAATTCCACTTGTCAGGCGGTCAGCTTCAGCTTCTTTATCTCTTGCCACACTTCCTGCTGTTCCACCAATCTCTGCAACGTCAGCCAAATACATTATCCTTGCTGTGGCCCTGGGGTTCCTGGGGGCCCTCATGATACAATCGATATAAAGTGTCTGAGTATACAAACTAAGTTTTGGTTTTCATTCAATAAAATGTTTTTTGCTAATGAAGTTGTGACTTTTTGGAAAGGATTTTTTTTTTCATTAAAATGGGAGGTGACTGGCCAGAGCCAATCAGCAGTGTTCAAACTCTAATCAAGAAGTGGAAAATGAGGGGTTCTCTTAAAACCACGCCACGGTCAGGTTGACCAACTAAAATTTCAGTCACAACTGCCAGGAAAATTGTTCAGGATGCAAAGGAAAACCCAGAAATAACTTCAGGTGAAATATAGGACTTTCTAAAAACATATGGTATGGCTGTTTCAAGATGCATGATAAGGAGGCACTTGAAGAAAGATGGGCTGTATGGTCAAGTCACCAGAAGAAAGCCATTACTACGCAAATGCCATAAAGTATCCTGCTTGCAATGAACCAAACAGCACAGAGACAAGCCTCAAACCTTCTGGCACAAAGTCATTTGGAGTGATGTGACAAAAAAATTTAGCTTTTTGGCCACAACCATAAACACTACATCTGTAGAGGAGTTAACAAGGCCTATAATGAAAAGTACGGAGGTGGATCGCTGATGTTTCGGGGATGTGTGAGCTACAGCTTTACCATCTGAGAAGATAAAGAGCCTCATCCACAAATACCACAAAAGACTTCAAGCTGTCATTGATGTTAAAAGGGCAATACACGGTATTATGAACTGGGGTATGTAAACTTTTGATCAGGGTAATTTGGGTAGATTCTGTTGTCATTATGATTTAAAAAGAGTAAACACAGTTGATTGAAAAAAATGGCTTCAGCCAAACACTAACCATGAGTGAAAGAAAAGTTTTTTGTGTTATCATTCATATTCTCTGAAAAATGGCCAATAAATCATAAATTCTGCCAGGGTATGTAAATTTATGAGCACAACTGTATATCCAAATTATCAGTGAGTCCGCATTAAACTGGAACTTGGACATGCCTGTACTAGAGGGAGTACAAATGGTTTTCTGACGTGTGTGTGTTTGTGTGTATTTGTATTTTTCTCTTCTGAGTTGAACTGGATGGACTCTTCTTTTTTTTTTTTTCAACCAAATTAACTATGTATCTATGTCACAGACTTTTCTCAGCTGGCTGGTCTACTCTGGTAGACTTGAAGAATTAAATTGCTTAAACTGTTTTGAGTTGCTTGGAAAACAGTATTGCAACAGTATGTAATCTTTATTCAATCCATCATATCCAACTAAGAGTTTTTAATTATTCATGCATCTTGGTGACTTTTGGAACACCACCATTTTTATTCCCTTATGGTTTACCATTGGCAGTCTGATGGCCTTCAACATTTCATTTGCCCTGCGGCACATACAGTATCTCACAAAACTGAGTACACCCCTCACATTTAAGTAAATATTTTATTATATATTTTCATGTGACACTGAAGAAATGACACTGCTACAATGTAAAGTAGTGAGTGTACAACTTTTATAACAGTGTAAATTTGCTGTCCCCTCAAAATAACTCAACACATAGCCATAAATGTCTAAACCACTGGCAACAAAAGGGAGTACACCCCTAAGTGAAAATGTCCAAATTGGGCCCAATTAACCATTTTCCCTCCCCGATGTCATGTGACTCGTTAGTGTTACGAGGTCTCAGGTGTGAATGGTGAGTAGGTGTGTTATATTTGGTGTTATTGCTCTCACTCTCTCATACTGGTCACTGGAAGTTCAACATGGCACCTCATGGCAAAGAACTCTCTGAGGATCTAAAAAAAAAAAAAGAATTGTTGCACTACATAAAGTTGGCCTAGGCTATAAGAAGATTGCTAGGACCCTGAAACTGAGCTGCAGCAGGGTGGCCAAGACCGTACAGCTGTTTAACAGGACAAGTTCCACTCGGAACAGACCTCGCCATGGTCAACCAAAGAAGTTGAGTGCACGTGCTCAGCGTCATTTCCAGAGGTTGTCTTTGGGAAATAGACGTGTGAGTGCTGCCAGCATTGCTGCAGAGGTTGAGGGGTGGGTTGTCAGCCTTTCAGTGCTCAGACCATACATTGCATCAAATTGGTCTGCATGGCTGTTGTCCCAGAAGAAAGCCTCTTCTAAAGATGATGCACAAGAAAGCCTGCAAACAGTTTGCTGAAGACAAGCAGACTAAGGACATTGATTACTGGAACCATGTCCTGTGGTCTGATGAGACCAAGATAAACCTATTTGGTTCAGATGGTGTCAAGCGTGTGTGGCGGCAACCAGATGAGGAGTACAAAGACAAGTGTCTTGCCTACAGTCAAGTATGGTGGTGGGAGTGTCATGGTCTGGGGCTGCATGAGTGCTGCTGCCACTGGGGAGCTGCAGTTCATTGATGGAACCATGAATGCCAACATGTACTGTCAAATACTGAAGCAGTGCATAATCCCCTCCCTTCGAAGACTGTCCCGCAGGGCTGTATTCCAACATAACTACCCCAAACACACCTCCAAGATGACCACTGCCTTGCTAAAGAAGCTGAGGGTAAAGGTGATGGACTGGCCAAGCATGTCTCCAAAACTAAACCCTATTGAGCATCTGTGGGGCATCCTCAAACGGAAGGTGGAGAAGCGCAAGGTCTCTAACATCCACCAGCTCCGTGATGTCGTCATAGAGGAGTGGAAGAGGACTCCAGTGGCAACCTATGAAGCTCTGGTGAACTCCATGCCCAAGAGGGTTAAGGCAGTGCTTTAAAATAATGGTGGCCACACAAAATATTGACACTTTGGACACAATTTGGAAATTTTCACTTAGGGGTGTACTCACTTTTGTTGTCAGCGGTTTAACCACCTCAATACTGGGCATTTTCGCCCCCTTCCTGCCCAAGCCATTTTTCAGCTTTTAGTGCTGTCGCACTTTGAATGACAATTGCACGGTCATACAACACTGTACCCAAATGAAATTGTTATCATTTTTTTCCCCACAAATAGAGCTTTCTTTTGGTGGTATTTGATCACCTCTGCGGTTTTTATTTTTTGCGCTATAAACAAAAGAAGAGTGACAAGTTTTAAATAAAACACAATCATTTTTACCTTTTGCGATAATAAATATCCAATTTTTTTTTTCTTTAAAACAAATTTTTTCTCAGTTTAGGCCGATATGTATTCTTGTACATATTTTTGGTAAAAAAAAATCGCAATAAGCGTATATAGATTGGTTTGCGCAAAAGTTATAGCGTCTACAAAATAGGGGATAGTTTTATAACTTTTTTTTTTTTTTTTTTTACTAGTAATGGCGGCGATCTGCGATTTTTATCGTGACTGCGATATTGCGGCGGACACATCGGACACTTTTGACACATATTTGGGACCATTCACATTTATACAGCGATCCGTGCTATAAAAATGCATTGATTACTGTATAAATGTGGCAGGCAGTGAAGGGGTTAACACTAGGTGGCGATCGAGGGGTTAACTGTGTTGCTAGGGAGTGATTCTAACTGTAGGGGGCGGGGACTCACTAGGGGAGGAGACCGATCGGTGTTCCGCTGTACTGGGAACATACCATCGGTCTCCTCTCCTCTGACAGGACCGTGGATCTGTGTGTTTACACACACAGATCCAGGGTCCTGCTGTGTTACCGGTAATCGTGGGTGCCCGGCGGACATCGCGGCCTCCGGGCACGCGCACCGGGTGCCTAGTGACACGGTGGGCGCGCGCGATCGCCGGCGGCGGCGCGCGCGCACCCTGGTGGCCTAGGAAAGCGAGGACGTCATATGACGCCCACCCGCAACGAGAGCTGTGCCGCCTGGCCGTCAATTGATGGCCGGCGGTCGGCAGGCGGTTAAACATTAATGGCTGTGTATTGTTATTTTGAGGGGACAGCAAATTTACACAGTTATACAAGCTGTACACTCACTACTTTACATTGTAGCAAAGTGTAATTTCTTCAGTGTTGTCACATGAAACAATATAATAAAATATTTACAAAAATGTGAGGGGTGTACTCACTTTTGTGAGATACTGTAGTTCAGCACATGCATATACTTATGTATATATAGAGATCTGTGAAACATGACAAACATCAACCCCAGCCCCATCGTTGGAACCGGCTTGAGATAATTGAAAACCTTATTTACATCTAGAAATGTAAAGTGCTGACCAGTGGAGCATTGAGGGTGATTTTGTGAACAATATAATGGTTAAAATATATTGATTTGATATTCAGTAGCAATTGTGTAATGATTAGTCTAGCTCTTTCTCTCGTTCATTTATTTTAAAGTATATATCCTTGTAATACCTGAAAATTGCCTGTAATCAATGTTTTTTTTGGTGGTATCAATGGTGCACGGATTCAGTTTGTTGATCCTAACTTATAAGTAGATCTTATTGAAACCGTTACACTGATCATGTAACAGGATGACCCTTAACTCCGCAATCATGGATTGAAGACATTCTATGAGTGGGTTTTAGTTCAGCAGATAGAGCTCTACAAAGATTTGTTGAAATCCTTGGAAGAATTTTAACAAATCAATCCTTGACTGTCAATGACTGTCTTTTTTTCTAAGGCAGTGTAACACTTTAAGAGACTTTAAATGTTTTCATACAGTGCCTTTGGTTCAATGTTTTTTTAATCTGAATTATATGTGATGGATCAGAATATAATAGCCTAAGTTGGTGAAGTACAATTAGAAAAATAAATGCCTAAAACTATTTTTCAGAAATAAAAAACTGATAATTGGCATGTGCTTATGTATTCACCCCCTTTGTTATGAAGCCCATAAAAAGCTCTGGTGCAACCAATTACCTTCAGAAGTCATATAATTAGTGAAATGATGTCTACCTGCGTGCAATCTAAGTGTTGCATGATCTGTCATTACATATACACACCTTTTTGAAAGGCCCCAGAGGCTGCAACACCTAAGCAAGAGGATCCTCTAACCAAACACTGACATGAAGACCAAGGAACTCTCCAAACAAGTAAGGGACAATGTTGTTGAGAAGTACAAGTCAGGGTTAGGTTATAAAAAAAAAAATCCAAATCTTTGATGATCCCTAGGCGCACCATCAAATCTATCATAACCAAATGGAAAGAACATGGAACAACAGCAAACCTGCCGAGAGACGGCCACACACCAAAACTCACAGACCGGACAAGGAGGGCATTAATCAGAGAGGTAGCACAGAGACCTAAGGTAACCCTAGAGGAGCTGCAGAGTTCCACAGCAGAGACTGGAGTATCTGTACATAGGACGACAATAAGCCGTACGCTCCGTTGAGTTGGGCTTTATGGCAGAGTGGCCAGAAGAAAGCAATTACTTTCAGCAAAAAACAAAGTGGCACGTTTTAAGTTTGCCAAAAGGCATGTGGGAGCCTCCCAAAATGTAAGGAGGAAGGTGCTTTGGTCTGATGAGACTAAAATTGAACTTTTTGGCCATCAAAGAAAACGCTATGTCTGGCTCAAACCCAACACATCACATCACCCAAAGAACACCATCCTCACAGTGAAAGATGGTGGTGGCAGCATCATGGTGTGCGGATGTTTTTTAGCAGTCGGGACTGGGAAACTGGTCAGAATTGAGGGAAATATGGATGGTGCTTAATACAAGGATATTCTTGAGCAAAACCTGTACCACTCTGTATGTGATTTGAGGCTTCCAACAGGATAATGAACCCAAGCACACAGCTAAGGCAACACTTGAGTGGTTTAACCGCTTCCTGACCGGCGCATGCCGATGTACGTCGGCCGTGCCATTGCGCGCGTGACGGCCGGGAGCTCCGTGAGTCAGGTCGCGGGTCCCACGGACTCGATCGCCGCGGGAATACCCGTGATCGCCTCACGGAGAGGACGAACGGGCAGATGCTGATGTAAACAGCATCTCCCCGTTCTGCCTAGTGACAAGTGTCACTGATCACAGCTCCTTGTCATCGGGAGCTGTGATCAGAGTAATGACACTGCTAGCCCATCCCCCTACAGTTAGAAATCACTCCCCTAGGACACACTTAACCCCTCCCCGCCCCCTAGTGGTTAAGCCCTTCACTGCCAGTGTCATTTACACAGTAATTAGTGCATTTTTAATCGTACTGATCGCTGTATAAATGACAATGGTCCCAAAAATGTGTCAAAAATGTCCGACATAACGTCGCAGTCACAATAAAAATCGCTGATCGCCGTCATTACTAGTAAAAAAAAAAATGCTATAAAACTATCCCCTATTTAGTAAACGCTATAACTTTTGCACAAACCAATCAAACGCTTATTGCAATTTTTTTTTTTACCAAAAATATGTAGAAGAATACGATCGGCCTAAACTGAGGAAAAAAAATGTTTTTTATATTTTTTTGGGGGATATTTATAATAGCAAAATGTAAAAAATAATGCGTTTTTTTCAAAATTGTCGCTCTTATTTTGTTTATAAATAAAAAAAAATAAAAATCGCAGAGGCGATCAAATACCACCAAAAGAAAGCTCTATTTGTGGGAAAAAAAGGACGTCAATTTTGTTTGGGAGCCACGTCGCACGACAGAGCAATTGTCAGTTAAAGCGACGCAGTGCTGAATCGCAAAAAACGCTCTGGTCAGGAAGGGGGTAAAATCTTCCGGGGCTGAAGCGGTTAAGGGGAAACATGTAAATGTGTTGGAATGGCCTAGTCAAAGCCCAAACTTTATATCCAATAGAAAATCTGTGGTCAGACTTAAAGATTGCTGTTCACAAGCGCAAACCATCCACACTTTGAATGACAATTACTCAGTCATGTAATACTGTACCCAAATGAATTTTTTGTCCTTTTTTTCATACAAATAGAGCTTTATTTTGGTGATATTTGATCACCTCTGGGTTTTTTATTTTTTGCGCTATAAATGAAAAAAGACCGAAAATTTTGAAAAAAAACGCATTTTTCTTTGTTTCTGTGATAAAATTTTGCAAATTAGTAATTTTTCTTCATAAATTTTGGCCACAATTTATACTGCTACATATCTTTGGTAAAAATAACCCAAATTAGTGGATATTATTTGGTCTTTGTGAAAGTTAGAGAGTCTACAAGTTATGGTGCAAATCATAAAAAATTGATCACATCTGAAGTACTGGTGGCCTATCTCATTTCTTGCCACCCGAACAAGTCAGGAAAGTACAAATACCCCCCAAATGACCCCTTTTTTTGAAAGTAGACATTCTAAGGTATTTAGTAAGATGCATGGTGAGGTTTTTGATGTTGTCATTTTTTCCCACAATTCTTTGCAAAATGAAGATTCCCCCCCCCCCCCCACAAAATTGTCATTGTAATAGGTTATTTCTCTCACATGGCATGTGTATACCACAAATGACACCCCAAAATACATTCTGCTACTCCTCCTGAGTATTACGATACCACATGTGTGGGACTTTTTCACAGCCTGGCCACATAGAGAGGCCCAACATGCAGGGAGCGCCATCACGTGTTCTAGGAGCATAAATTACACATCTGACTTGTTGACTACCTATTACACTTTTGAAGGCCCTGGAGAACCAGGACAATGACATGTGACACTGACGTGGCACTGATGACAAATGGCACTGATACGTGGCACTGATGACAGATGGCACTGATACGTGGCACTGACACTGATGACAGATGGCACTAATACATGGCACTGATGACAGATGGCACTAATACGTGACACTGATGACAGATGGCACTAATACGTGGCACTGACAGATGGCACTAATACGTGGCACTGATGACACGTGACACTGATGACAGATGGCACTAATATGTGGCACTGATGACATGTGGCGCTGATGACAAATGGCACTGATGACAGATGGCACTAATATGTGGCACTGATGAAAGATGGCACTAATACATGGCACTGATGACAGATGGCACTAATACGTGGCACTGATGACAGATGGCACTAATACATGGCACTGGTGACACTGATGACAGATGGCACTGATACGTGGCACTGATGACAGATGGCACTGATACGTGGCACTGATGACACGTGACACTGATGACAGATGGCACGTGACACTGACAGGTGGCACTGATGACAAATGGCACTATGTGGCACTGATGACAGATGGCACTTATACATGGCACTGGGGACAGATGGCAGGGACAGATGGCAGGACAGATGGCAGGGGCAGATGGCAGGACAGATGGCAGGGGCAGATGGCAGGACAGATAACAGTGGGGACACTTTTATTTTTTTATTTTTTTTTTACACTTACCGCCGCAGCGGTTCACTCTCCCTTCTCACACGCTGTCTCTGTGTGAGGAGGGAGAGCCGGCGATGAGAGATGATCTCATATGTTTATATATGAGATCCTCTCTCATTGGTAGAGCGATCGCACTGTAAACGGCCGCTGTCATTGGCCGTTTACGGTGATCTGTGACTGGCTGTGTCCGAGGGACACGGCCAGCACAAAACTTCCGCGATGCGAGCCCGCAGGGGCGCGCAATGCGGAAGTAAACAGGAGGACGTCCAGGGACGCCCTCCGGCAATTGGAGTCTGCGCTGTAGCCATCTTTCGGCTATAGCGCGGGCGCCTGGTGGTTAAATGATGCAAATCCTCAAACAATCCATGTTAATTCCAGGTTGTGAGGCAACAAAACACCAACACCAAAATGCCAAGGGGGGTGAATACTTTTGCAAGACACTGTAAAAGTGATATTTAAACAGATGCAGTGCTACATAAATTATAAACATCTATAATGCATGAAGAAATGTTGTACTATACAAAAGTTTTAGGCAGGTGTGAAAAAATGCTGTCAATCAGCAGCTCTCCATTCTGCTCCTCCACGCTCACTGTAGGCGCTGAGCTGTGGACGGGCGGGGAGCGGCCATCTCAGGCTCACTGAAAGGATGAGACATTAAACAGTCCAGGCACCTGGCCTATCCAGACTCCCATTTTTGGGATGACGCGGTGCCTGGAATGATTTCTGTGACGTCAGCAGAGAGTGGACTTCAGTCCGCTCTGCTAAAAACGGGTCACAGGCGTGCAAAGCAAATTGCACTCCTGTGACCCATAAGAGAAGCCCAGCCAAACGAGCTTAGGCTGGACTTATCCTTCAAGGTTTATTACTGATTAAGAGATTCAGAACAAATTCACACCTTTTAATTGCAGTGCGTTGCAGACATTACAGTATTGCACAATAATGCATGCTAGGTGCGGAAGCAGTTTGCAGTCTCATTCATTGTCAGTGACACTCCCACAGCTCCATCACACATGTGCACCATAACACCATGGTAATGCACTACTGTGTGTTGGGGGTTGGGGTGTGCAACACCAGATAAAATTGTGCATGTCTAATTTTTTTTTCTTCCCTTCTAGTGTGTTGGCAGCTTTTTTTATTCATTTAATGCAGTGCACCAGAATGGATAGGTGTGAATAGGCCCTTAGGGCTTCTATATCATTCCTAAGTGTTTTAAGTCACTTCAGTTAGTAGTTTAGTAACCACAAGCTTTTCCTAATGCACCTAAAAATGCCATTTGTCCATAACATTTGTGCTGCTTTTAAAATAATGCCATTAAAAATATATATCATCCCAAAGTTTTATATTACAGGCTAATATATATTTTTTTTGTTTTTGTTTTTACACAGAAAGCTGTTGAAGTCATGTCGATTGTTCCAAAACGGTGCAATGATGTAATGAACGTTGGACGACTGCAAGGGTTTGATGTAATGATTTTTCATTTGTAATTTATGTATGTGTGCAAAGTTTTCACTATTGTCTGGGTCTCTACCACTGGCAATGGGACAGGAAGTTGAGGAAATTTTACCATTTGGAAAACGCACAACAGAAACTGAGAGACTCTAAGGCTGCATTCACACCTGAGCGTTTTCAGCACATAAAACACTCATCTCAAAAGTTAAAAAATTCCCAACAAGCAAAATCTCATTCATTTAAATAGCCCCTGTTCACATCTGAGCATTCTGTCGCCTGAGGCTGGGTTCACACTGCTGCGACACGACAGCCGTCCTACTTTGGATCCGAATTTGTCCTGTGACATGAAGCCGGCATGCGTCCGACTTTCAATGAACGGGGATCTGACTTGAATCCCCGCCAATGCCCGGCATTGTGTTTGGTATGAATCTTGAGGGGGAACTCCGCACTAAATTTTAAATAAAAAACCGGCATGGGTTCCCCCCTCCAAGAGCATACCAGGCCCTTGGGTCTGGTATGGACCTCAAGGGTAACCCCCCTACGCCGAAAATATGGCGTGGGAGTCCCCCCCAAATCCATACCAGACCTTTATCTGAGCACGCAGTCCGGCCGGTCAGGAATAGGGGTGGGGATGAGCGAGCGCCCCCCCCCTCCTGAACCGTACCAGGCCGCATGCCCTCAACATGGGGGGTGGTGCTTTGGGGCAGGGGGGGCGCTCTGCGGGCCCCCCCACCCCAAAGCACCTTGTCCCCATGTTGAGGGCATGCGGCCTGGTACGATGAGGACAAGGGCCTCTTCCCGACAACCCTGGCCGTTGTTTGTCGGGGTCTGCGGGCGGGGGGCTTATTGAAATCCGGGAGCCCCCTTTAATAAGAGGGCACCCAGATCCTGGCCCCCCACCCTATGTGAATGAGTATGGGGTACATGGTACCCCTACCCATTCACCTAGGGAAAAAGTGTCAATAAAAAAACACTACACAGGTTTTTAAAGTAATTTATTAGGCAGCTCCGGGGTCTTCTTCCAGCTTTAGGGGTCTTCTTCCGACTCCGCTATCTTCTGCGGCTCTTTTGCTAGCGGTGGCCCAGACTTCTGCCTCCTTCCCTCTTCCTATGTTGACACGACGCTCTCTCCGGCTGGAATGCTCTCTGATCACGCCCCCTAAAACGTCACAGTCCCAGCATGCCCAGGGACTGTGACGGCATAAGGGGGCGGGGTCACTGCCTATATAAGTCCATTGCGGAGCGCTCAGGGAGCATTCCAGCCGGAGAGAGCTTCGTGTCAACATCAGAAGAGGGAAGGAGTCAGAAGTCCGGGCCACCGCTAGCAAAAGAGCCGCAGAAGATAGCGGAGGACCTGGCAGAAGATCAGGACACCGGAGAGACCCCCGAAGTCGGAAGAAGACCCCGGAGCTGCCTAATAAATTACTTTAAAAACCTGTGTAGTGTGTTTTTTTTATTGACACTTTTTCCCTAGGTGAATGGGTAGGGGTACCATGTACCCCATACTCATTCACATAGGGTGGGGGGCCGGGATCTGGGGGCCCTCTTATTAAAGAGGGCTCCCGGATTCCGATAAGCTCCCCGCCCGCAGACCCCGACAACCAACGGCCAGGGTTGTCGGGAAGAGGCTCTTGTCCTCATCAACATGGGGACAAGGTGCTTTGAGGTGGGGGGGCCGGCAGGGCGCCCCCCTGCCCCAAAGCACCCACCCCCCATGTTGAGGGCATGCGACCTAGTACGGTTCAGGAGGGGGGCCACTCGCTCGTCCCCACCCCCATTCCTGACCGGCCAGGCTGCGTGCTCGGATAAGGGTCTGGTATGGATGTGGGGGGGACCCCCACGCCGTTTTTTCTGCATAGGGGGTTCCCCTTAAGGTCCATACCAGACCCAAGGGCCTGGTATGCTCTTGGAGGGGGAAACCCATGCCGGTTTTTTATTTAAAATTTGGCGCGGAGTTCCCCCTCCAAATTCATATGAGCACAAGTCGCATGCCGAAGTCGGATTATGCGAGACGGCGATCCGACTTTGATCCGACTTCAATGATAGTCAATGGGCTGAAGTAGGATCAAAGTCGAACCAAAGTAGTACAGGGAGCATTTCTAAAGTCGGAACGACTTGTGTCGGACCAGTTAGGACGGCTCACATAGGGAAACATTGAATTTCACACGTCATGCAACATGAGCTCCCAATGTCGGAGCGTTTGTCGGACCAGTGTGAACCTAGCCTGAAGCTCAAAAAAGTACATGAGTTTTTGTTTTTTTTAGGCATATTACAGGTGTTTTTCTGCTTTTTACATTGATAACCTTTTGACCTGTACAAAACGATAAGTTCAGGTGTGAATGCAACCTTAAAAGGAGCTCATGTACTTCTTTGAGCTTCAGGCCTTTTGCCCCAGGTGACAGAACGCTTAAATGTGAACAGGGCCTGTTTAAATGAATGTGATTTTGCTTGTTGGGCGTTTTGGAACTTTTGAGATGAGCGTTTTCTGAGCTGAAATTGCTCAGGTGTGAATGGGCCCTAAACCTTCTCTACTTTACTAAAAATTGGGTTTTTAGTCTGTCCCTTTTAGGTCAGATTTTCCTTCAGGCTCCATTCACACCTAGGCGTTTTTGGGCATTTTTCTGCTCTAAGCCTCAGCTCAAAAAATGCCCAATAGTTGTAACTATGTAACACAAATTTCATTAATTTCAATGGCCCCTGTTCACATCTGAGCTTTCAGTCGTCTGAAGCAAAACGCCCGTCGTTCAAAAAAGTACATTAGCTTATTTTTGGGCAGATTACAGGCGTTTTTCTGCTTTTTACATTGGAGACCTTTTGACCCGTACAAAATTGCGGCAAAAATCGTGCGACTTTCTGCCTGAAAACAATACACTCAGGTGTGAATGCAGCCTCACTTTTGCAGTGACAGCCGTCACTCACACTAGAAGTGAAGGGAAATCCCCCACAATGGGAAACCTAACTACTTTTCCTTTTGCCCCATCCTGGTAAATTTATTAATGATTGATGAGCCCAATAAGTATTTATTGGGTCTAGCTGAATCAATAAATAAGCTGTCTTCACGGTAGTCCAAAAATGGGAAATGGCCCTGAGCAGAGGAGACTCCTTTACCTCAAAATATCCATAATAATAATGACATCATACATAGAAATCTTCATTCTCTAAAATTAACTTTTGGTGGAAATACAGTCATTTAAAACATTTGGCTCAATTTTGTGGGCTCCAATGACCTTATAAAAATTTTGGAGAAAATCAATCCTCTCAGCATAAGTACCACTTATGAACGTTACCTATGTGTGGAAAATCCAGGAGTTACCAGCCTTTCTTGATGGCAGGTCCACCTTGTATGGTTTTGATATTCTGTTTCCTCGTATTACATTTAAATATGGTTTCCGTACATGTTATGCCTTTGGCTGCCTTGGACAAGTGATGTATCTCACTCAGGAACCAAATTTTTATGTGATGTTTGTATTTCCTTCTTGTGGTTATTTGACCTGTCAGCTTTGCTAAAGGATGCAATAAAACGAAAATAATAAAAATTAAGTGCAGACCATGGAAATTATTGACTATTTCAACATATTTGAACAGACCGTTTGTTTTTTTATTCAAACTGTGCCTACAGGTAAGGGTTATATTCTTAAATAAAAACACAAGAAAAAATGCATTTTCTAGCATTTTCTATGATTTAGTCAACAAAATAATCAATGTATTGTGGAAACAGTAAGTAAACCTTTGGAATCAAAAGCTGGTATTGCCCCATATTTTCTGGCATTTTGTATAACTGTCACTTCTCCATGTTAATTGCTTCAGCTGCAAGATTTTTATGGGATTTCTTACATAAACTTTCTGTTTCACAATTCAATGGGAATCAAATCAGGTCTTTGACTAGGGCAGTCCATAACCTATTTCTTCTTATTGAGCCATTCCTTGGTGGACTTGCTATTGTTCTCTGAATGATTACAGTGTTGAAATACTCCATTCTGATTTAACTTTTGTACAGATGGCCTGATAATTTCATCAAGCAGATTTTGATATGATGCAAAATTTATAGTTGACTCAATGACTGCAAGCTGATCAGGCCTTAAAACAGCCCCAAACCCTAACATGTTCACCACCATACTTCACAGTTATTGTTAGAGTTCTTCTCCTGAAATCTTGTTTTTAGTTTGCGGCACTGTTCTTGTGGCCAAACAACTCTATCTTTGAGTAGTCTGCGTTTCAGAAGGCCTAGTTTTGCCTTTGTCTAATGGCAGACTGCAATCTTGCTTTAATGTTCTTTTTGGACACTAAAGGCTTTTTATTAACACACCTCTCACACAGGTTGAATTGGTGCAATCTCTTTCTGATTGTAGATGCATGCACTTTTTACACTGACTGCTGCAAGATTTACCTTAACACCCAGCAATGAAATTTTCTGTATTTATGTTAATTTAGAAACTTAAAATTATTACACCATGTCAGATTATTATGTAATTTGGTCAGTTATATCACTTTTATCTGTAGGTACCATTTAAATTAAAATCGAATTTTACCTATTCAGATATGTAGAAAATATAAACATATTCCATGAGCTGTACTTACTTTTTTGGCCATTCAAAATTATTTAATGTCAAATTTACAATCTGACATACAGTATCTCACAAAAGTGAGTACACCCTTCTCATTTTTGTAAATATTTTGTTATATCTTTTCATGTGACAGAATTGAAGAAATTACACTTGCTACAATGTAAAGTAGTGAGTGTACAGCTCGTATAACAGCGTAAATTTGCTGCCCACTCAAAGTAACTCAACACACAGCCACTAATGTCTAAACAACTGGCAACAAAAGTGAGTACATCCCTAAGTGAAAATGTCCAAATTGGGCCCAAAGTGTCAATATTTTGTGTGGCCACCATTATTTTCCAGCACTGCCTAACCCCTCTTGGGCATGGAGTTAACCAGAGCTTCACAGGTTGCCACTGGAGTCCTCTTCCACTCCTCCATGACAACATTATGGAGCTGGTGGATGTTAGAGACCTTGCGCTCCTCCACCTTCCGTTTGAGGATGCCCCACAGATGTTCAATAGGGTTTAGGTCTGGGGACATGCTTGGCCAGTCCATCACCTTTACCCTCAGCTTCTTTAGCAAGGCAGTGGTCATCTTGGAGTTGTGTTTGGGGCCGTTATCATGTTGGAATACTGCCCTGCGGTCCAGTCTCTAAAGGGAGGGGATCATGCTCTGCTTCAGTATGTGACAGTACATGTTTGCATTCATGGTGCTCTCAATGAACTGTAGCTCTTTTGCAGCCCCAGACCATGACACTCCCACCACTATGCTTGACTGTAGACAAGACACACTTGTCTTTTTACTCCTCACCTGGTTGCCGCCACATATGCTTGACACCATCTGAACCAAATAATTTTATCTTGGTTTCCTCAGACCACAGGACATGGTTCCAGTAATCCATGTCCTTAGTCTGCTTGTCTTTATCAAACTGATAGCTACACTGTACATCATCTTTAAAAGAGGCTTCCTTCTGGGACGACAGACATGCAGACCAATTCGATGCAGTGTATGGTCTGAGCACTGACAACGCTGACCCCCCCCCCACCCCACCCCTTCAACCTCTGCAGCAATGCTGGCATTACTCGTACGCCTTTTCCCCAAAGACAACCTCGGGATATGACGCTGAGCATGTGCTCTTAACGTCTTTGGTCAACCATGGTCAAGGCCTGTTTTGAGTGGAACCTGTCCTGTTAAACCGCTGTATGGTCTTGGCCACTGTGCTGCAGCTCAGTTTCAGGGTCTTGGCAATCTTTCTTATAGCCTAGGCCATCTTTATGTAGAGTAACAATTCTTTTTTTCAGATCCTCAGAGTTCTTTGCCAAGAGGTGCCATGTTGAACTTCCAGTGACCAGTATGAGAGAATGAGAGCGATAACACCAAATTGACTACACCTGCTCTCCATTCACACCTAAGAGCTTGTAACACTAACGAGTCACATGACACCAGGGAGGGAAAAAAGGCTAATTGGGCCCAATTTGGACATTTTCACTTAGGGATGTACTCACTTTTGTTGCCAGCAGTTTAGACTTTAGTGGCTGTGTGTTATTTTGAGGGGACAGCAAATTTACGCTGTTATACAAGCTGTACACACAGAACTTTACATTGTAGCAAAGTGTAATTTCTTCAGTTTTGTCACATGAAAAGATATAATAAAATATTTACAAAAATGTGAGGGGTGTACTCATTTTTGTTGATGTACTGTATAAACACTGTATTAAAGTCCTACTTTTAATCATCCCTGCATTTTTTTTAGTTGCATATAAAAATGACAATTAGGTTGAAAAAAAAAAGACATGTCCATTGAGTGTAGTGTTACTACCATTAACATTACATTTTGAACTTGATATGCAAAGTGTTCTGTTTTAGTTGTAAAATGTTTATCCAATTCTTTTTTTTCTTAGCAGGGCAAAATTTTAGCCCAAGGAAAGCTTTTGCTTCAAGATACATTTCTAGTCTCAGATCAAGGCACAGGACTTTTACCATGCTGTAAAGAAAGACGGGTGTTTCTTTTTGAACAAATTGTTATCTTCAGCGAGCCCTTAGATAAAAAGAGAGGATACTCTTTGCCAGGCTTTCTGTTTAGAAATAGTATCAAGGTAAGTGGCATCTTGCTGGTTCAATGATTATTTTGGCATTACAAAATTTATAATAATGATACCTTACCAGTGTGCTCAGTGAGTCAATGTTTAAATAATTAAAAAAAAATAATAAATAAAGCAAGATTCTGTGGCGCTCAGGTCATACATAAAGTTAATGGGGAGAAAAAGACCAAGTATATGACGGTTAATCCAAGCTAACAGAGAGTGAACTTGCTTGGTACGAGGTGGATGGAAGGCGCGTGATCAGACGCTTACATCAAGACATGTATGGTTTAATCATGTACAAACATATAATCATATAAATATAGAATCATACAAATACTATGTTGCATAAAAACAGGTAACAAAATAGACACTGGGAAGTTAAAAATGGGGTATGCCCATGTTGAGGCAGGTATTAAAAAAAAAACTGACGCGTTTCGAGGGTAACCTCTTCATCAGAGCCAGGAGAACAGGAGCACAGTCTGTATGGGTCGGTAGGCCGACATGTGTGGCAGGAGTGGCTAGTAGGAGGGTATGTCCTGTGATTGATAATTATCCATCACAGGACATACCCTCCTACTAGCCACTCCTCCCCATGTACACATGTCGGCATGTACATGAATAAACCATACATGTCTTGATATGAGCATCTGATCACGCGCCTTCCATTCACCTCCTATCAAACAGTCCTTTCCAGACCACCCCTGGTCAGTTAAGGCAGCGGGACACGTTCCATCATCTCCAATTCTTCTACTTTCTACAATACTACCCTTTCCTTACAGCAAACGGCCTCACAAGCGCAGGAGTATTTTTCACCATACCTTGTCTACACTTTGAGTGAGCTTGCTGCCTGCTCTGGAGGAGTGGGAGGTCCAAATGACATCTAGTTGTGAAGACAAGTTGCTTGCTGCCTGTGGCCAGGGCTGCCCTCCCCAGCCCCAGCGACTTTGCTATGGCTTTTAGTGCTTCAGACCTGACCCCCATGATATGTTTGAGAGTACTTACATTTTTTTTATTCTTGATTAATACATTTGAATCTTTTCAATACTATACTATGGCAGTGTTTTTTTTTTCTTAGTCTTTACACTGTTAGTCAGACTTCCTGATCCATTGCATTCAAAGTGAGTGGAAGTTCTCATAATTCTTGCCCATGGCACTGTGTCTCATTATACATTACATAATTTAAGTCATAGGAAAAGCTTTGAAGGACTACTCCACTCAAAGGTAACAAATGAGCAATTCATTTTACATCCCTTCCAAAGCAGAAGATGTCAAGTACTGTTTTCAGCTGGGGCCTGGCAGAAATAGCTGATCCCAGAAACAATGGGACTGGGGTGAAGAAAACTGGCAACAAGAGCTATAGACTGATAGGTCAGAATTTGAAATCTGTCGCTTTATCAGAATGGAGTTTTCCACTGTAGAGCTGGAGAACGGTGCAGTGGTGAATGTACAAAATTGATCATCCTTTTATGCTGCTTAACACATTCCAAACCAGCCTTTGATCAACAAATCTGTTATTACATTAAAAATAACCTTATACATTTTTGATTGCAAAGTATTCTTTAGATCAACGAATAGCGTCCACAGGTCCTAAAGGTTATTTTCAAACTTTTCCCTATACATGGTTTAGTCCATCTCATGCTAGGTTCACACCTATGTGTTTTTGTGGGCCGCGCTTGCACAGGCATGGCAGCCCATTCAAATGAATGGACTGCTGTGCCTGCGTTTGCACAAAAAAAAAGGTGCATACACCTTTTCAAAAACTCGACCCCAGGGAAATCGCATTCTTTTTTACCATGCAATTTCCCTGTGGTTCCCACACACTGCGAATTTACATGCGTGGGCGTGCTATTCAGAGTTAATGTCTCCACAGAGCAGTGCCACACGCAGAAGTGTGAACTAGGCCTTAGAGCTATCCATTTGGAATAATAGTAAATTAGACTCTGTGTCAAAGTTACAGTTAGTAACTTATAAAGTACATGGATGTTACATTTCTAAATATTTTTTTTATAAAACAATAGGAGAAAGATTTTGCATCAAACGTTTGGATAGTAAGAGTAACAACCTTTTGCCAAAACCGCAAAAAACTACCACCCGTAAACATTGTTCTTTTTGATGGAAAAAAAAAAGACCAGAAGAAACAACAGCAGGAATTAACGTATTGCAGTAAACAATCAGCAGGAACATAGTTCACTTGAAATCAAGGATATAGATGACTAGCTAAAGTTGTGGTAATTCCGATTTGTCGGGTGAAAACAAGCATTTATTTTTTATACATCATGAAACACAGAGTTAGGCATATATTCATTACCTGCTGGGTTATACTTCATCTCCAGGTGAATAGACACTGGTAGCCCAAAGGTCTTTAGACAGGAAGTGATCCCCTATATAACCCCACCCATACAGGAAGTACTACAGTTTTTTTACCAGTGTCTGCAAGGTGGATGGCACGGTTGTTTAAGCTCTCTGAGCTCCAGGTCTCTAGTCCCACATACGGTTCTTAAATGAAACAAGGGATTGACTGATCGGATCCATTTGACACAGGCTTTATATGCTTAGACAAATGGTACCCGAGCCTCGCAAAGATGACTCAAGCTTCTGCAAGGTTTTGCCTGTAAACGCGGCCTCCGGGCGCTGGACCCTGCGAAGTGGAATCCTGGACACTACAGCACTAAGGCATTCCTGCAGTGTGCTGTACAGGTCCAAGGGAGTGGACCCTAAACATGAAAAGGGTACCCAGTCCTTAGTCAGTAAGGGGGTAAATTCTTCCGGGGCAAGTGACATGAACCCGCCGTGAAGGTTGAAGATTTGGCTCTTGGTTTCTAAGCTGCCCTGTGCCTGGATGGGTAAGTGAAACCCCTTATTATTATTGTGTCCCCGTAATTGTAATAATCAGTCAAGCTAGCTAGAGGCTGGGCACCTATGTGCGGTGACCATACGGGGGAGTTCTTGGGCTAGCTGTGGGTGTTTGCAAAGTGAACCTTTTTTGCTTGTGTCTGGCTGTTTTCTATCTGTATGATGGCGCAAGACGGTGCGCCATTTCGCCTTGGTTAGCTATGGTACATGTGCTTTCGCGCCGCAGTTTGTTTGGCGGCCATGGCGCACGCGGTTTTGCCGCACATGCGCCGTAGCCTTTATCTGGGCGCACGAAGATTTGCATCATACGCAAATACGGCCACGCCCAGTTGCCGGACCGCGCACGTGCATGCATGCACAGAACGTTCCGGAGCACAGCCAGCTTATTTAACCACTTCAGCCCCGGAAGAATTTACCCCCTTACTGACCAGAGCACTTTTTGTGATACGGCACTGCATTGCTTTAATTGACAATTGCGCGGTCGTGCGACGTTGCACCCAAACAAAATTGATGTCCTTTTTTTCCCACAAATAGAGCTTTCTTTTGGTGGTATTCGATCACCTATGCGGTTTTTATTTTTTGCGCTATAAACAAAAAAGTGCGACATTTTTGAAAAAAAAACAATATTTTTTACTTTTTGCTATAATAAATATCCCCAAAATATATAAAACGAGGGGGGGGCTACCACTGACATGACAGCGATCACTGCTCCTGATGACGGGGAGCAATAGATCTGTCATGTCACTATGCAAAACAGGGAAATGCCTTGTTTACATAGGCATCTCCCCGTTCTGCTGCTCCATGACACGATCGCGGGACACCGGTGGACATCGAATCTGCTGGACCTGCAGACCCGGTTATGGAGTTTGCGGCAGGCGTTAGCGCGCCCACAATGCTGCGTCTTAAAGGTGATGTACCTGTAAGCCCATTTGCGCAGCCGTGCCATTGTGCCGAAGTTTATCGTCGTGTACTGGTCGGCAAGAGGTAAATCTGTGTATGCCAAACATGCGGTGCTTCCAGAAGGCAGCTGTGGGACACAGAGTAGGCTCTGAACCAGGCACTTGCAGAGGTTCATTTCTCCTTACCCGGGTCATGTGAGTCACTACGTGTTGCTTGGCAGGCTAAAGGTGCTATTAAAGGGTCTCCATTCTGAGGTGTGTTAATACATTTTTGTGGCTAGTAAATGTCTTCAAAAAAGAAGAGCAGGACTAACACTACAGGGAAGGGCATGCCTATGTCATCAGTAGTTCCCGATTAACCTAGTTGTATCCCTAGTGTTGTATCCCCTGAAGGACCAGAGGCTTCCTGGGCAATCTGAGCCGCTGCGCCTATCTTGGATTGTGCCTACAGTCAATGCTGCTGCTTCACCCTTTATCACTAAGGATGAACTGTCCTCAGCCCTAGCCGGGTTAGAGCACAGGATTGCTGTCATGATTGCCTCAATCCCGCAGGGTGGCAAGAAGCATGACAGATCCCCCTAGTCTGGAGCAGAAATAAGTTGAGGTTGGGGTAGGTTGTCCGGTAGATAACGCACAGGGCTTGAAAGACCCTGTTGACAAGAAATTGGAGTCATTATTAAAAGCTTCCTTTTCTTTGGCCAGTTCAGCTATTCAGCCAGCTGTTGCAGAAATTGGTATCTGCCAGTCCATAAAGGATCAGATCAGACGGCCTGACAGGCCTAACCAGGAGGATGATCTGCCTGCAAATAAGGCAGATATTCCTTGAGCGCTGTCTTTTGCTGTTGACATCTTAAAGGATTCAATACAGCAGGTTTCTCGTTTGGCTCTCTTGTCTGTACATACAGACTTTGGTGGCTTAAGAACTGGTCAGCCAAGCTTCCTTGTAAGAAGTTATTGGCAGGTTTCCCCTTTCACGGGGAATGTTTATTTGGTTATCATTTGGCCACAAATATATCCAAAAGATTTCCGGAGGTAAGAGTTCCCTACTTCCTGTGAAGAAAAGCACCAGGCATCCCTCGTTTAAAACCTCAGCGACTGCTTCCTCAAATGTCTCAGCGCCAAGGCAGTTCCGCCACCAACAGGGCACTAGGGCCAGGGGTAAGCCACAAGGCCAGGGCCAGAAATAGCCCTGGGTCCAAAATTCTTCCAAACCCAGCACCAAGCCCTCCTTTTGAGGGGACACCACCCACTCTACCGGGTGGGGGGAAGGCTGCTGCACTTTGCAGACATTTGGAGAACAATAGTTCAGGATAAGTGGGTCACCTCAACTATATCCCGCAGTTACAAGCTGGAGTTGCGGTGGGTTCCCCCTGAGAGGTTTTTAAGATCCAGCGTCCTCCAAAAAGTAACTTATTGCTTCAGGTACTACATCATTTAGTGTATCAAGGGGTGATTGTAGAGGTTCCTGTACCCGAAAGGGGCGCGGGGTTGTACTCGAACCTATTTACGGTTAAAAAAACCAAACAGAGGCCCAAGGCCCATTTTGGACCTAAGATCCCTGAACCAGTATCTACTGATCCAGTCCTTTTCAGATGTAGTCTGTCCGCTCAATAGTAGCCTCACTCCATATGGGAGACTTTCTAGCCTCCGTCGATATAAAGGATGTGTATTTACACGTACCTATCTTTCAGCCTCATCAGAGGTTCCTGTGATTTGCAGTAGAGGAAAGTAATTTTCAGTTTGTGGCTTGCTACGGCTCCCCGGGTGTTCACAAAGGTCCTAGCACCAGTACTGGGTCTTTTAAGGGCCCAAGAGATCCTGGTGCTCGGGTATCTGGACAACCTCCTGCTCAGAGATCATTCACTTCAGGCTCTAGAACAGAGCATAACATGCACAGTACGGTATTTGGAAAGCTTAGGCTGGATCATAAATACCGAAAAGTCAAACTTGAGACCAGCGCAAAGTCTAAAGTATTTAGGTCTGATCCTAGATACGTCCAAGCAAGAGTATTCTTGCCACCCGCAAGCATCTGTGCCCTGAAGGATCAGGTGCATTATATAAGGGGCACCAGACAACCCTCTATTCAGCTCTGTGTGAGTCTTCTAGGGAGGATGGTATCCTCCGAGGTATGCCCTATGCCCGGTTCCATTCAGGCCTCTACAACAAGACATCTTGTTGGCTTGGAACAGGATAGGACAAGCACTGGATTATCCAATGTTCTTATCTCCTACCCCGGGATGCTGAGTCCTGAACTGGTGGTTGCAGGATCAGAACCTGCGAAAGGTAAAATACTTTCTCCTGGTAACTTGGAGAGTATTGACTACAGATGCCAGTCTCTCAGGCTGGGGAGCAACCTAGAAGGGTTCACAGCTCAGGGGAAATGATCAAGGACAGAATCCTGCCCATCAACGTCCTGGAATTACGGGCAGTACGTCTAGTCCTACGGTCCTGGATGGCGGAGCTTCAGGACTGCCCTATCAGGGTTCAGTCTGACAATGCCACTGCAGTGGTCTATATAAATGACCAAGATGGTACCAGGAGTAGTTCAGCTCTCAAGGAGGTGAACCACATACTAGCCTGGGCAGAGGGACATGTAGCGATTCTATCGGCAGTCCATATCTGGGAGTAGAGAACTGGAAGGCAAGTTATCTCAGCCACCAGCACATATGCCCGGGGGAATGGTCCCTATACCCAGGGGTGTTCCAGGAAATTTGCCAATGTTGGGAATGGCCAGAGGTTGACCTACTGGCATCCAGGTTCAGCAACTAGCTACAGCTTTTTGTGCCCCGAACAAGAGATCCTCTGGCAATCAAGGCAGATGCTCTGGTAGTTCAATGGAGCCAGTACTCTCTGGTTTATGCTTTCCCTTCGATCCCTCTCTTTGCACATTAGTTGCGCAGGATTCGGAGAGAGGGAGTTCGTCATTCTGGTGGTCCTGGTTCCTGGAGATTGTGAGACTGACAATAGACGGGCCATGGAGGCTTCCACGTCACCCCGATCTACCGTCCCAAGGTCCTATATTCCACCCCAATTTACAGTCTCTAAATTTGACGGCATGGCTATTGAAGCCAGGGTGTTAAAGGACCATGGCATCTCGGGACCAGTGGTGTCTACCCTAGTGAATGCTAGAAAAGCTGTCGCTAGGAAGATCTATCATAAGGTCTGGAAGACTTATTTTGCTTGGTGTGAAGCCAAAAAATGGTTTCCTTGGAAATACATGATTGGGAGAATTCTCTCTTTTCTACAGTCAGCTGTGGAAATCAAATTGGCTTTGAGTACAATCAGAGGTCAAGTTTCAGTATTCTTCCAAAGGCCTTTAGCCTCCCATTCACTGATCCGAACCTTTATGCAGGGGGCAAATCGCTTTCTTCTCCCCTTTAGGTCACCTATGTGTCCTTGGGACTTGAACTTGGTGCTGTCTGTGTTACAGAAACAACCATTTGAGCCTATCAAGGAAATTCCATTAGACTTGCTGTCATGCAAGCTAGCCTTCCTGATGGCCATCACCTCGGCTAGAAGGGTGTTGGAGTTGGCGGTCCTTTTGCAGGGAACTGTACTTGATCCTTCACCACTACAGGGTCATGTTACGACCTGTTCCATCCTTTTTTCCAAAAGTGGTGTCGGCCTTTCATTTAAATCAGGACAGTATTTTGCCTTCTTTTTTCTCTCAGCCTCATTCGGCGGAAGAGAGATGACTGCATTCTTTAGATCTTGTCCAGGCAGTTTAGATCTGCTGAGATCCGAGGATCAGACTCCTTTTTTGTTTTACCAAGAAGGGGCAGGCAGCTTCCAAAGCTTCCATTGCCAATTGGGTCCGTCAATTGGTCATTCAGGCCTATGGTCTGAAATGTAAAGCTCCTCCCTTTAGGGCGAGCGCTAATTCTCCCAGGTGTGTAGGAACCTCCTGGGCTTTTCGCCATCAGGTATCTGTGGCTCAGATTTGTAAGGCTGCTACCTGGTCTTCAGTGCATACGTTTACAAAATGTTATCAAGTGGATATTCGAGCAGCCGAGGATTCGGTTTTCGGTTGCAGTGTACTAAGGGCTGCCGTATAAGGTCTGATGGCTGTTTGGCAGGGTGTCTCCCTCCCCTGATGGCTTTTGCTCTATGACGTCCCAGCAGGTAATGAATATTAGCCTAACTCTGTGTCCCATGATGTATGAAAAAGAAAATACGATTTTTTTTGTCATACTTACCTGTAAAATCCTTTTCTTTGAGTACATCATGGGACACAGAGGTCCCTCCCCTCTTTTTGAGGATTCAGTGCTTGCTACAAAACTGAAGTACTTCTTGTATGAGAGGGGTTATATAGGAGATCACTTCCTGTCTAAAGACCTTTTGGTCTACCAGTGTCCGATCACTTGGAGATGAAGTATAACCCAGCAGGTAATGAATATTAGTCTAACTCCGTGTCCCATGATGTACTCAAAGAAAAGGATTTCACAGGTATGTATGACGATAAAATCCTATTATCTCCCTTTGCCATTTATGTAATGCTCTTGGACATACCATGTTATCACTTTAAAATTCTATCCTTGGCTTTGAATGTCTAAATTCAGAAGTGCATGGCTTCTTATACTTCTGCTCTCCTACAGTAAGTAGCTTTCATCTGAGAGTGAAAGACGTAGGGGAAAATATCCAGGGAGTTGAAAGGCACTTGTTTTTGGCATAAGCCACCCTTTCTTAAGGCAGCTCCTTATTCAAATAATAATCTGCAAACTATGTCAAGTTTGCTTTATATTATGAGATGTATATTACAGCAGTGGTTCCTAAACACTGGTTCACCAGCATACCTACAGCCATCAAATCCCAAGCAATCATTGGTGACATTTTCAGGCTTAGAATGCAGCAGCCTCTGTGGCTTCACCTGACAATACCCATATCACACTTGCACATTATCTAACCAATTACACCGAAGGGGATAAGGCTTTTAATTTGTATTATTTATTCTATCAACAGTTAAAATGTTTTTCAAAATTAAGTCTAAGGCCACAAGAGTGATCCCTGTGGACATGAAGTGTGTACAGCAGTGAGCTCCAGTCTTTGTTTTCTTTTTTCTTTTAAGGTTCATTTAATTAAAGTGACACTGTTAGAGATCTAGAAAAATACAATTGAAGTACCCTGTTAAAGTATTACTAAAGCCACAACAGTAAAATCTGTATATGCAGAATAGCATGCTTGTTCTACCCTCTGTGGAAGTTAAGTGATTAATCCTCTGCATTGTGTAAAAAATCTCTTTGATCCTGTATGGAAAGATCCTCCCTCTCCTGCAGGGTCTCTCTTGGCAAGGCCAGATAAGACACAGTTAGACTAGTAAGACTGCACATGCTTGGTTTTGTCTCTATTGCTGAGAGAACATTTCCTTGTTGAGCTCAGTTTTTCAGGTCACATAATATTGACATCACACATTTTGGGTGTGTATACAGATCCTAAATGACAGCCTAGTCCCTCCCTCCTCCTCCATGCCCAGTAACTAAAAAAAGAACACAGTGGGTGGGATGTCGCATCTTAATTTATGGATGATCCACCTCCCATAACAGCATGAGGACACAGGCTGTAGTGGAAATCTCCTCCTACCTAAATACTCAGCACTCAGGCAGACCCTGCAGTTTATCACATGACCGTGGTATACAGATCAGCCAAAAAGGTATATAGTGACAGTATTTTCATGTAAAAAGATGATTTATAAGCTGTGGGCATTGGGGGGGGGGGGGTGAACTATTTTCATATTACTGGGTTTAGTAACACTTTAAGAAAGCAGTATTATACAGTTATTTACGGTAGCAGAGCTCAGAGCACTGATTCTATTTGACTCCTCGGGCAGGTCACATAGGAGACCACAATCACACACACACACACACCCTCTACTGTGGTTTCACCTGCTAAATCCTAATCACTGCAGGATGTAGTCCGACATCCGCCCGACTTCAATGAACGGGGATCCGACTTTGATCCTGACAATGCCAGACACTTTGTGTCTAGTATGAATCTTTAGGGGAAACACCACGCCAAATTAAAATAAAAACCGCATGGGTTCCCCCTCCAAGACCATACCAGACCCTTCTGTCTGGCATGGATTTTAATGGGAACCCCCAACGCAGATAAAACGGCATGGGGACACCCCCAAAGTCCATAAAGACCCTTATCTGAGCATGCAACCCGGCAGGTGAGGAAAGGGGTTGGGGGCGAATGAGCGCCCCTCTCCCTCCAGGCCGCATCCCCTCAACATGGGGGGGTGGGTGCCTTGGGGCAGGGGGGCCCTGCGCCCCCCACCCCAAAGCACCTTGTCCCCATGTTTTGGGAAGGGCCTCTTCCCGACAACCCTGGTTGTTGGTTGTCGGGGGTCTGTGGGCAGGGAGCTTATCGGAATCTGGAATCCCCCTTTAACAAGAGGGCCCCCAGATCCCAACCCCCCACCCTTTGAATAAGCATTGGGGTACATTATATGAATATGGTGAAAGGGGGTTGTGGCGCTCCCTAGTGTGCGTATAAGTGGCCAGTTAGTAGTGTGTACCTGAAATAGTGTGGTATACCAAGCAATAATAAATAAATAGTATATGTGCAGACAATTATACACCACGAATAAAATATAGTAATCGGATATGCTCCAAGTGCATTAACAGTGCTAAATAGTAATATACCAATCACTGAATCAACAGTGATTGGTATTACTATTTAGCACTGTTCATGCACTTGGAGCATATCTGATTACTATATTTTATTTGTGGTGTATAATTGTCTGCACATATACTATTTATTTATTATTGCTTGGTATACCACACTATTTCAGGTACACACTACTAACTGGCCACTTATACGCACACTAGGGAGCGCCACAACCCCCTTTCACCATATTCATACATTTATAAACCCCCTCTGGGGGAGCTATATCAGGGGAGGCTGCATACCTAGTAAGGATCCTAAGCGCAGTCACCTATTATCTATTTTTATGGGGTACATTGTACCCCTACCCATTCACCTAAAAAAAAAAATTGTCAAAAATAAAACGCTGTACACAAGTATTTTATTAAGGCAGCTCCGGCGTCTCTTCCGATTTCCTCTCCCCTCTCCGGCTCTTCTCCCTCCTCCACTGATGTCTTCTGCCTCTGCCGGTTATTCTCCGCTGATGTCTTCTATCCCTCTCCGGTTCTTCTCCCTCTGTCCAATTTCTTCTGCCGGGTCTCCTCTCTGCGCTGTCTTCTCCCTCTGTTCTTCCTCCGATGTTGACTCGAAGCTCTCTCCCGCTCTAATGCTTGGTGCGCGTTGCGCCACTACTTATATTTTTTTTTAGGTGAATGGGTAGGGGGGATTGTCAGGAAGAGGCCCTTGTCCTCATCAACATGGGGACAAGGTGCGGTTAGGGGTGGGGGCACTCGCTCGTCCCCCACTCCCTTTCCTCACCTGCCGGGTTTCGTGCTCGGATAAGAGTCTGGTATGGATTTTGGGGGGATCCCCCTTTAAAATCCATGCCAGACCGAAGGACCAGTTAAGACAGCCCTCATAGGGAACCATTGATTTTCACACATCATGCGAAATGAGCTCCCAATGTCTGAGTGTTTGCCTGAGGCTGGGTTCACACTGGTACGATACAACTGTTGTACGACTGTCATCCTACTTTGCCCTGCAACATCGATCCTACTTTGGTCCTACTGCCATCCGACTTGAATGAACAGGATAGGATTTTGCTCCGACTTTGAGATAGTCTGTCTTGTTCTTTGACCAATCAAAACAATCTCAGTGTGACATAAATTCCTTTTACTGCTGCTTTTATCGCCATGTCGGTTGTCACAAGTTGGATGGTTAGGACAAGCATCAGACTTTGATCCTACTTCAATAATATTCAATGAAGTGGTGTGGCCGCGATGTGAAGGAGGAAGGATGTGCTCAGCACAGGCTCTTGCTATCTGTCTCCTTATTCCGTCTCAATCCTATCTTTTCCCCGGCCATCCTGCTCAGCAAACCATCTTCCCATGACAGGCAAGAGAAAATCCTTCAAGAAGGAGGCTGTTCAGGCATCCCGGCTCCCACCGCCGAACACTCGTGCGGCGGCCATCTTGCCCACTACCTCCTTGTCTCCAGCATCTGTTGCTGTACAGACGGATCCGACGATGGCAGCTCTCGGGACACCAGCTCAGGAGGGGGCCTCTGCAACACCTCAGGCAGACCCAGAGCAATTGGGGGAACAATCCACCGCAATGATCCTGGCGGCCATCGCTGACAGTAAGTCCTCTATGGAGGGGAAAATTAACACACTGACTATTGAATGTTGGCTAATAAGACAGGACATGGACAAATTTAGAGGCCGCCTTACAGAAGCGTAACACCGCATCTTAGCGGTAGAAGATTCAGCAGCCTCCACTGTGCAATTGGTGATTGAATTGCAACAACAGGTTAAAATTCTTATGGTCCGTTCAGAGGACGCCGGGAATCGCCTCAGGCGTAATGTGCGGGTGGTTGGGCTCCCTGAGGGTGCGGAAGGCCAGAATCCTGTTGTGTTTGCTGAGGCCTTTTTCAAGCAACTCCTGGGCCTGTAGCACCTGTCGCCTGTATATGTTTTGGAACTTGCACACTGGGTACCCACTGGTCTGAGGCCTGCTGGCACGTGGCCACGTGCCTTTCTGGTTCGCCTGCTCAATTTCAGGGATAGAGATCTCATCCTGGAGGAGGCCCGTAAACACCCTGAAATGAAACATGATAATAGGCGCTCTTTTACTGATGTCCGCAGGCGCCTGAGGGAGAAGAATCTGGTGTACAGCATGCTATATCCCAGTCGCCTGAAGGTTATTCATCAAGGGGCCAGCAAATTCTTTGACTCTCCTGCGGAAGAGAGGTGAGAGTGTTGCATGTATGAAGTGACTGATGCCTGAGACTTAGTATCTCTGGATTACTTGCCTATTTTGCTGGACGCTTTACTGGGAGTAATATTACCTGATGTCACAGCCATCCGTTCATACCCTGCTCTTCTGTTGTGACGGCCTTCTCAGATGTGGGGAATGTGCCATATTATCGGAGAACATGTATCTGTTAGCTGCGGGAAGTTCTGGTTCTGTTTTGGATGCACTGAACTGCACGTCAATTTTCAAGACCCCCCACTGAGTGGATGAGCTCTTGGAACTATCCACTAATGTTTTTTTTTGTTCCTGTGATCAAAGTTTCTCTGGCAGTTTTTTGGTTCGGTTTGCCTGGAGCAAACGTGGCATTGGGTTCTTAAACTGTTACCTTTTTTGGACTGTTTTGTTTTTGCTTTTTTTTCTTTCCCTCGCCTTTTTTTTCAATTTTTGTTTTGGGGGGGGGGGGTTTATGCTCCGTCTGCGCCCTGCCTGCGCTGGTGCAGATGGATGTTTTGCTTGCCCAGTATGGTACATGAAATGTAACTGCTGTTATTTGGTTGTCCGTGGCTCTCTGTGTTCAGGCTCCTCCCCCTCGGGTCTTCCCTCTCCTCGGTCCCTCTTCTGTCCTCATGATATACACTACCCAACCTAGTGAGTGATCTCAGACTTCTTTCATGGAACGTCCGCGGATTAAACAATAAATTTAAGAGGTCACTGGTCCTGCAATACCTTAAATCTCTGCACCCCAACATTATCCTTTTACAAGAAACGCACCTAATGGGTAACAGGATATTGTCCCTTAGTCGGAACTGGATACAGAGAGCCATTCACTCAACCCACTCCTCCTATGCCAGAGGGGTTGCTATTTTGATCCACAAAAAGCTTACATGTGCTATTGAACATGTGGTAACTGATCCTTTAGGACGCTATGCTATTGTAGTTATGACTGTTGAATCTCAGCTAATAGCCATTGCTAATATTTATGTCCCTCCTTTCAAAAATTAGGTGCTATACCAGGTGTTGGAAAAGGTCGCCACATTCGGCCCTTTGAAGCTGCTCGTGGCGGGTGATTTTTAACAACATCCTGGACTATTTCCTGGACACCTCAAACCCTACCAGGGCGCAGAATCTGGAGCTCAGGCATTGGGCGTAGTCTGCGGCTCTAGAGGAGGTCTGGCGGTGAAAACATCCTGGCGAGATTGGTTACTCCTATCTTTCCCACGTCAGTACCTCCTCCTCCTGCATAGATCTGGCATTTGCTAATCCGGCGTTATTGCCCCACATTGCGGAGGTCTGTTACCTGGCTGGGGGCCTGTCTGACCACACCCCCTTGCGGGTGATATTGGCCCTTGCCGCGAGTGGCCGCAGCGTGTCCTAGAGGCTGCACTCTGGTGGGGTAAGTGAACCCTCGGTCGAGGCCCTGGTTTCACCTCATCAACAGGAATATTGGGAACACAATGAGGGTTCGACGGGAGGGCCTGTAGTATGGGACGCTTTCAAAGTGTTCACTCGAGGACAATATGTATCAGCCATCAAAGCTGCACAGGCTGAGAAAAATTCGAAGTCAGATGAGCTTCAGGCTCATGAAATACACTGTGCTAAGGCACATGCTGAGGCACCCTCCCTAACCGAATTACAGATGGCTAGAAGGGCCCTATTAGTACATTTCCAAAACCTCACCCAATGTAATTGTAAAAGTAGGGCGGAGGAACTGTTTGAGAAAGGTGACAAAAATGGGAAGTTGTTGGCATACCTGACTGCAGATGCACGGGCGCACACGGCCATACCCTGTGTTTATTCCTCGGAGGGTAGCATGGTGAGGGATAGAGGGGGTGTCATGCAGGCCTTTGTGACATATTACTTGGACCTGTATTCTGCTATCCCAGAGTATGACCATCAGTTACTGACTGACTTGCTGGGCCCCCTTCAGATCCCGGTGTTCGCCTGATGAAGTGGCGGCCAGTCTAGAGGCTCCCTTCACGGACAAAGAATTGGCGATTGCTATTGCTTCCTTTCCTAATGGTAAATCGCCGGGACCTGATGGACTCCCAGCAGAGTGGTATGAGCAATACTTAGATATCTTGTCACCCAGACTTTTAAAACTCTACAGTGACGGTTTTGAACAAGGGGGTTTACCAACTTCCTTCTATGAGGCACATGTGGTGTTATTACCCAAGCCTGACAAGGAACCCCTCTGCTGTTCTTCAATCAGACCTATAGCCTTCTTGAATATGGGCCTAAAAATACTCACCAAGATGCTTGCTAACAGACTTATGAAAAGTATACACCACCTAGTATCACCGGATCAAACTGGCTTTATGCCCAAAAAAGCCACAGATATCAACCTACGGAGAGTATATACCCATACACAGTTAGGGGCGGAGAGTCCTCTGGGGGGGCTTTGGTGTTTTTTGACCTGGAAAAGGCCTTCGATTCCATTGACTGGGGCTATATGACTCATGTACTGCAACGTATGGGGTTCGGTCCTACATACCTTAAGTGGATATTGCTGTTTTATGAGCGCCCGTTGGCGGCCCTCCGACTTAATGGGGGGGGATCTCGGAGACTTTTCCAGTGTCCAGGGGCACCAGGCAGGGATGCCCCCTTTCTCCAGGCCTTTTTGCATTAGTAATAGTGCCCTTGGTGATTGCACTGCGCTCCTTCCCCCAGATTCAGGGCATCAAAGTGGGCACCCTGATTGAAACTACAGCACTCTATGCGGATGACTTGGTTCTATTTGTCAGTGACACCGGATCTTCTTTACAGGCTTTGTTGACACTTCTTAATAGAGTTGCTCAGGTCTCTGGGCTCAGGGTTAACTGGTCTAAATCTAAAATACTCCCCTTAAGCTCTCATCCAATCCCTGAACAGACTGATCCCAACATTTCCCTACAATGGGTCTCCAGAATCAAGTACTTAGGGCTCCAGATTACCAACTTGGTGGCTGACTTCATCAGCCTTAATATTTCCCCATTGCTTGCCATAATATCTAAGAAATTCCAGGCCTGGAAAAACCTCCCTCTGTCTCTCATTGGGAAGAAAAACTTGATAAAAATGAAAATTCTGCCCCTACTATTGTATAATAGGAATTCTCTGGTTTGGATTCCTAAACCCATTTTTAAATCAATAGATGCCACGATCTCCTCCTTTTCTGTGGCAGGGAGGTATTCCCCGCCTTCAACTAGCAATACAACAGCCATGGGGGGAAGGGGGCCTTGCGGTTCCTAATTTTTACAAATACTTCGTGACTGGACAGTTGACAGTGGGCCACCGCTGGCTGACTGTTTCTCGGGATGATGCATCTGTATCCCTGGAGGCTGTCTGCGTGGGCTCCTACGAGGCGCTGTCTCATCTGGTATACAGGGGTCTAAAAGCTCCATACCCACTGACATCCTCCATGCGCTCAGTAATGAGGGCATGGGTTGTGGCCCAGGGAGTGCGATCGCCTATCTCAACTAGACTTTCCCCTAATACGCCACTATGGAGGAACCCCAAGTTAACTCATTTTTTTGACTACCCGGACCCAGTAGTGTAGACCAGGTATGGTATTAAGATCTTGTTCCACATTGTATCGAATGGTACTCTGTTGTCATTTGATGAATTAAAACTAAAATATAATTTGCCTAACACACATTCAACTGCGGCATGCCTTCTGCTTGCAATTTGATGGGGAGCCCCTTGACCTTGAGCACAGTGACCTAGAGCTGCTAACACGTAGTGAATCACTGCCTTAACCAGTCTCCGCTTATATAAAGACCTATTTCAGGAAACGACCCTCCTGTTGGGGCCTTGCAGGAGAGCTTGGGATGCTGTAGCTCCGGGGCTGGACAGAGACGATTGGGACGATATGTGGGGGACTGCGTTTCGATACCTAGTATCTATCAGAGATAGATTGATTCATTACAAATTCCTTCATAGAGTCTACCTAACACCAGCTAGATTGGCGAGGATGTTTGGGAATCAACACTCCCAGTGCTGGAGATGTGCTGCACCCTTACCTAATTTTATGCATATCTTTTGGGAGTGCCCACCAATTAAACCCTACTAGCAAGCCATTCCCTCTTGTATCAGGTCGGTCACTTCCATATCTATCCCCATGTCCATCGAGGTGAGTCTTTTGCATCTGGTAGAGCCACTGGTCACTACCAGGGCTATACGGACCCTCCTTACCTTGCCACTATTCTATGCTAAAAAGCACATTATCCTATCATGGACGAGCTCTGTGGCACCAACTGTGGAGTCTTGGAAAGCGCTGGTCAACAAGGCAGTACCCTTTTACAAAGCCACACACTTGAACAGGGGGGCTCTGACCAAGTTTGAGAAGGTTTGGGGGGGTGGATGGCTTCCATGGATAAGGCATCTGATTAATCACAGTATGATACAGAACAGGGACCCTGTGTAGGTATTATAGCACAGAGAGGTGAATGTTTTGAGGGACTAGAGGATTAGTGAGTCGTTAAGGAGGTGTATACAGCACATCTGGGGGACAGGAAACTCTCCTTTCAATTGGACCCCGTATCTATGGGGGCAGGGGGAAGTGAGAGGGTAGGGAGCGTAATCATGACACCAAAGGTAATACAACAAAATGCATTGGGAGCCGCGGGACTGTACACCTGTGTCAGGGTAGACCACCTCCGGCTGGAGGTTGGAACGTGAGTGTACCTGTCTGGGCAAAGTTAGGGGGGGTTGTATCACAAGTTTATGTGATAACTTTTATGTTGTATTGTTTATGTAATGTGTGCCGGCAATTTCACAACCGGTTGTTGCCACACTGTGTGGCCTGTTATTGTATATATTGTATAAAACAAAATAAAAAAATAATTTAGAAAAAAAAATAATATTCAATAGGCTGAAGTAGGACTAAAGTTGGACCAAAGTTGTGCAGGAATCTTTTTTTCAAAGTCGGACCGACTTGTGTCGGACCAGTTAAGAGAACTCTCATAAGGAACCGTTGCACACGTTATGCATCATGAGCTGTCAATGTCGGAACGTTTGTCGTACAAGTGTGAACCCGGCCTAAAGCTCTTTTAGGGAGCAAAGTTTCAGCAAATGGGCTGCCTGACAGGTACTTGCAATACAAGTAAAATAGATGTGTGGCACTCCCCATTAGTAACTCCGGAGGAAGCTCAGACTAGTGTTTACTGAAGAGATTGCAGTTACAGATCCCACACTTCTAACCTCTCTAAAATCACACAAGTGGATCTCAATGTTCCTGCTATGTAAGTGTCCAGCAATTCAAGAAAACAAAATTCAGGAAACTCTCAAAGGGATGTGTCTCTTCTTTGTTTAATCATATAATCCAAAGGCTAAATACAAAGCACATCCAGCCAAGGAATGTTTCCCTTGCAAAGCACATGCTTTTGGATTGTGCTCTGCACAAGAAACATTTTGAATTTCTGATTAAATAAAGAAGAGTCACATGCTGGGAATTCCCTTGATTTTGATTTTTTTGGAACAATGAACAAAACGGAAAATTGTATCATACTTACCGTAATTTTCCTTTCCTGGTGCCTATCCATGGCAGCATACTAGTGATAGAGCTCCGCCTCGACTCCTCCCTCAGGACCAGTGAATAGCATAAATTAAAGACGTAGTCCCTCCCCCAACATTCTCCGTAAAATAGAATACCGAGGGTGGGAGCGTATGCTGCCATGGATAGGCACCAGGAAAGGAAAATTACGGTAAGTATGATACAATTTTCCGTTTTCCTGGTGCCTCCATGGCAGCATACTAGTGATAAATAACTAGCTGACACGGGTGGGATAATGCTTAACAATAAATGTTTAATTAGAATGAGACATTGCAGCCTGAACTGCCCTTCTCCCGAACTCAACCGTTGTGAGAGCTCCTGGGTCGATACGGTAGTGTCTGAAGATTCAAGATCCAGATTCGAAGGTTCAGCTTCTGAGGGTCTGGATGAGCTAAACTACCCTGCGTCAGAAGTTGAGGGAAAGGATGGATCCTGTTTGGAGAGCTCACACTGAGGCGCATAGCTAGAGGAAACCAGGGTCTCTTCGGCCAATATGGGAGTACTGCCAGTACCTGGACTGTTTCTCTGAGAAGTCTCAGGAGGAACTTGAATATTAATGGCTGAGGGGGAAAGGCATATGCGGTGGTGAACCTCCAGGGGCATGACAGGGCATCTACTTCCTCCGCTTGTGTATACGGAAGGCGAGAGACGAATCTGGTCAGTTTGGCATTCCCCGGAGTGGCAAATAGGTCTACTTGAGGAGGATCCCAGAGGTTGGCAATTTGATGGAAGACCTGGGGATGAAGAGCCCACTCGTTGTTGTCCAAGAATTTCCTCGACAACGTGTCTGCTTCCGTGTTCAACCTTCCCGGGAGATACATCGCCCTGAGGTCTAGGACGTTCTTCTCTGCCCAGAGCATAATCGGCTCTACTTCCCTGAGGAGTGATGTGCTGCGAGTGCCCCCCTGCCTCTGCAGGTATGCGACAGCTGCCCTGTTGTCCAGGCGTAAAAGTACTCTCTGGCCCCTGATCTGAGAAGCCAATGAAGTTAGTGCCAAGAACGCTGCTCTCATCTCCAGTATGTTGGATACTACTCCCTGGGTGGAACAGGACCATCTCCCCTGTATCCTGGTTTCCCCGCAATGGGCTCCCCAGCCCTGTCCACTTGCGTCGGACGTAACTGTGATCCAGAAGAGGGAACCCAGATAACGAGGTTTGGAGAGGTTTTCCGGCAGAGTCCACCAATGAAGGCTCCTGCACATTGCTCCCGTCAGCAGAATTGTCTGAGAGAGTCGCTGTTTCTTCCACTGCGCCAAGAAACCCGTCTGAAAATACCTCAAATGCCAATGGGCCCAAGGAATCATCGGTATACAGGCAGACATTGTGCCAATGAGGCTCAGGCATTGCGATGCCGTTAGGCACCGGCTCGCGATGGTTTTGACCATATTCTGGATAATAATCCTCATCTTCAAGGATGGTAATGATACTGTCCCCTCCCGGGTGTCGAACATCGCACCTAGATAGATCATCCGCTGTGTAGGTGCAAGCTGACTCTTCTCTGAGTTTATCAGCCATCCTAGTTCTCTCAGGGACTGGAGAAGAATGTCTCGGTGATATACCAACTGACCCGGACTGCTTGCTAGGAGGAGGATGTCTTCCAAATAGTGGTATATCCTCAAACCCCTCTCCCACAGGGGAACCAGAGCGGATATTAGAATCTTGGTGAACACTCTGGGGGAGGTGCACAGACCGAAGGGCAGGGCTTGAAACTGCAGGTGGATCCGACCTACTGCAAATCTGAGATATTTCTGAAAGGTAGGTAGAATTGGCACGTGTAAGTACGCATCCTGCAGGTCGACTGAGATCATCCAATCTGTTGGCTGCACTGCCTGAATAATTGTTTGTAGAGACTCCATCTTGAAGCTTTCTGGGTGTATGTGCCTGTTGAGTCTTTTTAGATCGATCACAGGCCTCCATCCACCCGTTCTCTTTGGGACCAGAAATAGAGTGGAATAGAAACCTGCGAAGCGGTCCGCCAAAGGAACCGGCACAGCTGCTCCCTGAAGTTGGAGTGACGATACGAATTGTCTTAGGGCTTGAGCCTTCAGCGGAGAGGATGGAATTTCCGTTCTTGTGAACGAATTTTGAGGTGGAGGATGAGAGAAACTCCAAAAGTGTTCCCATTGGATTGTTGAGAGAACCCAGGGATCCTGGCATTTGCTGGCCCAGACTGGAAGAAAGAATTTTAGTCTGGCTCCCACCGGGAGTGTCTGGGCTAATCTGGCGTCAAAAGGATTGCTTCTGCTCATGTGGAGTCGGAGGGACCTTCGACTTTCTGCCCAAGAAGGATGCCCGAGTGCTCCTCCAGGGTCTTCTGCCGTCTCTGAACTGCCTTGATTGTCTGAAATCTTTAGGGTTTGACTGGCGGAACCTGGAAGAACCCCCTCTGGATCTCCGCATCCTTCTGTCTTGGGGGAGCATACCTGACTTTCCTCCTGACAGCCTAGATATGGCTTTGTCCATCTTGTCTCCGAATAATGCCTTCCCGTCGAACGGGATTTTGCACCAATTTTGTTTGGACGCCAAATCCGCCGTCCAGGGTTTTAACCACAAGGCCCTTTTTGCCATTACTGAGTGCAGCATAGATCTTGCTGAACACCTAATCGTGTCTATAGCTGCTACTCCAACGAAGTCTGCTGACAATCTAATTTCTTACAGAGCTTTAATTATGTCTTCCTTGGGGACATCCTGGCGTAGAGCTGTTTCAATGTTATCCGTCCAAGCTCTAATGGCATTAGATACGGAGGTGAGGGCGATCGCTGGCTTACATGCCGCTCCTGCAGCTAAATAGCTCCTCTTGAGATCTAGATCGATTCTTCTGTCAAGAGGATCCTTGAAAGAAGCGGAATCTTCCATAGGCAGGGTAATATTCTTTGCGAGTCGCACCACTGATGCTTCTACCACCGGCATGGAGTTCAGTGACTGTGTTCCCGACTCCGGTAGGATATACAATTTATTGAAACGGCCCAAAGACAGTTTTTTATCAGTTCTTGACCATTCGTTTTGAATGATTTGCGTAATTTCTCCCATCAAAGGGAAGAAAGCCTGTTTCCTTTTAAGGAATGGGAAGTAGCTTTTTGCTTCCTGGGGAGGTTCTTCAGTATCCTCCCAAGCTATTGCGGCTCTTACTGCCTGGATGAATGGCTTTACCAATGAATGGCTGAAGCCGGAAGGATCTGACTCATCTGACGAATTGCCCGAGAGGTCTTCAGGTGGGGAATCCCTGGCCAGTCGGCCTGATGGAGGTAGAGGCGTACTGGCTGCGGAAGGACCAGGAAGAACAAGCTCAACATCCTGTGCCTGGGACATCTGCGGGACTGGCTGGGCAGGAACCAAGGCCGCAAGCTCAGAGAAGGAGTCATTCATAGTTCTTTTGAGCAGGTCCACCACCTGCTGGTTTTCTAACTCGCGGCTGGACGCATAGTCCGCAAAACAGTCCTTGCAGACTACTTTATTCGGCAGCGGACTAGCCCCACAGGTCCAGCACTTCTTCTTCTTGTAGGATCTAGGAGAGGGGGACCGGTCCCGTCTTCTGGATCTTGACCTATGTCGCGAAAAATGGGACTCACGTCTTGACGAGCGGGACCGGTGGCGTGAAGAACGAGATCTGCGACTTGGGCTGTCGTCATCGTGGTGCCTTGAGGATTTTTCGGTCCTCTTGGAGTGGGCAGGGCTATGATTTTAAGAAAAATCATGTCAGGCCAGCGAGCGCACTTTTTTTTTTTTTTTTATACTCACGTATAGGTGGTCCCATACCTAACGGAGGTGTGAGGATCTTTGTTACGAGATGAGTGGCTCATTTCGGAGTTGGGCACAAGGATCAGCTGCCGAAACAAAAAAAAGGAAAGAAAAAGAATGTTTTTGTGTTTTTTTTTTTTTTTTTTTTTTAAGGTATATATTTCTCTTTTTTTTTTTTTTTTGAAAAAACTTACCACAGAGCAGCTCAGAGAGACCTTAGCAGGGCAGCCGAGGAAACTCTGACCACCCGTCCCCAAAGCCGATCTTAAATAGCCTAAGGGTGGGTGGGGTAGTCCCATAAACCCCCAGACTCTCTGCCCCCTTTTTTTTTTTTTTTTTTTTAAGAAAAGGGCAAAATTGGCCCTTTTTCCCATATCAAAGATGGCCACCGCGGCGTCGAGAGACCACGCGCCCGCGCATGCGCAGTAGAACCGCCGCCGAGAATACGCCGTGAAGTTGAGAGCGACGGCTGTTTAGCTTCCCGGCTCGCGCATGCGCAGCACCATGAAGGGGACGCCGAACCACGCTGCCTGCAAGGGGGAACGAACAACAACACTGCCCCCACAGCAACAGGAAACCTTATTGTTGCCAGAAAAACCACCAGGTAACGAAAGCAATATGAAACAGCCTACTATGTCTAAACTTCATTCAAGGGAAGGCAAAGAAATAACATAAATGAAAAAAAAGGGGGGGGGAAGAGAAAATGCAACTTTCTTCCTTTTCCTTTTTTTTTTTTTTAAAGAGATTGAAAGAAAATGAAAAAATCACAGGCCTGGCAGCTGATCCTTTTGCGACTCCTCCGCCATCATCATAGGATATGGTGGCAGACTGCGTTCCAGTAAGGAAACTCTGCAAGAAGACCCCAACAGATCCACAGAGGGGTTCCCAGTCTTATTAGCGCTGTGAGCGGCCCAAGAACAGGGGCTGCGCACGGGAAAGGCTAAACCCGGCGGACGCTGCCGACTGCAGAGGTATGGACATACTGCTACTCTTCACCAGCACAAGAGGTATGAGGGAAAAAAGGAGAATGTTGGGGGAGGGACTACGTCTTTAATTTATGCTATTCACTGGTCCTGAGGGAGGAGTCGAGGCGGAGCTCTATCACTAGTATGCTGCCATGGAGGCACCAGGAAAAGTAATTTGGAAGTATTTACATTATGTTTTCAAACTCATAGTAAACTCACCTGCGTTGTTTCTTACAGGTTAATTGCCTGAGTTTGGAGGAATGTATTGATAATGATCCTTGCAAGTTTGCTCTTCTATCAAGATCTACGGATTCCACTGAAATGTATATTATGAATGCTACATCTCCTGCTGTTAGACAGTTATGGATTTATGAAATCAACCAAATGTTGGAGAATCAGCTCAACTTCCTCAATGGTAAAGCTTTTTATGTGTTTAACTTTGATTTGAATGATTTGAATTTTCATTGTAAAAAAATTAAGTAGAGCTCCACTTAAAGTGGATGTAAACCGAATTTTTTTTTTTATATATATCATACTGTAGAGTATAAGATTTCCTATCATTTGAGCCCAGTCTTGCCACACAGAGTTAATCCATCTCTGAGCAATCCTCTTTTATTGTTCAGTGAGAAAAATCTTGACAAACTGAGAAAAACTTTGTCAAAAATCCACCTTGTTCTGAGTGACAGCCTAAGACACTGGCATTATTTCTTAATTCCCTCCCCCACTCCTTTCTTCAGCAGCTCTGCAAGGATTGGCTGTTCCACACCTCAGCATGATTTGGCATGCTGAAGTCATGTGGTTACTTTCCTGTCTTTTCACTGGATGTTAGAGATCATAGCAGAAGTTCAGCAGAAGTTCAGTGTTAGAAATACACAGGAGAAAATGCATGTTGACAAGGGGAGTGTAGAGGTGGGCGGGGAGTCTACTGACATCACGACTCCACCCACCGAGCTCCAGACAACAGACCCACCCACAGAATCTGCAGTTTTTCGGGTCTCATAACACACAGAGGGGAGACATTTGACAGGTAAAGATACATGCAGGAGGCATGTATATCCTTATAGATAACCCCTATGGCAGTAGTTTAGAAAGGATGACATTGGGTTTACATCCACTTTAAAATTCAGCACTAACACTTTGTTTACAACACTTTACTAGGCTATGCTATTATAAACCACTCAAATCTATAGAAATCAAGGATTGAATTTTCCAGTCTTTGACGATTTAGGGAACATGGTCAAGAGCGGAAACTAAACTCTCAAAAAACATTTGGTATCTCAGAGCAGTCAGGTTGTTCCTACAATACACTCATTGACAAAAACCCACTGTCCAGCGATTTCTGTGGTCCACAGTGGCAAATTATTTCAGCCACCACTGCTTGAACAAAAAAGAATGGTCTCTTCATCAAGATTTGTTCAATTTGGTATTCCAAATATGGGGATTACAGATGTATACATCTTAGCCTTCAGATACAACAACACGCTACCTCTGTTGCCAGAAGCAGGCATTCTCTAGCCCTGGCCTCAGATGCCCTTATCATTCCCTGGTCTCAGTTTAAGCCAATTTGTGCTTTCCCTCCATTGTGAATTCTGCCTAGAGGAATAGAGGAAAACAGTGATTCAAATTGCACCAAACTGGCCCAGAAGAACCTGGTACACAGACATACTGTACAGGACACTGGGAATGTGTCCAGGACAGCAGGTACATTTCCACGATATTTGAGTTGTGGTCCCATTAAGGGGGACGGTTTTGGAGACATTGCTGAGTACCCAGGGGTTCTCACCTATGCAGGGTGAGGTGTTCCAGGGGAGTTTGGCTAGAGAGAGGACTGATTTCCAACACTCTGGTTTGATAAGTACGTATTAGGGACCTAGCGTTTTGGAGGTTCCATTATGTTTATGCCATTGTGCATGTATACATATGAAAATACTTTTTTACTATTGTTACAAATAAATAAAAAATGATTACTATATACTCTACCTCCACAAGTCAATTGCCTCATTTAAAGTCCCACATTCCCCTTTTCTTTATCGTACATCCCGGGACCCAGAGGCTCATAGTAATTACTAAGAGGGTTATATCTCACCTTCAGGTGCTGGACACTGGTGTAATCAATTAGACAGTAAGTTTCCTCCCTATATAACCCCTCCCTTACAGGGAATACCTCCGTTTTTTTTTGCCAGTGTCTAAGGTGTTGGGCACGGTTAATGAGTGCTCCTAGATGGCCTGAACAGGGTCAGGGAGCTACGCTATCGGATCCATTCAAAGAGCCAAAACAAAGGCGAAAGTGGATGGTACCCGATGCCTCGATACCGAAGAACGAGGTTTTGCCTGTAATGCTTCTCTCAGGAGAGCTGGGCCCTGAGATCCAGCACCTTGGTCACATTGCTATACCACAGGTGTGCTCTGGCAGGGCGCTATACATGGCCCAAGGCAGTGGACCCTACGTACAGAGGGGACCCTATCCTTGAAGGTCTGGCATGACTCCAAGCCGCCGTGATGGGTGAAGATTGGGTCACTGTGATATTCAAGCAGTACCCTGCAGCGAGGAATGGTGAGTCTGCATTTGTTTGCAGTGTCTCTATTAAGAGAGCGATCTGACTGTCTGTTTCCCGGTGGCCACTGGGAGCAGTGTGCTGTTCTATCATGCTTGTACTCTGGCTCAGGCAGGCTGCTGTTTTTTCCCCAGCCACTAGAGGGCGCAGATTTGCTTCTAGCCTATTGTTATTTTAGGCAGGAAGAAGGGCAGCCATTATCATGTGCTGACAGGTCAGATGGCCTTGGAGACAGAACAGTGGGCCGTGAGTGTGTGAGTACCAGCTTGGGAACAGGTACAGACAAGTCATAATTACATGTTGCATATTTTCTGCCTATCCATGGGGCATGTACAGCTGTAAGTAGTAGATACACCCCTGGATGATTAGCAGTTCACTTTAAAAGTGTCATTTTCTGCTTGTGGGCATGAACAGCATCATACACGTGCTTGCAGTTTTGAAATGCATGTTGTTATATTACATGTTTGAAAGGTTTGAGCATAGTGCATATGTGCTTGGTATCCTACAGGTATAAGTATAGGACCAACTGCAGTTAAGCAGGTGCTTGCTTGCTAAAAGTCGCACAGTTGCTAAATACACACAGATGTTGATATGCTTAGTTGCTAAAATCACACAGTTGCTAATACGCACAGATGCTGATATGCACAGTTGCTAAAATCGCACAGTTGCTAGTACGCACAGATGCTGATATGCACAGTTGCTAAAATCTCACAGTGCTAGTACGCAAAGATGCTGATATGTCCAGTTGCTAAAATCGCACTGTTGCTAGTACGCAAAGATGCTGATATGTACAGTTGCTAAACTTGCACTGTTGCTAGTACGCAAAGATGCTGATATGCACAGTTGCTAAAATCGTACTGTTGCTAGTACGCACAGATGCTGATATGTACAGTTGCTGAAATCGCACAAGTTGCTAACATACACAGATGTTGAATTGCACAGTTGCTTAAAAAGCACAGATGCTGAAATACACAGTGGCTGGATCACACAGTGCTAGATCGTACAGTTGCTGCTTAAACAAACAGGTTGCATAAAGATACATGGTCATGTGTGTACAAAATGCATGTTTGGACATGTTTGTGTTAAGAAAAAAAAAAATATATAACACTCAAAACATGCTTCATTTTTTTGATCACATAAGAACCCGTGATCGCATAAGGTGACAGGATCGCTTAAAGATACACGGTCACATAAAGATGCATGTTTATGTTTGTAAAGATATGCATCGTTGTTTTCTTTTCTCCTAGTCGCATGGTCACGCAGAAAGGCTTGTTCGCATAAAGATGCTTGACCATCAGGCTAGAAAACCTCCACAGGATGCTCATGCAGGTGCTTGCTTACAAGCTAGACAAATGCACAACTGCTGGGAATCGCAGTTGCTGGTGCGCATTGTTGCTAACGCACAGACAGTTAACTCGCATGATTGCGGAAACGCACGTTGCCGGAGGATAACTTCCTTCTAGTCCACATGTTTGCATAAAATACATGAGTTTCTAATGTACATCATGTAGGTAAAACAAGTAACAGAACATGTTCTTGTTGATCGCATAAAGATACGTGTTTTCTGTTGGTATGGATTTACATGTGTTTTACATAGTTGCATGGGGACACTGGGTCACATTAAAGTGTTTGTTTGCACAGAAACTCCTAAAATCGCATAAAAACGCTTGATCGCACAAGAGTCCTTGGTCACAAGGGTACTTGTCCACACAGTAGTGCTTATAATGCATAAAGTGTTTGATCATATAAATATGCAAAATCACATAAGGATGCATGATCGCCTAAAGTTGCATGATCGCCTAGATTGGCATGGTTGCATAACAAGGCATGTTAATTTAAGTTTTCCTTAAATATACAGGATTCCTTATGTTCACATAGGAATAAGTGTCTGCATGGATACATGTTGTGTAATGTTGCATAACACGTTCATAAAGCGCATGCTTGCTTGCAAGATGCCTGTTCCATAGCACACATGTTATGTGTATGCGTGTATACAGTGCACACTCTTCTTGTTCTTGCCTAAAACATATTTGTATGAATTTATGCTTCCATAGAGGCATATGGCGTTAATACTTGCCTCATACACATATGGGCCATTTGCATGGGCTACAGAGGTTGTCTGCGCTTCGCAGGGGAAGAGCACCTCTTCCTGTTGGTGGTCTGGCCCTTTGGGTTAGCCACCGTGCCCAGGGTAAAGGCCCAGGGTATAGCAGTAATGGCATACCGAGGCAATCTGCTGCTGATAAGATCAGTCAGTAGCCTGGCTGGACCTAGGTGGTCAAGTATCTGGAACTCCTGGGTTGGGATCCCTGCCTAAAGGTACTTTCTTATGGTCGGTAAGGAGCTTTTGGAGTGTTTGGGACTCAGCCCAACTAGGGGTCAACACAAGGAAGAGTTCCTTACATTTACCTTTGCTAATGTGCTAAGGAAGATGGCTTCATTCAAAGCGGTTCCCTATGCTCAGTTTCGTTCAAGGCTACTATAAACTTTATTCTGTCTGCCTGGAACAAGTAGATCCTAACCTAGGCATTATCCAAAGGGTCTGGTCCCGGGAATACGCCGGAACCTCAGCAAGGTGGCAGAAGGGAAGATGCTTCATGCTGATTACCTGGGAGGTGGTGGCTACGAAGGCTGGCCTCTAGGGATGGAAACCAGTCCTGAAGGAGACCACTGCCCAGGGGAAGTGGTCAAGCTCAGAGAGCCTTGACTGTCAACATTCTGGAGCTTCCGATGGCACGTCTGGCTTAATGGCCTGGGCGTTTAGATTACAGGATTGTTCTGTCAAAGTACAATCCGACAATGCCACATCAGTAATTTACTTCAGTTACCAAGGAGGCACTAGAAGCCACGCAGCCAGAGGGAAGGCCATGTTCTGGTTTGGGCAGAGGAGCTTGTACCTTGCTTATCGACAATCTTCATATCGTGAAATGGAGAATTGATAGGCGGCTCTCTGGAGCCATCAACAATTGTTCCCGGGAGAATGGCCTCTGCACCCCGACTTTTTTCTGCCCAGATAAGAATTTTGGGCATCCAGGTTCAACAAGAAGTTGGACAGCTTTGTGTCAAGGGCTAGGGATACACTCGCATATGGGGCAGATGCATTAGTGACCCCGTGGAATCAGTTTTTTCACTGATTTATATGTTCTCTCCAGTTCAGCTGCTTTCGCAGCTTCTACGCAGGGTCAAAGTGGAAGGGAAGCTGGTAATACTACTAGCCCGGCATGGTCCAGAAGATCCTGGTATGTAGAGATTGTAAGGTTGGCAGTAGCGAAACCGTGGACTCTTTCATCTAGTCCAGACTTGCTTTCGCAAAGGGTCGGTATTCCATCCGTCCTTACAAACGCTAAATTTAACGGTCCGTCTATTAAAGCCCACATGTTAAACAATCAGAGCTTTCAGGTTCAGTGGTAACTGCCCTGATTAATGCAAGAAAGCGGGCCCCTTAGGACCATTTATTATAGTGTCTGGAGGGCCTAGGTTTTCTGGTATGAAACCAAAAGATTGCACCCTCGGAGGTATTTCATAGGTAGAATTCTTGCCTTCCTACAATTGGGGGTAAAAATGAAACTAGCCTTGAATACCATCAAGGGTCAGATCTCGGCCTTTGTCATTGTTTTTCAAAGGCCGCTTGCTTCGCATTCTTTGATCCGTGCCCTTTATACAAGGGACAACACGTATAAATCCGCCAGTTGGGTCGCACTTGTGCCGTAGGCTTGAGTCTAGTTTTGTCGGCGTGCAAGGACAGCTCCTTGGGCCGATGTATCATATTCCTTTTGATCCTCCTAAGGGGGGAATAGGTGTTCTCCGTTGCGGTAGTGCCATACTTGATTATTCTTAAGGATAGGGTGATGTTAAATCCTCACCCAGCCTTTTTCCTTTTTTCCTAAAAGGATCTAGCTGTCATTTGAATCAACACGTTTCTTACCTTCCTTTTTACCAGAACCTTGTTCTGCGGAAGGAAAGTTATTAATTCCTCTCAATATAATGAGAGCGGTTAAAAGTATATCTGAATGTTTCAAGAAATCTGGAATCTGATGTTGTGCTGCCAGAGGACCCTAAGAATGGGCAGGCAGCGTTCAAATCGGCTATTAAAATGGTTGCACTCTCTTTGTAGTGAGAGCAGTCAAGGCCTATCTGATGCGACTGCTAAAACTGTTTGTGGCGCTACCTGGAGGTCCCAGGATAGGGCAGATAGCATCTAAATCAACTGTTGTTTTAATGCAGATTCGTCAAGTTATTATTCAGGCTTGTGGTTTGAAGAAAATGTTTTCTTCTTAGAGTGCACTTTACCAGGGCAGTAAGCGCTTCATGGGTGGTGCGTTACCAAGCCTTTATGACTCAGATTTACAAGGCCGCCACTTGGTCGTCTATTCATACGTTCACTAATTTTTATCAGGTGAATGTAAGACGGCAAGAGGATGCCACTTTTGGCGTAGTGTACTGCAGGCAGCAGTATAGGTCCTCACGTCTGATGGCAGTCTGCGTTTATTTGTGTCTCCCTCCCCTCTGTAGGCATTGCTTTAGGACATCCCACTTAGTAATTACTATGAGCCTCTGTGTCCCGTGATGTACGATAAAGAAAATAGGATTTTTATAACAGCTTACCTGTAAAATCCTTTTCTTGGAGTACATCACGGGACACAGAGCACCCACCCCTCTTGTGGGACACTTATTGCTTTGCTACAAAAACTGAGGTATTCCCTGTAAGGGAGGGGGTTATATAGGGAGGAAACTTCCTGTCTAATTGATTACACCAGTGTCCAGCACCTGAAGGTGTGATATAACCCACTTAGTAATTACTATGAGCCTCTGTGTCCCGTGATGTACTCCAAGAAAAGGATTTTACAGGTAAGCTGTTATAAAAATCCTATTTTTTATGTACTTTAACCCGGCATGGAGACACAAACATTGTGCCTCATTTAAAATCCCAAATTCCCCCCTCTTGGCTGTGGCTTGTAGTATGGACACTGTTACCTTAGACACTTAATAGGCCAAATTAGGTTTGCTTCTTGAATATGAACTACTAACTGAATATGACCATTTTATGCATAAAGTAAATTGAACTAAGTCTAATAGTTGTATGGTTTTAAAATGGTGTATATGGTATAATAATCAGTGGAAAACTTTAGGGGGTCTTTTATATATTAATAATTTGCTAGTACCCCTGCAATTATCATCTTACACAAACAGTAATACTGAAACTTAAAATCAACACCTTCAATTCTTGATCACTGTGTCATTGTTATTTTAACAATATATATTTAAAGTGCCTGTAATTAAAGCACATATAGAAGAAAGAATGTTTGTATTAAAAATGCCGTAGTGCCAGCTGTGGGGGAAAAAAAAAGAGAGAGAATACAGTTGGCTTACAAAGAGGGAAAAAACACTTGTGCAGTGAAGTAATCCACCAAACCTGTAAAAACTGTTTCTTGGCATAAGGGTTTCGATTTTACTGGAAGGGGTTAAATATACAATCTGCAATACTATTTATTGTTGCTCTTCTGTCTTTTAGCCTTGACATCACCAGGGGAATACCACAGAAACCAAATGGGTGGAAGCAATAGCGGTAATATCCCATCCACCAGTGGACCTACCTGCACTAGTGGACTAAGTACCTCTGGTCGAAGTAGGCCTTCCCGAATTCCCCAGCCTGTCAGACATCACTCACCTGCTCTGGTTTCGTCTTCTGCAATAGCAGAGGCAGACAAATTGTCAGGTATGTTTGTTCGTAGCGCTTCAGTGTCACCACTAAGCTACTCTTTAGACCTTACACCTTCTATTGCAGACAAAGTTCTTTCAGGTTCAGAGACAAGCGTCGGCAATAAAGAATGTTTATCTGAAATAAAGACATTTGATGGCAACAAGAAACTTACCAGCGGATTAGCAAATGGCCTTCAGAGAAAGTTCTGTGAGAACACTGAGGAATGTCGGCTTGCATTAGCAAAGAAAATGAACAATGCTACAGCATCTTTTAACTCCCATAGTTCATTTAACTTTCCATTGTCTTTTGGCAAGGACTCTACTACATCCAGCAACCCTTTTCTTAAAGGCTCTTTTTGGAGCTCAGTACAAGTATCCTCAGCTAGTCGTTCTGGTTCCATTACTTTTCCTGGTGATACCCTGCAACACAAAGGTCTTCGTCAGTCCACACTCAACAAGGATTCAGACCGTCTCAGCACATGCTCCTCAACCAGTGAGCAGTCAGTTCAATCCACTCAGAGTAATGGGGTAAGAAGAGCTCTCTTTCTGCAAGTTCTCCAAACCTATCCTGCTCCTGGCGTGCTCCTCACATCATTGAATTACTAACCTCCAGCTCCAAAATGCTTTTCTTCTGTGAAATAATCACTGGTTTCTTCTGTAAAATAATCACTGGTTTGGTTCTTTACTTCATATGTTTATTTAGAAACATGTGAAACCCTCTTCTTTGCCTTCTGGACATCTTCTAAACGTAATATAGATTACTAATAAGCTACCTTCTCTGTTTTACACTTTACATCTGATAAATAATAAACAATTGCATATTACTTTTATACACAGTAGAGTGTACTGAATATATAAATAGACGCAAAGGCCCCTTTCACACTTGTGCGACTTTTCCTGAGACTTTGGACATCAGATTCACATGACAAGTTGTACCCTGGGATTCCCAATGATAACCATTCATATCTGTGCGGCTTCAAGTCACACCGACTTCATAGTCGTCCTTGTACTACTTTGGTCCGACTTTGATGCGAGTTGAGGTCCAAAGAACTCAAGTTTACACAGGCATAGCCTGAAATTGCGGCCACAAAATTGCGGTAAAATCACGTGACTTTCAAGTCGCAGCAGTGTGAAAGGGCCCAAAGGCAAATCTGGGTAAGTTTAGCTGAAATATGTCACACTCTTGCTCTCTCTCTCTCTCTCTCTCTCTCTCTCTCTCTCTCTCTCTCTCTCTCTCTCTCTCTCTCTCTCTCTCTCTCTCTCTCTCTCTCTCTCTATGTATACATATTTATGGTCAAATTATGTGCAAAGTGTGTGAAGAGATCCTGTTTAGGCTCTTAATGGGAACATTTTTTTTTTTTTTGATGTTTTAATATACTTGAATGAGATCAGCATAATATAAATATTTTCATTGGTGGGTATATTTTCATATTTTCCCTCCTGCCATCTGTAGATAAAAATTCCTCATCATGATGCATCAAACTGGGTAAAGGTTTATAAACAGCTGTAGACCTGAGCTGTCAGATATAGTGATCAGGAGCCAATTACCATGATACCCAATCATGTGATCACTACTGTGTCATAGTAATCATGACATTGTTCACAATCAAGCCAGCTAGCTAAACTGTCATTGTGCCTCTCACAGAAGCAGTTAGCTGGCTTAAAGTGGGGTTCCACCCAAAAAAACAAAAATACCTCAAAAATTTAAAAAAAAAAAAAAAAAAAAAAAAATTTGGATATTTTTTTTTCCACTTACCTCTAAATGCCTGTTGCTAGGTGGTCCCTCGTAGTCTGCTTCTTCCTTTGCCTGGGCTGGTGACATCACTTCCCCCTCGGCACAGGAAGGGCTCCGCTCTGCTCCCTCCCTCCTGTCAATCATCTGGGACCCATTACAGGTCCCAGGTGATTGAGCAGCCAATCGCGGCGCCGCTCGCGCATGCGGAGTGGGTGCCAGGCTATGAAGCCACAGCCCGGCGCCCACAGTTGAAATGCCGGCGCCGTCGAGCGGAGGGGGGGGACGAGCGGGGCTTCGATCCCCCGCATCGCTGGACTCAGGGACAGGTAAGTGTCCAATTAAAAGTCAGCAGCTGCAGTATTTGTAGCTGCTGACTTTTAATTTATTTATTTTTTGACGGCCCCCCTGGGTGGAACTCCTCTTTAAGTTTTTAAAGTTAAAGTACACCTGTAAGCAAAAAAAAGTTTTAAAAGCTAATATATGCTGTTAAAGTGGCAAATACTTTTTCTTGTTGTAAATTACAACATGATTGAAAGCATAACACCCTAATTACTAAGACAGAGTAGAACTACTTCCTAATCTTCTATTTCTCTCTGGTTTCTTTATTTTTTTATATAACAGCTCAATAATTTGAAGTTTTCAATCTTTTCTTCTCCCTCTGAATAGCTTTATACCATTAAAAGGTGCAGCATGAAGAACGATACCACACATGGCCACATATGTATCATTGGTGCATCACGGTTGCTAAAGGTAGATAAAAAGTAGTCTAAAAAAGATGGATAGGTAACCCTTTGGTGTGATAATTGGAATATATTACCAATCATCGTTCATATTTACATAACAATGTGAAGCAAATGCACTTTTACTGCACAAGGGTTTATAGCCTTACCTACAGTGTTACTACTTAATTTAACTCCTATGTTATGTTTGAGAAATGCACCTGTGGCCCTCCAGCTGTTGCAGAACTACAAGTCACATCATGTCGCTGCCTTTGGGAGTCATACATGTAACTGTCAGCCATGCAATGCCTCATGGGACTTGTAGTTCTGTAACAGCTGGAGGGTCACAGGTTGAGCACCCATGCTCTACAGTAAGGCTTCATGTACACTGCAGCTGATTAACAGAGATTTAGGTGCAGTTTGGTGTCTTTTTCAGCAGCCCCTGAACTCCCCTCTGTTATCTGTACATGTACACTCAGTGGTTTATAGGAGTTTAGAGGCAGTTGGGTTTACTGGCATTTTTTTGAAAGCAGATAAATCACGCTCAGGGCGGTAGTTTACTGGCATTTCAAAAGCCAAATGCTTGTAACTGCTTGTAAACTCGTGTAAAAGCTGTAACCCGAGTTTATGCACATTTTCGTTTTTTGAACGTTTTTAAAGAGGAACATGTAAGATATGGCAAAAACACAATTTTCACCACATGCTGTTGCCTGCAAAAAGTGGAGAGGGAGAGAGAGAGAAACCGAGAGAGACGGGCAGAGAGAGACAGACCAACATAGAGAGAGAGAGACAAACACAGAGACAGAGAGAATCCATAGTTAAAGCACACTGCTCTGTCTTCTCTCCCAGAATGGGTGAAATAGTAAATACTTGTTTTCCATGCATTGTGGGAATTTGGGATTGTCTCCAGATGTTATCTTTAAGCTTGGGTTCACACTACTGCGATCTGAGACATCGCATGTGATTCGCACCCGCACTGCAGGTGCCGACCACATGCAATGTCTGTGCAATGCGAGTTCAGCCATACAGTTGTATTGCTGAAATCGCATCGGATTCACACTAAAAATAGTGCAGGGACTTGTTTTTCCCCGCACTCTAGAATCGGATCGCATGGGTGTTCTCACCTATGCGATCCGATACCTGTGCAAGTTCACAGTTCACACTGCGATCTGTGAACTAAACTAGGGTGTTATTAATTTTAATGAACCCAGGGTAAAAAACCCTTCTAACCTTAAATGCTCATAACTGCTGCTAAACTTGCATAAAGCTTTAAAACAGACTTTTTTCACTCTCGGTTACCAGCTGTCAGTTTCCAGCGTTCAGAAGAGGTTTTCAACTGCCCTGTGTACGAGACCTAATAATAATGTATCTGAGCAGTTATATTAGCCTATGCCTTCCTAAATATGCAGGTTTCCTGCTTGGCAGTACTGTAAAGGCTTGTACTGTACTCATTCTATTCTACTGCAGTTCTATCATGCTAATTTAAAACAACATACTATGCAGTCACTAAACTGTGAAAAACCCACAACCCAATATGTAGCTAGAGACTACTTGATATCGGCTACCAAGGCTTTATTGTTTTAAGGAAGTCGTTTATTAATGGCAAAAGGTTACCTTTTTACTGGAAATAATGTGATTTGATAGTGCTATAACATGCTCTATATATTCCCATGAAGTTTGAATTTTTGAGAATGTCAAGTTTAAAGTGCACCTGTCAATATTAGTTTGATAGGAATTCATGAAGCCAGTGTCAGCTTCACCAAATCATGTTGTCATATTAAAGCGTAACTTCAGTCATTTTTTTCAACTTTCCATCTATTAAATCTTCTGCCCTTGTTGTTTTAACTTTGGATAGTAGAACATTTTTTTCTGCCAGTAAATACCTTATACAGCACATTTTCTGTTTCGTGTCTGGAAAAAAAAGCCTAGGCCTATGACAACATGCACAGCTCGCTCTCACACTTGTGAGAGTTTGCCAGGAAGGGAGGGGGGATGAGTCATAAGAGGGCCAATGAGAGCTGCAGAGCTGGAGGTGTGTGTCTGTGTAAATCCAGGAAGTGAACAGTGAGCAGCTTCAGCTGCCCACAGTTAAAATGATTGCTGCCAGACTCAGTGGAGGGAGATTTCTGCAGCATATTTGGCAAGTACAGAATCACAGTATATATAAAATAATATGTAAAGTGGATAGAGGGAAGCTTCAGAGTGGCAAAGATGTTTTGATTACAAATTATGTGAGCAGACTGCAGTTCCTCTTTAAGTAACAAAAATTGACCCATTTTCCATAGAGAAAAAAAAATCACTTAATTTCTTGCCACTGCGAACATTATAGTAGTTTTAAAACATTTGATAATTCAGGGATTTAGTTATTCAATTCCCATAGACCATCTCTAGTAGACTTACAGTAAGGAAGGAAGACCAGTAAAGCACAATCACTCCATTACTAAGCAGGAAGCATAGTGTGCATATATAATGAGCAAATATTACTGCCCCCTCGTATGTATATACTGTAATTACAAACTATGCCTAGGAACCTTTTTTTTTTAAGCTCACAGGAGCAGGGCCCTCCTAACCCTCTTGTATTGAATTGTATTGTTGCTTTATTGTCTTTCTGCAAATTGTAACGCACTGTGCAAACTCTTGGTGCTATATAAATCCTGTATAATAATAATGCACATTAATAAGACTATTTACATTAAGCTGATCTCTTTCATAGTATGGATTTAAGTTTGTAACTGGCATTTTCTTTTCTTTTTCCAAAGATTATTTTGAGGGGTGGTTAAGGGACAGTCTGGAGGTTTGTTTTAAGTCATATGAAGAATAATGCACTCAGATGCTGGTGCAGCACATGTGCACTGATGGAATCAGTTCAAGTTGAGCTGTGATTTCATGCATGCTATGTGCATAGTCACAGCTGAATGATCTGGCCTGCCTGTAAAGCAGCTATATTCATTTTCTTTGCAAATCAGAGCATTTAAAAAGGGTAAAACAGCAACAAAAATATTGAAACTGACATTAAAATCAAAAATCTTTACACTTGTTCATGGTGTGATGATTCTTCACAATTACTGTAAAAACCTGATTTTCTTGTGTTTGTTGATAATACCTGATCCACCTTTTCTGTATCTAGCTAATTACAAAATCTTTAAAAACAATTCTATATCTCTTACCACCACACCATCTCTGTTTTTCACATAAAAAATGATTTATACTTGTCTATATTTTGTGAAAACCTTGTTCAAACAATCTTTCCTCCCAAGAATTTGCCAGCTTATGGGTAAGTCTATATTGCCATAGACTGAAGATGGTCCCTGACTTGGTAATCATCTCATGTCTATGACCAGGCTAAGTCTGTTTTATAGATAAGTGATCATATATATTTTCTATTTTCCTCCAGAGTGAAAGTAGCAGCAGTAGCAATATCTCCACCATGTTGGTGACACGGGATTACACAGCAGTGAAGGAGGATGAAATTAATGTCTACCAAGGAGAGGTGGTTCAAATTTTGGCAAGCAACCAGCAGAGCATGTTTCTGGTGTTCCGAGCTGCCACCGATGACTGCCCTGCAGCTGAAGGCTGGATTCCAAGTTATGTCCTAGGCCATACAAGTTCTGCCACCACTGATATGTTTGATGGGACAATGAAGTGGGTAGTTGGCTGAGAAAGGTAGCAATAAAAGTAAATGTTTTATTTATGTTTGAGTGATAATGCAAAAATATTGTACATATGTGGTAATAACTTGCTATTTAAACATTCTGAATAATTGCAGACAAGCACCTTATGGATGTTTGTTGTCTTTTGCTTATACTGATTTTATGTAATGTTGCAAAGAACTTTCTGTACAACAAGGGCAAATACAATTGAATAATTAAAAATGGAATGCAAGCCCCCATTAGTTTAATTGATTATTGAAACAGCATTTTACAATAAAAACAATCAAACCTGTGTTTTTATTTATGTATTTTTTGCTGAATCAAATTAATTTTTGTATAGGAATTTGGGTGCAATCTAATCACTATAAGAGTATTTACATAGACACAGCTATATCTGAGGATGTTGAACAAAAAAGGTAATTCAAACTGCAATATTCATTTATTGTTAGGGTTACGTAAATGTATATAAATTACACACTAAACCATATTTACAAATCAATGTACACTATAAGTACACTGGGTTACATGATATTTACAAGTTACACACAAAACCATATTTACAATACAATGTACAGTACAAGCACGATGTTTACCTCTCATCTTCAGGGGTGGTCATATTAAGTTCTTGTGTGTCCCAGCACAAAGAAATCACATCTTCAATTCATCATATTCCCCTCTTTTTTTTCTGTACAGTGGCTAAAATAGTGCACCCTAATTGGTCATTATATTTAGCAAATGTTTATTGGGTGCAGCCTGATTAGAGTATTGAAAAAAGGCTTCTGTTTACAACCAATGTGAGACACCATAAGGATAAACAATGGGCAGACCTTTGAAGTGGAAAAATATTCACAGTAAAACCAACAGGGAAGCTAGGAATGGTTTGACGCTGAAACACTCAATGGTTTAAATATATTCCCATATAACTAACATATATTCCTAATTACAATATTTACATCTGTTAATGGTGATTTCACATGAAGTCATTTTCTAGCAGATAGATTAGTTCTTTGACTTCATAATGGAGTTAGTTATAGACCTCCCAGTGTTAATGAGGAGCTGGGACAGTGATAATGGGGGATTTTAACTACCCCGATGTTGACCGGAGTAATGGCACTGCAAGAACAGTCAAAGGGCAAAAATGTAAAAACCTATTACAAGACAGATTTATGGTATAGTTCATAGAAGCCCCGGAGAGGAATGATGCTCTGCTGGAACTGGTTATCTCAAACCATGCAGAGATTATTACTAAATGTTCATACAAAAGAACATCTGGGTAGCAGTGACCATAACATTATTTCATTTAATGTTTTCTGTAAGCAACAAGCTCATACTGGAAATATAAATACACTTAGCTTTAAGATAACAAATTGTCTAAGGATGAGGGCTGCTCTCCAAGACTTGGACTGGGAGGGAATATTGGCATTGATCAACACAGAACAAAAATAGGAATTCTTAATAAATAACAAGAAAAGAGCTTTTAAAAATATATAAAAATGAAGGAACATTATCATTGTTTAAATGTTACAAAGAATAAAACTGAATATGTAAAAAAGGAAACCAGACACGCAACAATTCAAAACAAACAACAGATTGCTAAAGATAGTAGGACAATCCCCCAAAAAGTCTTCAAATATATTAATAGTAAAAAGGTCAGGTCTGAGCATGTAGGCCCTTTACAAAATAATCTAGAGTGGGTGACTGGGGACAAAGAGAAGACAAATTTCTTAAATATATTCTTCAGCTCTCTGTATACAAAGGAGCATGGGGGAGCTGATGTCCATAATGGAGATGGTATTGACACAGCCCCAAATGATCCACAATGACTCAAAAGTGATATGGTCCAGAAATATTTTGACAGAATACAGGTGGATAGAGCACCTGGACCAGATGGCATACACCCACGGATTCTAAAAGAATTGAGCTGTCATTTCAAAGCCATTGTTTCTAATTTGTAGGGACTCTTGAATGACTGGCATAGTACCACTGGATTGGCGTAAGGCCAATGTGGTGCCTATATTTAACCTCTTCAGCCCCGGAAGGATTTGCCCCCTTAATGACCTGGCCATTTTTTTTGCGATACGGCACTGCGTCGCTTCAACTGACAATTGCATGGCCGTGCAACGCTGTACCCAAACAAAATTTATGTCCTTTTTTCCCACAAATAGAGCTTTCTTTTGGTGGTATTTGATCACCTCTGTGTTTTTTATTTTTTGTGCTATAAACAAAGAGCGACAATTTTGAAAAAAAAAAGATTTTTTTTGCTATAATACATATCCCAAAAAAATAAAAAAAGCTATTTAATTCATCAGTTTAGGCCGATATATATTCTTCTACATATTTTTGGTTAAAAAATCCCAATAGGCATTTTTTATTTACCAAAATATTGATTGGTTCGCGTAAAAGTTATTGCGTCTACAAACTATGGGATAAATTTAGGGACTTTTATTATTATTTTTTATTGTTTTTACTAGTAATGGCGGCGATCTGCAATTTTTAGCGGAACTGCGACATTATGGCGGACAAATCTGACCCCAAATTTTTGGGGACCAGTGACATTATTACATTGACCAGTGCTATAAAAATGCACTGATCAATGTAAAAATTACACTGGCAGGGAAGGGGTTAACACTAGGGGGCGATCAATGGGGTTAACTGTGTTCCCTCAGTGTGTTCTAACTGTAGGGGGATGGGCTGCCAGGGACATGAGAGAGATCACTGTTCCCGATGATAGAACAGTAGATCTCTGTCATGTCCCCTGTCAGAACGGGGATTCGCCTTGTTTACAAAGGCAGACGCCCGTTCTCCCTCTGTACTAGGCGATCGCGGGTCGCCGGCGGACATGGAGTCAGCTCGACACCGCAGGCATGCTCCCGCAGTGTGCGGCGGCATGGCCTAGCCAGCATACAGCTATAGCGATTCGCGCAGGCGAGCCAACCTACTGCTGTATAGCAACAGTGGCTGGTCGGCAAGCAGTTAAAAAGGGATCAAAGTCTTTACCAAGTAACTATAGACCTGTTAGTTTAACTTCTATAGTTGGGAAGATACTGGAGAATTTAATAAAAGACCACATAGTTGAGTTCTTGCTAAAAAAAATATATATATTTTAAGCAACAGACAGCAGAGGTACATGAAAGACAAAAGTTGTCAAACAAATCTGATTTCTTTTTGGACAGAGGGACAGTCGTGGATGTAGTATACTTGGATTTTGCAAAAGTGTTTGATACAGTTCCCCACACACAGCTAATGTGTAAGGTAAAGTCTACAGGCTTGGAAAGATCAGTTTGTAAATGGATAGAAAACTGGATAAAAGACTGAATTCAGAGATAATGATTCTTACTCTGAATGGTCTAAGGTTATCAGTGGTGTACCCCAAGGTTCAGTGTTGGGAGCCTTACTTTTTTATATATTTATTAATGATATAGGGTCTGGGATTAAAGGTACCATTTCAGTGTTTGCAGATGACGCCAAGCTGTGTATTGGAATAATGAACTTACAGGATGTCTCCAATTTACAAGCCGACCTCAATGTACTGTTTAATTGGGCAACTATGTGGCAGATGAGGTTTAATGTTGATAAATGTAAATTTATGCCCTGTAAATAAATGTAAAGAATATGCATGCATCATACATACTAGGGGGGAGTACAACGGGGGGAATCAATGGTGGAGAATGATCTGGGTGTTTTGGTAGATCATAAACTTAAAGGGGTTGTAAAGGTTCGTGTTTTTTCACCTTAATGCATCCTATGCATTAAGGTGAAAAAACACCTGTCAGTGACCGGCCCCCCAGCCCCTCCGTTTTACTCACCTGAACCCTTGAACCTATCCCACGGGGACGCACCGTCTCTCTGCTAGGGGGTTCTCAGCTGTTGATTGGATAGATTGATAGCAGCGCAGCCATTGGCTCCCACTGCTGTCAATCCAATCCAATGATGCGGCCGCCAGTGGGCGGGGCCGAGTCCTGCATTCGGCGTCTATGGACGCTGAATGCTGCACTCGGGAGCACGCCCACAAGGTAACCCCCCCCAGGAGAGCGCTTCTCCCAAGGGGTTATCTGATGCATGCAAAAATAGTGAACCTTTAGTGTCACTTTAACCACTTCAGCCCTGGAAGGATTTACCCCCTTCCTGACCAGAGCACTTTTTACAATTTGGCACTGCGTCGCTTTAACTGCTAATTGCGCGGTCATGCAATGCTGTACCCAAACGAAATTTGCGTCCTTTTCTTCCCACAAATAGAGCTTTCTTTTGATGGTATTTGATCACCTCTGCCGTTTTTATTTTTTGCACTATAAACGGAAAAAGACCAAAAATTTTGAAAAAAAAATTATATTTTCTACTTTTTGTTTTAAAAATAATCCAATAAACTCAATTTTAGTCATACATTTAGGCCAAAATGTATTCCGCCACATGTCTTTGGTAAAAAAAAATGTCAAGTGTATATTTATTGGTTTGCGCAAAAGTTATAGCGCCTACAAACTAGGGTACATTTTCTGGAATTTAAACAGCCTTTAATTTATGACTGCCTATGTCATTTCTTGAGGTGCTAAAATGGCAGGGCAGTACAAACCTCCCCCCAAATGACCCCATTTTGGAAAGTAGACACCCCAAGGAAATTGCTGAGAGGCATGTTGAGCCCATTGAATATTAATTTTTTTGTCCCAAGTGATTGAATAATGACAAAAAAAATAAAAAATTTACAAAAAGTTGTCACTAAATGATATATTGCTCACACAGGCCTTGGGCATATGTGGAATTGCACCCCAAAATACATTCAGCTGCTTTTCCTGAGTACGGGGATACCACATGTGTGGGACTTTTTGGGAGCCTAGCCGCGTACGGAGCCCCGAAAACCAATCACCGCCTTCAGGATTTCTAAGGGCGTAAATTTTTGATTTCACTCTTCACTGCCTATCACAGTTTCGGAGGCCATGGAATGCCCAGATGGCACAAACCCCCCCAAATGACCCTATTTTGGAAAGTAGACATCCCAAGCTATTTGCTGAGAGGCATGGTGAGTATTTTGCAGCTCTCATTTGTTTTTGAAAATGAAGAAAGACAAGAAAAAAAATGTTTTTTTTTTTTTTTTCAATTTTCAAAACTTTGTGACAAAAAGTGAGGTCTGCAAAATACTCACTATACCTCTCAGCAAATAGCTTGGGGTGTCTACTTTCCAAAAAAGGGTCATTTGGGGGGGGGGGGGATTTTGTGCCACCTGGGCATTCCATGGCCTCCGAAACTGTGATAGGCAGTGAAGAATGAAATCAAAAATTTACGCCCTTAGAAAGCCTGAAGGTGGTGCTTGGTTTTCGGGGTCCCGTACGTGGCTAGGCTCCCAAAAAGTCTCACATGTGGTATCCCCATACTCAGGAGAAGCAACAGAATGTATTTTGGGGTGTAATGTCACATATTCTCATGGCATGTTTGAGCAATATATCATTTAGTGACAACTTTGTGCAAAAAAAAAAAATTGTCTCTTTCCCGCAACTTGTGTCACAATATAAAATATTCCATGGACTTGACATGCCTCTCAGCAAATAGCTTGGGGTGTCTACTTTCCAAAATGGGGTCATTTGGGGGGGTTTGAACTGTCCTGGCATTTTATGCACAACATTTAGAAGCTTATGTCACACATCACCCACTCTTCTAACCACTTGAAGACAAAGCCCTTTCTGACACTTTTTGTTTACATGAAAAAATGATTTATTTTTTTTTTGCAAGAAAATTACTGTGAACCCCCAAACATTATATATTTTTTTTAAAGCAAATGTCCTGCAGAATAAAATGGTGGGTGTTTCATTTTTATTTTCACACAGTATTTGCGCAGCGATTTTTCAAACGCATTTTTTGGGGAAAAAACACACTTTTTTAAATTTTAATGCACTAAAACACACTATATTGCCCAAATGTTTGATGAAATAAAAAAGATGATCTTAGGCCGAGTACATGGATACCAAACATGACATGCTTTAAAATTTGCGCAGAAACGTGCAGTGGCGACAAACTAAATACATTTTTAAAAGCCTTTACAGGTTACCACTTTAGATTTACAGAGGAGGTCTACTGCTAAAATTACTGCCCTCGATCTGACCTTCGCAGTGATACCTCACATGCATAGTGCAATTGCTGTTTACATTTGACGCCGACCGACGCTTGCGTTCGCCTTTGCGCAAGAGCAGGGGAGGACAGGGGTGCTTTTTTTTTTTTTTTTTTGGTTTTTTTATCTTATTTTTAAACTGTTCCTTTCATTTTTTTTTTTTATCATTTTTATTGTTATCTCAGGGAATGTAAGTATCCCCTATGATAGCAATAGGTAGTGACAGGTACTCTTTTTTGAAAAAATTGGGATTGGTTAGATCTCTCCTCTGCCCTCAAAGCATCTGACCACACCAAGATCGGTGTAATAAAATGCTTTCCCAATTCCCCAATGGCGCTGTTTACATCTGGCAAAATCTAAGTCATGAAATGCTCGTAGCTTCCGTTTTTTTAGGCCATAGAGATGTTTGGAGCCACTCTGGTCTTTGATCAGCTCTATGGTCAGCTGGCTGAATCACCGGCTGCATTCTCAGGTTCCCTGTTGGGACAGGAGAGCCAGAGAAAAACATGGAAGATGTGGGGGGGGGCATTCCCTCCCACTGCTTGTAAAAGCAGTCTAGAGGCTAATTAGCCGCTAGGATTGCTTTTACATGAAAGCCGACCGCTGGCTGAAAAGAATGATACCAAGATGATACCTAAACCTGCAGGCATCATTCTGGTATAACCACTTAAAGTCCAGCAACATAACAGTACGTTGCTGGTCCTTGTTGGGCATATATTGTAATCTTTTTTTTTTTTTCATGCAGCCTGTGGGCTGAACGAAAAAAAGAGATTGATCGGTGGGTATACCCACCATTAAAATACCTCCCTTCATCCACCCACTTCTAATGATGGGCATACATACACCGTTTATGCCGAAGCATGGGGGCATCCTCCCGCAAAAGGTAGGAGCAAATCGCTCCTCCGCCCCTGCTGCCCTCATTCTTCGGCATATATCACCTCCGCTGGAGTCACGGCTTTATATATCGTGGGAGCAAACGCTGTTGCTGTCAAGATAAATAAATCCGCGCTGCAGCTGAATGGCGTACCTGAAGAGAAAAAAATGGTTAACAATAAAACACAGTAAACGGTAAAGTATAAAAAATTGCATACCTGAAAAGCAAACTTGATAAAACATAATAACAAGAATATTGTTATTGCAGAATAGAATACAGTAAAAAAGAGCAGCACAATAGAGCGAGAATAGAGAGAGAGAACAATAAAACGACAACTATTTTTTTTATTTTATATATTTATTTATTTTTTTACACGTTTTTTTGTAACTGTAACTTTTGTAACTGTAACCGGTTCCAGGTTCGGGTCTCTCAAAATGCAATGGACCCTGTGAAAGTCTGCCTAGTCTGTGCAATGCTGTACGCTATGCTGTTATTCAACTAGTGTATGGTAGCGTTCAAAACATTCACCAATGCAAAGACCAGGATTGTCAGGACAGGAGGGACAATAATAGCGGGTGTCATGCCTATATCTGCGCTTGCTGCAGATACGACATCTTTTTTGGGGGGGTTCGTTGGGTAGGGGTACTCGGGAGGACATAAAGAAAATGCCTCTCATGCAGCCGACTGCATTTGGTTGGGGATGTAAATGGGGGAAGTACGGGTGCTGCAGAAGTGTGGTGGGTTCCCAATTAGGATTGGCGAATGCAGCAGGAAGGGCATTATGGGCACGACAGGCCTGTGTTTGTCTTCTTCTTGGTGGCAGCGGGACACTACTTGTGCTTGCCACCTCACCAGCTTGAACTGCACTTATGGGACTCGCTACGTCTCCAAGTGTTACTGCAGTGCTGGTTTGACTACGACCAGTGTGTACTAGGCCGCTGGTGCTTGCCAGTTCCCCAAAACGCTACCAAAAAACTGTTAGCAATCGCAGGGATCAGGCCTGACTCTGCGAAGGCTGCAGTTATGCGTTTAGTGTTTTGTAAGTGACAGTGATCGATTGATACTGCACTTGGGTGGGCTGGGCTGGGCGGAGGGGCAAAACGCAGGTGCTAGCAGGTATCTGGGCTGATCCCGCTAACACTGCGTTTTTGGGAACCCTAAACTGCTGGGGATGCTAGTATAGATCTGGTCTGATCAGATCAGATATTGATCCGTTCAGATACTATACCACTAAGGGAGGCGTATGGTGCGTGCGTGGGTGTTAGCGCTACTGGCACTAACCTGACGCTGCCTGGGGCTGGTGCTTGCCAGTTCACCAAAACGCTAGCAAAAAAACTGTTAGCGATCGCAGGGATCAGGCCTGACTCTGCGAACGCTGCAGTTATGCGTTTAGTGTTTTGTAAGTGACAGTGATCGATCGATACTGCACTTGGGTGGGCCGGGCCGGGCTGGGCGGAGGGGTAAAACACAGGTGCTAGCAGTTATCTGGGCTGATCCCGCTAACACTGCGTTTTTGGGAATCCTAAACTGCTGGGGACGCTAGTATAGATCTGATCGGATCAGATATTGATCCGTTCAGATACTATACCACTAAGGGAAGTGTATGCTGCGTGGGTGTTAGCGGTACTGGCGCTAACCTGGCGCTGCCTGGGGCGACGCAGACCTTATCTGACCCTAAAACCTAAGTTATATCACTGCCGGGCGATTAGGGGGCTAAACCTTTATTCGGTAATAAACGGCGGGTGCCCTGACACTATAAAAAATAAACGAACTAACCAGCGTCACCCGTAACAGTTATACGGTGATCACTGGTGAAAGGGTTAACTAGGGGGCAATCAAGGGGTTAAAACCTTTATTAGGTAGTATATGGGGGTCCCTGACGCTATAAAATGCTGACGGCGAACCTATATATTTACCTCCCTAACTAGCGTCACCAGTGACACTAATACAGCGATCAGAAAAATGATCACTTAGTGACACTGGCGACGGGGGGTGATCAAGGGGTTAAAACTTTATTAGGGGGGTACCCTAGACCTAAAGGGGGCTAACACTAACTGCCCTACCACACTAACTGTCACAAACTGACACCAATGCATTAATCAGAAAAAAAAACTGCTTGCTGTCAGTGTGACGGGGGGGGGGGAAAGGGGGGTGTACAGTATGCCTGGCATGTTCTACTGTGTGTTTACTGTTTGTGCACACATATCGATGTCGTCTCTCCTCGGCACCAGAACGGAAAATACAGAGCTGAGGAGAGATGACATCACTTCCTCCGCTTCTGTTTACTATGCAGAAGCCGAGGAAGCCTGTCATTCGCCAGGAGCGATCGCGGGGGGGAGCCACGAATGAGTGGCCTCCCCCTCACCTCTCATCGCTCCTGACAAGAATCCGACTGCCGCAGGCACCGGGGGTGGGGTCCGATCGGACCCCCTGCCCGCGGGAAGGCAAGGACGTACCTGTAAGTCCTTTTGCCTGCCCGTGCCATTCTTACGACGTACATCGTCGTGCGGCGGTTGGCAAGTGGTTAATAATAGCACGCAATGCCAAGCCGCAGTTTCCAAAGCAGGCAAAGTTCTTTCTTGTGTTGAGCATTATGGACTCCAGAGAGAGAGAGATAATTTTGCAAAAATCTGTAAAAAAAATCTGTAAAAATCATTAGTAAGATCTCATCTGGAATATGCAGTTCAGTTTTGGGCACCAGTTCACAAAAAGGATATTGGGGAACTGGAGAAAGTGCAGATAAGGGCAACCAAATTGATCAGAGGCATGAAAGAGCTCAGCTATGAGGATAGATTAGAAATACATGTTGATCATACCCCCGCCCCTCTTAATCTCCTCTTTTCAGGAGAGAATAAATTCAGTTCCTTCAAGACAGTGGTAGGCAACCTGGGGCCCTCCAGATGTTGCAGAACTACAAGTCCCATCATGCCTCTGGGAATAGTTGTAACTGCCAGCCTTGCAATGCCTCATGGGAAATGTAGTTCCACAACAGCTGGAGGGCCCCAGGTTGCCTACCCCTGGAATAAAGGAACTGAATTTATTCTCTCCTGAGAAGAGATGGGGGGGGGGGGGTGTGATCAACATGTATAAATACATAAGTGGTCCATATAGTGGACTTGGTGGTGTGTTATTCACTTTAACCACTTCAGCCCTGGAAGATTTGCCCCCTTAATGACCAGGTCATTTTTTGTGATTCGACACTGCGTCGTTTAAACTGACAATTGCATGGGCGTGCGACTTTGTACAAAAACAAAATTGATGTCCTTTTTTCCCCACTTTTGGTGGTAATTAATCACCTCTGCGATTTTTAGTTTTTGCGCTATAAACAAAAAAGAGCGACAATTTTGAAAAAAAAAACAATATTTTTTACTTTTTGCTATAATAAATATCCCCAAATTAAAAAAAAAAAAAAACAAATTTCTTCCTCAGTTTAGGCCAATATGTATACTTCTACATATTTTTGGTAAAAAAAATCACAATAAGGGTATATTGATTGGTTTGCGCAAAAGTTATAGCGTCTACAAAATAGGGGCTATATTTCTGGCATTTTTATTATTTTATTTTTTTTACTAGTAATGGTGGTGATCTGCGATTTTATCAGGACTGCGACATTGTGGGGGACAGATCGCACACTTTTTTGGGACCATTGACATTTATACAGCGATCAGTGCTATAAAAATGCACTGATTACTGTATAAATGACACTGGCAGGGAAGGGGTTAACAGTAGGGGGCAATCAAGGGGATAACTGTGTGTCCTAGGGAGTTTAGGGATTCTAACTGGGAGGGGGATGGGACTGCCTGGGTGAGGAGTTCGTACTTAGTATGAGCAACAGATCAGTCTCCTCTCCCCCAACAGCACGGAGATCTGTCTGTTTACAGTGACAGATCTCCATTTTGTCTCTGTGTGGCACGAACACGGGTGCCTGGCAGTCATCGCGTGCGCCCCCCAGTGGTCTGAAAGCGAGCTGACGTAAAGCTGGGGAGCCAACCTGCCGCAGGATAACTGCGACGGCTGGTCGGGAAGTGGTTAAGATCATCACAGAGGACAAGGGGGCACTCTTTACGTCTGGAGTAAAAGAGATTTAATCTCCAAATACAGAAAGGTTTCTTCACAGTAAGAGCTGTAAAAATGTGGAATAGACTCCCTCAAGAGCTGGTTCTGACTAGCTCAGTAGTTTGCTAAATTTTGTAAAAAAAAATGAATTTTTCTTTGTTTGTTATAAAATTATGCAAATTATACATTTTTCTTCTTAAATTTTGGCCAAAAGTTATACTGCTAAATATCTTTGGTAAAAATAACCCAAATCAGTGTATATTACCGTATTTATCGGCATATAACACGCACATTCATTTTAAATAAGGAACTTTGAAGCAAAATAAGGGTCAGTGCCCATCTGCAGCCTCACCATTACCATCAATGCAGCCTGCTCAATGCCCGCCTGCAGCCTCACAAGTGCCATCAATAGAGCCTTATTAGTCCACATCAATGCAGCCTCGCCATTGCCATCAATGCAGCAGCCTCGCCATTGCCATCAATGCAGCAGCCTCGCCATTGCCATCAATGCAGCAGCCTCGCCATTGCCATCAATGCAGCAGCCTCGTCATTGCCATCAATGCAGCAGCCTCGCCATTGCCATGTATTGACTTCCTATTACAGAGGCCGCCAAGTAAACAGGAGATTCTCACTGTATGTAATCTGATGGCACTCGTCCCGCCCCGCCCCCCCCTGTTGCCTCCGAGGCAGCCGAATCTAGTATTGGCGTATAACATGCACACGCTATTTGCACCCGATTTTCATGGTGAAAAAGTGAGTGTTATACGCCAATAAATACAGTATTTGTTTAGGTTATAGAGCTATGGTGCAAATCATTGAAAATTGATCACACCTGATGTACAGCCTCTCATTTCTTGAGACACTAACAAGCCAGGAAAATACAAATACCCCCCCCCCCCCCAAATGACCAGTTTTTGGAAAGTAGACGTTCCAAGGTATTTAGTAAGAGGCATGGTGAGTTTGCTGAAGTTGTCATTTTTCCCACAATTCTTTGCAAAATAATGATTTTTTTTTTTCGCAAAATTGTCATATTAACAGGTTATATGACAATTTATATGACATACAGAGGCCCAACATTCAAGTAGCACCTTCAGGCATTCTAGGAGCATAAATTACACATCTCATTGCTCAACCACCTATTACACTTTTGAAGGCCTTGGAGGCATAATGAGTCTTTTGAACATGTCATTTTTTTTCCAATGTGTTTTTTCCAACACATAGCAAAAATGACACCCCAAAATACATTTTGCTACTCCTCCTGAATCTGGTGATACCACATATGTGAGACTTTTACACAGCCTGGCCACATACAGAGGCCCAACATTGAAGTAGCACCTTCAGGCTTTCTAGGAGCATAAATTACGCATCTCATTTCTCAACCACCTATTACACATTTGAAGGTTCTGGAGCACCAGGACAATGGAAACGCCCACAAAATTACCCTATTTTGGCAAGAAAACGCCCCAACGTATAATCTGAGGCATAGTGAGTCTTTTGAACATGTCATTTTTTTTCCACAAGTTTTTGGAAAATGTGGGGAAAAAAATGAAACCGCATTTTTTTTTCTCTTTACACAAAGTTGTCCATTTATAAGATATTTCCGACACATAGCATGTACATAGCAAAAATGACACCCCAAAATATATTCTGCTACTCCTCCTAAGTATGCCACATATATGAGACCTTTACACAGCCTGGCCACATACAGAGGCCCAACATCCAAGGGGCACCGTCAGGTGTTCTAGGGACATAAATTACACATCTAATTTTCTGACAACCAATCATATTTTTAACACATAACATATACATACAAAGAATTAGACCCCAAAATACATTCTGCTAAACCAAGGGTAAATAAAAGATTACCTGTGGTTTTAGTAGTGCAGTTGTCCACAGGAGAGCATTGGTGCAGGCAGCAGGCTGGGACGTGGTCAGTGACAGAGAACAGAATTGTCCAGGCAGCAGGCTTGAACTGAGAGCCTGAGACGGCCGCTCATCGCCCCTTCACAGCTCAGCGCTCCAGTGAGCATGGAGTATGATAGTCAGCAGCTCTCCACTTGGGGAGCTGTGAGAACCGAGCCATCGCTCGGTTCTCAGTGCAGAGGCGCCGGGGGACAGATGCAGCACCGGACCGATGCTGCATCCACCTAGGTAAGTATGAATGGGCAAAAAAAAACATTTCTCTTTTAAATACTTTCTTTAGCTCTGTGTATACAAAGGAGCATGGGGGAGCTCATGTCCATAATGGGGATGGTATTGACACAGTCCCAAATGATTCACAATGGCTCAAAAGTGATGTGGTACAGAAATATTTAGACAGAATAAAGGTCGACAAAGCACCTGGACCAGATGGCATCCACCCATGGATCCTAAAAGTATTGAGCTCTGTCATTTCAAAGCCATTGTTTCTAATTTTTAGGGATTTGTTAATGACTGGAATAGTACCACTGGATTGGCGTAGGGCCTATATTTAAAAAGGGATCAAAGTCTTTACCAAGTAACTATAGACTTGTTAGTTTAACTTCTATAGTCGGGAAGATACTGGAGAGTTTAATAAAAGATGGCATAGATGAGTTCTTGATGGAAAAAAAATGTAAGCAATAGCATGGATTCAGGAAAGAGAGATGTCCAACAAACCTGATTTCTTGTTATGAAGAGGTAAGTAAAACCTTGGACAGAGAGGTGGTGGTGGACGTAGCATACTTGGATTTTGCAAAAGCGTTTGACACAGTTCCCACACACGGCTAATGTGTAAGGTAAAGTCTACAGCTTGGGAAGATCAGTTTGTAAATGGATAGAAAACTAGCTAAAAGACAGAATTAAGAGAGTAGTGGTTAATGATTCTTATTCTGAATGCTCTAAGGTTATTAATGGTGTACCCCAGGGTTCAGTGTTGGGACCCTTACTTTCTAATGTATTTATAAATTATATAGGGTCTTGTATTAAAAGTACCATTTCAGTCTCTTCAGATGACACCAAGCTATACAGTGGAATAACATCTTTACAGCATGTTTCCAACTTACAAGCTGACCTCAATGTACTCTTTAATTGGGCAACTATGTGACAAATGAGGTCTGATGTTGATAAATGTAAAGTTATGCACTTGGGTAATAATATGCATGCATCATACATACTAGGGGGAGTATACCTGGGGGAATCCATAGTGGAGAAGGATCTGGGAGTTTTGGTAGATCATAAGCTTAATAATAGCATGCAATGCCAAGCTGAAGTTTCCAAAGCGAGCAAAGTCTTTTCTTGAATTAAGAGAGGTATGGACTCCAGAGAGAGATATCATTTTGCCCCTGTACAAATCATTAATAAGACCTCATCTGGAATATGCAGTTCAGTTTTGGGCACCAGTTCTCATAAAGGATATTGGGGGAACTGGAGAAAGTGAAGGGCAACCAAACTGATAAGAGACAAGGAGGAGCTCAGCTATGAGGATAGATTAAAGGAACTGAATTTATTCTCTCTTGAGGGGGGATATGATCAACGTGTACAAATACATAAGGGGTCCATACAGTGAACTTGGTGTTGAGTTATTCGTTTTAAGGTCATCACAGAGGACAAGGGGGCACTCTTTATGTTTAGAGGAAAATAGAGTTCATTTCCAAATACGGAAAGGTTTCTTCACAGTAAGAGCTGTAAAAATGTGGAATAGACTCCCTTCAGAGGTGGTTCTGGCCAGCTCAGTAGATTGCTTTAAAAAAGGCCTGGATTCTTTCATAAATGTACATAATATAACTGTTTACGAACATTTATAGGTAAAGTTGATCCAGGGAATATCCGTTTGCTTTTTTGGGGGATCAGGAAGGAATTTTCCCCCCTGTTGTCGCAAATTGAATCATGCTTTGTTGAGGTCTTCCTCTGGATCAACGGTGGGTATTGGATTGTGTATATGGCATTGTATTTTTTTTTATTGGTTGAATTAGATGGACTTGTGTCTTTTTTCAACCTATGTAGGTAATAACAGGGCCTATCCAGTCATCCAAGGCCGGAGGGGCACCCATCCAGGGATATAGTAGGTCAACAGTGATATACTGTATCTCAGATAACCTTATAATAACACGACATATAAAACAGGACCGCCATAGTGATCAGGAGAAAATCCTGGTCGCACATAAGGTAAAGGAGGTGGCAACGTACAGTAGATGGGGCCGTGCAGCCTCACAAAGTGGCAGGACTGGAGAGGCCCCCATCCGGAGGCTGAACCACCTGAAGGCTGTCAATAAAATGTTAAAAATGTGCCACCAGTGACCCGTGGCAATGAAGTATTCCACCAATAGGGCGATGCCCCCCCCCCCCTCAAGAGGGGAGCACAGGCAATATCCAGCCAATAAAAGTCAGCATAGGCAACACAACAATGCTAGCAAAGGGGGGTCCCCAAGATCACATAAAGATCCATATGTAAATACAAGAGGGGTGACCAGTGGGAGTCTCAAGGGCACCGCATCCCAATATATAAAACAGGATACAGAAAATGCTTGTCTTGTTCACCTTACTGTCATCTGTATCAGTTCACATGGGGTATTCAATTGTCCTCATGTTTATGTCCAGTGCTGGGTGTATGCTCTCTTAGATTTCTGTTTTATTTTACTTTGTATGTCCTTATTCATCCTCGGGACAAGATGTCACACGTTTCAGACTTTGAAGATGCTGCTGCTATTCCCGCTTGCCCCGCAAAAGCCTCTGAGCCAGGCAGAGTGTCATCTTTACAACCCTGGACTATCTCTAAACTTACAACAGAACTCCACCAGCGGGGTATTCCCTATCCAGCCACAGCGAGGAAGGCAGAGTTGTTTCACCTGCTGTACCCTAGCCAGGCAGTTGCTAGTCAACAGCCCATATCAAATCAGTCCAGGGCCACCTCCTTAGCCCAGGTTCATGCCTTATTAAACTCTATGTCCACCTCCGTCCAGAATATTCAGGATAGGTTGGAGATCGTGGAAGCCGGTACCAGCCTCCCAGTGGCCCCTATTGTTAGAGGTCCATCCACTCATGATACCAATGTCATCTGTCAGCCCGCACCAGCCCCGGTAGTTATTCCTGCACATTTTATCCTAGCTTCCTTTAGGAAAGATATCCTGGATGGCAAGGATGTCAATTTGGCCTCTCTTCTAGTGGCATCTCACGACATCCTAGATAATAAAACGTACTCGTGTGGCGACGTTTCTGTCATTATGAAAGCCAAGGATACTAGGCTCAATAGGAAATTGAACACACCGGAGTTTGGATTGGCTTTAAGTACATTCAGGGATGCGATTTGCTCTATTAACCCTGGTGGGAGGAAAGACTTAGACCAAAATCTGCATAACGTGGTTGACTTGGGCTATTAGTATGGTGGGTATGGATTTTACGACTATCATAGGTCATTTTCAGCTAAAGCGCCCGCTGCGCTGTCCTAGTTTCAATACTCCACTAACTGGAGCGATTTTTGAAACCGTTCTCTTTTGTAAGCATTTTGCTGGCCTCAAATCACCTGCATTTCAGCCTACCCAACCTATCAACTTGAGGGAATCGTGACAGGGAAGGAACCACAGCAGGTGTGGGGGATGACCACGGACGTTAAAGGGGTTGTAAACCCTTGTGTTTTTTCACCTTAATGCATCTTATGCATTAAGGTGAAAAAACACCTGACAGTCACCAGCCCCCCGTTTTACTTACCTGAGCCCCTTCACCTGTTCGGTGGGGACATGCTGTCCTCTCTCCACAGGGTCCCGGCTCTTGATTGGATAGATAGCAGCGCAGCCATTGGCTCCCATTGCTGTCAATCAAATCCAATGACGCGGGAGGTGGGCCTGAGTCCAGCATTCGTGTCTGTGGATACAAATGCTGGTCTCGGGAGCGCGCCCGCAAGGTAACCCCCTTGGGAGAGCGCTTCTCCTAGGGGGATATCTGATGCGGGGAGGAGCCGCAAGAGCCGCCGGGGGACCCCAGAAGAGGATGTGCACTCTGTGCAAAACGAGCTGCACAGTGGAGGTAAGTATGACATGTTTGTTATTTAAAAAAAAAAAAAAACGATCCTTTACAATCACTTTAAGAGAACAGATGTGTAATATGGCATCAGACACAATTCACCATTGTGTGTCATAACGTCTGTGGTCACCCCCACACCTCCTGTGGTTCCTTCCCCGTCACGATCCCCTCAAGTTGATAAGTTGGACAGGCCGATTCAGTATCTAGGCAGAGCTGTAATATGTAATAACAGCAATCACAGGGTGTCCTATTTTAGTAAGTGCAGGCTTTTGCATATCTGTCCAATTTGTTTTAGGGCTCATCCTCGAACCCTACGCCCCAAGAAGGTTCGAGCATCTAGTTCCTGTCCAGGCAGTGTGGATGTTGATTTTCTCGATTTCTGCTTAAATAGTCACCCAGCCCCGGGTTTGGCAAATTTTCTTTGCCAGGGGTTCACCTTAGGTTTGCACATGGGGTTGCTTGCTCTCTCGCGTGAAACATTTGAGTGCAGGAATCTGTTTTCAGTCATGTCAGATCCAGGTTCAGTGGACTTACTGCTTCATACAGAAGTGGACAAAAAGGCTTCCTGATTGGGCCTTTTGTAACACCTCCTTTCGCCTCTTGGCGTAGCTCTGGGCTTTAGACATGTGCAGTTCATTTTGTTCCAAACAAATATTCTGACAAATTTTTCATTATTTGGAGATTCGGATATATCCAAATACCCAAATTACAGTATAAACAAAATTTACCGAATGCTCCGAATAATGAAACGAAATTAGTCAGAATCTCCGAAGTTCGAATTGAAATTCTAAGCTAATTTTTACCGAGAGGTAAGTTTAATAAAATTGGGAACACTCACATTTAGTAGGTGAATCAAGTGCTTGAAATGTACAATATAGGCAACGCATATGTTCCATATATAAAAGTAAAATTGCACCTTATATTATTAATCTTGAAAGGAAAAATTGCGCTACTAGTGTACAATAGCTGCCAGCATTAACAATAAGATTATTTCATAAAATATAGAGGACAAGGGGAATACAGCGCTAAAAAGGTGAGCATACTTCAGATGGGTATCCAGGGATGTGATATATAGTGCAAAATATATAAAGTACTAGGTACATATAGATTCAATAATCCTAGAAATAAAATAATAATAGTATTGATAACTAAAGTGCTTTGTGCAGCGTATATACTTCCAGAAATGAACCTAGAAATGAGATGAAACATTCACAATTATAACACTATGCAGACAAAATAGACTTCCTTAAGATGACTAGAAAATTGTCGCATCTGAAAATTCACATAAAATGATCCCCGTAAAAGAAACCATAGTATCTGCAGTAAATGACAACCTAAGAGTCGTTAAAATATGATAAAGTTCAAAAGTGTTGTGTTCAATCCTTCAAATATGGTCAAGGAATGTTGAAATTCATTAGATGTAATAGTGAAGCCGATTCGTGCAAAGTGATGTTCACACACATGACACCCAAGGATGTGGCTCCAACACCAGGGGAGGGGGATGGGTACTCCTACCCTAAGCTGTGGACACACACGCCAGCGGCGGTGGGTCTAACAGGCATGGACAGCAGTCAAGAACTCGATCTCCAACACGAACCCACACAAATGGACTGGTATGTGTAAACACCTGCATCCGTCAAGCCAAGAGTGACACGGAAACCTGGATTTCAATGGAAATATCCCTGATACAGATGTTGCTCATTACATCAGAGAAGCAGCAAGAAAAAAAAAAAGGGTAAGAAGGCCTCCACATAGATGATGCAGATGAATCCAACATATAAAAAAAATGTATTTAAAAAAGAGTAAAAAGTAAAAACATTGCAGCAGATGTGTACAAAAAGTGATCACAAAGCCGGCAGTAACAAGTGTGGTGTGTAGAGTTATGTACCCAACATGTTTTGTTCAAACATACTTCAGCTGGGGCATGTTTCTTTTACAGGGATCATTTTGTGTGAAATTTTAGATGCAACAATTTTCTGGTCATCTTAATGCTTTTTTATATGTATAGTGTTATCATTGTGAATGTTTCATCTCATTTCTAGGTTCATTTCTGGAAGTATATACGCTGCACATAGCACTTTAGCACATCACTCTGAATACTATTATTATTTTATTTCTAGAATTATTCCTTAAATCTATAGGTACCTAACACTTTATATATTTTGCACTATATATCACATCCATGGATAGCCATCCGGGGTATGCTCACCTTTTTAGCGCTGCATTCCCCTTGTCCTTTAATATTATTAATCCCCCAATAAGAACATCTTTTTTCCACAATCTTGTTGGATATTTTGCATGTAAGAAGTGCACCGTATGTCATTATAATACACGAGGACGGTATAAGACTTTACAATTCAAATCGGCCACCACCAATTGTTTATATGACATTAAGCACATGTGCCACAAAAACATGGTGTATTTGCTCACTTGCCCATGCAGCAAGCAATACGTGGGTAGAACGATTCGTGCATTTTCCGTAAGGGTTAATGAACACATAACCCTTATCAAAAAGGGTGACACTAAACATAATGTCCCTAGACATTACCGACAGTTCCACAATAGAGACCCTAAGGGTACAGAATTTTTAATTATAGATGGGTATAATCCCCCCTGGAGGGGTGGTGCAATGACCAGGGGCATTAAAACTTTCTGGATCTATGAGCTCCAATGCCACTCCCCCTTAGGTTTAAATATCGAGTGGAACATTAACGTATTTATTAACAAAGCATGCAATTCATTATGCAAAACATACAAATTTTCATAAAGAAGTAACTTTGAAAATTCATTTTAATTTTTCTTCGATATGCTACTCATTCATGTATTGTATTTTATGCAATGTGGTTTGGGATAGAGACCAGTCCTGTGATTGCTTTATTTTTTAAATGTTATTTTTCATTTGTTTTTTTTTAATATTTTACATTTGAAATATGATCATTTGCTTCCCTTATCTAAAAAGTATATGGTGGTGTCAACGCTTTCCAACTTCCTGTTGATGATGCGGCGGACACACTGGCCGCTCTGGTTCTTTCAAAGTGAGGCTTGAACCGCAGATGGTCTGGTGGAGGCGACCAAGGCGGGGTTAACGCCAACATCCGTGCCGCACGCTCAGCGTGTCAGTTGATTTACACAATCTGTTTGCAGATCATTGACCCGCACTGGCCCGCCCCCATAGAAATCTATGTAATATTCAGCTCACCTCAGTGTAAGGCTTGGAGCGCCTGCCCCAGCGCCATTTTGCCAAACAGGTGTTATGACATGTTGAAAGCGCTAATTGCAATCACAGGTTGGCATTTACATTATTGGGGGGTCTCATATCTTATATAAACGCAGTGACTACAGCAGACTCATATCCCAGATTATGTCTCTCAGGACAAGCCCTGTGGATGTCATTTGCATTGCCTACATTGTACATTTCAAGCGCTTAATGTGAGTGTTCCCAATTTTATTAAACGTACAATATTTTTACGGGTTCACACTATGTGGAGTTTTTCTTTTCTGGTTACACTGTTTGACTGTATGAGAAGACCCAGTCCATCACGCTGGAAATTTCTGAGGATTGCTATTCTGAGTAATTTTTAGAAGGATGGACCATCTTCCACTCTGACTTAGAATACAGATGTAGAGGTCCCATGCATTGGTGTATACACCACAAGCCTTGTTGACTCATTGAGCATATGCCCATTTGAGTCCCTTCACGCCAGTAAACCTACATAAAGACCGACGGGGCTCAGCCACAGGTGTCAATCCAGTTCGACCAGATTTTGTCAAACTTTGCCAGGCAGTTTCTGCTCTCGTACGTGATTTTATATAGTGGTAGCACTCTGTTAATCGTGTTTTTCCAAGAGCTTCTCATGGGAAGCTCATTCCCCTTCCACCTTAGCAAATAGGGTGAAGGTAATGCACAGTTTGGTATATCTATCTCCCTCTGTCTTCCAGATAACTCAATAGTAGGATCAAAGGATCTGTTGGTATAGCAATTCCACATATCCCTGTTAAAGTTTCCGCCACCGCCTACCAGTAGGGGTGAAGTTTTGGACAGGACCAGACCATATGAAAGAATGTCCCTGGTTCAAGAGTGCATCTTGTACACAGCGGGCTAAAGGTCCGTACACACGATCTGACTTTTTGACAACAAACATGCAAATTAGCTGTTTTGGAGCAACATCCGACCGTGTGTACGATCCATCGGACAAACTTTTTCTGTTTCCATCGGACTTTTGTTGGCTGTGCGAACGGACAAACTTTCCAGCAAAAAAAGTCCGATGGAGCAAAGTCTGATCGTGTGTACACAAAAGCATCGGACTTTTGTACAAACTACAGTACGCAGCCGCGAGAATGTTTCCAGCGCAAACCCATCGCGCTGGTTCTCGGCGACAGGGTACTGTACATCTCGCGCTGGCTGCAATAGGAAAAACACATTTTCCTATTACGGCCAGCGCAAGGGGGAATTCCCCTCTGGGGGCATACCAGGCCCTTAGGTCTGGTATGGATCTTAAGGGGAACCCCCTACGTCAAAAAACCGGCGTGGGTGTCCCCCCAAAATCCATACCAGACCCTTATCTGAGCACGCAGCCCGGCCGGTCAGGAAAGGGGGTGGGGACGAGCTAGCGCCCCCCTGAGCCGTACCAGGCCGCATGCCCTCAACATGGGGGGTGGGTTGCTTTGGGGGAGGGGGCGTCCTGCGGTCCCCCCCACCCCAAAGCACCTTGTCCCCATGTTGATGAGGACAAGGGCCTCTTCCCGACAACCCTGGCCCTTTAATAAGGGGGCCCCCAGATCCCGGCCCATCACCCAATGTGAATGAGTATGGGGATCATGGTACCCCTACCCATTCACCTAGGGAAAAAAGTGTCAATAAAAAAACACATTACACAGGTTTTAAAAGTAATTTATTAGGCAGCTTCAGGGGTCTTCTTTGACTTTGGGGGTCTTCTGCCGACTTCGGGGGTCTCTCATGCCTCTTTTTCCTCTCTCCGGTGTCGTCTCCCCGCTCTCTGGTTCTTCTCCGGTGCCTTCTTCCATCTGCCGGGCTCCTCCGCTATCTTCTGCTCTTTTGCCACTCTATTGCTAGTGGAGGAGCCTGGACATCTGGATCGTCTTCTTCCCTCTTCTCTTCCAGAGATGTTCACACAACACTCTCTCCGGCTGTAATGCTGTCTGTGCGCTCTGCTATGACTTATATAGGCGGTGACCCCGTCCCCCTATGACATCACAGTCCCGGGGCATGCTGGGACTGTGAGGTCATAAGGGGGAGTGGCCATAGGATGACATGACCACGCCCCCTTATGACCTCACAGTCCCAGCATGCCCCAGGACTGTGATGTCATAGGGGGGCGGGGTCACCGCCTATATAAGCATCTAACGCGTTTCAAACCATATGTTGGTGCTTAGTCATAGCTAAACAAGCAAAGTCTGATCATGTATATACATAGAGGTAATGAAAAAATGAACGACCAATCAAAAAATGAGTTTATCTCAAAAGGAACCTCCCTACATGATCAGACCTTGTAAAATGCCTAAAATTGAAAACACCTGAAGGGAAGAAACAGAAGGCACACTAATTAATTCAATAAGTCTGAAAAAATAGATATAAAGAAAGACATTGTAAATGAATGAATGTATTTAGTTGTTGCCTTGATGTACCTCTCTTACAGAGTGCGATCATAGGCATAAAATCAGAAATAATAATAAAAGAAAATGTAAAATATAACGTAGTACTAATCTTAATGCAAAATCATGATCAGATTATAAATGATATCAAACAAATTGTCATTAATATTTGCAAAAGATTTTGACAACAATAAATGTATAAACAGTTAATAAACAATATTCCAAATATTACCTTCACGAATATAAATGCATAAAGAAGAAAGACCTCTAATGCATAACTGTTTGTAAATGCATAAATGCGTGTAAAGAACTTATCGGAAACCACATCTTTGTTTTTGTGTTTTTCTTTGATTATCTACGTTCATTACCGCCCTTTCTGCAGCGTGTGGGGCGAGACTGTTGTCCCACCCTGCACATCGCCTGAAGCAAATGAAGTGGAGTTACTGCCCCGTACTGCAGCGTGTGGAGTGAGACTACGGTTTTGTGCAGTATATTATCTTTATATTTAAAGCTCATACCTGCATTGTTTCATATCTCTCCTTTTACAGCCAGGGTCCTTCCTATTCTTACCTTCACGACACTACATGCTTTTGGAATCGAATGCCAGTTTTTTCAACCCTGGATTCTTCTGTTTCCCATAAGTTTTTTACACGCATTTATGCATTTACAAACAGTTATGCATTAGAGGTCTTTCTTCTTTATGCATTTATATTCATGAAGGTAATATTTGGAATATTGTTTATGAACTGTTTATACATTTATTGTTGTCAAAATCTTTTGCAAATATTAATGACAATTTGTTTGATATCATTTATAATCTGATCATGATTTTGCATTTTTGCATTAAGATTAGTACTACGTTATATTTTACATTTTCTTTTATTATTATTTCTGATTTTATGCCTATGATCGCACTCTGTAAGAGAGGTACATCAAGGCAACAACTAAATACATTCATTCATTTACAGTCTCTTTCTTTATATCTATTTTTTCAGACTTATTGAATTAATTAGTGTGCCTTCTGTTTCTTCCCTTCGGGTGTTTTCAATTTTAGGCATTTTACAAGGTCTGATCATGTAGGGAGGTTCCTTTTGAGATAAACTCATTTTTTGATTGGTCGTTCATTTTTTCATTACCTCTATGTATATACATGATCAGACTTTGTTTATTTAGCTATGACTTATCACCAACATATGGTGTGAAACGCGTTAGATGCTTATATAGGCGGTGACTCCGCCCCCTATGACATCACAGTCCCGGGGCATGCTGGCACTGTGAGGTCATAAGGGGGCGTGGTCATGTCATCCTATGACCACTCCCCCTCATGACGCCACCCCATCTCCTCACACATGGAGATGTAAGCCTTCCACGTACGATGGTAAATCTTCCGAGAAGAAGACTTCTGTGCCCTCAGCATAGTGGAAATTACAGAGTCTGAGAGACCTCAGTCCGTTAGCACCTGGTTTTCAACAGCCATGCCATTAAAACCAGCGACGGTAAAGCAGGATGAAGTATTGGACCTTGCGATAGAAGGTCCTCTTGCAGCGGTAGCCGCCAAGGAACATCCACCACCAGTCGTACTAGGTCGGCGTATCAAGGACGCCGAGGCCAATCTGGGGCAATCAGAATTACTGGAATCCCCTCAGCCTCCACTCTGCGCAGCAGATGTGGTAGAAGTTTGAGTGGGGGAAGGCCCCCATGGAGCCACCAACGCGTCTGACGCATCCGCCCAGGGGTCTCTTGTCCTGGATACAAACCTCTGCACCTTCAGTTTGAGCCGAGAGGCCAGGAGGTCCACATCTGGTGTACCCCACCTTAGGCAAAGGAGCCGGAATACCTCCGGATGCAAAGACTATTCCCCTGGGTCCAGCATCTGATGACTTAGGTAGTCCGCCTGCCAGTTTTCTACACCTGGGATGTATAGGGCTGGCACGTGTTGCTCTGCCCACTGGAGGATGAGCTCCTTGTTCCTCCTTAATGGTTGACATACGCCACCGCCATGGCGTTGTCCAACTGTATCCTGATCGGACACCCTTGTAGCCTCATTGACCATGTGGAGAGGCACAGCCTGATCGCCCGAAGCTCGAGCACATTGATCGGCAGTTGGGATTCTTCCCGCGACCAAAGGCCCCGGGCCAACTGTACTCCCAGAACTCACCCCCCCAACCGGTCAGGCTGGTGTCCGTTGTGATCGCCGTCCAATGGAGAGGAAGGAACGATCTCCCGGACCGAAGGTTCGGAGACCTCAGCCACCAGAAAAGGGAATCCCGGACTAGCTGGCTCACCCAAATTTGACAATCCAGGGATAACGGGGATTTGTCCCCATTTTGACAAAATTTCCTTTTGAAGGACTCGAGTGTGAAATTGAGCGTACGGTACCGCTTTAAAAGTGGCTACCATGAGTCCCAGAACTCGCATGCAGAAGCGCAGCGACGACCACCTGCGGTTCACCAATAACCTCACCGCAGCTTGAGAGTCTGCAGCTTGTCTGAAGGGAGAAAGACTCTCGCTTCTGAGGAGTCCAACAGTAAGCCCAGGTACTCCAGGTGTTGAGTCGGCACTAACACCGACTTCTTTAGGTTCAGCACCCAACCAAACTCCCGGAGAGTCTGCATGGTGATCGCTACATCCTCCCTCAATTCTGAGGTGGAAGCTGCCCTCAGAAGGAGGTTGTCTAGGTAACCCACGATTGCGATCCCACGTTGCCTTAACAGCGCCAGAATTGGAGCTAACACTTTGGTAAAGACTCGGGGTGCTGACGCCAGGCCAAAATGGGGAGCCACAAACTGGTAGTGTTCTTCCCCGACTGCAAATCGCAGAAACCTCTGATGCCTGAGGCATATGGGTACATGTAAGTATGCGTCCTGGATATCCAGGGACGCCAGGAAGTCCCCCTGATGGAGTGCAGCGACCACGGAGCGAACTGATTCCATCCTGAATCTTTGCACTTTTGCAAAGCTATTGAGGGTCTTCAAGTCCAGGATTGGACGTACCCCTTCCTTTTTGGGGACTACAAACAGATTGGAGTAGAATCCCTGAAACCTTTCCAGCGTCTATAGAGGTACTATCAACCCGTGCAGTAGCAGGTCCTGTACTGCCCCGAACAGGGCTTCTCGACGAGCCGGAAGTAGAGGTAGGTTGGAGGGAAAAAATCTGTTTGGTGGACAAGAAAGAAACTCTATCTTGTATCCCGATGAAACCAGTTTGCAGACCCATTGGTCGGACAGTAGAGAGGTCCACCGAGCTGCAAACTCCCGAGGGCGAACCCCCACCGAGAGTTGGGCGGAGGCAAACCTTCATGCGGTAACATTTTTGCTCGCAGACTTGTTTGACTTGGGAAACCAGGGACGCTTTTGTCCTTCAGCAGACCCCTTGTTAGACTGGGAACGATTACCTGCCGACCCAGGCGGGTGAAAAAGCCGCTTCTGAGCGGAAAATGAGGACCCTTGCCTATGGTGTGGCTCCTTACCCTTCCTGGACTGTGGGAGCAACGTACTCTTCCCACCGGTAACATTTTAAATAATGTGTCAGGGAAATGGCAGAATCAGGGCCTGCCAGTATCGACGCTTCCCCGTGCACCTGCGTGGTAGAATTGCTCATCAGCGCGTATCATCACTCGATCGGCGGGTACGAGCGTGGGTCCTGAACGCATTAGCTCACGTGGGTGCATGACGCAGCGCACCAGCACGAACGTGTACGCGCACATCGGGGCGTCTCCCTGGCGGGCCTATATAAAGACGACCATTTCCTGTGTTTGTTGCTGGTTTGTCTTTTCAGCTCCTGTGATCCGTTCCTGAACCTGTGTACCTGTGCCTGCCTATCGTGACCCGGATTGTCCTTGACCTCGCTTTGAACCTCTCCTGTGATTGACCTCTGGCTATTCCCTGGACTTCTCTACCTGCTTGATCATCTGTGGTTGACCCTCGGCCTGTTCCTGGACTTGTCTCTGCCTTTTCCCAGTGTTTGATCTCAGCCTGCTGGACTACCCGTGTTTGACCTTCGGCCTGCTTTTGGACTTTGTCTCTGCCTGTTCCCAGTGTTCTGATCTCCAGCCTGCTTGACTACCCGTGTTTGACCCCCGGCCTGCTCTCAGACTTTGCCTTGTGTTTGACCATCTGCAACCTCTGCCGGCTCGTCTTCTTCTCCAGACTCCTGCCTAGCCAGTTCCAGTAAGGTGTCAGCCACCCAGCACGGATCACCCTCTATTTGAAAAACCTCCCAGCTATTCTACTACCTGCTGGTGACCCTTGCTCCTTTGTGCCCGATACCCGCTGTGCCACTTCCAGAGGGTGTCGTGCGCCCAGCTGCAAGGGGAGCCTCTCTCAGCAACTCGGCCTTGGTGAGTACCTGACATAATGTCATCCAGCGAAGCTCCAAAAAAGCCTCTCACCTTGGTAGGGCAAATCCGCCAGTGCTTTTTTAGATGCCTGGTCCGCAGACCAGCATTTCAGCCAAATCAGGCGCCGTAGCACCACTGCTGATACAGATGCTCTAGAGAGCAGGGGGACCGTATCCAGGGCCGCATCACAGACATACTTAAGGCCATGCACCAACTGGTCTGCCAGCTCTACGCAGACCGGGGGAGACTTGCTTCTCCAATTCATGGTGCAACAACTTTGCCCATTCAGTAAGCGTCTGCAACACCAAGGCCGTGGCCAGCACAGGTCGTAACACTGACCCCACTACCGTAAACATGGGGCCCTCCTGTCGGCAGGGTCCTTAAAGGCAGGAGTCCCTGCTACCGGAATTATTGTGGTTATTTTATTTAACCTGGATACCGGGGGGGGGTCAACGACCGGAGGAGATATCCATTTTTTCAGGAGGCTCTTCTCAAAGGGGTAACGCACCGCCATTCTTCATGGGACTGAAAAGGCCTGCTGCAGACTTCCCCATTCCTTGTAGATGAACTTATCAAAATAAGTCAAATACGGGAACACCTTAGGCGTGCGGGCCGGTTTGCAAGACCCAAAAGGGACCGCCACCTCAGCAGAGGTTCCTGCTGCATCCTGTATCTTCCGGTGTAGAGTTGAACCTTGAAATAAAGGACATCAACGCCAGCTGCATCGTCTCATATAGGTTTACTTAAGAATATACACTGTACAGCGGACCATCCTTCTGAGTCAGGAGTGGTCCCGATTACAAATGATTTCAGATATTTATAGAGAAGGGTTATACAGTAATCTTATGGCGGGCACAAGCCCAAAGTTACACATCACAAGTACGCATTTCATCAAGTATTTCAACACAGTTCTTGGCCAGTGTTCTGAGTTTTCTGGGTTACTTTGACCTGGCTAATTTCAACTGTCAAGTTATTTTGACAGAAAGAAAGAATAATTATTTGGAAGAAGTCAAGTTGACTTTTGGACAGGGACTTTCTACGTCAACATCTTTCCTATCACATCTTTTCCGAGAATTGTGTCATATCATTGGCAGAACATTTTAACATCTACTGGCCAACCACATGTGTTGCAATACCAAAGAATTCAGAAACATTTCATTCCAAAACATTTTACTGGAAAACAGATTAAATGAATATTCTCAAGAATACAGAGATATATATATTTTAATACTGAAGGAGAACTCTGAATATACAAGAAGTTATGGTTCCTATATTTCCTATATCTTCACACGGGTATCCCGCACTGCAGTGCTAAGTGCTTCTACTAGCACTTTTTCCTGCGCTAACCCTGACACAGAGTCATTCTCACTGTCCGAACGGTCCTGGTCTGCATCCTCTGACACGTCAGAACAGGGGCCGCCAGTAACCGTGGGACCCGAGTCTGAATCAGAGCCCTCCCAAGAAGATGGGGGGGCAGGGGGCATTTTTTACCCCCCTTGCACCCGCACACTGCTTCCACCCTGGCAACAAAGGTCTCCAGGACCGCCGACAAAGCGTCCATAGGCACCGCATTTTTTGCAGGTGAGCCGGTTGCAATAGCAGGAATGTCTGGGGGAATAAGCGACAGCTTCTGACGCCATGCTGACCCTCACTCACCTGCCACAACTCAGGGACTTAAGGCAAGGTACACAAATCCCACCCTCCTAGCTGCTCACAGACTGAGGGGTCCCTCCGCAGGACTCACCACCCTGACCGAGTGCTGCGCTGTGCTGCCGCTGACCGCTCTGCCCTGTTTCAGTCACAAAGTGCTTAGAGAGAAAAACCACGCTGTTCTGAGGTACCCAGCACTAGAGGTAAAAACGCGATGAGGCTACAAAAAAATGGCCGTTGGCCGTCCTTAGCACAAAAATCACCAAGAAAATGGCTGCCGAACCTTCTAGAAAATGGCTGACAGACCATACACTGCTAAGACTAGAGGAAAATGGCCGCGGCCTCAGCAAAATGCCCGTGGCCTCTCCTGAGGTAAATTTACTCAAGCACCTCACAGTGCAGAAAAAAGGGGCAGAAAAGCAAAAACTGAACCTAACAGCCAGTGCAGCCATGCCAAAGCTCGGAACTCCCCTGAGGACCCCCGGCCTAGATACAAACACCACACCTCATGCCCAGTCACACAGTAGCCCCAGCAGGGGGAGGAGGGAATGAGGGATAGGGAGAGTGAGAGACCCCCTAGTCAACCTCCTAGAGAATGCCCAGTTGCTCTATCCTGCTGAGGCAGGGAGAGCTGTACTTACCCTTCCTGTCGGGTTGCTGGATGCATTCCATCACAGACCCATCACCCAAGCAGTACGGGGTGGCTGTTGGCCATGGCACACTGTGACACGGACAGCAGTAGCCCAGTCATATGTGTGCCCCGGAGCATATAGCTCACCGGCCGCCCCTGGAGCAGAAGGGGCATGTCGTGGCCGACCCAGCGCGTAGCTAGGGTCTGCTCACGCTCGATGGCCAGGCTGGGGAGATTACAAGGATCTATATTATCCAGTCTGTCACCCAGCCGGCTTTTGATTGTAGATCACATGATCAAAAATTGTAGAAAAAATTTTAAAAATTCCAGGACCAATGGTCCCCTCAGGGAGCCAGGTCCTTCTCCTACACTAGGCAGAAAAAAACTGAAGTGCAGGAAGCAGGGTGAGGGGTTGTAGCCAGAGGGACCGCCCCCTGGGCGGTGCTGTGCAGTCTTTACATGTGTTACATGTTCTGCCTAGTCCTCTCCTGAAGGTGGTGTGATAACCCTAAGGTCAAGAATTAAGGAGTCAATGAACGAAAGAGAAAATTTATCGTCCCCTGTTAATCTAACATGCAAAAATTCTATAGACTTCTTTTCGTGTTGGCCAGTGAATTTTAAATTTAGCGCATTATCATTCATGTACTCCAACCATTCTTTTAAGCAAATGTGTTGTCTGGAGACTACGAATAAGAGGTCATCAATGTACCTACAGTAAAATACAGTATCCTTTCGACGGGGACTATCAGGTCCAAAAATGCAGAGCCTCTCCCACCATGTCATATACAAATTGGCATGGGAGGGTGAAAATTTGGCACCCATAGAGGCCCCGCATTTCTGGAGGTAATAGTCCCCGTCGAACATGAAAAAATTATGCGTGAGCATAATGATGAATTCGTGTGACTCCAAGGAAAACTTTAGCGATCTACTCAGGAAAAAAGAAACGGCCTGTAAGACTAGAGCATGTGGGATAGAGGAATACAGATTTGAAACGTCACAACATGTTGTCACTTCCGTTCCATGTTAGACCCTCCAATTTAGGCAGGTAGGCAATTATCACCAAGCCTTTTCATTAACAACAAGACTCCTACCAACTGGTTATCCTTTAAGGGTACGTTTAGATATGGTGGTTGAGGCTGTTCGTATTGTCCTTTTATTAAGGGTGGCATAGATAAAATAGTGAGACCACTTAGGGGCGGTGACAAATTTGGTATTTTGTGCAAACAAGAAGTCCGATGGATATTTACTTTAAACACTAGACGGCCTACTGCACTCAATTTCGAATGGGATGTATCCCATTTTTATCAATGAAATTTATCCCCAAGAAAAGTATGCACTTTCCACACTTTTTTTTATTTTGTGCGGTATGTCAATTATGCATTGACACCACACAGGGGATTGCATTTATGTTTTAGTATGGCTGTACTTTTCCCACTTGCTCTGTTAGTATAATTATATATATTTATACATATTTTTGATATTTATTTTTTACATATACTTTTTGTATTCTTTAGTATATATTTATCGGAGTGATGGGATAGCTTAGCATATCTTTCCTCTTCTTGAAGCCTTTTTTGGTATACTGATATCCACGTACATATATATCCCCTTATATTTAAATCAAGTTAAGTTAAATAATGGGTTAACACCCATATTTGTGTCTAACATATTTACAATCTACCACATCTTTGTTTTTCTTTGATGATTATCTAGGCTCATTACCACCCTTTCTGCAGCGTGTGGGGTGGGACTGTTGTCCCGCCCTGCACATCACCTGAAGCAAATGAAGTGAAGTTACTGCCCCGTACTGCAGCGTGTGGAGTGAGACTATGGTACGTATATTATCTTTCCCGTTTAAAGCTCATACCTGCATTGTTTCATATCTTTCCTTTTACAGCCAGGGTCCTTCTTATTCTTACCTTCATGACACTACATGCTTTTGGAATCGAATGACAGTTTTTTCAACCCTGGATTCTTCTTCTTTACACCCATTTATGCATTTACAAACAGTTATGCATTAGAGGTCTTTCTTCTTCTTTATGAATTTATGTTCGTGAAGGTAATATTTGGAATAGACAGTTTTATTTCAAACACAATTCTTTTATAGTTGTGAATAGAATTCCAGTCCATATGTTTATTAACTGTTTATACATTTATGGTTGGCAAAATCTTTTGCAAATATTTATGACAATTTGTTTGATATCATTTATAATCTTATCATGATTTTGCATTTTTGCATTAAGATTAGTACTACGTTATATTTTACATTTTCTTTTATTATTATTTCTGATTTTATGCCTATGATCGCACTCTGTAAGGGAGAGGTACATCAAGGCAGCAACAACTATATACATTCATTCATTTACAATGTCTTTATTTATATCTATTTTTTCAGACTTATTGAATTCATTGGTGTGCCTTCTGTTTCTTCCGGTCAGGTGTTTTCAATTTTAGGCATTTACAAGGTCTGATCATGTAGGGAGGTTCCTGTCGAGATAAACTCATTTTTTGATTGGTTATTCATTTTTTCATTACCTCTATGTATATACATGATCAGACTTTGCTTATTTAGCTGTGACTAAGCACCAACATATGGTGTGAAATGAGTTAGCTGCTTCTCCCTGTTCTTTTTGCATATGAAGTGACTGTATTGGATTTCAAAGTATCAATAAAGATGCCTTCAGAGGTGTGCGGTCGTCCAGGACTTTTTCTTGCCTTCCACGGTCAATTATAGGTATAGGGATGAAAGTGGTTTCCCAATCACCCTCGAGGTCAGAAGTTGCTCAATTGGGTCAGATTAAAGAGTCATTTGATTCGGAAATTGTGAGTTAAGGGCATGTCGGAGCTGCCAATATCCAAATGGAAAAGATCTAGGGAGACAGTATGCGTGTTGCAGCTCCTTGAATGACATGACTCTACCGCTCGTTATCACTTTAATGTGAGAATTCCCGGCTTAGCCCAGACCGCAGGGTCCAGTATTTAATGCAAGTGGGGGAGCAGGGGGTTTCCCCAGAGCGGCATAGGAGCAGAGACGCAAGATGGTTTTAGGCCTGCCACCCTAGAACACTGCCACACCTGGATCGTAGTCCTCATGGGGCTCATCACAGACGGATGAGCTTTACACCCCCTAAATACCAAATTAGACAGTGGGATTAGCATAGGATCCCAGAAGGGCCACCTCTAGAGTTACCGCTAGGCTCTGCTTAGGCTGGGAAAACCGCCATCGCACAGTGACTAGAACCGCCACCCAGTGGTATAAAAAAAAATTGGGAAGTGCTAACCCACAGCCAGATGATGGGAGAGAAAGAGTTCATCTCGCTACCCTTGGGGGGCGACCAGCTCAAACAAAGGAGGTCATGACACTGTCCAGTCTCCGAAAAAAAAGGACCTAGGGATAGGGGTCTGCCTGAAAACATACAAAAGTTTGGGTAGATAAATCATTTTGATTAGATTCCCTCTACCAAACGATGTGAGCGGGAGATTGCACCACATCGCACACCGCCTGGTAAGTTGATCTAGCACCAGGTACACATTCTTTGTCAGGTAGACTACAGCTGTGGTGCCTGCCTTCACTCCCAAATATGTAAATTCGTTCATCCAAGGTAGTGGGGTGTCTGTGCGAGGTAACGACAGGTGCAATGGGAACAGCACCAATTTATCCCAGTTGATTTGGATTCCCGAATATCGACTTGAATTTATCAAATAGGGCCAACGAGTGTAAGGAGGTGGAAGCATCTGCCAGGTACAGCAGGTAGTCATCTGCATATAAAGATAGCTTTTCCTCCAATTAATCCACCTGTATGCCCCGGACTCCCAAGTCCATCCGAAGGAGAATGGCAAGCGGTTCCAAAGCCAAGGCAAACAATGCCGTGACCATGGGCAGCCCTGACGTGTCTCTCTCCCCAAGGAAAAGAGTTCTGACAAGTTCCCATTAGTGCGTTTGTGCGTCCTAGGGTGGACATACAGCATCTGCAGCCCGGTCAGGAAACAGGGCCCAAAACCAAACCTAGAGAGGACGGCCCATAGGTACCCCCATATGACGGAGTCGAAAGCCTTCTCGGCATCGGGAGAGGCCACAACTCCAGGGTTGTCGGGATTTGCTATCGCAATATGGGTGTGCAAGCGCCGGATGTTTATGTCCGTACCGTGGCTCGGCATGAAGCCTGTCTGAGCGGATGGATCAAGGCCATGATGACAGTATTCAACCAGTTGGCGAGGATCTTAGAAATTATTTTGGTGTCAACATTGAGGAGGGAAATATGGCAGTGAGAGGAACACAGAGTAGGGTCCTTCCCAGATTTGGGGATGACCACTATCACTGCATCCCTCATTGTGTCCGAGAGCAACCCTGACTCTAACACCTGAGTCAGTAATGCTTGGAACTTGGGAGCTAGCGCCTCTGCATACATTTTATAGAATTAAACCTGGATACTGTCTGGTCCCGGTGTCTTACCCACCTGCGTCTTCTTTAAACCCTTTTGTATCTCTTCTACCTGGGGGCATCTAGTTTATTTGCATAGGCAGAAGTGAGGATTGGGATGTCAATATTCTCTAGCTAATCAGTCAGATCTTTTTGGTCATAAGTCGCTCAAGAGCTATATAACTATTGGTAATAGGTATCAAAGCACCGGTTAATTTCCACAGGGGCAGAAAGGAGAACCCCATCAGGACCAAGGATCTGTGCAATGGTCATCACTCCCGTCTGCTCCCTGGACAACCAGGCCAGCAGGCTCCCCAATTTTTTCTCCCTGCTCAAAAATGTGTTGTGATCGATGAAGCAGTGTCTTTTGCGTCAGGGTTGTCCATAAAAAAGAAGGACCCCCTTATCAGAGATTGTAAGCTGGCATAATGTTGGGGCTCCTGGGTTCTGATCTACAGGGCCTCCTGTCTGGTCACCCCAGCTTCCACTCTGGTAAGTTCTGCCCTGCTCTCCCTCTAAACCCTAGCAATAATGGACTGATACTGTCCCCTAGAGTAGACCCTAAAGGCATCCCACACAGAGGCTGAACCTGAGTTAACCCTCCAGTATGTTTCCATTTCACTCCTAAACTGGGATTCCACCTCAGTGTCCAAGAACCAGAACCTGGAAAGCCTCCAGAATCTGTCAGATGGTCTGAAATGCCTCTAGGAAGAATAGTAATGTCACAGACCCTGGACAGGACAGGTGCCCCCACATAGGCCAAGTCTTTGCGCAAAAAAAGGATTTATGTGATGCGGAGTGACAGGTGAACGCCCGAGACAGGGGGTTCTTCAACCTCCACTCATCAGTGAGACCATAGGTGTCGGCCCAAGTCGCCAGTCCCTGACGAGTGGCGCCAGCAGCTGCACATCTGTCCAGGTCCTGGGACAAGGTTAACCACTTAAGGACCGCCTAACGCCGATGTACGTCGGCAAGGTGGCACGGGCAGGCAAAATCACGTACATGAACGTGATCTGCCTCCCGCGGGTGGGGGGTCCGATCGGACCCCCCCCCGGTGCCCGAGGCGGTCCGCTTTTGTCCAGCGGCGATGAGAGGTGAGGGGGAGACCATCCGTTCGTGGCCCCCCCTCGCGATCGCCACCGGCCAATCAGATCATTCCTCTGCTGCTGTATGCTAAACAACAGCAAAGTAAATGATGTCATCTCTCCTCAGCTCAGTATTCCGGCGCCGAGGAGAGAAGACTGAAATGTGAGTGCACAACACAACACACTCAGTAGAACATGCCAGGCACACATTACACCCCCCCTTCTTTTTTTTTTCTGATTACTGCATGGTGTCAGTTTGTGACAGTGTGGTAGGACAGTTACTGTTAGCCCCCTTTAGGTCTAGGGTACCCCCCTAACCCCCCCTAATAAAGTTTTAACCCCTTGATCACCCCCCGTCGCCAGTGTCGCTAAGCGATCATTTTTCTGATCGCTGTATTAGTGTCACTGGTGACGCTAGTTAGGGAGGTAAATATTTAGGTTTGCTGTCAGCGTTTTATAGCGACAGGGACCCCCATATACTACCTAATAAATGTTTTAACTCCTTGATTGCCCCCTAGTTAACCCTTTCACCACTGATCACCGTATAACCGTTACGGGTGACGCTGGTTAGTTCGTTTATTTTTTATAGTGTCAGGGCACCCGTGGTTTATTACTGAATAAAGGTTTAGCCCCCTGATCGCCCGGCGGTGATATGCGCCGCCCCAGGCAGCGTCAGATTAGCGCCAGTACCGCTAACACCCACGCACGCAGCATATGCCTCCCTTAGTGGTAAAGTATCTGAACGGATCAATATCTGATCCGATCAGATCTATACTAGCATCCCCAGCAGTTTAGGGTTCCCAAAAAGGCAGTGTTAGAGGGATCAGCCCAGATACCTGCTAGCACCTGCGTTTTGCCCCTCCGCCCGGCCCAGCCCAGCCCACCCAAGTGCAGTATCGATCGATCACTGTCACTTACAAAACACTAAATGCATAACTGCAGCGTTCGCAGAGTCAGGCCTGATCCCTGCGATCGCTAACAGTTTTTTTTGGTAGCGTTTTGGTGAACTGGCAAGCACCAGCGGCCTAGTACACCCCGGTCGTAGTCAAACCAGCACTGCAGTAACACTTGGTGACGTGGCAAGTCCCATAAGTGCAGTTCAAGCTGGTGAGGTGGCAAGCACAAGTAGTGTCCCGCTGCCACCAAGAAGAAGACAAACACAGGCCTGTCATGCCCATAGTGCCCTTCCTGCTGCATTCGCCAATCCTAATTGGGAACCCACCACTTCTGCAGCACCCTTACTTCCCCCATTCACATCCCCAACCAAATGCAGTCGGCTGCATGAGAGGCATTTTCTTTATGTCCTCCCGAGTACCCCTACCCAACGAACCCCCCCCCCCCCCCAAGCACAGATATAGGCGTGACACGCGCTATTATTGTCCCTCCTGTCCTGACAATCCTGGTCTTTGCATTGGTGAATGTTTTGAACGCTACCATTCACTAGTTGAGTATTAGCGTAGGGTACAGCATTGCACAGACTAGGACACACTTTCACAGGGTCTCCCAAGATGCCATCGCATTTTGAGAGACCTGAACCTGGAACTGGTTACAGTTATAAAAGTTAGTTACAAAAAAAAGTGTAAAAAAAAAAAAAATATATATATATATATATATATAAAATAAAAAAAAATAGTTGTCGTTTTATTGTTCTCTCTCTCTCTATTCTCTCTCTATTGTTCTGCTCTTTTTTACTGTATTCTATTCTGCAATGTTTTATTGTTATTATGTTTTATCATGTTTGATTTTCAGGTATGCCGTTTTTTATACTTTACCGTTTACTGTGTTTTATTGTTAACCATTTTTTTGTCTTCAGGTACGCCATTCACGACTTTGAGTGGTTATACCAGAATGATGCCTGCAGGTTTAGGTATCATCTTGGTATCATTCTTTTCAGCCAGCGGTCGGCTTTCATGTAAAAGCAATCCTAGCAGCTAATTAGCCTCTAGACTGCTTTTACAAGCAGTGGGAGGGAATGCCCCCCCCCACCGTCTTCCGTGTTTTTCTCTGGCTCTCCTGTCTCAACAGGGAACCTGAGAATGCAGCCGGTATGGCCTAAGAAACCAGAAGCTACGAGCATTTCATGACTTAGATTTTGCCGGATGTAAACAGCGCCATTGGGAAATTGGCAAAGCATTTTATCACACCGATCTTGGTGTGGTCAGATGCTTTGAGGGCAGAGGAGAGATCTAGGGTCTAATAGACCCCAATTTTTTCAAAAAAAGAGTACCTGTCACTAGGGGATATTTACATTCCCTGAGATAACAATAAAAATGAAAAAAGAAATGAAAGGAACAGTTTAAAAATAAGATAAAAAAAGCAAAAAAATAATAAAGGAAAATAAAAACACCCCTGTCCCCCCCTGCTCTCGCGCAAAGGCGAACGCAAGCGTCGGTCTGGCGTCAAATGTAAACAGCAATTGCACCGTGCATGTGAGGTGTCACCGCGAACGTCAGATCGAGGGCAGTAGTTTTAGCAGTAGACCTCCTCTGTAAATCTAAAGTGGTAACCTGTAAAGGCTTTTAAAAATGTATTTAGTTTGTCGCCACTGCACGTTTGTGCGCAATTTTAAAGCATGTCATGTTTGGTATCCATGTACTCGGCCTAAGATCATCTTTTTTATTTCATCAAACATTTGGGCAATATAGTGTGTTTTAGTGCATTAACATTTAAAAAAGTGTGTTTTTTCCCCAAAAAATGCGTTTGAAAAATCACTGCGCAAATACTGTGTGAAAAAAAAAATGAAACACCCACCATTTTAATCTGTAGGGCATTTGCGTTCAAAGTAATTTTCTTGCAAAAAAAAATAATTTTTTCATGTAAATAAAAAGTGTCAGAAAGGGCTTTGTCTTCAAGTGGTTAGAAGAGTGGGTGATGTGTGACATAAGCTTCTAAATGTTGTGCATAAAATGCCAGGACAGTTCAAAACCCCCCCAAATTACCCCATTTTGGAAAGTAGACACCCCAAGCTGAGAGTCATGTCGAGTCCATGGAATATTTTATATTGTGACACAAGTTGCGGGAAAGAGACAAATTTTTTTTATTTTTTTTGCACAAAGTTGTCATTCTGTTGCTTCTCCTGAGTACTGGGATACCACATGTGTGAGACTTTTTGGGAGCCTAGCTGCATACGGGACCCCGAAAACCAAGCACTGCCTTCGGGCTTTCTAAGGGCGTAAATTTTTGATTTCACTCTTCACTGCCTATCACAGTTTCGGAGGCCATGGAATGCCCAGGTTGCACAACCCCCCCCCCCCCCCCAAATGACCCCATTTTGGAAAGTAGACACCCCAAGCTATTTTCTGAGAGGTATAGTGAGTATTTTGCAGACCTCACTTTTTGTCACAAAGTTTTGAAAATTGAAAAAAGAAAAAAAAATGTTTTTTCTTGTCTTTCTTCATTTTCAAAGACAAATGAGAGCTGCAAAATACTCACCATGCCTCTCAGCAAATAGCTTGGGGTGTCTACTTTCCAAAATGGGGTCATTTGGGGGGGGTTTTGTGCCACCTGGGCATTCCATGGCCTCCGAAACTGTGATAGGCAGTGAAGAGTGAAATCAAAAATTTACACCCTTAGAAATCCTGAAGGCGGTGATTGGTTTTCGGGGCCCCGTACGCAGCTAGGCTCCCAAAAAGTCCCACACATGTGGTATCCCCATACTCAGGAGAAGCAGCTAAATGTATTTTGGGGTGCAATTCCACATATGCCCATGGCCTGTGTGAGCAATATATCATTTAGTGACAACTTTGTGCAAAAGAAAAAAAAATTTGTCACTTTCCCGCAACTTGTGTCAAAATATAAAATATTCCATGGACTCAACATGCCTCTCAGCAAATAGCTTGGGGTGTCTACTTTCCAAAATGGGGTCATTTGGGGGGGGGGGTTTGTGCCATCTGGGCATTTTATGGCCTTCAAAACTGTGATAGGTAGTGAGGAGTGAAATCAAAAATTTACGCCCTTAGAAAGCCTGAAGGCGGTGATTGGTTTTCGGGGCCCCGTGCGCGGCTAGGCTCCCAAAAAGTCCCACACGTGGTATCCCCGTACTCAGGAGAATGTATTTTGGGGTGCAATTCCACATAGGCCCATGGCCTGTGTGAGAAATATATCATTTAGTGACAATTTTTTGTAAATATATATATATTTTTTGTCATTATTCAATCACTTGGAACAAAAAAAAAAATATTCAATGGGTTCAACATGCCTCTCAGCAATTTCCTTGGGGTGTCTACTTTCCAAAATAGGGTCATTTGGGGGGGGTTTGTACTGCCCTGCCATTTTAGCACCTCAAGAAATGACATAGGCAGTCATAAACTAAAAGCTGTGTAAATTCCAGAAAATGTACCCTAGTTTGTAGACGCTATAACTTTTGCGAAAACCAATAAATATACGCTTATTGACATTTTTTTTTACCAAAGACATGTGGCCGAATACATTTTGGCCTAAATGTATGACTAAAATTGAGTTTATTGGATTTTTATTATAACAAAAAGTAGAAAATATCATTTTTTTTCAAAATTTTCAGTCTTTTTCCGTTTAAAGCGCAAAAAATAAAAACCGCAGAGGTGATCAAATACCATCAAAAGAAAGCTCTATTTGTGGGAAGAAAAGGACGCAAATTTCGTTTGGGTACAGCATTGCATGACCGCGCAATTAGCAGTTAAAGCGACGCAGTGCAAAATTGGAAAAAGTCCTCTGGTCCCTAGGCAGCTAAATGGTCCGGGGCTAAAGTGGTTAAAGTCCCCCCATTATCAGTGGGGAATTCTGCTAACTTGGCAGTAATCTGATTTAGCAATCTAAGGGACGAAGGGAGCAAATAGGGGCCTACAATGACCCACGGTAGATTTTGGATTTGTGCATAAATCATTACATACCTGCCCTCCGGGTCCAATGCCAGATCAAGGAGTTTAAAGGGGAGCATCTTAGTACAAGAACACTCACCCCTCTAGCAAATTTGGAGAAGGTGGAATGGTAATGATGGCCCACCCATGGTTTCTTAAGGGTTTTGCCCCCCATCAGATGCTTCTCCTGGAGCAAACATGAGGACTATGCGTTTTTATAAACTGGAACACTAAGGATCTTTTGATTGAGGAGTTCAATCTGCGTGTGTTCCAGGAGAGAACTTTAAGGGAAGACATTAAGATTTACTGGCAATATGGGTTGAGGAGTATTGGAATTGAGAATAGACTGAACCATCGCACCTGGAGAGGGCAGAGGGAGGAACAGTACAGACATGGGGGGTTATTTACTAAAGGAAAATCCACTTTGTACTGCAAGTGCACTTGGAAGTAAAGTCGCTGTAGATCCGAGGGGGACATGCAAGGAAAATAAAAAACAGCATTTTAGCTTGCACATGATTGGATGATAAAATTAGCAGAGCTTCCACTCATTTCAGTTCTACCCCTTAGATTTAGAGCGACTGCACTTTCAAGTGCACTTGCAGTGTAAAGTGGATTTGCCTTTTGTAAATAACCCCCATAGTGACCTAAAAGATTGCTATCATGCAACAGAACACATAAAACTGAGAGCCAGCAAAGGTGGCCCAATGTAACCAACCATCCCCCCACACCCCACCCACCCCCCAACAATGGAGTGTCTGCAACCCCAAACGAACACCAGCCCTGTGGCCGGACGTGAAGGCAAACGTGCAAAAGGCACCTAGCCCCTTTCAATAAAAAGAGTCAAAGGCACATAAGGTATTCCGGCAAGGAGTGTTGGTGTAGATCACCCGGAGCCCTGGGGGCACAAAACCTAGATGGACTAAGTGTGAAAAACAGGCACAAAGTAAAGTAATATCAAATAGTTTGTAGGATGTAGGACCAAAGTCTTTGAGGCCATAGCATGGATGTTGGCACTCACGCTGCAGCCGTATACCTGGATAAAGGTCGCAACTGTGTAGGGAAGTGTTAACCTGGTAAGACTCGGATCCCCGGGAATACAGCACACAGAGAGCTACCCGGAACGTTGCTCACAGGAGAAGGCAGTCAATAGGTACATCAGACAGCAGCACCCAGTCTCCAAGATGGGAAGGAAAAAAAGAAAGAAGAAAGAACACAAGTGGGCTGCAAGGAAGCAGCCCCAGCTATTTCCCAACAGTACAATTTGGGTGGAGGAGGGGGAGGCGGCAGCCGTCACCAGAGCTCCGACAGAAATGACAGGAGCATAGCGTCCAGGGTTTCCCGGGCATAGTCCCATCACAAAGGGGCCCAAGCGGTGTACACAGCAGTAAAAGTGAGTTGCCGGCCACAGATGGTAGGATAGGGCTCTGGATTCGGAGCACCACAGCCCACGAGTCACAGTCAATGCCCTGCAGTGAGAGTCACAAAGGTACGTTCAGGAAGAAAAATTGTGAGGCCATCAATGTTGTATGGTATCAGCCCACGCAGCAGCCTCTCTGGGGGAGGTGAAGAACTGCACACAGTCACCATCTTGAACATGCAGTATGGTGGGGAAAAGCATGCTGTATTTAACCCCCTTCTCCCGCAGCATGGCACGGACATGGTCAAAGGACTTACGATGCCTCTGTGTTTCCACAGAATAGACTGAAAAAATAAGTAGTTTGACATTGTCGAATTTCAGTTCTCCCTGCAGGCGGGTAGCACGAAGCACCGTATCTCTGTCTCTGTAGTGAAGGAGTTTAAAGATGAACGTGCGTGGTGGAGCCCCCTGCGGTCCTCTGGTTGCCAGGCATGTGATGAGCACGTTCAATTGAGAAATGTGAGGAGAATTTCGCTCTTGGGAACAAGGAGGGGAGTAATTGTTCCATGAATGCCATGGGGTCCGAGCCCTCCGCACCCTCAGGCAGCCCCAGGACCCGCAGATTATTACAGCTGTTCTGATTTTTGGGGTCCTCTGCCCTGGGCTCTAGTGATTTAACCTTGGTTTTAAGGATCTGCAGGTACGCATGGTAATCTCTCTGTACATCCTCTGACCCGCGTATTCGTCTCTCCACCTCGGTCACCCGGTCCCTGAACTTGTCCATGTCTCAGCGAATGAGGGCCATCTCCATCTGGACATGGTCAATCTTCACCGTGAGGGTAGATTGGCAGGTAGAAATGGCCAACATCAGGGCATCAAAAGCTGCAAATCCAGCCTGGATAGTGCCATCAGACGGAGAAGTCTGAGTCTCCATATGGCGGGCCGAGGGGGAGGTAGACCTAGGCTTAGGCAGTGTACTCACTGCTTGGAAGAAATTAGAGTAGAAACATGGACTTTAGAGGCATACGTGTATACAGTGGGGATGGAATGTATTCAGACCCCCTTAAATTTTTCACTCTTTGTTATATTGCAGCCATTTGCTAAAATCATTTAAGTTCATTTTTTTTCCTCATTAATGTACACACAGCACCCCATATTGACAGAAAAACACAGAATTGTTGACATTTTTGCAGATTTATTAAAAAAGAAAAACTGAAATATCACAAGTATTCAGACCCTTTGCTGTGACACTCATATATTTAACTCAGGTGCTGTCTATTTCTTCTGATCATCCTTGAGATGGTTCTACAATTTAATTTGAGTCCAGCTGTGTTTGATTATACTGATAGGACTTGATTAGGAAAGTCACACACCTGTCTATATAAGACCTTACAGCTCACAGTGCATGTCAGAGCAAATGAGAATCATGAGGTCAAAGGAACTGCCTGAAGAGCTCAGAGACAGAATTGTGGCAAGGCACAGATCTGGCCAAGGTTACAAAAAAATTCTGCTGCACCTAAGGTTCCTAAGAGCACAGTGGCCTTCATTATCCTTAATTGGAAGACATTTGGGACGACCAGAACTCTTCCTAGAGCTGGCCGTCCGGCCAAACTGAGCTATCGGGGGAGAAGAGCCTTGGTGAGAGAGGTAAAGAAGAACCCAAAGATCACTGTGGCTGAGCTCCAGAGATGCAGTCGCGAGATGGGAGAAAGTTGTACAAAGTCAACCATCACTGCAGCCCTCCACCAGTCGGGACTTTATGGCAGAGTGGCTCGACTGAAGCCTCTCCGTGCAAGACACATGAAAGCCCGCATTGAGTTTGCTAAAAAAACACCTGAAGGACTCCAAGATTGTGAGAAATAAGATTCTCTGGTCTGATGAGACCAAGATAGAACTTCTTGGCCTTAATTCTAAGTGGTATGCATGGAGAAACCAGGCACTGCTCATCACCTGTCCAATACAGTCCCAACAGTGAAGCATGGTGGTGGCAGCATCATGCTGTGGGGGTGTTTTTCAGCTGCAGGGACAGGACGACTGGTTGCAATCAAGGGAAAGGTGAATGCGGCCAAGTACAGGGATATCCTGGATGAAAACCTTCTCCAGAGTGCTCAGGACCTCAGACTGGGCCGAAGGTTTACCTTCCAACAAGACAATGACCCTAAGCACACAGCTAAGAGTGGCTTCACAACAACTCCACGATTGTTCTTGAATGGCCCAGCCAGAGCCCTGACTTGAACCCAATTGAGCATCTCTGGAGAGACCTAAAAATGGCTGTCCACCAACGTTTACCATCCAACCTGACAGAACTGGAGAGGATCTGCATGGAGGAATGGCAGAGGATCCCCAAATCCAGGTGTGAAAAACTTGTTACATCTTTCCCAAATAGACTCATGGCTGTATTAGATCAAAAGGGTGCTTCTACTAAATACTTTGAGCAAAGGGTCTGAATACTTAGGACCATGTGATATTTCAGTTTTTCAATAAATCTGCAAAAATGTCAACAATTCTGTGTTTTTCTGTCAATATTGGGTGCCGTGTGTACATTAATGAGAAAAAAATGAACTTAAATGATTTTAGCAAATGGCTGCAATATAACAAAGAGTGAAAAATTTAAGGGGGTCTGAATACTTTCTGTCCCCACTGTATTAGGTAAAAAATTAAAAGCTTTTAATAGGATAAAGTTAAAACCATTGTATACAAACCCATTAAAAAACATATAATTGAGTGACCTCAAGGACTCTCATAGCACCTCTAATACATATATACAACGGGTGGCCCCGCCCCCTCTGATGCCACGGGGAAGCCATTGGGAAGTCCCCGTGCATCAGAGGGGGCGGGGTCACCTGGGTACGTCACTGTGTGGCCCCGCCCTCAGTTATAAAAGAACTGTCACTTGAGAGGACGGTCATTACGGCAGGTGCCTCCCATGGAGGCAGATCGGTGGCGGCGTGCGGGTTTTGTTTTCTTTTTTTTTCGGTCCGGCAGAGTGAGAGAAGAAGATAAATGGAATGGGACATTTTTATTTTTTTATTTTTTAAGGACTTGTCCCAAGATGTGTCTTGTGGTTTTTTAACATTTCGACACTTTTTTGTGAAATGTACAATGTACCTGTTACCATTTCAAATGGGGGGGCGGTATCTGGGGGTCCCCTTGTTAAAGGGGGCTTCAAGATTCCGATAAGCCCCCTGTCTGCAGACCCCCACAACCACCGGGCAAGGGTTGCGGGAATGAGGCCTTAGTCCCCATCAACATGGGGACAAGGTGCTTTGGGGGGCTGCCCCAAAGCACCCTCACCATGTTGAGGGCATGTGGCCTGGTACAGTTCAGGAGGGGGGGCGCTCTCTCATCCCCACCTCTTTTCCTGCGGCCTGCCAGGTTGCGTGTTCGGATAAGGGTCTGGTATGGATTTTGAGGGGGACCCCTACGCCATTTAAAAAAAAAAATTGGCGCAGGGTTCCCCTTAATATCTATACCAGACCTGAAGGGCCTGGTATGGAATTTGGGGGTACCCCCACGCAATTTTTTTTTTTTAATTGTTTCGGGGTTCCCCTTAAAGCGGTTGTATACCCGCGTTTTTTTTTTTTTTTTTTCCTATACCTGCAAGGGAAAAGGCATAATGAGCTAGTATGCACCGCATACTAGCTCATTATGATATACTTACCTTAGAACGAGGCGCCGGCATCTCATCCTGTCCACGCCGAGGGAGCTGACATCTCCCCTCGGCGTGTCTTCCGGGTATCGCGGCTCCGGCACTGTGAGTGGCCGGAGCCGCGATGTCGTCACTCCCGCGCATGCGCGCAGGAGACTTCTGCCCGGCAAGCTCCGGAGTTTGCCGGGCTGTCAGCCGAGAATCCCCTGTGCGCATGCGCCGCTGGAGTCAGCGGCTCATTGCGAGGGGAATATCTCCTAAACCGTATAGCTTTAGGAGATATTTTTTTTACCTACAGGTAAGCCTTATTATAGGCTTACCTGTAGGTAAAAGTTAACAAAAAGGGTATACAACCACTTTAATATTCATACCAGACCCAAGGGGCCTGGTATGGATTTTTGGGGGACCCCATGCTGTTTTTTTCAATGACTTTTATCTGTATTGCCGAGACCCGACAATTCATTATACCTGCGAGTAGTTTTTTTTTTTTAATATATCTTTATTTATCCAAACAGTTTACAATTTTTAACATAACATACAAAACACATGCATATCATAAGTAGTGTATCTTCAATATGGCATTAATCCACATCTACTACCCTTCTATCTATCTACCTAAAATTAGACATGTGTATAAACCGATTCGACCCCCCGCCCACCCATTCAACCTAACAACCCTTCCATACAAGGGGAAAAAGAGAGAGAGGAAAGAAAGGGAAAAAAAAAAAAAGAAAAAGAAAAAAAAAAAGAAAAGGGGGGGTCTAGGATACAGATAATCTCCCTCTCCCCCTCCCTCAAAATCCTATATCACCGAGGTTCCATAGGCTCCTATCCCTCACAGAGTAATTGCGAAGAGGCACTATACTCTGCCCACCTAGCCCAAGTGGCTAATGTCTGTTTTGTCTGTTTACTTGATCCCTCCTCTAGCACCTTTCTCTCCTCCAGGGTCCGCATCTCCGTCATCTCACACTCCCATTCCATCATGGAGGGTGCATTTACGCTTTTTCCATTTTCTCGCTATACAAGTACGTGCTGCAGTTAAGAAATATTTTAATGGACCTTTCTTTATATTTTTCAATGATCCGGGTATCATAGATAATACTGTCATTTGTATATCTGGGTATAGTTCGTTCCCTGTCATAGCCCTGTAGATCTCAAAATTTTTTTGCCTGAATGGTAGGATTTTGTAGCAATAATACCATATATGAGACATTGTACCCGGTGTTTCCTGACATCTCCAGCATTCTTCTTTATTTATTGGGTTTATCCTATGTAGATCCACCGGGCACTTATTACCATCTGGCTAAGATTTTATAATTTCTTTCCTGATGTTTAATAGACACTGAAAGTTTATGGGTTACAGTAATAGCTTTTTCCCACTTTTTCCTAGGAATCTCCAGCCCCAATTCCTCCTCCCATTTCTTAATATATGGTATCTCCTGATTTTGGCCTTCCTCATTCAAGATTTTATATACCTTTGATAGCACATGTGAAGGTCTATCCTCTTGAGTAAAATTTTTTTCTAAGGCCGTTAAAGGCCTATCTATTTCTGCTTCTTTTATCAGGGATGTAACATATCTTTGGAATAGACCATGCTGCATCCATTCTTTTTTATGATCCTCCCCCATAGTCTCCAATGGGAGCACATTATTCCCCAACAATGTTTCTATTATCCTCGTATCTTCGTGTCTTTTCCATTTAAGAAATGTCTTTGCTCCTAGTGCAAGTGGAAATTCTGTGTTATCAAACAATGGGGTCATAGGCCCTCTAAAGGTAGAACCCAGCCCCATTTTAATCATAGTGTCCCAAGCTTTCATTGTTGAAACCACTAAAGAGGGTATATAGCAATCTGGCGATCTTTGTTCTCTTTTAATCCAGGGCAAAGATTTCAGTTTTAAACCTGTGATCTCTTCCTCTAATCTCACCCACTGTTTATTATTCCTATTTTGAAACCAGTCCACAATTCTGGTAATCATTATTGCCCTAAGGTATGTTACTATGTCTGGGAGGGCAAGGCCTCCATTTTTTTTGGTCTTATTTAGCACCTTTCTACTAATTCTAGGCGTCTTGCCCGCCCAGACAAATTGTCCAATCACTCTGGCCAGCTTTTTCAAAGTGCCCGTTGCAGGGAATATGGGGATCGTTTGTAAGATATATAATATTTTGGGAAGTATGTCCATTTTTATAATATTTATCCTACCTATCCATGAGAAAGTACCTTTTTCATATTGCTGGAGTGTTTTCGTTATTTTTTGCACCATCGGGACATAATTATATTCCTCCAATTTCTTCAAATCCGTGGGGATATAAGTACCGAGGTATTTAATAGCGTTTTCCTGCCACCTGAAGGAAAAATCCCTTTTAAGCAGTTCTACCATGGTTCTTGACATATTGATGTTCAGTGCCTCAGATTTATTAAAATTCACTTTGAAATTACTCAAGGTGCCGAATCGATTAAATTTAGCTATCAAGTTTGGTAATGTTATTAGAGGGTTTGTAACATATAGCAAAATGTCCTCTGCAAATACAGACATCTTGTACTCTATATCCCCCACTTTTACACCTTGTATATCTTTGTTCGCCCGAATCGCATTTAATAAATGCTCCATGACGAGTATATATAATATTGGGGATAATGGACAGCCTTGTCTAGTTCCATTCGCTATATGTATTTCCCCCGACAAACCGCTATTTGTCTGTGGTGGCCACCTGCACATAATAGGACTCCTGCCCTATTTTTAAATACACATGGTTAGTGGATAGTTGTTCTATAAGTATTATGACACAATAAAGCTATTTAGGTTCACAACAGTTTGTTCTTGAGCGGACCTTCTTTTTTAGGGGGTTTTCTCCCACCCCCTTCCCTTCTCTTCTTACATATGCTTTTATGGTCCACTGAACAACCATTTGTTTGATTGACTCAATAGTATGTAGTTAGCAATCAACAAATGATATGGGTGATATTAGGGGTATAACAATTTAAGTAGGCTATTCTCAGCCGGTTATTGAACCCCCTTTATACATACCCCCTCCCCCCCCCCTTCCAGAACCTATTTTGGATGAACTTAAGGTGTCCCCTTTTTTCTTTGGGTGTTGGTATAAGGCCATTATTTTATCTATCATTACAGACCCCAGTCCCCATTGTATAAGTGTCTCTTTAAGGAAGCTCCATCCCACCCTGTCAAACGCTTTTTCAGCATCTATTGCAAGCAAACAGGATGGGATGGAGCCTTTCTGTGCATATTCCATTAATGTAAGAGTCTTCAAGGTATTGTCTCTAGCCTCTCTTCCTTTTACAAATCCCACCTGGTCCAGATGTATATAACCAGGTATTATAGGGGTGAGTCTATTAGCGATAATTTTTGAGTATAATCTAAGATCAAGATTCGTTACAGATATTGGTCTATAATTCCCGCATAAAGTATGATCCTTATCCGCTTTAGGTACGAGAGTGATGTAAGCCTGCATACTTTGTGATCCAAAAGGCGCTGTTGTGGATACCGCATTAAAGGTCTGTTTAATTATAGGCATGAGCTCCGCTTTAAATGTTTTATAAAACCGTGGGGTAAAACCGTCTGGGCCTGGACTTTTCCCGGGTATTAGTGAGTCGATTACCCTTTGTATTTCTTCTATAGACAATTCTCGCTCTAGCTGTCTTGTCTCTATAGATGTTAAGGCCGGAATTGCGGTTTCCTTTATACACTGATGTATATTTTGCTGAAACTTTTCAGGATTATTGTTAGCCTTATACTTTGGTATGTTATATAATTTCGTATAGAATGCCTGGAACTCTTTCAGGATCCCTTTTGGGTCATATATCACATCTCCAGACTCTTTATCTTGACAATAGGTGATGTTTTACCTCTATTTTTTAAGGCCCTTGCCAACAATTTACCTGGTTTATTACCCTGTTGATAGTATAGGGAACGATTATTATCCCTAATATATAGCGTCTTTTCATTCAGCAGTGTTTGTAATTCTGCCTTTAACTTTGTTACTTCTATTAAAGTTTCCTGTGTTAAGTTTTGTTTATGTTGGGCTTCCGCGGATGATATTTCTTTGAATAATTGAGTTATTCTACTATTTTTCATTTTTTTCAATCTAGCCCTGTGTTTTATAAATGGACCTCGAATCACACACTTTAATGCTTCCCATTGTATTGGCAGGGATGTATTATCTCCAATATGATCATTTGAAAAGTCCGTTATCGCTTTTCTTATTTCTTTTACACATGCCTCATCATACAACAAATTATCATTAAGTCTCCAATTTCCCCTATTATTCTCGCCCATATATATATATCTATTTTCACAAAAACGGGCGCATGATCGGACCATATTGTACTGCCAATCTCGGCGGCTATAATAGCGTTTACCCCTCTCTGATTTATTAAAAAAAAGTCTAATCGATGGTATGATCCATGAACTTTAGAATAGAATGTAAAATTTTTCTCTAATGGATGCAATAGACGCCAGATGTCCACCAACTGACATTTTGTCATAATTTCTTTAAATTTCTTCTTGTCCTTACCAATCTGTACTATCGTTGGTACTGTGGTGTCAATATTTTTATCCATAACAAAATTAAAATCACCCCCAATTATTATTATACCTTCCGCCTTTTCCATTAGTTGACTAATCAGTTGTAATCCTACTTTAATCTGGTTTTGATTGGGTAAGTATAGATTTATAAACGTATATTTTTTACCATATATATTAAGCTTAAGTAATATTGCTCTTCCATCTCCATTCTTCCAACACTTGACAAGGAATTGTTCTATGAATTGCAATAGACACCCCCCCTTGACTTAGAGTACCCATAAGAATCATGGAACCATGTAGTGTAGTATTTATTTCGTATGTTGGGAATGTGATCCATCTGGAAATGCGTCTCCTGGAAAAAGACAACCCCCACCTTCTGTTTATGGAGAGAATATAAAACCTGAGATCTCTTTGATGCCGAGTTAAGACCCCTAATGTTGTATGAGCATATATTAATTTTTCTTCAAGGCTTGATGACAGAAAGATGGAGAAAGGGAGAGAAGAGAGAGAAAAAAAAAAACAGGAAGGGGAAAGAAAGGGAAGGAGGGGAAATCTATACAACCCACTCACACACACACCCCGATTCGTACCCTATTGACTATAAAACAGTCTATCTTACTTTTACGTAAGTTCCCTCGACTAGGGAGATCAGAGCCTGACGTCCAATTACTGCCACCCAGTCGGTGGCCACACGCTGCTTTTTATATATTATAATCTTATTTGTTTCTTTACATTACACAACACCCCGCTGAATATTGGGATCTAGGGGAAGACAACCTATCATAGAGGGAATACAGTGCCTTGCAAAAGTATTCGGCCCCCTTGAACTTTTCAACCTTTTGCCACATTTCAGGCTTCAAACATAAAGATATAAAATTTTAATTTTTTGTGAAGAATCACCAACAAGTGGGACACAATTGTGAAGTGGAACGAAATCTATTGGATATTTTAAACTTTTTTAGCAATTAAAAAACTGAAAAGTGGTGCGTGCAAAATTATTTGGCCCCTTTACTTTCAGTGCAGAAAACTCACTCCAGAAGTTCAGCGAGGATCTCTGAATGATCCAATGTTGTCCTAAATGACTGATGGTGATAAATAGAATCCACCTGTGTGTAATCAAGTCTCTGTATAAATGCACCTGCTCTGTGATAGTCTCAGGGTTCTGTTGAAAGCGCAGAGAGCATCATGAAGACCAAGGAACACACCAGGCAGGTCCGTAATACTGTTGTGGAGAAGTTTAAAGCCGGATTTGGTTACAAAAAGATTTCCCAAGCTTTAAACATCCCAAGGAGCACTGTGCAAGCGATCATTTTGAAATGGAAGGAGTATCAGACCACTGCAAATCTACCAAGACCTGGCTGTCCCTCTAAACTTTCAGCTCAGACAAGGAGAAGACTGATCAGAGATGCAGCCAAGAGGCCCATGATCACTCTGGATGAACTGCAGAGAACTACAGCTGAGGTGGGAGAGTCTGTCCATAGGACAACAATCAGTCGTACACTGCACAAATCTGGCCTTTATGGAAGTGTGGCAAGAAGAAAGCCATTTCTCAAAGATATCCATAAAAAGTCTCGTCTAAAGTTTGCCACAAGCCACCTGGGAGACACACCAAACATGTGGAAGAAGGTGCTCTGGTCCGATGAAACCAAAATCGAACTTTTTGGCCACAATGCAAAACGATATGTTTGGCGTAAAAGCAACACAGCTCATCACCCTCAACACACCATCCCCACTGTCAAACATGGTGGTGGCAGCATCATGGTTTGGGCCTGCTTTTCTTCAGCAGGGACAGGGAAGATGGTTAAAATTGAGGGGAAGATGGATGCAGCCAAATACAGGACCATTCTGGATGAAAACCTGTTGGAGTCTGCAAAAGACCTGAAACTGGGACGGAGATTTATCTTCCAACAAGACAATGATCCCAAACATACAGCAAAATCTACAAAGGAATGGTTCACAAATAAACGTATCCAGGTGTTAGAATGGCCAAGTCAAAGTCCAGACCTGAATCTAATCGAGAATCTATGGAAAGAGCTGAAAACTGCTGTTCACAAACGCTCTCCATCCAACCTCACTGAGCTCGAGCTGTTTTGCAAGGAAGAATGGGCAAGAATTTCAGTCTCTCGATGTGCAAAACTGATAGAGACATACCTCAAGCGACTTGCAGCTGTAATCGCAGCAAAAGGTGGCTCTACAAAGTATTAACGCAAGGGGGCCGAATAATTTTGCACGCCCCACTTTTCATTTTTTTATTAGTTAAAAAAGTTTCAACAATCCAATAGATTTCGTTCCACTTCACAATTGTGTCCCACTTGTTGGTGATTCTTCACAAAAAATAAAAATTTTATATCTTTATGTTTGAAGCCTGAAATGTGGCAAAAGGTTGAAAAGCTCAAGGGGGCCGAATACTTTCGCAAGGCACTGTACATATCTTATACCATCCCTCCTCCCCTTCCTCCCGTCTCCCCTCCATCTGCCAGTCCCGCCCCCGGATATGGAGCGAGGGTAGAAGAGGGAGGGGAGGAGAGAGGTAAAGAGAAGAACACGAGAGAGAGAGAAAAAAAAAAAGGGGGGGGGAAGGGGAAATACCCATCCCCCTTTCTAATATCTATATATTAAAAAATGTGTGTTACTTATTGCTCCAAATTTACCTTTGTAGTGGATATTACATCACAACCCCTGCTACCCCATGTGATCAAGCATATTCATTTAATCCCTCTATCAAGGAGAGAGAAAAAAAAAAGGGGGGGAGAGGGGGGGGAGGTAACAGGGGGGTAAGAAAAAACATCCCCCCAAATCCCCCATAAAAAACCCTAGCCTCCGTGCTTATCTTAACAAAATTAATAAAATTCTATTGTTTATCCATAATTAATAACCCTGTGACAGTTCTTGTACATAACCCTGTAACACCACTTCTAATGATAAGAAAAAAAAAAAAGGGAGTTGGGAGGGGAAAAATACCTCCCCCCCTCTCTATATCATACATACAACATTTGGTGCAGTGCCTATCAATATGCATAAATTATCTATAAGATATATAATCAAAAACTACCATGATAATAAAAAAATGTGCAATAGTCTATATAAGACACCATATTAGTATCCTGTATATGTGCTTGTATACCAATATCCGTTAAGAGGAAAAAAAAAGGGGGGGACCCATCCCCCTAACTAATAACTGTATATTATAACATAGTGCTATATATTACTCAAAATCTAACCTTATAATAAATGTTACATCATAACCAATACAACCCCTCCCCCCCAACCACCCCCACCCTACATCTCACCATATCAATTGCAGACATATTACCTAACCCACAAAAAAAGGGGGGGGGGGTTGGGAGGAGAAAAAATATCCCCCTCCTCCCTATATCATACATACACCATTTGGTACAGTGCCTATCAATATGCATAAATTATCTATAAGATATATAATCAAAAACTACCATAGTAATAAAAAATGTGCAATATTCTATACATGACACCATATTAGTATCCTGTATATGTGCTAATATACCAATATCCGTGAGAAGAAAACAAACAAAAAAAAAAAACAAACAAAAAAAAAAACATTATACTTAAAACCCTCTATCCCCTACTCCCAACTATCGCCAATAACACAACAGGATTATCTGAACATTTTTATATATGAAATAGGCCAGTCCAGTAATTCTATTTCTGGTAGATTAAGAGCTGACACAAACTGCGGTAGGTCTTCAAGATTCCTAAATACTACAATAAGTCCCTCTTTTTGTGCCTGTAGTTGGAATGGGAATTTACATCTGTACTGTAGATTGCTCTTCCTTAGCTGCTCCACTAGGGGTTTTAGCGCTCTTCTTCGGTCCAGTGTAAATTTGGATAGATCTTGGAAAAGTTGTAAAGGGATACCCTCATACTTGGATAGCATTATTTTGGCTTGCAGCGTGCATAATCCTGTCTTTTTCAATGAGCATAATGCATCTTGCAAATAACGTCTCGTGGCTTACTAGGATCCAATCTTCTTATTCCCGCTGTTCTATGGGCCCGATCAATTAAAAAGTCCTTTGCTTCTATCCCCTGAATTAGCTCTTAAAAGATCCTTTGTAGTGTAGTTATTAACTCTTTAGCCCCCACATCTTCCTTTAATCCTCTGATTCTAATATTAGATCTCCTACTTCTATTTTCTTGCTTATCAAGGCTGTTTATTAGTTGGTTTATTTGCTTTCCTTGTTTTTGTACACTTTCCTTTAACTTCTTTGATTCTTGTTCTAATTTCGAGACTTTAGTGTCTAATCTAGCTGTTTTATCTTGTGTGGTTTTAATGGACTCTTTAAGCTCCTGTATCTCCACTTTGTATGAATTTTCCAATCTATGCACATATTGGTCCATATCTTCCCTGGTTGGAAGGGATTGGATATATTTTCTCATATCCCAGTTTTCTTTTGGATCACTAACTGAGCCTGTTGTATCTAATAATGAGCTACTTCTAGGGTGTTGCAATTGTATTTCCCCTGATGATCTGGATGTAACCGATGTTTCCGCTATGTTTGAAATATCTTGTGGCGTATGTACGGCTTGTGTTGCTCGGGGTGATTGTAACTGTAGTTGTTGAAAGATCTCCTTGATATCTGACATCTGTGTAGTTTGTGTCCCAGTGGGGTTTTTACTTTTACTTTCCTCTTTATCCTTCTTACTTTTCTGAGGTTGTGGTGTTTTATTTCCCTTTTTGGGCGCCATACTTAAAAATGCTTTTTCTATTATTTTAATCCTCCACTCTCTACCCTGCCCTCTCCTTCCTCCTTCCCTGTGGAATATTTTATATAGCCAGAAAGTTGAAGTCCCTCGTATGACCTTTGGTGTGTATTATAACAGAATTATACAGCGTGTAGTCTTTCTTTTCTTTGGTTTTTCCTATTGATCCCTTAGGTAAAGATCAGAGAGACTATCAGCTCTATATCTATAATGTCCCTTATAATTGTACGTGTTATTTATCTTCCTTTGACCACTACGTTCCCATCCAGCAAGTCAAACGTTCAAGTCCATAAACCACCTATTATGTCATTACAGGCAGATTATAATATTGCTTACACCAGTCTCGGCTTATAGGAGTTTTAAAAATCTTCTTCTATGCGCCACCTTGCATATATCTTACATGTCCATACACATACCTGGTTACTGGCAAATTTATTTATCTTACCAGTTCCAGATAGCGACTGTCTTGCCTGGTAAGGATTTCTTCTGCTAAGCAATGAGAAGGGGAGATCTCCCGGTCCTCCTGATCCCTGCCGGTTTGAGCCTCCAGACCATCTCGCGCCGCGCGCTCCCGCCAGCGAGCTGTCTCTGCCGACTCTGCCGTCTGTGTGTGCAGACCCGCCAGGCACCCGTCTGGCTACGCGCTCTTACGTAGTTTCGTCTTCGCTCTTTCCCCCGGCACTCCACAGGTAGGGCTTCTCCCCGGTACTTACGATCTCCCTAGCCTTTTGTTGTCCATGCAAGTGTTTTGCGATAAAGCATAGCTATCTGTGTATTTGAGTCAGCCGCCTTTCAGCGTCTCCGGCCTCTAAAGCATGTCAGCCACTCTGCTTCACTGAGCGGCCATCTTGGGCGTCAGCTCCTCCTCCACTCCTTCCTTGCGAATAGTTTTAAATGACTTTTTTTCCTTTAGAAATGTCATTTTGTGCAGGGACTGCTCTAAACACGGGAAAAATGTGCAACTTTACAGGCATACTATAGACACCCCCCAGGTACAAAATTTAGGAATATTTCACTTTTATTGTTTCACTTTAAGCATTATTAAAATTACTGCTCCCGAACAAATGGCCGTTTTTAAAACTTTTTTTGCATTGATACATGTCCCCTGGGGCAGGACCCAGGTCCCCAAACACTTTTTATGACAATACCATGCATATAAGCCTTTAAAATTAGCACTTTTGATTTTTCACTTTAGTGTCCCATAGACTTTAACGGTGTTCACGTGTTCGAACAAATTTTTTGCCTGTTTCGCATGTTCTGCTGCGAACCGGGGGGATGTTCGGCTCATCCCTGCCCAAAGGGCTGGATGTTCATACATTTTGCAATCTACACAAAGTATTAAATTCTTTTTTTAGTCCTCACTTGTGAACCAGACGTCAAGGACCCCTTGCCACCAGTTGTTAATTCATCCAAGTTTAACCTGTCCTGTGATAGGCTATACAGTTCAACCTGAGTGTGTGTCACTACTGTTTTCCATACCCCTTACATTGTGCTGACTAAGAGAATTTTGAACTTATCTACGCTCTCTGCTGACACAGGAAAATAAAACAGAACACCTGGAGCGCTGCTAGTCTAGGGGCCAAGTAGAGTGCTCTGAGGAGGAGCATTCAGGGGGGTAATCAGATAAGTGGATCAGACCCAGTGCAGCCAGCATGGCATGAAAAGAGATGCGACAGTCAAAGAAAAAACACAAAATGCAGCGAATGATCAAATAAATTCCAACGTAGTACTGTATGCATAAACAATGCTATTCATTCCAAAAAGTTAAAAAATGGTTGAACAGTCAAAGTCTAAAATAAATGGTAGTGAACGTTACCAGTGACCTCAGAGTGGATAAGGGGGAAACAATCATCTGGGAGGCTTGCCTGGAGATGGTTTGAACATCAATCACCAGCCAAGGAAATGGAGGGGAGAAAATTCAGTTCCCAGAGGGGGGAGTGTACTGGCTGCTGGCAAAATCTGCCAGCTCCAGGTGGATGCCACGGCTGGATGGAAAGGCAACCTGTGTGATGTAAATGGCCCCAGAGGGAACAACCAAGCCGAGCAGGGTCTATATTCTCCTATGCGCCTTCTGTGACATCACTGCTGTGCCCGAGATGAAGGGGGGAAAGGTGTCCTGAAGTCAGTTATGTAAGCGTCCACTGTTCTGTTGCCGTGACTTACATGTTTCGCGCGCATGCGCTTTGTCAAAGTGACCCCAAAAGGCTTTGTATCATCCCTCACTGTATAAGATGGGATAGCAGGCTTCAATCAGAATGATTTCTTCCTGGGTGGTTAAAACAATCCAAAAGCATGTATAGCTCTTGAGCTATTTGTTCCAAAAAAAGCTGATAGCCTTACACTGTGGCAACATCATGGACCGCTTAGCACTATATACTGTTGGAAATCGTATACAAAATATCATTGGCAAATACCTTTATTACCCATTATAGAATTTAACCTGCCTGATTGACTGATCAGCAGGGCAGCCCTCAGACTTCTTGATCATTCCATGTATACTTGCCATTAAAATTTGACTTACTGCAACAAACTCTCCCTGTATATGACAAGTTATTATTCATTGTATGCTGCCACATTTCAGTAAGATTAAAAAAATTCTATACTTGGCTTTCCATAATTTTCCTTTCTTGTTACATCTTCATGGCAGCATAGATGTTGATACCTACATTGCTTTTTGTGTTCCCACTAGGGTGATTTTACTTGTTGTCCTGCCGACCATTGCCATTGGTCATTTGAGTTGTTATCCAAATAGAGAATAAATAAATGCACCCATTGGTACAGTGATTCCAATGATAAGTGTCTAGAGTGTCTAGGAGGAAATTTCCCAGACTCTCACTTCCTGTTTTGTCTAAGGAACAGTAAGTGAAATCACCCCAGTGGAGGGCCGAAGGGAAAAAAAGCAGGGGTTTTAATCAGTAGCGATATAGTAAAAAAATGTTCGGTATAGTAAAAAAATATTAAAATCAACCAGCGCAAACCATATAAAACTAACAATAAGCAGCTGTGGTACTGAGGGTCAAATTGATCAAATCCCTGAAAATGTGTATTATCAAAAAGCAGTACAGCGCATATAATTAAAATCTAATAGAAACAGTAAAGAAAAGTCAATTTTCTAAAGTTCAAGACAAAGGTTTCCAGCAAATAATCCGGTGACACGAGTGACATCCACAAAAGATGAGTGACTGTAGTGAAAAGACCTCCACCATCGGTAACACAAGCCGCTCACCTCAGCAGATGGACCCCTGAGTTATTCAGTCAGGTCTAAAACAGCAGTTCCCTCAAGGGGATAATAGGAGGAACAGATGCACTTGTAACTGGTCAGACACCGATATCTTGTAAACTTGCAGTAATCACATGAAATAAAAATAAAGGAGATCTAGTGCTCTCTGTATGATGCGTAAAAATGTAATAAAAATCAATGGGAACACTTACAAACAGTGCACTGTACCCCAGTGCGAAGGATAAAATGTAGAAATGGATGATCCACGGAGATCAGTGAGCAGGACGCGGGTGACGTCAAGATCTATGTCACGTGGTAGTATTCCGTACGCGTTACGTCCCTAAAGGGGGCGGGACTTCTTCAGAGGCGACGGCATGACATGTACTAATCACCATGACAACCCAGGAAGTAAAAGACGTACGCAGTAACCATTGAAACATTATGTGGGAGATATCCATAATTACAATGGTATAGCTGAGACAACTTCGCCATAAGAAAAAGCAGTGAATAGCTATAACTTAATTGGCTAATGAGTTGGTTTACTAATATTAAAACAAAAAATTTTTTAAAAATGTGTGTAATAATCACCCCGCGTTCAAGCTCGATCTCGTGGAACATCCATAGTCAGCAAGACATAACAAAAGTACTAAATAAAACATAATAATAACTAAGAATAAAAACAAAACTTCTACCGGTTAGAAATAAAATGAACACAATAGCTCCGCGGGACAGATTACCCCATCAACACTAAATGTGTTGATGAGGGAATCAAGTAATGTTCTTTCTTGCAACCCCAACCCATGGTTGCAGGAAAGAAAACTGCATCATCTACAGCCTACCTTAATCTCCTTACCCTTAATTCCTGAGCACTGAGAACATTCACACCTGTGCTTATAATAGACATGAACTTTAAAACACCTAATTTTTTATTAAAAATGGAAAAATATCTTGGTAAAAATACCCTGGTCATGCAGAAAACACAAACAGAATAAAGAAACTTGAACAACATATAAGTGATTTGTATACAACAAAAAAAGAGAGAGGAAATGGGACTTTATATGAGGCAAGTCATTGGATACACAGTCCACCATTCATTTTTGATTTGGATACAATCACTTACTTTTTTATTTTTGCGGGTTTTTTTTCTTTGTTTTTTTAGTTCATGCACTTTATCACAACACCATTCATCACTTCACTCACCTACTGATATAGGCTCCACTCATTACTTACACACATCAATTTCACATGATTTCATTTTCTTACTATTGCAGAGCAGTTTGGACTGATAAGCACACACCAGAACTACATGGTTGTGACATGGTCACCTGGTCCTCACCTGGCTGCTGTTTTCTGGCCTGGATGGGATTCCTCACCTCAGTCCCGGGTGAGATGATTATCCTTGTCCCCCTTCTTCCTTTGGATTCTAGGTTGGGCGCCACCATTTGGCCGCACTGTAAGTTACACACCTTTATTTTTGAGAGATTGTTTCTCCGTTTAAAGGATATCCCTACTTATAAACATTACTGATTTATTTTCAGAGCATCTTACTCCTGATGATTGGCAAGTGTCATGAAACGTGCGTCGAGTTATATCAAACTGATGCTTTAAACAATTTTGGTCTACCATGTAAAATCGATCATGTTCATTGAACTTTTATGAATGGATGAGTGTCCTTTTGTAATTAAGATGTTTATTTATTATTCTGTACTTTCTTCTGTACAATTGTTTTATATTTATATTTATGCAAATGTATTACACTGGATTGTGTCCTGTATTACAGATTGATACTTTCCTTAATGTAATCTGCTATCTCTTAATAAACTGAACAATCCAATGACTTGCCTCATATAAAGTCCCATTTCCTCTCTCTTTTTTTGTTGTATACATATTAGGGATGGAGGCTTGTCATTGCTAGAATTATGTTGTGATAGGTCGCATCTATTATATGAGTGATTTGATTTGGAAGACCAATGACTCGCCACCCAAAATAAATTGGCTCAATTGCTCCTTATTACTTCAATGGGAGAGAAATTGGAAGACCTGGAAAACAGAAATCCAACCTATGACTCATAGGTATACCTGAACATAAAGACGCAGACCTACTACACTATCTCACAGCCAATCTAATGAATTCTCTCACACTTGCAACATAGAAAGACTACAATATATTAATAAACCCTCTGAACACTGCTATACACCCTTTCCAGCACACTATGCAGTGAAAAACAGGGATTTTTAGTTCACACATTGCAATACATGTTTGTGTGCCCCATGTTGGCATTGTATCCACCATAGCATTTGCAGTGGCAAAGCAGAGTAGGACTGGCCAGAAGAGGGATTACTAAGATGCAGATGGCCAGCTTAAACATGTTTTTCAATATGTGTGAACTAAAAATCCTGTTTCTTCATTGCATAGTTGGCTGGAAAGGGTGCTTAGTGTGCAGAGGGTTCATTCAGAATTTGTAGTGTTAACATGTGGTCACACCCATTTAGCACCTGATCTATTATAGATATGTACAAGCTATTGGGATTTGAGCACAGGTATATCTTGTTTTTGTTACAACATAGAAAGTGTGAATGGACTAGGTCTGGAAAGACAGGGATCCAACAACACACCTAGACCTGTCATAGCCAAATACTTTTACCCGGACAAAGAAGCCAATCTACAGAAAGCATAAAGGTGCATAAAAGGTACGAAATATATACAGGAAAAAGTTGTGCTACTAGTGTAAAAGAATAAAAAATATAAAAATTAGCAGCCAGCATCAACAAAATGACTAATTGTGAATAGAGTAAAAAAGAAAAAATGCAGTGCTAAAATAAAATATAAGCACTCCAAGAGTCACCTTGGGGTAGGGAATTCACTGATGAAATAGTGAATGGTACTGCAAATGTACAATATATAAAATACAATAAAAGTGCTCAGTGCATAAGTGAGGACAGTGGGTGAACTCATATTGAAGTGGGAACGGGGATCAGTTTATATGGCCATGGTTATGTGTGTAGTAAGACTGATTTAGAATTTCAGCTAAGAAGCCATTCCTATATACTATGTTAAGAACATTTGTGATATCTGTAAACCTTCGTGACAGGCTGTGGTTAAGAAACTGAATTCACCCATTTCCCCCCCTTAGCATAGACATCTGTGCTCAGCTTACTGAGGCACACTTTCCTGTGTGCAGAATATGTCAAGCTGATTAACAGGATAGATAAGGAAACCGCAAGAGCAAGGCCTGCAAAAGAATTCGCTTTGCTAAACTGCTTTGCCTCAATAAGAGTAGATTGACTGTTTTAAAAGATTAGAATGTCTTGTAACGGAAATGTATTGTGTGTTCGCTTGTGACGTAATATGATGAAAATATATATATACTCTGTATTCACTGTATCTGACACTCTTGGCATGTAGACACGAGTCGGGTCAGGAGCGTCCATTCTTTCTGGCCAGAAGAGTGGAATAAATCTCGCATACCAGAGTTCTTTGTCCAATAATGTCATTACCGATATACTACCTAATACTTGCTACTTTAATATGGCACAATCACAAAAACCAAAGGAATACATATAGTCCATACAGTAATTAAACATGAAGTGTTTAACTGACATAGGCCATATAATTGGGCTGGCTTCCGAAGAATTTGCGCCATGAGTTGCCGCGCACGCCGATGTGCAAATGACATTTTCGTATTTACAAAACATTTGCGCCGGTAACACAGTGCGATCCCCCATTTACTATTCTCTTTGCGGCGCACGGGAAGAGGTGATCGGTACGCCACTATAGCAATGGAGCACGGCATCTTTAACTTAAAATTTAAACAAGCTGAAAGTGCCAATATTATGGGGGTGATGTGGGGTGATGTGAGGAAGTGTAGTACTAACTGCCCAAGTCACAAATATGCCCAAAATAGAATGAGAAAGTAACTTGCTCTGAACAAGCCGGCTGCGTCTGCAAATACATTTAGAACTGCGGGAGGTGAATTTATGCACCACGCATGCTCAAATGCTTTGGTTCAGTGCGCCGGCAAAATCTTAGTAAATGTCAAGCAACGTAAATGCATTTGCATAGGTTGAACGGGCGCACTTTTTTTTTTTTTTTTAACGCTGGTTCACTTCGCGGCTGTAATGAAATGTTGGTCCGTCAATACACATAAAAGTTCATTGATAAAAACAGCATTAAGAAAAAAAACAAAATTCAGAAAAAAAAAATGCATGGGGTTCCCCCGAAATTCAATACCAGGCCCTTCAGGTCTGGTATGGAATTTAAGGGGAACCCCGCGCCAAAATTAATTTTAAAAAATGGCGTGGGTCCCCCTAAAAATCCATACCAGACCCTTATCTGAGCACGCAACCTGGCAGGCCGCAGGAAAAGAGGGGGGGGTCGAGAGAGCGCCCCCCCTGAACCGTACCAGGCCACATGCCCTCAAAATTGGGAGGGTGCTTTGGGGTAGCGGCCCCCCAGAGCACCTTGTCCCCATGTTGATGAGGACAAGGGCCTCATCCCCACAACCCTTGCCCAGTGGTTGTGGGGGTCTGCGGGCGGGGGGGCTTATCGGAATCTGGAAGCCCCCTTTAACCACTTCAGCCCCGGAACATTTTACCCCCTTCCTGACCAGAGCACTTTTTACAATTTGGCACTGCGTCGCTTTAACTGCTAATTGCGCGGTCATGCAATGCTGTACCCAAACAAAATTTGCGTCCTTTTCTTCCCACAAATAGAGCTTTCTTTTGATGGTATTTGATCACCTCTGCGGTTTTTATTTTTTGCGCTATAAACGGAAAAAGACCGAAAATTTTGAAAAAAAATGATATTTTCTACTTTTTGTTATAAAAAAATCCAATAAACTCAATTTTAGTCATACATTTAGGCCAAAATGTATTCGGCCACATGTCTTTGGTAAAAAAATGTCAATAAGCGTATATTTATTGGTTTGCGCAAAAGTTGTTTGAAGTGATTGAATAATGACAAAAAAAAAATTACAAAAAGTTGTCACTAAATGATATATTGCTCACACAGGCCATGAGCATATGTGGAATTGCACCCCAAAATATATTCAGCTTCTTCTCCTGAGTACGGGGATACCACATGTGTGGGACTTTTTGGGAGCCTAGCCGCGTACGGGGCCCCGAAAACCGATCACCGCCTTCAGGATTTCTAAGGGCGTACATTTTTGATATTACTCCTCACTACCTATCACAGTGTTGAAGGCCATAAAATGCCCAGATGGCACAAACCCCCCCCCCAATAACCCCATTTTGGAAAGTAGACACCCCAAACTATTTGCTTTGAGGCATGTTGAGTCCATGGAATATTTTATATTTTGACACAAGTTGCGGGAAAGTGACAAATTTTTATTTATTTTTTGCACAAAGTTGTCACTAAATGATATATTGCTCACACAGGCCATGGGCATATGTGGAATTGCACCCCAAAATACATTTAGCTGCTTCTCCTGAGTATGGGGATACCACATGTGTGGGACTTTTTGGGAGCCTAGCCGCGTACGGGGCCCCGAAAACCAATCACCGCCTTCAGGATTTCTAAGGGTGTAAATTTTTGATTTTACTCTTCACTGCCTATCACAGTTTCGGAGGCCATGGAATGCCCAGGTGGCACAACCCCCCCCCCCCCCAAATGACCCCATTTTGGAAAGTAGACACCCCAAGCTATTTGCTGAGAGGCATGGTGAGTATTTTGCAGCTCTCATTTGTTTTTGAAAATAAAGAAAGACAAGAAAAAAAATTTTTTTTTTCAATTTTCAAAACTTTGTGACAAAAAGTGAGGTCTGCAAAATACTCACTATACCCCTCAGCAAATAGCTTAGGGTGTCTACTTTCCAAAATGGGGTCATTTGGGGGGGGGGGGTTGTGCCACCTGGGCATTCCATGGCCTCCGAAACTGTGATAGGCAGTGAAGAGTGAAATCAAAAATTTACGCCCTTAGAAAGCCTGAAGGCGGTGCTTGGTTTTCGTGGTCCCGTAAGCGGCTAGGCTCCCAAAAAGTCTCACACATGTGGTATCCCCGTACTCAGGAGAAGCAACAGAATGTATTTTGGGGTGTAATGTCACATATTCCCATGGCATGTTTGAGCAATATATCATTTAGTGACAACTTTGAGCAAAAATAAATAAATAATTTGTCTCTTTCCAGCAACTTGTGTCACAATATAAAATATTCCATGGACTCGACATGCCTCTCAGCAAATAGCTTGGGGTGTCTACTTTCCAAAATGGGGTCATTTGGGGGGGTTTGAACTGTCCTGTCATTTTATGCACAACATTTAGAAGCTTATGTCACATCACCCACTCTTCTAACCACTTGAAGACAAAGCCCTTTCTGACACTTTTTGTTTACATAAAAAAACTATTTTTATTTGCAAGAAAATTACTTTGAACCCCCAAACATTATATATTTTTTTTAAAGCAAATGCCCTACAGATTAAAATGGTGTGTGTATAATTTTTTTTTTTCACACAGTATTTGCGCAGCGATTTTTCAAACGCATTTTTTGGGGAAAAAACACACTTTAAATTTTAATGCACTAAAACACACTATATTGCCCAAATGTTAGATGAAATAAAAAAGATGATCTTAGGCCGAGTACATGGATACCAAACATGACATGCTTTAAAATTGCACACAAACATGCAGTGGCAACAAAATAAATACATTTTTAAAAGCCTTTAAAGCCTTTACAGGTTACCACTTTAGATTTACAGAGGAGGTCTACTGCTAAAATTACTGCCCTCGATCTGACCTTCGCGGTGATACCTCACATGCATGGTGCAATTGCTGTTTACACTTGACGCCAGACCGACGCTTGCGTTCGCCTTAGCACGAGAGCAGGGGGGGACAGGGGTGCTTCTTTTTTTTTTCTTTATTATTTTTTTGCTTTTTTATATTATTTTTAAACTGTTCCTTTCATTTTTTTTTTTAATCGTTTTTATTGTTATCTCAGGGAATGTAAATATCCCCTATGATAGCAATAGGTAGTGACAGGTACTCTTTTTTGAAAAAATTGGGGTCTATTAGACCCTAGATCTCTCCTCTGCCCTCAAAGCATCTGACCACACCAAGATCGGTGTGATAAAATGCTTTCCCAATGGCGCTGTTTACATCCGGCGAAATCTAAGTCATAAAATGCTCGTAGCTTCCCGTTTCTTAGGCCATAGAGATGATTGGAGCCACTCTGGTCTCTGATCAGCTCTATGGTCAGCTGGTTGAATCACCGGCTGCATTCTCAGGTTCCCTGTTGAGACAGGAGAGCCACAGAAAAACACGGAAGACAGTGTGGGGGGGGGGGGCATTCCCTCCCACTGCTTATAAAAGCAGTCTAGAGGCTAATTAGACGCTAGGATTGCTTTTACATGAAAGCCGACCGCTGGCTGAAAAGAATGATACCAAGATGATACCTAAACCTGCAGGCATCATTCTGGTATAACCACTCAAACTAGTGAATGGCGTACCTGAAGACAAAAAAATGGTTAACAATAAAGCACAGTAAACAGTAAAGTATAAAAAATTGCATACCTGAAAAGCAAACATGATAAAACATAGTAACAATAAAACATTGCAGAATAGAATACAGTAAAAAAGAGCAGAACAATAGAGAGAGAATAGAGAGAGAGAGAGAGAACAATAAAACGACAACTATTTTTTTTTATTTTATATTTTTTTTGTGGGTTTTTTTTACACTTTTTTTTGTAACTGTAACTTTTATAACTGTAACCGGTTCCAGGTTCCGGTCTCTCAAAATGCGATGGCATCTTGGGAGACCCTGTGAAACTGTGTCCTAGTCTGGGCAATGCTGTACCCTACGCCAATACTCAACTAGTGTATGGTAGCGTTCAAAACATTCACCAATGCAAAGACCAGGATTGTCAGGACAGGAGGGACAATAATAGCGGGTGTCACGCCTATATCAGCGCTTGCTGTAGACATGACATCTTTTTTGGGGGGGTTCGTTGGGTAGGGGTACTCGGGAGGACATAAAGAAAATGCCTCTTATGCAGCCGACTGCATTTGGTTGGGGATGTGAATGGGGGAAGTACGGGCGCTGCAGAAGTGGTGGGTTCCCAATTATTAGGATTGGCGAATGCAGCAGGAAGGACATTATGGGCACGACGGGCCTGTGTTTGTCTTCTTCTTGGTGGCAGCGGGACACTACTTGTGCTTGCCACCTCACCAGCTTGAACTGCACTTATGGGACTCTCCACGTCACCAAGTGTTACTGCAGTGCTGGTTTGACTACGACTGGGGTGTACGAGGCCGCTGGTGCTTGCCAGTTCACCAAAACGCTACCAAAAAAACTGTTAGCGATCGCAGGGATCAGGCCTGACTCTGCGAACGCTGCAGTTATGTGTTTAGTGTTTTGTAAGTGACAGTGATCGATCGATACTGCACTTGGGTGGGCTGGACTGGGCCGGGCTGAGGGGCAAAATGCAGGTGCTAGCAGGTATCTGGGCTGATCCTGCTAACACTGCGTTTTTGGGAACCCTAAACTGCTGGGGACACTAGTACAGATCTGATCGGATCAGATATTGATCCGTTCAGATACTATACCACTAAGGGTGGTGTACGGTGCGTGCATGGGTGTTAGCAGTACTGGCACTAACCTGACGCTGCCTGGGGCTGGTGCTTGCCAGTTCACCAAAAGGCTACCAAAAAAACTGTTAGCGATCGCAGGGATCAGGCCTGACTCTGCGAACGCTGAAGTTATGCATTTTGTAAGTGACAGTGATCGATCGATACTGCACTTGGGTGGGCTGGGGTGGGCCGGGCGGAGGGGCAAAACGCAGGTGCTAGCAGGTATCTGGGCTGATCCTGCTAACACTGCGTTTTTGGGAACCCTAAACTGCTGGGGACGCTAGTATAGATCTGATCGGATCAGATATTGATCCGTTCAGATACTATACCACTAAGGGAGGCGTATGCTGCGCGCGTGGGTGTTAGCGGTACTGGCGCTAATCTGACACTGCCTGGGGCGATGCATATCACCGCCGGGCGATCAGGGGGAAAAAACCTTTATTCGGTAATAAACGGCGGGTGCCCTGACACTATAAAAAATAAACGAACTAACCAGCGTCACCCGTAACGGTTATACGGTGATCAGTGGTGAAAGGGTTAACTAGGGGCAATCAAGGGGTTAAAACATTTATTAGATAGTATATGGGGGTCCCTGTCGCTATAAAACGCTGACGGCGAACCTAAATATTTACCTCCCTAATTAGCGTCACCAGTGACACTAATACAGCGATCAGAAAAATGATTGCTTAGCGACACTGGCGACGGGGGGTGATCAAGGGGTTAAAACTTTATTAGGGGGGGGTTAGGGGGGTACCCTAGATCTAAAGGGGGCTAACACTAACTGCCACAAACTGACACCATGCAGTAATCAGAAAAAAAAAGAAAAAACTGCTTGGTGTCAGTGTGACGGGGGGGGGGGGGGGGGAGGGGTGATCGGGGGGGGGGGGGGTCGGGGGGGTGTTATGTGTGCCTGGCATGTTCTACTGTGATGTGTGTGTGTTTTACACTCACATTGCAGTCTTCTCTCCTTGGCGCCGGAACGGAAAATGCCGAGCCGAGGAGAGATGACATAATTTCCTCTGCCTCTGTGTACTATACAGAGGCAGGTGAATGATCTCATTGGCTGGGAGCGATCGCGAGGGGGGGCCACGAATGGATGGCCTCCCCCTCATCTCTGAATGCTCCCAGACCAAAGCCGACCGCCTCAGGCACCGGGGGGTCCGAACGGACCCCCCGCCCGCGGGAAGGCAATCACGTACCAGGTACGTGATTTTGCCTGCCCGTGCCATTCTGCCGCAGTATATCTGCGTGAGGCGGTCGGCAAGTGGTTAACAAGGGGACCTCCAGATCCCAGCCCCCCCATGTGAAATGGTAAGGGGGTACAAAAGTACCACTACCATTTCACAAAAAAAGTGTTAAAAATGACAAGGGACAGTTTTTGACAATTCCTTTATTTAAAGCCTTCTATTTCCATCTTCTTCGGGTCTTCTTCCTTCGGTTTCTTCCTCCATCTTCTTCTTCCTCTGCTTCTTTCTCCGATCCTCGGCTTCTTGCTCCAGGGTTCTCGTCCGGCATCTTCCTCCGCGGGGTCTTCTTCCCCACTTCGTTCTTGGGCCGCTCTGCATCCATGATGGGAGACTCCCGCTGTGTGACGCATCTCGTCTTCTGACACTTCTTAAATAACGGAGGACGGGGCCACCCGGTGACCCCGCCCCCCTCTGAAATCACGGGGAAAGCCATAGGGGAAGTCCCCGTCAAGTCCCTGTGCGTCAGAGAGGGGTGACCCCGCCCCCTCTGAAGCACGGTTCCGTTATATAAGTGTCAGAAGACGAGAAGCGTCACACAGCGGGAGCCTCCTCCCATCATGGATGCGGAGCGGCCCAAGAACGAAGTGGGGAAGAAGATGCCGCGGAGGAAGATGCCGGACGAGAACATCGGAGCAAGAAGCAGAGGATCGGAGGAAGAAGCAGAGGAAGAAAAAGATGGAGGAAGAAACCAAAGGATGAAGGAAGGAAGGAAGAAGACCCGAAGAAGATGGAAAGAAGAAGACTTTAAATAAAGGAATTGTCAAAAACTGTCCCTTGTCATTTTTAACATTTTTGACACTTTTTTTTGTGAAATGGTAGGGGTACTTTTGTACCCCCTTACCATTTCACACGGGGGGGCGGGATCTGGGGGTCCCCTTGTTAAATTAAATCCAGATTCCCAAAAGCCCCCCCGCCCGCAGATCCCCACAACCACCGGGCAAGGGTTGTGGGGATGAGGCCCTTGTCCTCATCAACATGGGGACAAGGTGCTTTGGGGGGGACACCAAAGCACCCTCCCAATGTTGAGGGCATGTGGCCTGGTACGGTTCAGGAGGGGGGTGCTCTCTCACTCCCCCCCTCTTTTCCTGTGGCCTGCCAGGTTGCGTGCTCGGATAAGGGTCTGGTATGGATTTTTAGGGGGACCCCAAGCCATTTTTTAAAAATTTTAGCTCGGGGTTCCCCTTAAAATCCATGCCAGACCTGAAGAGCCTGGTATGGATTTTAAGGGGGACCCCCACGCCATTTTCTTTAAACTTTGGCGCGGGGTTCCCCTTAAAATCCATACCGGACCTGAAGGGCCTGGTATTGATCTTGAGGGGGACCCCCACGCCATTTTTTTTTATTTTGGCGCGGGGTTCCCCTTAATATCTATACCAGACCTGAAGGGCTTGTTATGGAATTTTGGGGGAACCCCACACATTTTTTTTTCTTAATTTTGTTTTTTTATCAATGCTGTTTTTATCAATGAACTTTTATATGTATTGCCGGACTGACATTTCATTATAGCCGCGAGTAGTTTTAAATCAATCTAACTAGTGCCCCCATTATGCAAATTGCACTCTAGCACTTTGTTGTGTACACCCCAAATTATTAGGTATTTTGGGGTTTATTAAAGGCAAATCCTTTCTGCAATACAAGTGTAGTTGATGAAAATCAGAGGGGTAGCACTGGTGATTTTATCATCCAATCATGTAGAGGCAAAGATGCCGTTTTTTTTTTCTTTTCCTTGCTTGTCCCCCTCGGATCTCCTAAGTGCACTTGTAGTGCAAAGTGGATTTACCTTTTAGTAAATAAACCCCAAGATACATAATAATTTGGAATGTACATGGCAAAATGCTAGAGTGCAATTTCCGGAATGGGGAAACTATTTATATTGACCTGTGTGTCCCCAAGGACATACATTGGTCGGGTTTTACCCTCACTTCCTGTTTGGCTATGTGACAGGAAGTGAATAATTTTGAATGAGAAATTGGCAAAAATTGGGAGGTGTCTTCACCCTATCAGGGGTGTAGACATCCCCCAAAACTTCTAATCCCTCTGCAGTCTATCCCCAAGCAAAAATAAGAAAGGATTTTAATTAGTTTAACTTTGCAAAGACACATTCCTAAGTTCAATTGTGATGCATGTTGATGGCCCATTTAGACCTTTTTTTTTTTAAATCAAAAAAGGTTTTATTGAACATTCACATATTATCCATCAATCCACGTCACCAGTTTTGCAATTACATAGGATTTGTTATAGCAGATATCGTTCATGTACATCCATACATTGTTTATTTCAACTTTGCTCTCCATCACACTGCATCCCACCTGTAAACCAAAGTACACCTTTACCTCATCTACCTCCCCCCACCCGCACACCCTACAATGTGTATACTATCCTGCATCTCCTAGTTTTAGTTACAGAGATTGTAAGAGTCTGGTCATCACTAGCCCCGGTGTGTCCAGCCATTTGGACCAAATTCGTTCAAACCTGGTAGGGCACCCTCTGTGTTGATATATATACTTCTCCCTTGTGAGGGTTTGTCCCATGTGTTCCACCCATGTGCGACTAGTAGGTGGCCCCACAGACTTCCAACCCATAAGTATAAGTTTCCTGGCCTGAAATAGAGCTCTGGAGAACGCGACCCTTACCAATTCTTCAGGGATCTCATCCTCCAGGATCCCCAGTATACAGCACATGGGGTCCATGGGAACCTTCGTTTGAAATACCTCATTGAGTGTACCCATCACCTCCCTCCAATATCGGTGGAGCTTCGGGCATCTCCACAAAAGGTGGATAAGGTCCCCATCATGTTGACGACAACGGGAACATAAAGGGTCTATTGTCCTGTCCATTTTGAATAGCTTTTTTGGGGTATAGTGCACTCTTAACACTATAAACAATTGGGAAACCTTTTGTGCAACGTTAAGGGAGCACGTGGATACGGACTGCAGGGCCTCCTCCCATTGCTCCTCTGAAATCTGACCAAGGTCCCTTTCCCAGGCCAGCATTGCATTGCATGGGTATGTTCACAGGTGCCTCACTAATAACATCTGGTAGCATTGAGATATAATGCCCTTGGTCTCACTACTGGATTGCAACACATGAAACACCGGCGTGAGCGACAGTGTCCAACCACCCGCGTCCCCCTGTGCATGAATTGCATGTCGCAGCTGAAGGTAAGAATAGAACATGTTATCTGGTAGGTTAAATTTATCCTGCAGTTCTGTAAAGGAGAGTAGTTTACCATTTGCGAATATTTGTGGTAGCAGTTTAACCCCATGTTTGCGCCATCTTGGCCCTTGTAATAATTTGTCCAGCTCAGTATAAGAGCGGTTGCCCCATATTGGACTGAAATCAGTGAAGCCTTGTACCCCCTGAAGCTGTCTGACCTTATTCCAAATTTTTTGTACCAGAGATAATGTTGGGGTCCGTTTGTTGGATTTTGCAAATAGCTGTGCCTCAAGGCCCATGGGGATGGTCTCTGCCCCCGTTGCCATCAACATCAGCCGCGCCGACGAGCCTTTTGGTTCTGGTGTCATAGAGCCGACTAGCTGTTGCAATTGGGACGCTATATAGTACAACCAGGGGTTGGGAACTGCCAACCCCCCGTTGTCCTTTGATTGCTGCAACGGCTCCAGCTTAATTCTGGGGTTTTTGTTGTTCCATAGTAACCGACGGAAGAGTGTATTTACTATTCTGAAAATTTTTAGTGGGACCACCACCGGAGTATTATGAAGGAAGTATAGCAACTGTGGCATTAGGATCATTTTGATTAAGTTGGCTTTGCCCGCCAAGGACATCTTCAGGTTGTTCCAGGTATTTATTTTGTCTCGAAACCGAGAAAGCAAGGGATAGATGTTTATGGCGCAGTAGTCTCCAATCCTGGGCACCACTTGTATGCCCAGGTATTTGAAACCAGTGACCAGGGGTATGGGGCAGCGATCAGGGAGTACAACTCCGTGATCTCCTTCCAACAACATCAGGGCCGACTTGGACCAGTTGATGGTTAGCCCGGAATAGTGACCGAACGTTTTTATTACGGACATCACCTCCACTAACGAGTGACTAGTGTCCCCTAAGAAAAGTAACATGTCGTCAGCATACAACATTATTTTTTCATGTAGATTCCCGTACTGGAATCCCTGTATCTGGGCATTATCTCTTATCAGGGCTGCTAGGGGTTCTATCGCGATCGCAAAGAGCAGGGGGGACAGAGGGCAACCCTGCCTTGTCCCCCTGCCCAGAGCGAAGGCGCGCGAAACCCTGTCTGTCACTCTAATATTGGCCTGAGGGGACTCATACAGCAACTTAACCCAAGCTATAAACCGTGCACCAAAACCGAACTTTTCCAATACTGCCCACAAATATCTCCAGCTAACGCTGTCAAAGGCCTTGCTGGCGTCTAGAGACAACAGTGCCCTTTGACCCCCGTTATCTGCTTGCAGCTGCATATTAAGGAACAGTCTCCTGAGATTTGTAGCCGTTGACTTTTGCGGCATAAAGCCTGTCTGATCCTGGTGTATAATGGAGGAGATGACCCCATTGACCCGGAGCGCCAGGACCTTTGCTAGGATCTTCACGTCACTCTGGAGTAACGATATAGGTCTGTAGGAACCGGGGTCAACCGGGTCCTTCCCCTGTTTGAGTAGTAGGATTACATTGGCTCTCGTCATGGATTCAGGAAGTCTACCCGCATCTAGGCAAGCATCAAAGACCTTTAACAATTCAGGGAGTATTTGTTCACCATAATCATTAAACACCTCCATGGGGAGGCCATCCTCTCCCGGTGCCTTACATGTGGGAAAAGAGCAGGCCGCGGTCTGTAGCTCCTCCAAAGTTATAGGAGCATCTAACTGATTTCGATTATTATTGTGTATTGAGTATTGTGGGGGGGGTGAGGCACATTCACAGCCCACTCGGTTGGTTAGACAAACAAAAAATGTGCCGAGCTCTGTAAGATTTGGTATTCAATCGCTGTCATTGGATGATAAGGAAACGTCCTCTGTGTAAGGAGCAATATAGGAAGTGGAATGTAGGCGCTCTTTTATGTATGGAGTAAGTTGGTCAGTTGAAATCAACCTTCCTCATTTTCCCGTCTGCGGTGTTGTAGATCTTGTTCGTTTCGGTCCAGCCATTCTGCTGCATCCTGTGCGGTTTCAAAAAAGTGATTCTGGTCTCCGGCCGTGACTCTCAGCTTGGCAGGGAACAGCATTGCATATTTGAGTTGCATTCGTTGTAGCCTTCTTTTGACGTCAGCAAACTTAGATCTCCTGCGCTGCACTTCAGCCGAGAAGTCAGGGTAAAAGGATATCTTGGTACCGTTAAACTGTACAGTTCCTTTTTCTCTGGCTAGCCGCAGAACCACTTCACGGTCCCTATAGTTAAGGAGCCTGGCCAGCATCGCTCTGGGGGGGTTGCCAGGTGGGAGAGGTCTTGGTGGCACTCGGTGCGCCCGTTCCACAGCATACAGTGGCGAAAATGCCTCTTTGCCAAATATATTCTGCAACCATTCCTCAACAAACACCGTGGGGTCTCTGCCCTCAACTTTCTCTGGCAACCCAACTATGCGAACGTTGTTGCGTCGCAGGCGGTTCTCGATGTCGTTGGTCTTTTCAAAGGCCTGGCGTGCATGCTGTGCGGCTCCCCTCACATCCCTGTTCAAATGGGGCATCTGGTCTTCTATATCACTGACCCTCCCCTCCACCGCCGTGGTTCTCTCTCTGATTTTCTGAATGTCATGACGGAGGAGGGAGACAGTCTCCTTCAGCCCTCCAAACTTCTCCTTAAGGTCATCTACGGAGGCAGTACATCTGTGGACTGCATGGAGTATTTCACTCAACGTGGGCTGGGGGGTGTCCTCCACCTGCATATCGAACAGGCCTGGCATAGGATCTGGTACAGACTCCATGGTGTCAGTGTCTTCTGGCCTGTCTGTGTCCCCTCCGCCTGCCCGTTCCATAGAAGCTGCACGGAGCTGTGTGCTGCTCTGTGTGGATTCTGCTGAACCCGCTAACTTCTGGGCATAGTAGAGCATGTCCCTGGGCTGATCTTTATTCTTAGGGGGTTTCTGTGACTTACCCCCCTGCTCCGTTTTCCTCTCCTGGCCTCGTGGTGTTCTCTGAGGCTAAGATGACCAGGCGCCATCTTGGAAGTCGGCCGCAGCCGAGGCTGCTTGTTCTCCACGGTTCCCTCGGGTCATCATGCCCCGGTCTGGTGCTGTTACTGCGACCTGGGACGTCAGGGGAGCTGTAGGTATCGGTACCGTGACTCTTGAGCGTCTGGACAAAAGAGGAAAGGATCGGTCTCAGGATCAACAGCGGGAGCTCCGGTGAACAGGTCTGTTGACATGCCACGCTAGGCCACGCCCCCATTTAGACCTTTAATAGAAAGGCATCAGTTGCCTTTGACTCTAAACATTATTTTTGGCCAGTCCTAGAAATCTGCATCTGTTTTTTTATTAACCACTTGGTGTCTGTGCTATAGCCAAACGACGGCCACAGCGTGAACCTGAATTTCTGGGAGGCTGTCATAGGGCGGGCTCCCCGTGTGCTCCCTGCAGGGTGCACTGAATCACTGAGACTCGGGTGATCACAGATCGAAATAAGGGCCGAACCCGACCCCTTAAAACGCGATTAGCTGTCAGCCAATGACAGCTGATCACATAATGTAAACTAAAGCTTGGTAATTGTTTATTTTTCCTCCTCATGCTGACAGCATGAGGATAAAAATAAAAGCTGAGCAGGCAGATGACAGGTCTGTCTCTGCACACTGTGCAGGGACGGACCTGTCAGAGTGCCGCTCTCCTCTATGGGAGATCGGATGATGACGGACCGTAGAGTCCGTCGTCACGCGATCCGATGACGGATGGAAAAATAGTTTTTTTTAGCGCCTGAAAAACGCGCCAGTGTGAAAGGGGCCTTATCCTTTCACACGGACGGATAGAATTGTGCTTTTAGCTGCGTTTTCTACTGCAGCTAAACGCACACAATGCTTTCCTATGGCCCCATTCACACACTGCGTTTTGACTACATGTGGTTTGGTGCGGATAGAAAAAATAGAATTGACTGCGTCCAGGAGCGATTTAGCGCAGCTCTCTGCACATAACCGCAGGTAATCGCAGTGCACTGTGTCAGCTGCAAATAGCAGTGCCGAGCTGGCTCGCTCATCGGGAAAGGAAAAAATGTTTTTTCCTTTCCCAATGAGCGACAAGCACGGGGATCCGACTTGGATCCCCGCCAATGCCAGGCACTGTGGTATGAATCTTGAGGGAGAACTCCACGCCAAATTTTACATAAAAAACCGGCATGGGTTTCGCTCCAAGAGCATACCAGGCCCTTCGGTCTGGTATGGATTGTAAGGGGAACCCCCTACGCTGAAAAAACGGCATGGGAGGTCCCCCCAAATCCATACCAGACCCTTATCCGAGCATGCAGCCCGGCCGGTCAGGAAAGGGGGTGGGGACGAGCGAGCGCCCCCCTCCTGAACCGTACCAGGCCGCATGCCCTCAACATGGGGGGATGGGTACTTTGGGGAAGGGGGGCGCACTGCGGGCCCCCCCACCACAAAGCACCTTGTCCCCATGTTGATGAGGACAAGGGCCTCTTCCTGACAACCCTGGCCATTGGTTGTCGGGGGTCTACAGGCGGGGGGGCTTATCAGAATCCGGGAGCCCCCTTTAATAAGGGGGCCCCCCACCCTACATGAATTCAGTATGGGGTACATGGTACCCCTACCCATTCACTTGGGGGAGAAAAGTGTCAAGAAAAAAAAAACACACTAGACAGTTTTTAAAAGTAATTTATTAGGCAGCTCTTCCGACTTTGGTAGTCTCTTCCGCTCTCCGGTATCTTCTGCCGGACTCCCCAGCTATCTTCTTACAGCTCTTTTGCTAGTGGGGACCCGGTCTTCTGTTGCTGTCTGGTTCTTTTCCGATATCTTCTGCCAGATCCCCCGCTATCTTCTTCCAGCTCTTTTGACATCACATTGTGACCACGCCCCATGCCAATATAAGTCGCCGCACACCTTGCGGACGGCATTACAGTGGGAGAGAGCGTTGTGTCAACATCGGAAGAAGAGAAGAGGGGGAAAGACAATGACGAAGAAGACTGGGCCCCCGCTAGCAAAAGAGCTGGAAGAAGATAGCGGGGGGGATCCGGCAGAAGATACCGGAAAAGAACCGGACAGCGGCAGAAGACCGGGCCCCTGCTAGCAAAAGAGCTGGAAGCAGATAGCGGGGGAGTCCGGCAGAAGATACCGCAGAAGAGAGCGCGGAAGAGACCCCCAAAGTCGGAAGATCCCCGGAGCTGCCTCATAAATTACTTTTAAAAACTGTCTAGTGTGTTTTTTTCGTGACACTTTTCTCCCCCAGGTGAATGGGTAGGAGTACCGTGTACCCCATACTAAATTCACGTAGGGTGGGGGGCCGGGATCTGGGGGGCCCCCTTATTAAAGAGGGCTCCCGGATTCTGATAAGCCCCCCGCCCGCAGACCCCGACAACCAACGGCCAGGGTTGTCGGGAAGAGGCCCTTGTCCTCATCAACATGGGGACAAGGTGCTTTGGGGTGGGGGGGGGCCCGCAGCGCGCGCCCCCCTTCCCCAAAGTACCCATCCCCCATGTTGAGGGCATGCGGCCTGCTATGGTTCAGGAGGGGGGGGGGGGGCGCTCGTCCCCACCCCCATTCCTGATGACTGGCCGGGCTGCATGCTCGGATAAGGGTCTGGTATGGATTTGGGGGGACCCCCACGCCGTTTTTTCGGCGTAGGGGGTTCCCCTTACAATCCATACCAGACCGAAGGTCCTGGTATACCCCAGGAGGGGGAACCCATGCCAGTTTTTCTTGCGCTGCTTTAATAGGAAAATGTGTTTTTCCTATTGCAGAGAGCGCGAGCTGTACCTCGCCGAGAACCAGCGCGATGGGATTGCGCTGGAAACATTCTCGCGGCCAGGTACTGCTGTGTGTGCGCGCTGGTTCATACGCTCAATTAAGGATTTATCCGGCATGCCAATTAAGGTATGAACCGGCAGGGCACATTCATCTTAGTAAATGACCCCCAATGTGTCTATAATGCACATTAAAATGTCCGTGGAGACTCCAATAAATGATATATAGTCTCTTACAGATGACAGAGATGCAATCATTTTTATGAGAAAATTATGAATATACAATATAGGGAGTGAGTTTTACACACGACACTCTGGGATGTGCATCCAACACCGGGGGGTGGGTACTCTTACCCCAAATCGTGGACACACACGCCAGCGACGGTGGATCAATCAAGCAGAAAACGATCCTCCAAAGAGAACTCTCCAACCAGAACTCCTGCAGAGAAGATGATGTATACCAGCATCAACAACCAGGGGAGTCGGTGTTAAGTTGTCACAGTAGGGGCTCCAACAGGTAAGGATTTGTTGTCATCCAAACGGCAGCATGGATCATGGGAAAAAGGTGAAACAAAAAGGCCTCCACCTCGTGCAGATGAATCCGGGATAAAAAGATTTATTCAAATAAAATAGGTTAAAAAAAAAAAAAAAAAAAAAAAAAGGTACAAAACATCGTTCCAGATACGTACATAGCGTGATCACAGACATCTAATAAGAAAAGCGTGGTATGTAGAGCCAAGCAGGCTATGTACCCAAAAAAGGTACTCTGCAAAGTTTTTCCCTTTACAAAACCATAACCTTAACCACTTCCTGCCCAGCCTATAGCAAAATGACGGCCGGGCGGTGGTACAGTTATCCTGACTGGGCGTCATATGACGTCCAGCAGGATAACTGCCGGCGCGAAATGCGGCGATCGGTGGTACGGCGTGTCAGTTTGACACACTGCTACACCGATCTTGGTAAAGAACCTCTGACAGAAGCTCTTTACCATATGATCAGCTGTGTCCAATCACGACTGATCACAGTGTTAACAGGAAGAGCCGTTTATCCTCGCCGATCGGCGGCTCTCTTGACGGGGGGGGGGGTCTGCGACGATTATCAGCGCAGCTCCCCCTGCGGATGCCCACACTGGACCACCAGGGCACCCATCACACATTGATGAGCAGGTATGCCCCCCATGGCCACCAGGGATGCCACACATTGCCCTAAAAGATGCCAGTACCCACAAATGGTGCCAGTCAGTGCCCACTATAAATGCCTGCCAGATGTCTCATCAGTGATGCCCATCTGTGCCACCCATCAGTGCCCATCCATGCCCACCTATCAGTGCCACCCATAAGTACCCATCAATGCAGCCTTTTAGTGCCCAGGGCCACCTATGAGTGCCCCTCATCAGTGAAGGAGAACACTTATTTACAAAATTTTATAACAGAAAACAAAGACTTTTTTTTCAAAATTTTTCGGGCTATAATTGTTATGCAAAAATTAAAAACCGCAGGGGTGATCAAATACCACCAAAAGAAAGTTCTGTTTGTGGGTACAAAATGAAAAATTTGTTTGGGTACAGTGTAGCATGACCGCGCAATTGTCATTCATAGTGTGACAGCGCTGAAAGCTAAAAATTGGCTTTGGCAGGAAGGGGCGAAAGTGCCAGGTATTGAAGTGGTTAAAAAGTAACTCCATTTTTTTTCTCAACAAAAACACACATTCCCCTCTGGGTGATCTATGTACATTGCAAGGATTTTAAGATTTGTTGCAGATTCCCACTTTTTGTTATTCTGAAGAAATCATTGTGTGTTTGTCTGTGTCCAAGTGGAAAGTAAATCTAATTGAAGTGGTTTTAGAATTATCATTTAGCTGCAGGGCTCGCATGAGGAAAACGGCAGAGTCTGCATCCCTTTAGACAGGATCTCACCAAAAATGACATTTTTGTTGCAGGGGATGCCTGAAATCTGACTAGTATCTTAGTGCAGACTTCTGGGAAAATCAGTAAGCCAATCACACAAGCAGGAAATGATGTTTCTGGGGGGTGTTCTGTACACACTCTGTGTACAGAACACCTCCAGGTAGCCATGTTGCATTGCATTTTACAGAAAATTACAGAGCTGCAGATTGAAAAAGGAAAAGGTAAATTTTATTAACATTAAATTACAATAGGACTTGTGTCGCAATTGTATATGCTATATTATTATTTATTTTTTTTATTAGCCTTTTTTTTCCCCCACGAAAGTGGAGTTACCCTTTAAGATAATTTCCAGGAACATGGCTGGCCTAAATACCCCAAACAAAAGGAAAAAAAAAAAGAAAAAAAAAAATCTTGTATCATCTAAAATGCTTGAAACCCAAACATCGCCCTCTTGCTTGCAAGAGAGGCCACAATAGCCAATTTATTGATGGCTGGATAGCAGAAACCACAAAAAGAAGGGTTGCAAGACTAATGAGTAAATCCCTTATTTAAAAAAAATCCTCAATACTGTCCTCGACCCAAATCAAATGTAATACGGACCTCTGCTGGAAGAAAATACTACTGACTGGATTGAATTCAATACCCCTAAAATAGAGAATCTCCATATACACAATCCAATCCCACAGTTGATCAAGAGGAAAAACAAAACAAAACAAAACACACACACTCTATAAAAAGCCAATTTGCCGGGGGAAAAAGAAATCCTCTCTGATCCTCCAGGAGGCAACTAAATTTTCCATGGATCAACAATCCCTGATGTTATTACCTATAAATGTTATATCCAGTTATGTTTGTGCTTTCCGGAATGCATCCAGCTATTTTTGAAAACAATCTACTGAGCTGGCCAGAACTAGTTTGTGAGGGACTTCATAACACATTTTCACAGCTCTTATTGTGAAGAAGGCTTTCTGTATATGGAGGTTAAATCTCTTCTCTCCAGACATAAAGAGTGTCACCTTGTACTCTGTAATGACCTGAAAAATTTATCAAGTCTACACCCAGTTCACTCTATGGATCATCTATGTATTCGGTTCCAGCCCTGCCCCATTTGGGTTCCACGCTGGTTACCATCACGGTTTGCTGCTTCCCACAGTACCAGGCTTCTGCTGCTCTACCACCTGGATACAGATACTTATAGATCTTAAAAAATGTCAATGTTAACTCATTCTAGTGGCTAGAATAAATGATCATTTAGGATGAGTTTACGTTCATACCCTTTTAAACGCTTTACAACGCAGATAAATATGCATAATTATGCATGAAAATAAACTTTTATGCAGGAGTTTTGTCAGTTTCAGGGGCAAAATGACCTACCACAGATGTCCCTTCCTTAATACACCCCTGTGCATGCAGCCTTCTTAGCGATAAAGCACTGTGCATCAATTACAAATGCTTTTTTCATAAAATATGGTTCTCACTTTCTTTTCATCCTTCTCTGCATCTATTATGTAGATCTCCCGCAGCCTCTTTATGGACATCTATCTACATGCACTTGTTCCAGCATTGGCTGAACACCACTGCTCAGGACTGGTTTCCTGATGGCGGCAACGGGTGGACCATCCCTTCACTCTGTGTTGGCATAATCGCTTGTAGCCAGTATAATTTACGCATGCGATCGGGTGCACAACCGGGAGCAATTTGTTCCACTGTAATAGGAAGTGCCCAAACAGTGATCTCACTGCTGAGCTATTGTGTTCTGACGGGGGTGTGCCCCCCCCCCCGACAGAAAACACCGGTCAGCGTTCTCAGCTATTGGCTGAGAGAGTTGATCAAATGCTGATCAGCAGACCTTTTTTTCATGGAATTATAAAAAAGAAACCACTATGGAGAATGAGAAAACTCCATTATTTGTTGCCAACATCCCAATATATTGTATAGTTAAAGAGAGAAAGTTACCCCCCTGGTACTTTGGGACTGAAGGGCGAAATTTTGAAAACAGTGTTTTGAAACATAGAAAAATGTATTATTTTATAGCTATAGAAGTGTTTCTCTCATACTATATGCATATCATGTACTGTTTTATGTATGGCGTTGTTACACACCATCATGCTTAACTTCTAAAATAAAAAAAAACTTCTTTTAGAAGTTAAAAAGTATGATGGTGTGGAACAAAGCCATACATAAAACAGTACATAATATGCATATAGTATGAGAAGCACTCCTCCTATAGCTATAAAATAATACATTTTTCTATGTTTTAAAACACTGCGTTTTCCAAAGATCACCCTTATGTCTCATAGTACCGGGGGGTACTTTCTAACTTTTTTCATGGAAGGTCAACTTTAGATAGGATGCAAGTAGAGGATTTTAAAAATGTACAAATTTACATGTGATGATTAAGAATCATGTCCCAGGCCAACCTTATTTCATAGCACTAAATACATATAGTATGCGATTTGAAATACACAAAAATATAGTAGCCATTTTCCAAAAAAAAAAAAAAAAAAAGAAGGGGGGGGGGGTGGTGAAGTGTTTATTTTACAAAAACATTAAATTTCCTAGGCTTACAAGATAATCTCAGTTAGTTTTATAATAAAGATACTGTCAGTAATTGTGAGCAACACTGGTACTAGGACACAGTTTGAGGAAAAGCAAAGATTAAAGTTCTTCTTTCAGTTTAGATTTTGAAGCATGTTCCTCTATAAATGTAGACAATCCCTCCAGGTCTCTATTTCCACTTTGGAATTTAATTGGATTGTGTTTACTGTTCTTTGGAGCAAAATATATAGTCGGAAAACCTTCAACTTTGTATTTGTCGTTGGGAACGTCATTGGCAGTAGCATCCATCTTGGCTATAACAATATTTTGCACCGATCTGTATTTTTTACCAAGGTCATTAAAAACCGGTTCCAATGCTTTGCAGTGTCCACACCATGGGGCATAAAATTCTATGAGTACATCAGATTTTGCATCCATGACAATTTCATCAAATGTTTTTCCGACCACAATTTTGACAGGGCCTTTATTGTTTTTTGGTATGGGCTGGGACTTAAGAACTGGAGTCAGTTTGCCTGCGGAAAAAAATAAAATAAATGTAAAAAATGCACATATCCATACCTACATAGTAATTGTAGTCAATAAAAATTAAAGCTAATGAAATGTTCCATCTTACACTGAAAAAAGGATGGTCATAGCACACATGTTAAGGCTTAAAGGTGCATTAATCTGTATAAAACTACAAGACAATGCAGTTTTGGCCTGGACAGATTTGTTGGAAAAGAATATACTGTAAATAATTGGATTATAGTAATAATTCAATGAACAAAGAAAGGGAGACCAACTTATTTAGGAGAAAGGCCGTGCCACGTCCAATAGTACATAAACACAAGAAAAGGGTTCCCCTAGGTGGACTTTACCGGCACTTGCATGATAGAAAAAAAAAATAAAAAATTTTTTTAGAAATAGAAACTATAATGCATCATAAAAAAGTGTATATTTTATTCAATTAGGAAGATACAAATATTAAAAACAAAGTGGATATCCTCAATAACAAAGCAGTACTTTATTAGTACTGCTTTGTTATTGAGGATATCCACTTTGTTTTTAATATTTGTATCTTCCTAATTGAATAAAATATACACTTTTTTATGATGCATTATAGTTTCTATTTCTAAAAAATTTTTTTTTTTTTTTTTTTTCTATCATGCAAGTGCCGGTAAAGTCCACCTAGCGGAACCCTTTTCTTGTGGTTATAGTAATAATTCAAACCAATTGTTTTCTGTAATTTGTATCAATTTCTGTAATTTGTATCACACATTTCTTCAATCATGCGATCTGACAGTCCATTTAAAGTTGATCTTCAGCTTTTAGTGAAGTTTATATACGGTAGTTTGTTTAGGCCAAAATCTTTGAATGAATACAGTTTCCTCCGACTTGCTGAGTTAAAGATCATGACATTATCTGCCTGCCTCTCCTCTTCAGCCAGAATTCATAGGATAGAAAGTTCCCTAGGAGAATCTAAGCAGCGCTTAGCCCGACTGCATTTTGATCTGGGAATGAGACGGGAAATTCCCATCTCACTACCAGGACGGAGATTTTTTCATTTATATATATATATATATATATATATACACACATATATATATATATATATATATATATATATATATACACACATATATATATATATATATATATATATACACATATATATAGATATATACACACACACACACACACACACACACACACACATATATATAAACACTGAACCAAATGGCCTACTAAAATATTTAATATTATATTACTACTATAGGTGGGTGGACAGCAATACCACCCCCCCCCCCCCTATCAAATCAGCTCAGCTACACTACATCTGGGTGGTGGTGGTGGTGGACACAGCAACCTCCTCCCCTTCCCAGATCAGCTCAGGGTGGTAGGGCAGAGACAAACACCTCTTCAGCCTCTTCTATCACAACAGCTCAGGTGTGTGGGCAGTGGATAGCATGCCAGCCCACACCTCCCACCCCCTTATCACTAGCTCACCTCAGGCAGCGAAGGACACTGCCATTACAATCCACAAACCCCGCTGGCTGGCTCGCTGGATGGATGGCTGGCTGGCTCTCAGCCTCAGATACACCCGGACGGCAGCTAGGAAGGAGGACTGGGGACTTACCACTGACACCCCCCATTTTTTTGCACGCGGGAAGGACTGCCCCCCCCCCCACTCCCCCTTGGTATGCCCCTGCCAGGATGTGCCTCACATCCTGTTCTCTCTCCTTCACAGAGAAGCCGAGCGTCAGTATTCTGAAACGGCGGCGACAAGGGCGGCTGGTCAATATTCGCTCCATAAGACGCAGGGACATTTTCCTCCATTTTTTTGGGGGGAAAAGTGTGTCTTATGTGAGAAAAATCCGATACATGGCACACAGTGGGCACATCTAGTAAAAGGTAAAAGTTTGTTTTGACCAGCTTGGAACTCCATTTAAACTAAAAGCATTTAAACCTCACTAAAAGTTGGACATTGGTTTTAAATGTAGAAAATTGTACTCTGTTTGGTATCATTGATTCCCCATACTGAACAAGAATCAGAGAACGAAGAGGAGAGAGTTGTCTGATGAGCTCAGCATGTAAAATTATAGACCAACATTGTAAAGGCTGTAAGACCATCTGCAGACAGCTTGATGTTCCTGTGTGTATAGTTAGACATTATTAACCCATTAACAATGCCTGCCAGCAGCCCTTTGAGTGGGCTTTAAAGCCCAGGAACGGCATGGCTTCTATATCATGTGACTAGTGACTGGCTCTCACAGTGGTCACATGATTGTGAGCCTGCCCTGCTGGGTGACTGGGGCGTGGTCTCGGCGCAGACAGATGAGGTGGTGAACTAGCTGAGCTCCCGGCCTGAGGTGACTTGCCAGCCATATAATACAGCGCTAACCCCACACTCACGGCTCCTCCAGCTTCGGTAGTAACCGAGAACACAGTGGACTGCTCATTACTGGCAGTTCCCGACATGGAACGGTACCTACGGCCGAATTTACAGACGGCTTCTACTCCGGTCGGGAAGAAGATGGCGTCAGCCATCTGTAGCCACGCTGCTCCAGATCCTGCGGTACTGCAAAAAGGAGAACATAGCAATGAAAACGACATGCCACCGTTCTCCCCTCCTAGCGACCTCTCTCCATGCATGCCCCGCTCCTTTATTATGTCCCCTGAGACAGGGACATTCCACGAGGACCCGAGCAACTGACTGGCAGTGGATGCTTCCCCCACAGAACCTCAACTACAGCCACAACAAATCAACAAACACCCGGCTGCAGGGTTCTACTGCACAGGACACAGTGAGTACTATCTCAAAAGACACCACACAGCACAACCCTCCCCCTGCTTTAACAGAGCAAACTGTGTGGACCTTCCTGCAGCAACTACCTACAAGAGCTGACTTTGAAGCCTTAGCAAACAGGGTAGAATCAGCACTGAGGGGAGAACTGCAAGTGCTTAAGCAGGAAGTATCAGAGGTAGATGACAGGGTAGCAGCATTGGAATGGGATAAAGGGGCAATGGCACATACAGTAGACCACCTCCAATCTGCTCACACTGACCTGTCTGATCAAGTAGTACAGCTCCACCTACTTCTTGATGACCTTGAAAATCGCAGCCAGAATATTCGGCTCCGGGCCATCACAGAGACTGTGACGCAGGCAGAAATGCATTCACAAGTTACCGCCATCTTTAACAGGTATCTTGACCTCCCCCCAGACACGGAAGTTGCTTTTGATAGGGTACACCATACCCTCGGCCCCAGACCTACCTCGCAAGACAGACCCAGAGATGTACTGTGTTGCCTGCATGCCTACAAGCTCAAAGAAGAAATTGTTCAACAGGCATGGAGAGTAGGAATTTTGGAATTTGACGGGGTCCCCGTCCAACTCCTGACGGGCATTTCCAGAAAGACCTTGCTAATGCGCAGAGCCCTGAAACCCCTGCTAGAGAGAATCGTGGAGCTAGGAATGTCCTACACATGGGGCCACCCATTTCACCTAAAAGTATGCAAAGGCAAAGTTGCTCCTTCCCGCTGCGACATCCCTCGGAACTACCTGACCTATTCAACTTCGCAGAGATGGAGCCCATACAAGTTCCAAATGGGCTCATTATTGATGTTTCAGCTGATCCACCAGGCGGTGCACCTCAAGGCAGGCCCCAACGTGCCCGAGACAATCGCCAATATCGTAGGAACAGACAACGGTCATCAAGGAATGAAGAACGGCCTTGAAGACTGTTCAACTCCCCCATGCAGTTTTTCTATGAAGCGCACCATAGACACTTGAAGTAAAAGACCATTCCCTCGCATATTGAACTTTGGCGCCCCTCTTGGGGAACCTACCGGAACTCCTCCTACTCCTCCTCCCTCCCCTTCATAATGTTATGTGTATATTATAATATATATTTATGGTCGTGGCCCTAAGACCGAGACAAATGTGGATCACATAAACACGCGACAAGACTCACAACATAAATAGACCTGAGGTGTGGCTTTTGGCCGTCTGGTAGGTATGGCAAGAAAAGGGGCCAAAAATAAGCAGGTAGGAAAGAATCTTTATTGCCTCTAACCTCATTGAGTGAGCTTGGAATATATATCTGGTGAAGCAGGCAGACTTTCACCTGCCTAGCTTCTTGGTCACATGGTCTGGTACTCCGTGCTGAGATGTGGCTGAGGCTGCACTGATCCAAAGGAATGTCCAGAATACCGCCCGGGGTCTAGGCCTAAGTTGACCAGTAGGACCCCAACATGTTTAATAAACTGACTGCTACTCAGGGGGTTGACCGGAAAAGGCAGTAAGGGGCTGGAGAATGGCTGGGTAGGTGAAAGAGCAGACGGTCAAAAGATCGTTGCTGGGCACCAGGCGTTGCTGGTTCGAAAGAAGTTGATATCCACCCCCGGGTCTGGTTTGTTGCGTTTTAGAGACCGTAAGTTGAAGGACATAGTGACTTGGATACCGGCCAGGTACAGCCTGATAGTGATATGAGCGAGAGCCAGCTGTGTGTGGCAATAAAATATAAAAGGCTAGGACATGAGTGATGTCATCTGCTGTGGTTCCGGGACAAGTGGCAAGGAACCTACGGTAGATGTTCCAGGTCGTGCGATAAGCCTTGCTAGACACTGAGTGGTTGATGAGCCAGGTTGCATTGGCAAGGTGTGGCTTCAATCCATTGTTAGTTGAGACCAAGGTGGGATAGGAGAGGATGATGGGTCAGCTCCGGGTTCCTGCTGGAAGAATGAGACAAAATTGAAGCGTGACAGTGCATCGGCATTGCACTTGCCAGGGATATGCTCACAGTAACTGTTAAACTTGGTGATGTAGTGATAATTGAAGCAGCCTGCGCAGGAAGGACATGACGGGGAGCGACTTGGATCCACCCTTATTAATGATGTCAGCTGTAGCCTGGTTGTCTGTGGTGAAGAGCTCTGTCTGACCTGTCCACGTGTGGCCCCAGACTTGGGCTACTGCCACGATGGGGTACAGCTCGAACAATGACGAAGATCGAGGGAAATCAGGAATCAGGCAGATTTCCGGGGGCCAAGGTCTGGCGAACCAGTGATGACCAAAAATTGCAGCAAAGCCGGTGGAGGCTGCAGCATCTGTGACTACCTGGGGCGACTGAGCTGATACTGAGGGAAAAACATTGATATGCTGTTCCAGTTGAAGAGGAACTTGTCCCACATAGCAACGTCTGCTATTGCTGCTGGGTCTAGTCTGAGGACTTGGTCGGGTCCTGCACTCGGGCGAGAAAGACTAAGAGCTGTGAGATGAACGACCGCCCCTGAGGAATCATTCTCATAGCGAAATTGAGCATCCCTATCAAGGACTGCAGCTGTGTTTTAGTACACTCCTGTGACCGGGTAAACTCCTGAATGACCGACCTAACACAAGGTAATTTGTCAGAAGGCAGGCTAGGCTGCATGGCGTGCGTATCCAGGACGATGCCTGAGAAACTTATGAAATGTGTTGGGCCTTCCACTATGTGTTCACTGAGATTGTTGAAGACCTCTCTTAGCTTGTCTAGATCTACCAGGTATGTCCAGGTGTTCGATCAGCAGAAAATCGTCTGGATAATAGATAACCCTGTGACACTGGGCCTGGTGTGACAGGTTCAAGTGAGGGACTGGGCGAAAACGTCAGCTTTGTCTGCGAAGTGGCGACAAAAGAGTTCTGTGTCTGTGAGGCTCCAGTCAGAGCTGATCTGGAACTGGGCAAGTCTCGCTGCTGCTTTGGCTGAAAACAACTGATGGTAGTCATAGAAGGCAAAACCTTCATATTTGTAAGCAAGATCTGTCACTGCATGAAGGTATAAGTCCAGCTCCTCCCTCCTGCTGAGGGTGGCTGAACAAAGTATGTCTCTGAACATCCCAAAGGTCAGGGCGAACTCAGTGGCTGGCAGCTTATGACTGAGGCTGGGGTCTCTCGACTTGACAACCACTGAGACATCCCCCCAGGCGTATGATTTGTTGTCAGGTAAGTCATGGACTGGGATGATCAGGGATGTCAATTGACGTCTTTGCCCTCCAATGTATCCTCCCCGACGCTGGTCAGGACAAGATGAGCGGGGAGGACGATAGGTGCAGGGCCTGGTGTAACTGCAGAAGGAGAAGCTGTCATTGGGACCATGACCAGGTCAGGGAGGGCCATGGGTGGGCGCACTTTCAAAGGTGTGACCCTGGTCTGGACGTCCGAACTGTTGCGGCTAAGGGGGAGACCAAAGAGTGCAGCTGGGCCACGTGGATGGATTGTAGGGATGCCTGTTGGGCCCAGCTGCAGCTGGAGGCGGGAAGAGGAGCCTGAAAAGCTCTGCCTTCCTGGCCGTAGCGGGAAAGGGAATATTCCTGCGACTCAGCTCAGCTATGAGTTTGGGGATGTTCCGTCACCTGAGGGACTGCAAGCAGTCGCGCTCTGAGCCTGCTTTGGGGGGGGGGGGTAACAGCGGGGCGGGTGTGAAGTCCTCGCTGCCAGCCTGCGACATGGCTCCAGCCAGAAGACAAAAGGGGGCGGGTGCTCATATTTAGGAGGAGTCATAGCCATAGGATAGAGAGCGGGGTGGTAAAGAGAAAACTCAGAGAGGAGGAAAAAGGGGAGAAGTACAGAAAAAGGAATGATAGGCATAGACAGGAGCTGACAGAGTTCTGTTGTGCAGAACTTATGTAGAGTGGAAATTTAGAAAACTCAGAAGAGTGCGTGGTGACCAAGGTGGGCCAGGAGGTGACTGGCCAGATAACCGATAGCTCGGATGCCTGTCTGGGGCGAGCACAAACCTGAAGACCAGAACCCCAGGGCGTACTGGGGCGAGAAGTAGAAGTCTGGTACGGCCTACATAGGAATGTTGCGGTCTGTAGGGGGTGACGTCTGCTCGGCCTGTTAACACTTGCACTGCCAGCAAGCCTACTGTTAAGCGACCTTGTCTGCGAGGTGAAGGGTCGCCCTTCGAAAACAGAGTGTCATGTATAGACATGTGACAGAACCAACGCCTGGAGATCACGTCCAATGATGTATGTGAAGGTACTGTAACGGTACAGTGAAAGGGTGCTGCAGAATGATGTGATAGAAAAGCCCATGAACTAGGCCCTGACTGACGCTCTAGTAGCGAGAGTCCTGGTTAGGATCGAAACTCGGTCGACCGGGAACAGCTGCAGTAGGGGTGACATAATTGCAACAATATTTCTTTACTCCTTTTTTGTTATTTTAATGTGTCCCCCTTGTATGCGACTGGCCCTGGTGAAGATGCAAACATAGCGGTTTTTTTTTGTTTTTTTTAACTTGGGAAAGAACGTCCAACCTGGTACAGGATGGAACCTGAACTCGAAAGACCTGAGGGAGAAAAGACAGACGAAAACAATGAGTGGCTCGTATGAATGCCACTGGAGACGAGTGACTGATTAAGTGCCACTAAAAATGAAGTGGGCTGTATGAGCACCACTGAGTGTGCTTGCAGCGATTGCAAGGAGTATATGTTGAGATGCATGTTGGCAGCGATTGCAAATGGGTATATGCTGAGATGCGTGTTTTTGCAGCGATTGCAAGGAGTATATACTGAGATGTATGTTTTGCAGTGACTGCAAAAAAAATGGGTAAATGCTGAGATGAGTGTTTTGCAGCGATTGCAAGGAGTTTATACTGAGATGCATGTTTTGCAGTGATTGCAAAAATGGGTATATGCTGAGATGCGTGTTTTGCAGCGATTGCAAGTGGGTAAACACTCAGATGCCTGTATTTGCAGCAATTGCAAGGAGTTTATACTGAGATGCATGTTTTACAGTGATTGCAAACGGGTAAATGGTAAGATGCGTGTATTTGTAGCAATTGCAAGGAGTTTGTACTGAGATGCATGTTTTGCAGAGATTGCAAAATGGGTATATGCTGAGATGCGTGTTTTTTGCAGCAAATGGGTTATGAGATGCGTGTCTTGCAGCGATTGCAAGGAGTTATGATGAGATGCGTGTCTTGCAGCGATTGCAAGGAGTTATGATGAGATGCGTGTCTTGCAGCGATTGCAAGGAGTTATGATGAGATGCGTGTCTTGCAGCTATTGCAAGGAGTTATGATGAGATGCGTGTCTTGCAGCAATTGCAAGGAGTTATGATGAGATGCGTGTCTTGCAGCGATTGCAAGGAGTTATGATGAGATGCGTGTCTTGCAGCGATTGCAAGGAGTTATGATGAGATGCGTGTCTTGCAGCGATTGCAAGGAGTTATGATGAGATGCGTGTCTTGCAGCGATTGCAAGGAGTTATGATGAGATGCGTGTCTTGCAGCGATTGCAAGGAGTTATGATGAGATGCGTGTCTTGCAGCGATTGCAAGGAGTTATGAGATGCGTGTCTTGCGATTGCAAGGAGTTATGAGATGCGTGTCTTGCGATTGCAAGGAGTTATGATGAGATGTGTAACTTGTAGTGATTGCAAGGAGTTATGATGAGATGCGTATCTTGCAGCGATTGCAAGAAAAGGTCACCTATTGATAGGCGAAAAAGGATAGTGGAAATTGTATATGTAGGAACAAACTGCGATTCTGATTGTGATGTGTACAAATGTAAATGTGACACAAATGACATAAGTAACGAATCGTAGGTTTATATAGGAACCGCTATGAATTGGTGTGCGGGATACCCGTGATGTGAACCGTTGTGCCGCCGGAGCAACTAGGTTTGGAATGGACTGTGATGCACGCAGCTGCCGCTGCGATCCGAATCAGTCAGTAGAATAATATGACTAACGAATTGTAGGGTAAGCTATTAACCACTACGAATCAGTGCCGCCGAGGCGACTAGGCTTGAATTGGAGTGATGCGTATGGCATGAAAGTGATATGAATCAGTGAGTAGCATGACATAACAATGAATCGTTTGTAGGGTACGAGAGTGAGTGGTTTGAATCGGTGCGGGATGTATCTGATGCAAACCGTTGTGCCGCTGACGCAACTAGGTACGTATCAGACTGTGGTAGGTAATGCAACATATCTGATATGAATCGGTAGTAGGGTAAAAGAAATTGGTTAAAAAGTATGAAGTGAATCCGTTATGAATCGGTTGCAGAGTGTATGCCACCCCTTACTCTAAAACTGAACCCATACCAACCACCCAGCCCCCCATGCTAATCAAGTGCAGAGAAGGCACCAGGTGGGTCTAATTACCACCTGAATCAGCCACAGAACCTGTGCAAACAATACATGCTCATCTCCAAATGGATGAGATGGCAACCCCATAGACTGTGAATCCTATGAGCAACGAAGCCTGTAACGAGTGAAATCGGACAACGACTAACAGTGCCTTGGATCTACAAATGAAACGTATGTTTGTGGGTGGGATGACAAGCAAGGCTGTGGGAACATGTGAATCTACTACACCTGTGCCGAATTATGACAGGATGTGACCGAAAACAACTCAGAGGCAGCTAAAAGGATGCAGGATAGGAAACATAACAAATCGGAACATTGCGTATGAACGAAAATGTTCGAACCCTACCTGGAACAGCAAATGAGAACCACAGACGAAGACCACGCACAGAGAAGCTGCAAGACATGTGTAATTGGACGGACTCATGAACACGAGGCGAGCTGGGAAGAGTCAGCCCAGTGACGTGTAGTATCGTGCACTGGAACTGACAAAGAGGAAGGGGAAGTGGTCAGCTTAAATACCCTCCGGGCTCCTCCTATAAATTCAGGCCAGCATACTGGCCTTCTAATATAAATTTTATATATATATATATATATATATATATATATATATATATATATATATATATATATATATATATATATATATATATATATATATATATATATATATATATATTTTTTTTTTTTTTCTCCCCTCCTGGGTTTCAGCTAGCCCAACAGGAAGGCACAATGTTGTTATCACCTTTGCTATTCATGTGTTTGTTTTTTTTCTTGGGAAGGGGAGGGGGGAGAAAAGGATGAGAAACAGAAACAAGAGGAAAAATAGAACTCAATCCTTAGATTGCATCCGTGTGAAGGACTATCCACCACCAAGAAACATCACTGCTGGATCCTAGGCTACACGCCTATTACCCCTGCAGGGGTTAGGTGCTCTGGTGAGTGAGGGCATGATTGGGGTTGCAGTTGAAGGCGGGGAGCACTTGTTGAATCATCATATCAAGAACTCCTTTTGGATTTTTTATTATCATATTTCACACACAATATCACATTCTGCGTTTTTTTTTACCATTTTTTCACTGTGGTTTATTGTGGATTTACTTGAAAGACTTTTTTATAGTATGTTATTTGGGGTTTTTAATAGCACCGTTCGTTATTTAATTTACATTAATTGTATTTATTTTATATATTCAGATCACATATTTTCAGCACTTTGCACTTTATAGCACATCAGTGTATTTGGGTACATTTTCACCTGGAGTACTTATTTATTTATTGACTCACATTTATTTTTATTTATTTAATTACTGATTGGTATTATTTTAATATTTGTTGAATACTTTTTTGAACAGCGCCAATTCCCCCATAATAGGATCTCTTTTGCCTGAATTTCACGGAGGTGATATTCTTTGTTGGGGGGGGCTGCAGTTCCCCTTTTTTCCTAAACGCGGAATAATTGACATTTTTATTTTTGTTATGGGAACCAATGCCACCGCCATGGCCACCAGAACTGGTCCACTTATGGCCTAACGATCTAGGAATTACACTCGAGCACCCCTTATTGGTCCCTACTAGTTTCAATAGAGGCTTGGGGTACGTTCTTACCTGTTTTATGCTCTTGGGTGGCCTCCGGGGTCTCACCCGGGGGGGGGGGGGGGGGGGGGGAGAGCAATTACTGGCACCGTGTAGTTTCGTCACAACCCCTAGTTTCAAAAGGTCTATTCCTATACCAGCACTCCAAAATAATAACGGCTACCCCTTCTGAGAGCTACACGTGGGGCCTTCTACCCTTGTCGATCAAGGAGGGGAGCATTGTCCACAGGGCATATCGTTAATCCCAGACAGGGCCACCCACGTGTTCGAGTGGAGATGCTCCCCCCCATGTTCATGAGATCTTGGAGGGATCACCCCTAGGAGGGATTAGATAGAATAAATGAGGTGCAATTGCACCATCCGTTCACTTGACCAGTTTGTATTGTCAGTGCCTTTGAAATCTTATGTTATGTTACAGCTTGTTTAACCGATAAGTTGGCGTTGCCTGACGGGGCAACTTGGCCTTCACAGAATTTAATTCGGAGGCGTCCTTTGGGGGCAACGCTAACCTCTTATATTGTTTCCTGCCATTACTGTGGTTCCTAGTCTGAATGTTACAGACACTTAATTTCCGGCCTATATATATGCAATGATAACGGATTCCCGGCTTTAACATAAACATTTGCCTGCTCCTACATTGGGAGAAATGTTATACATAAGTTGTGTTCTCTTATTTATTCTTTAATTTTATCTAGTTAATCATTTATTTTATCTCATTTTTGCAATCAGGCTGACGGGGTCCCCTTGGGTCGGGGCTCCTCGTCTGGCAGTGCCTTCCCGCTACCCACTCTAGGCCTTCTCTGCCCTGGCGGCAGTAGAACTGCTTGTTTGAGCACTAGCTGCGATACCCTCTTCTCTTACTCCCTACGTCAGTTACTTTCCCCTCTATCCCCCTTCCACTTACTCTTGGTTTACCCAAACCGCTGCTGACTTTCCATCCCTCCCCCCCTCCTCTTTTTTTTCTCTCTTCCCCCCTCCTTGGCCCTTTTGTTTGCGGCGGGGCCCAGCTGGTGTCACACCAACCATGTCAGTGAAGATCATTTCCTGGAATATCAAGGGGCTAAACTCACCCGAGAAACTATTTAGCTGCCTCAAGGAACTCTTGAGACTAAGAGCGCAAATAGTCTTTCTCCAAGAGACCCACTTTGGAGCAGATAAGATCCCTAATCTTTACAACTCCAATTTCGACAGTCTATCACAGCCCGTCTCCATCGTCCAAAGCTAAGGGGACTAGTAGTTTGGTTGCCAAGTCCCTCCAATGGCAGTTGTCGGACATCCATCGGGACCCGGAGGGCAGATTCCTCTTGCTGAAAGGGAAAATTTACTCCCACACTTTCACTCTGGCGAACGTATACCTGTCCAATACCAATTAAATAACAGCCCTGGAATCTTTTCTCTCCACTCTTGAATCCTTCAAGGAGGGGACTTTAATATAACCTTAGACCCCCACATGGACTCCTCAGCGAGACGGCTTTCCACCCCTAAAGGATCAAGACTACGCCTCAAAGAGCTTCTTAATTCACACCAACTAGTCGACATTTGGAGGATCTTTCATCTTCGAGAGAGAGACTATACCTACTACTCCTCCCCCACATGGCTCCTACTCTAGAATTGATTTCTTTCTCATTAAAAACTCCACCATTCCGTTAATTTTCAAAGCCAAAATAGGCCATATTGCAATTTCAGATCATGCAACGACTATAATAGAAGTTAACCCCCAACAATGACAATCTAGCACACCAATATGGCGTTTAAATGAATCTCTATTAAAAAGACCCGGAAATCACAGCGGACATACAGCACGAACTTAGCGAATACTTCGCCACAAACTCAGGATCCGTAGAAAACCCCCTTTCCCTATGGGCCGCACACAAATGTGTCCTCCGTGGGATCTTTATTAGGCACGGACATGCGTCCAAACAACGCAGAACAAAAAATTTAGCCGACCTGTTGGACAAACTGTACACCCTTGAACGAGCACATAAACGTAACCACTTGTCAACCGCCTAATGCAGATATACTGCGGCAGAATGGCACGGGCAGGCAAAATCACGCCCCCCCCCCCCCCCCCCGGTGCCCGAGGCGGTCAGCTTCGTTAGGGAAGGCCACTCATTCGTGGCCACCCCCTCGCGATCGCTCCCAACGAATGACAATCTTCCTCTGCATCTGTAATGTAAACAGCGATTGTTTTTCTGATCGCTGTATTAGTGTCACAGGTGATGCTAGTTAGGGAGGTAAGTATTTAGGTTCGCCGTCAGCGTTTTATAGCGTCAAGGACCCCCATATACTACCCAATAAAGGTTTTAACCCCCTGATTGCCCCCTAGTTAACCCTTTCACCAGTGATCACCGTATAACTGTTACGGGTGACGCTGGTTAGTTTGCTTTTTATAGTTTCAGGGCACCCGCCGTTTATTACCTAATAAAGGTTTAACCCCCTGATCGCCCGGCGGCGATAGAAGTTACGTTTTAGGGTCAGATAAGGTCTGCGTCGCCCCAGGCAGCGTCAGGTTAGCGCCAGTACTGCTAACACCCACGCACGCAGTATACACCTCCCTTAGTGGTTTAGTATCTGAACGGATCAATATCTGATCCGATCAGATCTATACTAGCGTCCCCAGCAGTTTAGGGTTCCCAAAAACGCAGTGTTAGCAGGATCAGCCCAGATACCTGCTAGTACCTGCGTTTTGCCCCTCGGCCCAGCTCTGCCCAGCCCACCCAAGTGCAGTATCGATCGATCACTGTCACTTACAAAACACACATAACTGCATCGTTTGCAGAGTCAGGCCTGATCCCTGCGATTGCTAACAGTTTTTTTGGTAGCATTTTGATACAGTCGCTAACAGTCAGGAGCTTTTTTACCTGCGAGTCTCACTAGTGTACCACTAAATTTAGAGCCCAAAATGGCAAATCGAAGGTACACTAGTGAAGAGGCCTACACGTTTCTGAGCATGACAGATAATGAAGAGGAAGTCACTCATCTGTCAGATTCAGGCTCAGAATACGATCCTGTAGACGACAGCTCTGACGACGGAGTTGTGGTCCCTGCCAAGGTCAGGAGTACCAGACCCCGAACTTCTTCTGTCGTTGATGTGCAAGAACTGCAGGTCCCTCGTATGGAGCAGAGGAGTACTAGCGCCGCTATTCCTTCTGGTGAACTGGCAAGCACCAGCGGCCTAGTACACCCTGGTCGTACATCCAGCACTGCAGTAGCACGTGGTGACGTGGCGAGTCCCATAAGTGCAGTTCAAGCCGATGAGGTGGCAAGCACAAGTAGTGTCGCGCTGCCACCAAGAAGACTAACACAGGCCCGTCGTGCTCTTCCTGCTGCATTCGCCAATCCCAATTGGGAACCCACCACTTCTGCAGCACCCGTACTTCCCCCATTCACTAGCCAACCCGGAATTCAGGTGGAAACAGTTGATTTTACGTCACTTGATTTTTATTCGCTGTTTTTCACCGAAGATCTCTATAGATCTATTGTGGACCAAAGCAATTTGTACGCTGGTCAACACATCGCCACTGTTCCCCAGTCCTCCCTAGCCAGAGATTGGAGACCAATTACGGTCTCCGAATTTAATCTCTTTCTGGGCCTTTCCCTCAACATGGGCATAACCAAAAAGAGTGAGTTGCGGACATATTGGTACACTGACCCAATTCACCATATGCCCTTGTTCTCTGCCTCCATGACCAGGGCACGATATAAGCAGATCTTGCGGTTCATGCACTTCAATGACAATGAACTCTGTCGTCCTCGTGGAGACCCTGGATACGATCGGTTCTACAAAATTCGGCCCCTCGTAAACCACTTCAACCAACGTTTTGCAGACTTCTTTACTCCCCATCAAGTTGTCTGCGTTGATGAGTCCCCGATTAAGTTTTCTGGCCGCTTGTCATTCAAACAGTACCTTCCCAGCAAGTGTGCCAGATACGGGGTCAAGATGTATAAGCTCTGTGACAGGGCCACAGGCTATACATGTAGTTTTATGGTTTACGAGGGAAAAGATAGTCACGTAGAGCCGACAAACTGCCCTGACTACATAGGAAGCGCAGGCAAGATTGTGTGGGACTTGGTGTCACCCTTATTCGGAAAGGGGTACCACTTGTACGTGGACATTACACGAGCGTGCCACTTTTTAGTCACTTGTTTGATCAGCAGATTGGAGCATGTGGCACGTGCGACCTAATCGCCGGGGCTTTAGCTTGTAGATTCCAAATTACTACGGCGACTGGTGTTGTGGAGAAACCCCTCTATGTCCACAATATAACCAAAATATGGGAGGGGTGGACCTCAACGACCAGTTATTGGCGCCGTACCTAGTTGCCCGTAAGGCCAGACGCTGGTACAAGAAAGTGTCTGTTTATTTCAATTGGCTTTGCTGAACGCTTATCTGCTATACAGAGCTTCAGGATGGACTGGATCCTTCTTTAAATTCCAGGAAGAGATCGTCATAGCCCTTCTGTTTCCAGACGGTGCTCCACCTCACCTTCCCCAACCAAATGCAGTAAGCCAGCTGCATGAGAAGCATTTTCTTTATGTCCTCCCGAGTACCCCTACCCAACGAGCCCTCCAAAAAAGATGTCGTGTCTGCAGCAAGCACGGATATAGGCGTGACACCCGCTATTATTGTCCCTCCTGTCCTGACAATCCTGGTCTTTGCATTGGTGAATGTTTCGAACGCTACCATACACTAGCTGAGTATTAGCGTAGGGTACAGCACTGCACAGGCTAGGCACACTTTCACAGGGTCTCCCAAGATGCCACATTGCATTTTGAGAGACCCGAACCTGGAAACGGTTACAGTTACAAAAGTTACAGTTACAAAAAAAAGTGGATGAAGGGAGGTATTCTAATGGTGGGCATACCCACCGATCAATCTCTTTTTTTTCGTTCAGCACACAGGCTGCATGAAAAAAAAAAAAGTTTACAATATATGCCTAACAAGGACCAGCAACGTACTGGTATGTTGCTGGACTTTGAGTGGTTATACCAGAGTGATGCCTGCAGGTTTAGGTATTATCTTGGTATCATTCTTTTCAGCCAGTGGTCGGCTTTCATTTAAAAGCAATCCTAGCAGCTAATTAGCCTCTAGACTGCTTTTACAAGCAGTGGAAGGGAATGCGCCCCCCCCCACCGTCTTCCATGTTTTTCTCTGGCTCTCCTGTCCCAACAGGGAACCTGAGAATGCAGCCGGTGATTCAGCCAGCTGACCATAGAGCTGATCAGAGACCAGAATGGCTCCAAACATCTCTATGGCCTAAGAAACCGGAAGCTACGAGCATTTCATCACTTAGATTTTGCCGGATGTAAACAGCGCCATTGGGAAATTGGGAAAGCATTTTATCACACCGATCTTGGTGTGGTCAGATGCTTTGAGGGCAGAGGAGAGATCTAGGGTCTAATAGACCCCAATTTAAAAAAAAAAAAAAAAAAAAAGTACCTGTCACTAGCTATTGCTATCATAGGGGATATTTACATTCCCTGAGATAACAATAAATATGATTTAAAAAAAAAAATATGAAAGGAACAGTTTAAAACTAAGATAAGAAAAATAAAGAAGAGGAAAAAAAAAAAAAAAAAAGCACCCCTGTCCCCCCCCTGCTCTCGCGCAAAGGCGAACGCAAGCGCCGGTCTGGCGTCAAATGTAAACAGCAATTGCACCATGCATGTGAGGTATCACCGTGAAGGTCAGATCGAGGGCAGTAATTTTAGCAGTAGACCTCCTCTGTAAATCTAAAGTGGTAACCTGTAAAGGCTTAAAAAAAAATGTATTTAGTTTGTCCCACTGCACGTTTGTGCGCAATTTTAAAGCATGTCGCGTTTGGTATCCATGTACTGGGCCTAAGATCATCTTTTTTATTTAGAAAAATAGCTGCGCAAATACTGTGTGGAAAAAATGAAACACCCACCATTTTAATCTGTAGGACATTTGCTTTAAAAAAAAATATATAATGTTTGGGGGTTCAAAGTAATTTTCTTGCAAAATAAAATAATTTTTTCATGTAAAAAAAAAAAAAAAAAAAAAGTTTCAGAAAGGGCTTTGAAGTGGCTTTGAGTGGGTGATGTGTGACATAAGATTCTAAATGTTGTGCATAAAATGCCAGGACAGTTCAAAACCCCCCCAAATGACCCCATTTTGGAAAGTAGACACCCCAAGCTATTTGCCAAGAGGCATGTCGAGTCCATGGAATATTTTATATTGTGACACAAGTTGAGGGGAAAATACAAATTTTTTTTTTTTTTGCACAAAGTTGTCACTAAATGATATATTGCTCAAACATGCCAAGGGAATATGTCAAATTACACCCCAAAATACATTCTGTTGCTTCTCCTGAGTACGGGATAACATGTGTGAGACTTTTTGGGAGCCCAGCCGCGTACGGGCCCCTGAAAACGAAGCACTGCCTTCAGGCTTTCTAAGGGCGTAAATTTTTTATTTCACTCTTCACTGCCTATCACAGTTTCGGAGGCTATGGAATGCCCAGGTGGCACAAACCCCCCCCCCCCCCAAATTACAGAAATTTTGGAAAGTAGACACCCCAAGCTATTTGCTGAGAGGTATAGTGAGTATTTTGCAGACCTAACTTTTTGTCACAAAATTTTGAAAATTGAAGAAAGGAAAAAAAAAAAAAAAAATTTTTTTTTTGTCTTTCTTCATTTTCAAAAACAAATGAGAGCTGCAAAATACTCACCATGCCTCTGCAAATATCTTGGGGTGTCTACTTTCCAAAATGGGGTCATTTGGGGGGGGGTTGTGCCATCTTGGCATTTTATGGCCTTCGAAACTGATTGGTAGTGAGGATTGAAATCAAAAATTTATGCCCTTAGAAATCCTGAAGGCAGCGCTTGGTTTTCAGGGCCCCGTAGCAGCTAAATGTATTTTGGGGCGCAATTTCACATAAAACCATGGCATGTGTGAGCAATATATCATTTAGTGACAACTTTTAGTAAATTTTTTTTTTTTCTCATTATTCAATCACTTGGGACAAAAAAATGTAATATTTAATGGGCTCAACATGCCTCTCAGCAATTTCCTTGGGGTGTCTACTTTCCAAAATAGGGTCATTGGGGGGGGGGGGGGTTGTACTGCCCTGCCATTTTAGCACCTCAAAAAATGACATAGGCAGTCAAACTAAAAGCTGTGTAAATTCCAGAAAATGTACCCTAGTTTGTAGACGCTATAACTTTTGCGCAAACCAATAAATATACGCTTATTGACATTTTTTTTACCAAAGACATGTGGCCGAAAACATTTTGGCATAAATGTACGACTAAATTTCAGTTTATTGGATTTTTTTAAATACAAAAAGTAGAAAATATCAGTTTTTTCCCCCAAAATTTTTGGTCTTTTTCCGTTTATAGCTCAAAAAAAAAAAAAAAAACGCAGAGGTGATCAAATACCATCAAAAGAAAGCTCTATTTGTGGGAAGAAAAGGACGCAAATTTCGTTTGGGTACAGCATTGCATGACCGCGCAATTGGCAGTTAAAGCGACGCAGTGCCAAATTGTAAAAAGTACTCTGGTCAGGAAGGGGGTAAATCCTTCCGGGGCTGAAGTGGTTAATCAAGCGCCCGCACTGGAAATGGAACTTACAATAGTGTGGGTAACGATTAGGGAACACTCCCTTTACGAAGCCAAACATGTTTTTCTAAGGGTACGTCGCTCATACTATGAACATGGCAACAGGTGCAGCAGCATGTTGGCTAGAGCACTGAAAGCCCAAAATAGCAAATCATTTGTCTTGGCACTGACTACCTCTTTCGGCGCTAAAATACATTCCACCCCAGAGTTAGCTGAAGCATTCTGTAAGTCTTATGCGGATTTATACAACTTGAGATCTACTCCTTCGGCCTCACAACAAACCAGATCACTCTCTGAAATGAAAACTTGCCTACAGGAGGCCCAACTCCAGAGGCTCACTCAGGAGGAAAGGGATGCTTTATCCCAACCACTCTCTGCCAAAGAATTTGCGATGGCCATCGCGGCCACCCAGCCTGGGAAAGCCCCAGGACCGGACGGCTTTACGATTTCGTACTATAGAACCTTTCAAACGACACTTATGCCACACTTCTTAGAAGCCTTTAATGCTATCACAGATGGCCATAGCACCCCCTCCGAGTTACTCAGCCCTAACATCTCTGTCATTCCGAAACCAGGCAAAGACCCACTACAATGTGCCAGTTACTGCCCCATCTTGCTTTTGAACTGCGACATTAAGTTATTCACCAAAATCATCACAACCAGATCAAATGTTATCTCGCAGCGTATTGTACCCCTCGATCAGGTAGGGTTCATCCAATCCAGGGAAGCCAGAGACAACACCATTAGAACCCTAGATATCATTGCATCAGCCGAGAAACTCAACTCTCCAATGCTTCTCCTATCTACAGACGCCGAAAAGGCTTTGGACAGAGTAGATTGGACCTTTCTTTTTGAAACCCTCAAATGTTTTGGTATGCCCACCCCAATCTTGTCCTGGATAGAGGCCATTTACACAAACCCGACAGCCACTATTAGAGTTAATGGCTTTAATCCCGACTCCCTCGCGATCTCTAATGGCACCAGGCAGGGATGTCCCCTATCCCCACTCCTCTTTATACTCACACTGGAACCACCATTTCTTCAACATGTATGCAATAACCAAGATGTGAAGGGAGTACAAACCACGACATACCACCACAAAGTGGCGGCATATGCCGAGGACCTTCTTTTTTATATCACAGATCCCCTTACCTCTCTGCGCTCCCTACTACGGGAACTGAAAAAATATGGTGCCCTATCCAACTTTAAGGTAAAACCTCCAAAAGTCTGAGGCTCTTAATGTCCCCCTTCCAGACTACTCTGCAAAGCATACGGCCTAACTTTCCCTTTAGATGGGCGACACACAGTATCCAGTATTTAGGGACAAAGTACCAGCAAATCCAAACTCTATATTTAAACTCAATTTTCAGCCACTTCTGGCCTCATTGTCCACAGATTTGGCTAGATGGAATGGACTGGCCCTATCGTGGTTCGTTCGATGTAACGTACTCAAAATGAATGCGATGCCCAGACTTTTATACCTATTACAAGACCTGCCTATTAAGTTCCCCCAAACGTACTTTCAAGCGGTTAGATCCGCCTTCACCAATTTTGTGTTAGCGGGGAAAACCCCCCCGAATCACGAGAGCACTTATGCTCCGGCCTAAACTCAAGGGAGGAATGGGGTTCCCAGATCCGGCTCTCTACTATACCGCTGTCCACATGAATAGGGTAGTAGATTGGTGTAGGCATGGCGCCACTAAGCTATGGGTCAGCTTGGAACAAGACACTGAACAGGTACCAATACAGGGCCTGCCATGGGTAGGGAAAAGTCACGTTACCCACCTCTCCCACCACCCCTTAATTGGACCTACTTTGACCGAATCCGAAAGGTTCTTTAAACTCTCTTTGCTCAAAAGTTTCCCATCCCCAATGTCACTGATAATAGGACACCCTAAGTTCGGACCTGGACTGTCAGAACCAGCATTTACCGCACACTCACCACAGAAAATCTTAAGTGCGTCCTATTTCCTCTGCACAAACGGCTGGATTTCATGCAAAACCCTGTTTACGGGCTCGGGATCAGTTCTTGGACCACTGGCGAGCTCATCAATTGACATTTCCTCAAACTCACTACCCAAGCCACACCTCTTTCAGAGGCCTCTTAGCCTGTTTGAGGAACTCTACCTGGGGGAAGGTCCGATAAGGAAATCCTTGTCCCCTTCCTACGAGGCTCTACTAGATCTCCATGCGCAATCGGAACCTTCCTTTCTTTCCAAATGGGAAAAAGACCTTCAGGTCACTTTTTCGAAAAACAAAAAGGATACTCTATTTTGCTCATAAATCATCCCTATGCAGTAAGTACCAGGAAACCACTTACAAAATCATGACACGGTGGTATAGAACCCCATCTGTACTAGCCAAACTATTCCCACAATTGAGCGATCAATGCTGGAGATGCGACTCCCACAAGGGCACACTTTTACACATCTTCTGGGAATGCCCGAACATCCAGCCATTTTGGCTACAAGTTATCCAATTAATCCACAAATTTACGGACATGTCAGTATCCGGAGACCCTGCAGCAGTTCTTCTTAATCTGACCCCTCTATCGCGGAATAAATACAATAAATCATTACTTAAACATTTACTTAATGCAGCTAGAGCATGCATTCCAGTCATGTGGAAACAACAATCTCCTCCTACCCTCGCCCAATGGTTCGCCAGAGTGAAAGACATAGAAAGCATGGAGAGTCTGACCGCCGATCTTCGGGACAAATCAGAAGAACACAAAACAAGATGGTTCTACTAGGATCAGTTCAGTTTCTCTGATGAATACCCTCAATACCTATGAAACCAATTCTTTGCCTGTCGTGACATGAGTGGTGTGGGGCTGGCGGGGCACTGTCCGCATCCCCTTCCCTACCTCCCCCCACTACACCCCCCCCCCTCTCCTTTTACTTTCTTCTCTCAGTAAAATTTTTCTTAAGTTTAAAAATCGATGCACTTTGTCACGGCCGAACACCGTTTAAGATACAATCCGTCATCAACCAGTCACTACTTTCCCAGAGGTTTTGAAATCTTTATCGATTGCACAAAAATTGTTTTCAATTTTTAAAAACAGATAAGGTTAGATTGTAGTATTTACACTGTTATTACCCTAACTGTGATATAGCATGGCTGTTTGGCTACCTGTAACTGTCACCCTCTGTGCATCTTTCAATAAAAAGATAATTAAATAAAAAAAAAAAAAGAAGCTGTGACCAAGAACTGTCAGTGACCTCTCAGTCCGTGTGCTGGGAGCAGGCAGTGGGCATGCTCTGAGCACACAACCTTCTGTCACCTTGAACACATATTTGCAGCAGCCTTAAAGCCCACTTTTTTGCTGCCACATATAGGGGTTACCTAGTCAGCAAAGTTAAGTCGTTTAGGGTCCATGGGAGTGTAGCCAACCTCCCAGGGTATGGCCGCAAGAAGAAAATATAATCCAGATGGAATAGGATAGAGTAAATGGTAGACAAAGTCAAGGAAAACTTCTGAAGAGATTGCCCTCTTACTGCAGTGATAAGAATATATTTAGGATTCATAAGAATGACTCAATGATAATTGTGAAGTTGAAAACCAGATCCTGTATATGTATTTTTTCAAGTGATCAACTTTTGGTGGTTGTATTTTAATAGTTAATATACATAATATATTAATTTATTTAATTGAGATACAAGAGTCATTTTGGCTTAAATGTAAATTCATTATCTTGGAGTACAGTACAGGACACAGGCTGAGTATTCATGGACCCTGGGTTATAGGCTTGTACCTTCAGGTGGTTGGACACTGGCAATGCTTTTGAGGACATATGGGTGCCTCCCCTATAACCCTACTCCAATCTGAGTCCTCAGCTTTGTAGCAAGCAATGCATAGTAACCCAAGAATATATGGGAGGGTGTTCTGTGTCCTGTACTACACTCCAAAATATAGAATTTACGGGCAAGTCAAAATTCATCTCATCATACAGTACAGAAAACAGACTAAGTATTAATGGGACATTGGGATGTTTCCAAGCAAACCAAACTGTGCCAACAAAAACAAAAAGTCTGACAGACCCAAAGTTCAGAGTGCTGCTGCTAGAACATTGTGGCAGAAAGCTGCATCCATGGAAGATTGAATGTCTACCTGGTAGAACTTTGAAAACATAAACAGAGAATAATGTGGTACCCCTACAAAGCTCAACTAGAGAGGCTTGGCTCCTGAATGCCCAGGAAACACTGGGTGGAGTGGGTATAAATTACACAGGAGGAGATTTGACCTTTAGAGTGTAGGGTAAGACTAATAGGGAGTCCATCTTCCTGATAGAAGCGGTTTGCTTTGAGGTAGACTTTGATGGCTCAGACTACATCAAGGCAATGCATAGCAATGTCCTTTGGGTGCTTGGGAGTAGGGCACAAAGTTGGAAGGACTATGTCTTCATTGAGGTGGAAGACCAATATCACCTTAGGAAGAAAATATGGTCTTTGGTGTAAAACTACCTTGTCCTTGTGAAGAATTGCTCCTTACAAGAGAAAGCTGCCAGCTCAGACACACATCTGAGAAGCACAATAGCAACTAAAAAGGCTACCTTGCAGGAGCGGTCTTGTATGGGGATATTCCTTGATGGGTTCAAAGGGAGGTTTCTGCAGGGCAGAGGGACTTAAGGAAGCACAGGGTGCTGCAAAGGGGCCCTGATCTGAGATACACCTTGGCTAAGTAAACATAAAATACCCAGCACACTTATCAGCTAGCCTGCAAAAAACAAAAACAAACTGACTTTTTCTAACAATTCACGCTGATGTCCAATGTGTCCCTGTGCCTTTGAGCTCTCTCCAGGCAAACCTGCCCTTAATTTAACCACTGCTATACATGGTGCCAATTTATAGACTCTCAAATAGAGTTAGGACTGCGGTACACAGAGGTGCTTTGGTGAGGCACTGCGGCTTCCACATATATTTGCAAATGTGTGCAACTAAACTCTATTGTTTCTAACATGAATTGTTAGACAGGGTCAATTTTTTTTGTTTTTTTTTGCAGGCTAGCTGGTAAGTGTGCTGGAAATTTTGTTTGCGATATGCATTACCTTTCCATGTGCACCTTACTGCAAAGGCTAGTTAGAGATTGGGGTCGTTGTCATGTTTTTGTATATCTTGCACGCTTTGAATAAAGATGCTTAAAAGTGGCATTTCAGCTGTCCCCTAACTAGCCTTAAAACCCTTTTCCTTCCCCCCCTCCTAACCCCTATCCTAATTAACCTGGGTAAGAAAGAAGTATATACTTAACTTTTTTCAGGCTGCTTCGGTCCAGTCATGCAAATCCCCCTGTCAGCCAGCGGCAGCTGCAGGAAGAGGAGAGTGATCCAAAAATGGCTAGTAAAGACTACAGCAGTGATGTCACCCATGAGTCTCAATGGCCTATCCATTGTTGGTTCACCCTCCTCTCCTTTGAAGTCACAGAGCTGACACAAGGGAGCTGGATCATGTGACCGCACTGACCTGAAAATAGGCAAGTACAGTATATACATCTTTCTTACAGTGGTCTGGGTCTAGGGGCATGGCAAGGGAAGGGAGATTCAAGTGCAGTTTTCAGGCATTTTAGCTCTAGAAATTGCGCCTGTAAAGTGCCAGAAAACTGCAAAAATCGCCGCTTAAACAGCGCCGCTAAAATGAGTGGCGCTTTAGTGCTAACTTTAATGTTGCACAGACCTTTGGCAGAGTGAATGTTTGCCTGAGTTTGTGCAGCCTTTCCCTTTTGCCTGCAATCTGCACTGCATTCATTTCATGGAGGACAGGTGAGACAAATGAAACAAAAAACACCACTAATCAACACATAGGGGGCACATTTTAAAAAAAAAGTCAAAGTATGTAAAAAAATTCAAAAAAGGTACACCAAAGCACCTAAATTCCCCTTCCCTGAAAAATATTTTTTGAGCCCCCCCCCTCCTTATTGAGCATAACTTCACGTGTCAGGGGAGCCTAAGCACGGAAATATTGACTGCCCTACATGGGTTATACATTGTTGTGCAAGCAATAATTCTAGGTGCATTCTTGTTAAAGTGGTAGTAAACACCGCTTGCTGACTTGTACCTACAGGTAAGCTTATATTAGCCACTTCCCACCCACATGACATCATATGACATTGTGGACTTTGAGCGGAGATATCTGGAAGATGCCTGTAGCTACAGGCATCATCCAGATATCTTTTTCCAGCCAGCGATTCCCTGCAATGTAAAAGCCGTCCTAGTGGAGTATTAGCCACTGGATCACTTTTACAGGCGGCGGGAGGGGATGCGCCCCCCACCGGCGCCCCTCTTTGCTCTCCCATGCAATCGGAAAACCGGAAATCTAATCCGGCAATGGCGCTGGGTTACTGAGTGGGGCGCGGAAATAGGATAAACATGTCTAGATACATACATACATACATTTATAGGAGACATAAAAACCTGGGTGTCGACCACCCTGTAGCAAAGTCTTTTGGAAAGAAGCGAGTAGAATTATAGGGGTCTGATAGAGTAGAGATATAGATATACAGTGGGGACGGAAAGTATTCAGACCCCCTTAAATTTTTCACTCTTTGTTATATTGCAGCCTTTTGCTAAAATCATTTAAGTTCATTTTTTTCCTCATTAATGTACACACAGCACCCCATATTGACAGAAAAACACAGAACTGTTGACATTTTTGCAGATTTATTAAAAAAGAAAAACTGAAATATCACATGGTCCTAAGTATTCAGACCCTTTGCCGTGACACTCATATTTAACTCAGGTGCTGTCCATTTCTTCTGATCATCCTTGAGATGATTCTACACCATCATTTGAGTCCAGCTGTGTTTGATTATACTGATTGGACTCGATTAGGAAAGCCACACACCTGTCTGTATAAGACCTTACAGCTCACAGTGCATGTCAAAGGAACTGCCTGAAGAACTCAGACGGATTTGTGGCAAGGCACAGATCTGGCCAAGGTTAAAAAAAAACTAAAAAATTTTGCTGCACTTAAGGTTCCTAAGAGCACAGTGGCCTCCATAATCCTTAAATGGAAGACGTTTGGGACGACCAGAACCCTTCCTAGAGCTGGCTGTCCGGCCAAACTGAGCTATCGGGGGAGAAGAGCCTTGGTGAGAGAGGTAAAGAAGAACCCAAAGATCACTGTGGCTGAGCTCCAGAGATGCAGTCGGGAGATGGGAGAGCCCGCCACCAGTCGGGGCTTTATGGCAGAGTGGCCCGACGGAAGCCTCTCCTCAGTGCAAGACACATGAAAGCCCGCATGGGGTTTGCTAAAAAAAACCTGAAGAACTCAAAGATGGTGAGAAATAAGATTCTCTGGTCTGATGAGACCAAGATAGAACTTTTTGGCCTTAATTCTAAGCGGTATGTGTGGAGAAAACCTGGCACTGCTCATCACCTGTCCAATACAGTCCAAACAGTGAAGCATGGTGGTGACAGCATCATGCTGTGGGGGTGTTTTTCAGCTGCAGGGACAGGACGACTGGTTGCAATCGAGGGAAAGATGAATGCGGCCAAGTACAGGGATATCCTCGACGAAAACCTTCTCCAGAGTGCTCAGGACCTCAGACTGGGCCGAAGGTTTACCTTCCAACAAGACAATGACCCTAAGCACACAGCTAAAATAACGAAGGAGTGGTTCACAACAACTCCATGACTGTTCTTGAATGGCCCAGCCAGAGCCCCGACTTAAACCCAATTGAGCATCTCTGGAGAGACCTAAAAATGGCTGTCCACCAACGTTTACCATCCAACCTGTCAGAACTGGAGAGGATCTGCAAGGAGGAATGGCAGAGGATCCCAAATCCAGGTGTGAAAAACTTGTTGCATCTTTCCCAAAAAGACTCATGGCTGTATTAGATCAAAAGGGTGCTTCTACTAAATACTGAGCAAAGGGTCTGAATACTTAGGCCCATGTGATAATTCAGTTTTTCTTTAGCAAATCTGCAAAAATGTCAACAATTCTGTCAATATGGGGTGCTGTGTGTACATTAATGAGGAAAAAAAATGAACTTAAATGATTTTATCAAATGGCTGCAATATAACAAAGTGAAAAATTTAAGGGGGTCTGAATACTTTTTCCGTGTGTGTGAATATATATATATATATATATATATATATATATATATATATATATATATATATATATATATATATACACATACACACACACATACACATACACGCTGTCACTTTAAGAATTGAGAATATGCTTGATTTGTTTACTTTCCTTAGATGTTCTCCTTTTTCTTTGTTTCAATTCCTTGGAAAAAGGAAACTACAGAATATGTGACTGATAAGAACCCAGAAAGCGACTTCCTTATCAAAACCAGTCTGAACCGACCAAATATTGCTGATATGTCTTTTTTGGAGAGTCACATGATGTAACCACCCATTTAACTGTTGCCTTGTTACTAAGATATGAATGTTGATTGGACTAATCTATATGATCACACCTATAACACGCCTAGTGCTTATGCATATTCATAAAGTATAAATTGTATAACTGGTAGATGTAAGCTCAGAAACACTTTTACTTTACTGCTTGTTGAGAACTGTGTATTGTGTTTCTCCACTATAGTGCATGGAATAAAAAAAAAAAGCACCCACTTATCTTATCTTAAGATCTGGACTCACTATCTCATCATCTGTCTTGTTTTGAGACCCCTAAATCAGATTTAACAAAAGTGTCCTAGTACCTTGTAAAATGATAAGAGTGCTAAGGTTATGAATACTAAGACACGCCCAATGCTGTTTGCACTCACTATCACAGGAGTGCGGTCTTTGGCGCAGCATCGCTGAGCTCAGAGCTATTGTGGTGGGGAAGAGAGCTCAAGCAAATCAGTTTGAATTGGAGAAAAATCTTGCTCCTGGGATAGCAGGGGTAAGCAGTAACCGATGAGAGCATCTTTTTACCATTTGTCTTAGCAACAAGATAGGACAGAGGGTGCCATCTCTGGGGGTTTTTTTGGCCAGGCTTCAGAAGGTACACAAAAGGCCTACACTTCTAGCCAGGTAATTTTGGTCAGAGCTGCACAGTTTGTTTTTATCTACAGATACCCATTACCTGCATAGGCAGAGTGTATGCCTGTAATCCTAGAACAAGGAACAGCATAGAGAATATTCACTTTATCATAGGGGGCAATAGGCAGTTGCCTCCTCTATGGCAAACAGGGTTGAGGGGTTCTCTCAGTTCATTGAACATTTAGATATTAAAGTGATAGTAATTTGCAGAATTTAATATAATTTCTAGAAAGTGAGCTTTTAGGAACACAGACAAATACAATTTGATAAAAATACACATATTTTCTAAGCTACAATATGTGCAGGGAAATGAATATAATTGTATTTCAGTGCTGGAACTACATTTGCCAGAGAATGAAATGGTCTAAATGCACCACTCAATATGTTGCAGCTGTCAGTGTTGAGTTACTAGACGTTTCTTTAAATACAGGAAGGATGTACTTGTGCTTCTAGCCTAACAGGGCAAATACTTTTCCTCAATATACAATGCATAAAAGAAAATTATTAGTTGCTGTAAAAAAAAAAAAAAAGTATATATATATATATATATATATATTATTTTAAAAGCTTACCTTTCTTAAAAGCCATCACAAAATCCCTAAGGGAATCTGAATCAAATTCATCAGGGTCTCTGGCATATTTTTTACCATTTGTGTCTAGAATGGCTACATTCACTTCTTCCCCACTGTCACTTAATCCAAGGTCTTTTAATTCAGAAGCATAATCCTCTTCATTAGCAATAGCAAAGGTATACTCTGGAAAATCTTTTGCAACATCCAAGACTTTATTTCTCCAGTACTGGGTTGCTGCAATTAAAATACAGTAATATTAAAGCAAAACTAGGCTTTTGAAAACTTGATCCTTGTGGAACTCTTCCCCCTTCACCCCAATCTAATTCAAGGCTGTATATGAAGCCCTGATTTATTTCCAAAAATTTAGATTAAAGCAGTATTACACCCAACAAATAGGAATTTTGACCTGTTAATTTACATATCTTGGAGTACAGGACACAGGAATTGATTTTTAGACCATAAGTTATATGATGCTACCCTTCGGTGACTAGACACTGACAAAAGCCTTACTGGAAACCTACCCCCTCCCCCACAGTGTAGCTGTATAACCACACCCATTGCATGAGGCTCCAGTTTTTTACCAAGCAGTAAGAAAAATCACACAGAAAAGAAGGGAGGGGCCTGCACTGTACTCTATATTTACAGGTACAATAAAGTTCCTATTACCCTAAGGCCCCTTTCACACTTAAGCGACTTCAAAGTCGCGCGATTTTACTGCGATTTGGGAGCAGTACTACTTTGTACGACTTTGGCATTAACCATTCTCAGCTTGTGCTTACAAAGTCGTACTGAAATCGTGTCTATATTATTCAGGTACAATTTGCATGCTACTTGAGGGTTTAACATTGAGGTCTATGGAGTACAACTCGCATGGAAGTTGGACCAAAGTAGTGCAGGGACTACTTTGAAGTCGGCACGACTTAAAGTCGTGCCAATATGAATGGTAGTCATTGAAAATCATGGAGAATGACTTGTCATACAATTTTGCAGTACAAAATCGTGGGACAAGTCATTCTCCATGATTTTGAGGATTGAGGAGAATGGTGTGCTGTGACTACACACTGAATGTTGCTCTGAACTGACTGAGCCACTCCATGCCAAACAGCAAGACAGCAGAGTCTGAGGACATCTCCAGCAATTGAAAGTGGTGAGAGCCCAGAAGGGCAGTTTCTCTTTCCCTCCTTATCTGCTTATCAATAGTCTTTGCATCTGTTTGCCATTCACCCTCCTGCATGGATTGACACACTTGAAACTGATGAACTGTGAAAATATCATTCTGGTCTAGATTGGAAAAGAGACTAAGCCCTTTCTTTGGAGTGGTCTGTCCTTTGCTCCTTATATGCTGCATTGAGGAAATAGTGTTTGTGCACTGGACATACCTAGTAACAGGAACGCTGGTCTTTCTATTTCTAAAACAACTGGTGTATACACACATTTAGTGCACGGAGTTTGGAAGGAAGCTGCTTGTGGAGGATTTATTTCTAACAGAGTGTTAAAAAACCCCACCTAATTCAGCTATGTAAGGTCTTGTCTATGTGGATATATGTAGTTTCTTTTCAGTACTGCTCAATCTGATGCACAGTCAATACTAGACCACATAAGACTCGATATCCCATCAGTAGCTTACCCCAAGTAATGTTTGGTGCTATACTTTTTTCTTTGGATTCAAATGGACACTGCATGCGTTTTTGGCCTGCAGGCTCTGCAGTTTATTCATCAATGTTGCAGCATGGTTTTTAATTTTGGTTTAGTGTAGTGAGACGGACTGTGTTATTTAGATACATTGGTTATCTTACATATATTTGGATTTTTTTGTATATGTAAATACCCCCACCCCCCACCCTTAATAAAGCCTTTTTGCATTTTTGTACCATAAGCTGTTGTTGACCATTCCCCTTTTTTGCTTTCTGGGGACTCCCTTGTCACCTCTTCCTGTTGTTGATCAAGTCCCTGCACCTTTTTCTGTGCAAATCCAATGCGAGTTCAGCCATACAACTGTATGGCTGAACTCGCGTTGCTCAGACATCGCATGTGATTGGCACCTGCGGTGTGTGTGCGAGTCACATGCACATCGCATCCATAGACATCCTAAGATCGCACTAGTCTGAACCTAGGCTAAACATACAGTACAGAACACAGGAATAAATTCTTAGGCCATGGGATGTCCTCAATCAAATTGAGAGTTGGGCAATAATACAGCCAAAAAAACAGCAGCAACAGGCCCTCAGGAAAAAATAGGAAGGGTCAGCGAATCCTAACAGTTGACAGCAGAAGCACCTTGTGGCTGAAGCATGGATCAGCAGAGGTTCAAATAATCACCTGTCAAAAGTGGATTTGAAACATGAATAGAAAAACAAAAAAACACACCAGCTGGTCCTGCGATTTGTAAGAACAGATGCTGGATGCAGTAAAAATCCCAAAAACCCCTATATCTTTGGAAGAATGCACTCAGGTAGGGAAGCAGGGACTAATTTCCTGAGGGCAGAAGTCCTGAAAAAAAAAAAAAAGAGAAGAAGAAAGCAGAAGAAGAAAGAAGAAAACAGAAAACAGAAGAAGAAAGAAGAAAACAGAAGAAGAAAGAAGAAAACAGAAGAAGAAAAAAGAAAAAAGTAGAAAAAAGAAAAAGAAGAAAAAAGAATAAATAGCCACCCCCAGTCAGGTGAAAGACTAGGAATAAGAGTTGCTTTGTGAAGAATGGAAGGGGGTCAGTTTGCAATGTAACATGAGGTGGACAGTCCGAGAGGACAGTCCTGACCCCACTGAATAGGGAACCACAGTGGTTTGACATGCCTTCAGGGTAGGCTATGAGGTGGGAGAATCACATTCCCACAGAAGGCAATAAGAGGAGCCAATGTATTTAGTCCTCATGTAACGCAAGAGAAGGAAGGGGCCCCCAGTAAGAAGACAGGGAACCTGTGCATGACTACACCTGCCAGGGGCAACAGAAGTCCTTTTAAGGAGGTAACTCACTTTGGGCATAGAGGGAGATTGGTGCAGGCAGAGCCCCCGAGAAGGGCCCCAAGAGGCACAGAAAGTCACAACAGGTGACAGAGTAGCTTGTTGAAAAATTGTGTGCAGGGAGTGCAAAGCCAAGGTGTTTGGGAGAGGATGCACAATGCCCAAGACCTACAAGGCTACTGAGGGCCAGGTGTTTAACAATTCTAAATGGAAGAATTCGCAGGATGAGGAATGTGAGCAATTTTTAGAATGGAGTTCCCTTTCATCACGCTAGGGGAGTATTACCTCACATGACAAATTGCACAGGATAGGGAAAGCGATCTGCATACCCCCAGAAAAAAAAAAAAAAAAAGAGGGGAACCCAAACTAGAGGTTTGAATGTGCTCAGCTAGTTATTATCAGGGAATTAGAGATGCTGGGAGATTGCTGGTTAAGAATCTGCAGATCAGTCATATAGTTGAAGATGTGTGGTGAGAGGCAGACAAGTGCCAGGCCACGTGAAGGGAAAAATACATAAAAAAAAGGGAGGAACTGAGGGCAAAGGCAATACAATTTTTTCCCATGGTAAGTTGGTGAAAGAAGATGACTGGTAGCCAGAGCCCATGTCTTTAAGGAGGAAAGGGCAAAAAACAGGAAACCTGATGATCCCTGACCCTAATACAGGGAGGAAGGGCATATCAAAACTCAAGCAGAGTCTGAGGGTTGTAGTGATGGTCAGAATTAGTCCCAGATATCCTGAGCAGCACAAGGTTAAAGATTAGACGAAGGAGCTTTGTAAGAAAGGGAGCTCCAAGATACCTGGCATATGAAAGTCATTCCTTCCAGGGAAAAAAAAAAAAAAATGTACACATTTTTGCAGAAAAAAAAAAAAAGTGCATGAACTATTTTTATCTTACAGGAGCCTGCAAAGGATTGCACCCGTGATTCATAATTGCGAGTGCAATGTCAGGCTCCTGCAGACATGTCCTCCAGCTTTATGCCGTACCTCTGTAGGGGCTGTTTGAAATCTGGAGGGAGTGTTCGTGGACTATAAGGGTGCATATCAACACCCTCACAGTCCATTGAGAACAAGTCTGTCTGCCGTGATGGAAAATGGGACATGTAGCTTCTTCATTCACAAATCCCTGTGACAGAACACCGTGGCTGTGGAAGGGGGTGGGGTTTCAGGGGGTGAGACGGGGCGCTGGAACATGCTAAACCCTAAAATCAACCCCAAATTGATTTCTCCAGTCGTTTGTCATGGTCTGAACAACTGACAAGGTGGCAATAGTGTGTTGCAAGACAGGACCTGCCAAGGCAAAAGGAGGCCTTAAAGAGTCTCCAAAAGCCTATTAAATAAGTTCCTATCCTTGTCCATGACTTTTGAAATAGATCAGCTATAGTTTCAAAGAATTCCGCTTTAGTCAGCTAGGCCACATGTTGAAAGTCTGAGGTAGCCTGATTTAGGTGGCTGGAGCAGTGTTAGTGCAAGATCTTGCTCCAGAACAGGAGAATAAGGAAAACAGCTTTCAATCCGAGAGAAACATGGAGTTTCCTCAGGGCCTGTAGCAGAATCCCCACAATTTGTCCCATGTGCTGCTTCCACTCCCAAACCTCTAATCTGCCACTGCTAAGTGAGGATCTTCCCTTACAGTAGGGATGCACAGATACCAGTTTAAGACCAAGTACAAGTACCGACACATACCAATTACTGATACCGATTTTTAGTGTCATGTGACAGTTTTTTTTAGGGTTTGTTCACACCATAAATGCATGAAAACTGATGGGAAAACTGCACATTTCACTTGCAGACATCAGTTTTCATGTGCATACTGGAGTTGTTACAGCCTGTTCACATATGTGCGGCCCCGCGCAGTGTAATTTGAAAAAAAAAAAAAAAGTCCTGTGCAATCTCGGTTCAGGTACGATTTCTAACCTCATACACTACAATTTGCAATGGAACCTGAACTGCTGAATGAAATCGCACTGGACCAGGCTTCAAAAAGCACACTGCAAGCCGGCCCGCACATATGTGAACCGAGTCTGAAAGTATTGATATCAGTATTGGAGCATTTGCACGAGTACAAGTAATCATGCAAAAGCTAAGTACTGGCACTGATACCGGTTCAACGTTTCCCTACAGGTTACTCAGAGAATGGATGCGGACTGAGGGAGTTCAGCATGTCCAGTAATCACAATAAACTAGGCTGCATCACGCAGGCATCAGGCGAGATAAACGATCAGCTTTCGCCGTCTGCAGAAATGGCAATGTTAGGAGTCTTATGAGCACTACAGTATGGCTCTAGCCAGAGAAGATCTCTGGTATCAAGGTGGAAGAAAAGACTGCCAAATTTAAATAGGTATATCCTAGATTATCACTGGCCAAAAGGGAAAGGAGCAGCAGCCAGGGTAAAAACAAATAGTCAAAAGTGTAGATCACCCATAACCTGTTCCCTTGAAACTGGTTGTGTGCTTAATACTGCAGTGTGTCTTGTAGCATAAAATTGTATAGTGCAGCATCTACTAGATTTCCAGGTAACAAAACCACAAGATGTGTAGCCAGGAACCAGTATGTAAAGGTACAGGGAAACCCTGTCTTTCACGAACCATGTACTGTACCTTGAAAAAGTATTCACACCCCTTGAAATTTACCACATTTTGTCATGTTACAACCAAAAACGTAAATGTATTTTATTGGCATTTTATGTGATAGACCAACACAAAGTGGCACATAATTGTGTAGTGGAAGGAAAATTATGAATGGTTTTCAATTTTTTTTTTACAAATAAATATCCGAAAAGTGTGGTGTGCATTTGTATTCAGCCCCTCTGAGTCAATACTTTGTAGAACCACCTTTCACTGCAATTACAGCTGCAAGTATTTTTGAGTAAGGCCCCTTTCACATGATCGGACCGTTCAGGTCCACCTGTCAGTTTCGACGGCGGACCTGAACGGGCGCTCCACGTTAGCCTATGGAGCGACGGATGTCAGTGGAGACATGTCCGCTGACATCCGACCCAGTCCGATCCGCTAAAAGCAGACGCAGTCCGATCCGCTAAAAGCAGACGGATGGACCTACGTCCAGATCCCTCGCTGGCAGATCGGATGAGATCTGATGAAAACGGACATGCTGTCCGTTTTCATCCGCTCCCTCCATAGGCAACAGCGGCGCCTGACAAGCCCCTCCCCGCTCAGTGAGCAGAGAGGGACCTGTCATCCGCCTGCTCAGCGAAGATCAACGGAAAGATCTTGCGCTGAGCCGGCGGACCGAGGCGGACTCCGTGGAAACGGAGTCCGCCTCGTGTGAAAGAGGCCTAAGTCTCTACCAGCTTTGCACATCTAGAGTGACATTTTTGCCCATTCTTCCTTGCAAAATAGTTCAAGCTCTGAGATTGGATGGAGTGCGTCTGAACAGCAATTTTAAATTCTTGCCCCAGATACTCAATTGGATTTAGGTCTGGACTTTGACTGGGCCATGCTAACACATGAATATGCTTCGATCAAAACCATTCCATTGTAGCTTTGGCTGTATGTTTAGGGACGTTGTCCTGCTGGAAGGTGAACATCTGCCCCAGTCTCAAGTCTTTTGCAGAAACAGGTTTTGTTCTAAGATTGCCCTATATTTGGCTCCATCTTCCCATCAACTATGACCAGCTTCCCTGTCTCTGCTGAAGAAAAGCATCTCCACAACATGATGCTGCCACCACTATATTTCACAGTGACGATGGTGTGATGCGCAGTGTTAGTTTTCCGCCACACATAGTGTTTTGCTTAAAGGCCAGATTTGTGGAGTGCACAACTAGTAGTTGTCCTATGGACAGATTCTCCCACCTGAGCTGTGGCTCTCTGAAGCTCCTCCAGAGTTACCATGGGCCTCTTGGCTGCTACTCTGATTAATTGCCCAGCCTGTCAGTTTAGGTGGATGGCCATGTCATGGTAGGTTTGCAGTTGTGCCATACTCTTTCCATTTTTATTTGATGGATTGAACAGCGCTCCGTGAGATGCTCAAAGCTTGGGATATTTCTTTTTTAATAACCTAACCCTGCTTTGATCTTCTCCAAAACTATATTCCTGACCTGTCTGGTGTGTTTTGGCCTTCATGATGTTGTTTGTTCACGAAAGTTCTCTAGAAAAACCTCTTTGGGGGGCTTCACAGAACAGATGTATTTACACTGAGATTAAACTACTCACAGGTGGACACTATTTAGGTGACATCTGAAGGCAATTGGTTCCACTAGATTTTAGTTATGGGTATCAGCGTAAAGGGGGCTGAATACAAATGCACACCACACTTTTCACATTTATTTGTAAAAAAAAAAAAAAATTGAAAGCCATCATTTTCCTTCCACTTCACAATTACATGCCACTTTGTGCTGGTGCATCACATAAAATCCCAAAAAACTACATTTACGATTTGGTTGTAACTTGACAAAGTGTGGAAACTATCAAGGGGTATGAATCCTTTTTCTAGGCACTGTAACTGCTTAAAAAGTGTTGTCTGGAGTTTGGCTTTAATTTGATAGTCAAGCCTATCCAAATCTGCTAGGGCAGCTAACCCTACACTCTCCTCACACTGACAATGTTGCTATCCAAAAGTTGTCTCCGTTGCTCCGCCAATCAGACTGTACACACCCTGAGACAGAAAGTGTGAATTAAAATAGCCACCACATTTAAGGATTGGTAAACTGCAATATATTACACATTTGTTTTTGGGTTTAGTACTGCTTTAATAAACTCCACTCAATATCTTTCAACTATTAAAAGCTAAGGACTACTTACTAGTATTTTTTTCTGCCATTTAACAGCTGAATGGGCGGCACAGTGGTGTAGTGGTTAGCACTCTCACCTAGCAGTAAAAAGGGTCGCTGGTTCGAATCCTAACCACGACACTACCTGCCTGGAGTTTGCATGTTCTCCCTGTGCCTGCGGTGGTTTCCTCCGTGTACTCCGGTTTCCTCCCACACTCCAAGGACATGCTGGTAGGTTAATTGGCTTCTGTCCAAAATTGGCCCTAGTGTATGAATGTGAGTTGGGGACCTTGGATTGTGGGCTCCTTGAGAGTAGGGATGTGAGTGTGCGATGTATGTGTAAATTGACGGCGCTATATGGGTACCTTAAATAAATAATAATATAATAGATGAGCATCTTAATGAGATGCAATGTACAGGGATAGGGATAATTGTACACACGCACACTCACTCAGGTTGAACTGGATGGACTGGTGTCTTTATTCAACCTTACTAACTATGTAACTATGAATGACAGAGCGCAACACAGCACTAGTAGAGTGGGGCTTAATCTCTGATAAGTCGTGGAGTCCCCTTGTAAGCCTGGGCCTAGGCTTCAAGGAGCTTCCCAAGGATTGACTTAAAGATGAATACTTGAAGGCACCACAAGTTTGTCATCTTAGAACCCAGGTGGCTAGGTCAGGTCCACTTCCAGTGTACATTATTGTAACTAGTGCATCATTTTCAAGCTCCTTGTTTAACCCCCTCAGCACCAGCACATTTCTTCATTTTCAAAACATTATGGCAAAATGGGATCACCTTGGGGTGTCTGCTACCAAAAAAAAAAAAAAGAAAAGAAAAATAAATAAATAAAACAAGAAGGGGAGGGTTTTTTCAAAGTTTTCGGTCTTTTTCCCCCGTTATATTAAAAAAAAGGGGATTATTAAATACCAAGAGAAAGCTCCATTTGTCTCCAAAAATTATATAAAAATGTATTTGGGTGCATGAGTAATTGTCAGTCAAACCATCACAGCGCTGAACACTGAAATATGTCCTAGTAATGAAAGGGTATTACAGGCTAGTACTCAAGTGGTAAAACATAAAAAATAAATAAATAAGACATGGGGCCTAAACCCAAGTCTGAACTTACCAGTGCGATGGTCGAAGCTGAAATCTACTGTGTAATAAACAACAAAAAGTGGGCGCTTTGTGTATCTCTTAGCTTCATTAGCATGTGTTCTGTGGCCAACCAAAGGCAGACCATGCTTACGAATGTGGTTTTTAATATTTTCTTCTGTTATAGTATCCTGAAACAAAATTTCAAAGAAAGATAAAACTACATTTTTCCATTATATATTATCAAAAAAATCATTTGAACCTAAGCAACAGCATGGCAGGTAAGTGCATGCACATGCATATATTGCAATGATTTAAGTAAAAAAAAAAAAAAAGTAGCCAAGCTGTTCAGAACATAATGCAAAATGCTTTACAAGTACACAGAGACAAGGCCAAAAAAAAAAAAATTCTACACATACTTAGTATAAAAAACTAAGAGCCGACACGTTTTGGCTTATGACCCCATAAAAACCTTGAATGCACTAGCTACCCCTAGACTCAGTTAATCCTCCAAAACATACCTAGTAAGTCCTGCAATTCTGCTAACTGCCACCCATACTACCCCCACACCATCAGTTTGATTGTCAAGGTCCCAGTCTGTGTAAAAGCTGCAGTCAGCCTCTCTTCCTGCAATATGTTATGTTATTAATGTGTTATGTGCTAACTGGGGCTAGCTTAAAGTGGTTGTAAATCTCTGACATGAAAAATTAACAAAAGCATATTCCTCTATAGTGTGTATTTGCCTCAATCCAAAGCACTGAATGTGGTTTCTCTCTGCTGCCTGTCTGCTCTGCCAACTGTCTAAGTGATTTCTGACAGCTATTGCCAACTCCAAGGGGTGGAGGGGGTAGGAGAGTTCCAGAATACAGCCGGTGATTGACAGCCTCATCCATACTTGCTTTGTTATGGGTTTGTATGCAGGGGGTGTGTCGATCCCTCTAAGAGCTCATGTTATAGTCAGCTCCTTGCTATGTGCTCTGAAATGTGTGACCTCAGATTCCCACTCCCTGCTTGCTAGAGCTCAGAAATGCTGTGTACAATGTGTGGTTTAGTAGTCTGGCGGATCGGAGGAGATCTGATGTAAACAGATAAGCTGTCCATTTTTGTCCAAACTCCCCATATCAGCAGGGCTCTGACAGGTCCCTCCCTGCTCAGTGAGCAGAGAAGGACCTGTCATCCGCAGGCTCAGCAGAGATCAACGGAGCGATCTCCCACTGAGCAGATCCGACCCGTGTGAGAGGGGCCTTAGTGTTTACAACCACTTTAAAGTTTAGTTTATTCACATTCCATTTAGATGCAGCAAACCTGAAAAGTATTTATTCCACAATCCAAATAGGAACTAAATATGGATATTTTTTCTTAAAGAGGAAGTAAACCTATCCATAAAATGGTTTAATTTCTGGCACGTGCTGGAAATGTAACACTCCCATTGGTTGTGTTCTCAACCAAACTGAGAAACCATGCAATGGCTAGTGTCATAACTGATCACATATGCAGCATCATGGCAGTTGTAGATTAACCACTTCAGCCCCGGACTATTTGGCTGCCTAAAGACCAGAGGACTTTTTCCAATTTGGCACTGCGTCGCTTTAACTGCTAATTGCGCGGTCATGCAATGCTGTACCCAAACAAAATTTGCGTCCTTTTCTTCCCACAAATAGAGCTTTCTTTTGATGGTATTTGATCACCCCTGCAGTTTTTACTTTTTGCGCTATAAATGGAAAAAGACCAAAAATTTGGAAAAAAAATGATATTTTTCACTTTGTTATAAAAAAAAATCCAATAAACTCAATTTTAGTCATACATTTAGGCCAAAATGTATTCGGCCACATGTCTTTGGTAAAAAAAAATGTCAATAAGCGTATATTTATTGGTTTGCACAAAAGTTATACCGTCTACAAGCTAGGGTACATTTTCTGGAATTTACAAAGCTTTTAGTTTATGACTGCCTATGTCATTTTTTGAGGTGCTAAAATGGCAGGGCAGTACAAACCCCCCCCCCCAAATGACCCCATTTTGGAAAGTAGACACCCCAAGGAAATTGCTGAGAGGCATGTTGAGCCCATTGAATATTAATTTTTTTTGTCCCAAGTGATTGAATAATGACAAAAAAAAATAAAAATTACAAAAAGTTGTCACTAAATGATATATTGCTCACACAGGCCATGGGCATATGTGGAATTGCACCCCAAAATACATTCAGCTGCTTCTCCTGAGTACAGGGATACCACATGTGTGGGACTTTTTGGGAGCCTATCCGCGTACAGGGCCCCGAAAACCAATCACCGCATTCAGGATTTCTAAGGGGGTAAATTTTTGATTTCACTCCTCACTACCTATCACAGTTTTGAAGGCCATAAAATGCCCAGATGGCACAAAACCCCCCAAATGACCCCATTTTGGAAATTAGACACCCCAAGCTATTTACTGAGAGGCATGTTGAGTCCATGGAATATTTTATATTTTGACACAAGTTGCGGGAAAGTGACAATTTTTTTTTTTTTTCGCACAAAGTTGTCACTAAATGATATATTGCTCACACAGGCCATGGGCATATGTGGAATTGCACCCCAAAATACATTTAGCTGCTTCTCCTGAGTATAGGGATACCACATGTGTGGGAGCCTAGCTGCGTACGGGGCCCCGAAAACCAATCACCGCCTTCAGGATTTCTAAGGGTGTAAATTTTTGATTTCACTCTTCACTGCCTATCACAGTTTCGGAGGCCATGGAATGCCCAGGTGGCACAAACCCCCCCCAAATGACCCCATTTTGGAAAGTAGACACCCAAAGCCATTTGCTGAGAGGCATGGTGAGTATTTTGCAGCTCTCATTCGTTTTTGAAAATGAAGAAAGACAAGAAAAAACATTTTTTTTTCTTTTTTCAATTTTCAAAACTTGACAAAAAGTGAGGTCTGCAAAATACTCACTATACCTCTCAGCAAATAGCTTGGGGTGTCTACTTTCCAAAATGGGGTCATTTGGGGGGGGGGGGGGGGTTTGTGCGACCTGGGCATTCCATGGCCTCCGAAACTGTGATAGGCAGTGAAGAGTGAAATCAAAAATTTACGCCCTTAGAAAGCCTGAAGGCAGTGCTTGGTTTTCGGGGTCCCGTACGCGGCTAGGCTCCCAAATGTGGTATCCCCGTACTCAGAAGCAACAGAATGTATTTTGGGGTGTAATTTCACATATTCCCATGGTATGTTTGAGCAATATATCATTTAGTGACAACTTTGTGCAAAAAAAAATTATGTCTCTTTCCCGCAACTTGTGTCACAATATAAAATATTCCATGGACTCGACATGACTCTCAAATAGCTTGGGGTGTCTACTTTCCAAAATGGGGTCATTTGGGGGGGGGGGGGGGGGGTTGAACTGTCCTGGCATTTTATGATCTTAGGCCGAGGCCATGGATACCAAACATGACATGCTTTAAAATTGCGCACAAACGTGCAGTGGCGACAAACGAAATAAATTTTAAAAGCCTTTACAGGTTACCACTTTAGATTTACAGAGGAGGTCTACTGCTAAAATTACTGCCCTCGATCTGACCTTCGCGGTGATACCTCACATGCATGGTGCAATTGCGGTTTACATTTGACGCCAGACCGACGCTTGCGTTCGCCTTTGCGCGAGAGCAGGGGGGGACAGGGGTGCTTTTTTTTTTTTTCATTATTTTTTTGCTTTTTTATCTTATTTTTAAACTGTTCCTTTCATTTTTTTTTTTAATCATTTTTATTGTTATCTCAGGGAATGTAAATATCCCCTATGATAGCAATAGGTAGTGACAGGTACTCTTTTTTGAAAAAATTGGAGTCCATTAGACCCTAGATCTCTCCCCTGCCCTTAAAGCATCTGACCACACCAAGATCGGTGTGATAAAATGCTTTCCCAATTTCCCAATGGCGCTGTTTACATCCGGCGAAATCTAAGTCATGAAATGCTCGTAGCTTCCGGTTTCTTAGGCCATAGAGATGTTTGGAGCCACTCTGGTCTCCGATCGGCTCTATGGTCAGCTGGCTGAATCACCGGCTGCATTCTCAGGTTCCCTGTTGAGACAGTAGAGACAGAGAAAAACACGGAAGACGTGGGGGGGGGGGTCATTCCCTCCCACTGCTTGTAAAAGCAGTCTAGAGGCTAATTAGCCGCTAGGATTGCTTTTACATGAAAGCCGACCGCTGGCTGAAAAGAATGATACCAAGATGATACCTAAACCTGCAGGCATCATTCTGGTATAACCACTCAAAGTCGTGAATGGCGTACCTGAAGACAAAAAAATGGTTAACAATAAAACACAGTAAATGGTAAAGTATAAAAAATTGCATACCTGAAAAGCAAACATGGTAAAACATAACAATAAAACATTGCAGAATAGAATACAGTAAAAAAGAGCAGAACAATAGAGAATAGAGAGAGAGAACAATAAAACGACAACTATTTTTTTTTATTGTATATATTTTTTTGTTTTTATTTTTTTTTACACTTTTTTTTTGTAACTAACTTTTAGAACTGTAACCGGTTCCAGGTTCGGGTCTCTCAAAATGCGATGGCATCTTGGGAGACACTGTGAAAGTGTGCCTAGTCTGTGCAATGCTGTACCCTATGCTAATACTCAACTAGTGAATGGTAGCGTTCAAAACATTCACCAATGCAAAGACCAGGATTGTCAGGACAGGAGGGACAATAGCGGGTGTCACGCCTATATCCGCGCTTGCTGCAGACACATCTTTTTTGGGGGGGTTCGTTGGGTAGGGGTACTCGGGAGGACATAAAGAAAATGCCTCTCATGCAGCCGACTGCATTTGGTTGGGGATGTGAATGGGGGAAGTACGGGCGCTGCAGAAGTGGTGGGTTCCCAATTAGGATTGGTGAATGCAGCAGGAAGGGCATTATGGGCACGACAGGCCTGTGTTTGTCTTCTTGTTGGTGGCAGCGGGACACTACTTGTGCTTGCCACCTCACCAGCTTGAACTGCACTTATGGGACTCGCCACGTCACCAAGTGTTACTGCAGCGCTGGTTTGACTAGGACCGGGGTGTACTAGGCCGCTGGTGCTTGCCAGTTCACCAAAACGCTACCAAAAAAACGGTTAGCGATAGCAGGGATCAGGCCTGACTCTGCGAACGCTGCAGTTATGCGTTTAGTGTTTTGTAAGTGACAGTGATCGATCGATACTGCACTTGGGTGGGCTCGGCCGGGCGGAGGGGCAAAACGCAGGTGCTAGCAGGTATCTGGGCTGATCCCGCTAACACTGCGTTTTTGGGAACCCTAAACTGCTGGGGACGCTAGTATAGATCTGATCGGATCAGATATTGATCCGTTCAGATACTATACCACTAAGGGAGGCGTATGCTGCATGCGTGGGTGTTAGCGGTACTGGCGCTAATCTGACGCTGCCTGGGGCGACGCATATCACCGCCGGCGATCAGGGGGCTAAACCTTTATTCGGTAATAAACGGTGGGTGCCCTGACACTATAAAAAATAAACTAACCAGCGTCACCCGTAACGGTTATACGGTGATCAGTGGTGAAAGGGTTAACTAGGGGGCAATCAAGGGGTTAAAAAACATTAGGTAGTATATGGGGGTCCCTGTCGCTATAAAACGCTGACGGCGAACCTAAATATTTACTTCCCTAACTAGCATCACCAGTGACACCAATACAGCGATCAGAAAAATGATCGCTTAGCGACACTGGCGACGGGGGGTGATCCAGGAGTTAAAACTTTATTAGGGGGGGTTAGGGGGGTATCCTAGACCTAAGGGGGCTAACCCTAACTGCCCTACCACACTAACTGTCACAAACTGACACCATGCAGTAATCAGGAAAAAAAAAAAAACACAAAAAAAAACCTGCTTGGTGTCCGTGTGACAGGGGGGGGGGGGGAAATCGGGGGGTGTATTGTGTGCCTGGCATGTTCTACTGTGTGTGTAGTGTTTGTGCACTCACATTACAGACTTCTCTCCTCGTCGCCGGAACGGAAAATGCCGAGCCGAGGAGAGATGAAATCATTTCCTCTGCCTCTGTGTACTACACAGAGGCAGGGGAAGATTCTCATTGGCTGGGAGCGATCGCGAGGGGGGTGGGGCCACGAATGGATGGCCTCCCCCTCATCACTGATCGCTGTCAGACCAAAGGCGACCGCCTCGGGCACCGGGGGGGTCCGACCCCCCCTTGAAGTTTTACTGAAGAATTTGTTGGCTAATCTTCTCATACCCAGAACATTATCAGTTACATGCTGGATTTAGTGAAACCTTTATCAATGTGGTCTTTATTTGGCACACTAGAGATTGTTTGGACTCAAAATAGTCTTGTCTATTTTTTTCCCTGCTCCCTCTAGGGTTCCCAGAGACACTTAGCCAGTCCAATGGTGCATGCTGGAATGGAGGAAAATATGAAAAGAAGTGATTTATTCTTTTTAACCAATATATACCTTCCCTGGTTCCAGTGATGTCCAAATATAGGTAATATTGTCACATGGAACTACATCCTCAGAGTTTACTGAAGCACAAAAACCTTGCTAGAAGAGCAGCCAGTGTTCAAATAGGAATTTGAGCAGTGACAGAGGAGAAGTACATTACCCCTTCCTGGACCTGGCAACGCTGGATTAGACACTGCACAACTTCTTTAGATATCACTGGAACCAGGAAGCATTGATGCACCAGAAAGATAAGTACAGGTAGGTATCCTTGATATCCACTGAAGCAAGAAGTCCCCAAGAAGGAGGAAGGCAATGACTGATTGGGTAGATGGCTTACAGAACTTTTTTTTTTCCTTTTTAAAACGTGTTGAGCACTATTAGGTCCTAAATGAGACGAATGCCCTCTTTTGCTTGGGAATGGCGAATAGGTTGGATTGAAGAGCTCAACTTTTCTTTATTTCTTGGGAACAGCAGCAATGACTCCTTGGTAGAAGAGCTGTGCCAGAGCAGTGTAAAAGCCTGTTCAGGAGAGGTTCAAAATTATAGCTCCTGGTAAACACATGCCTTTAACCATGCAACCAATATGCCTTTGGTTCAGGTGGGTTGTAAAGGCCAACAGATGTGTCCCCCCCCCCCCAAACAAAGGATTGCTCCACACGGCAGGCAGAAAGAAGCTGAAAGAGCAAAGGGTAATTTCAGGCAGAGGGGTTAGACATAGCCGACATTCAGGCAAAAGGCAGAAATGCAGTTGAGAAAACAGGCACAGGGTTGGTACACCTTCACGAATACCATTGTAAGGTATACTAGAGACCTAAGCATTCCTTTATGCAGAGACCAGGTTGTGAGAAACAGTAGGGGCAACAGTAACGTGCGTCATGCCTTAATTTCGCTTTGGCACATACAATGCAGTTATTTGGGGTCTCTGATCTGCTTTGGTAATTGGAATATATTGAGGAAAGTGTTTCTTATTCAGCCTGCTGACTTAATAGGATTAAGCCCCTGTTCACACTGGTGCAACTTGACAGATCAAAGTTGCACCCTGTTTCTGGCTATGAAACATTTCAAATCAGTGCGACTTCAGCTTGCACCGACTCTGAAAAGGTTCCTGCACTATTTTTGCCAATTTCATGTGCGACTTGCATTGACATCTGTGCATGAAGTTGCATCAATGTCAGCAAGCCACATATGAGATCGCACCGACTGTCAGCTTTGAAAATGCCCTGAAGTACTGCGTTTTCAATTCAGTGTGAATTGGGGCTGAAGGCTTTCAGATGCCGGGCTTTCCCGGTAAGTTTGGGCTGTAATAATTCCTTGATATTTTCGGAAAGAGCCAAGTCTTCCTGAAGATTTAGAATTTACATATGAATTATGGATGGATGATTGAAATAAAGAGATGTACACTTTTCTTGTACTAGTAAACTTTTTTGGGTTCATTAGACTGAAAATCAAATGTGTACCCGGTGCATCTCCTACAAAAAGTTTATACGACTTCATTTCATACCTGGCAGGTTTAGTGGAAACTATAATAACCACTTCATCTCCGGAAGATTTTACCCCCTTTATGACCTGTCCATTTTTTGCTATTCTGCACTGCACCATTTTAACTGGCGATTACGCAATCATGCAACGCTGTACCCAAACAAAATCTATATCATTGTTTTCACACAAATAGGGCTTTCTTTTGGTGGTATTTGATCACCACTGGGGTTTTATTTTTTTTTTTGTTTAAAAAAAATAGACGGAAAATTTGGAAAAAAAAAAATCAAAACGTCTTCATAAATTTTGGTTCTGCTACATGTTTTTGATAATGAAAATCCCTATAAGCTTATATTGATTGTTTTTTGTGATACCAATCATATTTCTTTATACTACTAATGGCGGTCATCAACAACTTATAATAGGATTGCGATAGTGTGGTGGGCAATCTGACACTGACGCTGGGGGGAACTGAATAATTGCCACCAACATCACCAGTGACATTATTACAGTGATCAGTGATAGTACTATACACTGTCACTGTACTAATGATACTGGCTGGGAAGGGGTTAACATCTAGGGCGATCAAGCAGTTAAATATAACTTCTATGTGTAATGTGTGCACAGTGTGTTGCTTTTACTAAGATCTGTTTCTCATCCCTGCTTTGCAGTCTGTTCCCTCTGTACAGAGCTCTGGGTCGTTTATCAACACAAGAGCTCTGGGGTGTGATTGCACACAGCCAAACAGCAGGTCCCAGCCATGAATCATTGGCCAGGACTTGCTGACAGGCTCCCGCAATCACAGTGGGTGCCCTAAACCCAGAAGTAGGTATGTCACAGGTATGTCACTTTGCCAAGAGTAGCCGTCTGTCTGCAGTACATTGCAGGAGGGTAATATATCTTTACATAAACCCACTGAAATGGCTAGTTCTAGAAGAAACAATGCATATCCTCCCCACATAAGCTATAGCTATATGAAACATATCCTCCCCACATAAGCTATAGCTACAACCCTTTCTTTTCCAGAGACCTATAAAGTTCACAGAGCAGATTGTACTCCTTAGCTTCCAGGAGGCAGTACGTGAGAATCTAATGCCACATACTTCACAGCACAATGCAGAGAGCTGATGGGATGGGACTGAATGGAATGGAATAAAAATGAAATGAAAAAAAAAAACGGATAACCCCCCCCTGCTGCCTCACTGGAAAAATACACGCGATCAGTTAAATATGCCCGTCAATCACCGTCGGGGGGGGGGGGGGGGGGGGGATGTGGGGGAATTGGCTGGAGTCACAGAAAATTTCCAGAAGTGGCATATTCAGATTGCAGAGAAAGGAGCGGGCTTCCGGGATCCACATTAGGTGCTATTGATTGGGGCAAGTACACTTTACAGGAGGATACACAGTTTTGCTCATAAGTTTACACCCTGGCAGAATTTACGATTTCTTGGCCATTTTTCAGAGAATATGAATGACAACACAAAAACTTTTTTTCACTCATGGTTAGTGTTCGGTAGAAGCCATTTTTATCAATCAACTGTGTTTACTCTTAAATCATAATGACAACAGAAACTACCCAAATGACCCTGATCAAAAGTTTACATACCCCAGTTCTTAACACTGTGTATTGCCCCCTTTATCAATGACAGCTTGAAGTCTTGTAGTATTTGTGGACTAGGCTCTTTATCTTCTCAGATGAAAAAAGCTGCCCATTCCTCTTGGCAAAAACCCTCCAGTTCCTGTAAATTCTTGGGCGGTCTTGCATGAACTGCACATTTGAGATTTCCCCAGAGTTGCTCAATAATGTTGAGGTCAGGAGACTGAGATGGCCACTCCAGAACCTTCAATTTATTCTGCTGTAGCCAATGTCAGGTCGACTTGGCCTTGTGTTTAGGATCATTGTCATGTTGGAATGTCCAAGTACGTCCCATGCGCAGCTTCCTGGCTGATGAATGCAAATGTTCCTCCAGTATTTTTTGATAACATACTGCATTCATCTTGCCATCGATTTCAACCAAATTTCCTGTGCCTTTGTAGCTCACACATCCCCAAAACATTAGCGATCCACCTTCCTGTTTCACAGTAGGAATGGTGTACCTTTAATCATAGGCCTTGTTGACTCCTCTCCAAATGTAGCGTTTATGATTGTTGACAAAATGATCAATTGTGGTGTCATCACTCTAAATGACTGTGCCAGAAGATTTGAGGCTTGTCTCTGCCGTTTGGTGTATTATAAGCAGGATACTTTGTGGCATTTGCGTAGTAATGGCTTTCTTCTGGCGACTGGACCATGCAGCCCATCTTTCTTCAAGTGCCTCCTTATTGTGCATCGTGAAACAGCCACACCACTTTTACAGAGAGTCCTGTATTTCACCTGAAGTTATTTGTGGGTTTTTCTTTGCATCCCAAACAATTTTCCTGGCAGTTGTGGCTGAAATTTTAGTTGGTCTACCTGTCCGTGGTTTGGTTTCAACAGAACCCCTAATTTTCCACTTCTTGATTAGAGTATTAACACTGCTGATCGGCATTCTTAATTCCTTGGATATATCTTTTTATATCCCTTTCCTGTTTTATACAGTTCAACTACCTTTTCCTGCAGATCCTTTGACAATACGTTTGCTTTCCCCATGACTTAGAATCCAGAAAGTCAGTGCAGCACTGGATGAAAGATGCAAGGGTCTGTCAGGAGTCCAGAAACTCATTGACCTTTTTTACATACACACACACACACACACACACACACATTACAGGTGAGGATGGTTACCTTTAATAGCCATTCAAACCCCTTTGTGTCAACTTTTGTGCATGTTATCAGGCCAAAATCACCATGGTATGTAAACTTTTGATCAGGGTAATTTGGGTAGTTTGCTGTGATTATGATTTAAAAAGAGTAAACACAGTTGATTGATAATAAAATGGCTTCAGCCAAACACTAACCATGAGTGAAAGAAAAGTTTGTGTCATCATTCATATTCTCTGAAAAATGGCCAAGAAATCAAATTCTGCCAGGGTATGTAAACTTATAAGTACAACTATATATTTGTTCATTTCAAAAGCGATTTCAAACGGTCTCTGCCTGTGAAGTTAACCACGTAAGGATCGGGCCTATTTTTCAGACTCGGTGTTCACAAGTTAAAATCATTTGTTTTGCTAGAAAATTACTTAGAAAAAAATATATATAATGTGTGGGGGTTCTAACACCCTAGAGAATAAAATGTTGGTCGTTGCAATACTTTGTCACACTGTATTTGCGCAGCGGTCTTACATGCGCATTTTTTTTGGGGGGGGGGGGGGGGGGGCACTTTTAAAAAAAAAAAAATAAAAAATAAGACAACAGCAAAATTAGCCTAATTTATATATTATGAAAGATAATGTTACGCCGAGTAACTTGATGCCCAACATGTCACGCTTGTGGAATGGCGACAAACTTTTACCCTTAATAATCCCCATAGGTGACATTTAAAAATATCTACAGGTTATCATTTTTGAGTTACAGAGGAGGTCTAGGGCTAGAATTATTGCTCTCACTCTAACGATCATGGCGATACCTCACATATGCGAACACCGTTTTCATAAGCGGGCGCTACTCACATATGCGTTCGCTTCTGCGTACAAGCTCATCGGGACGCTTTAATTTTTATTTTATTTCTATTATTTTATTAATTTTTTGACACTGTCCTTTAAAAAAAAAAAAAAGATTTTTGGGTCACTTTTATTCCTATTAAACATCCCTTGTAATAGAAAAAAAGCATGACAGGACCACTTAAATATGAGATCTGGGGTCAAAAAGACCTCAGATCTCAATTACACTAAAATGCATTTAAAAAAAAAAAAATTCTCCTTTAAGAGCATTGGGCGAAAGTGACGTTTGACACAGTTTGATACAGATTCTCATTCATTCTAGTAACTGATACAGAGAAAAGGGACCATCTTCAGTCCCTTTCTCCATCTCAAAAAAAGTGATATGGGGGTCTGTTTATACCTCTGATATCTCATCAAAGACCCCCCCCCCCAAAAAAAAAAAACACACGTACACAAAACATAGTAAGACCCCCCCCCCTCCAGGTCCGCCCACACTCACCCCTCCACGGTGACTGTCCCCCCTCCTGCACTCACCCCTCCATGGATACTTCAGCTTCTCCTCCGGCCAACCCGATCCGTCCCGATTGGCTAGGAGGAGAAGCCGGAAGACAATCGCTATTGTCACAAGTGGGTGGGTTCGGGGTGCAATGCTATGTGCCCGAGCCCAACCTTTTTCAAGCCAATTAGAGCCTCAGGCTCTAATCATGTGGCTTGAAAAAAAAACAAAAAAAAACAAAACACTCATACAAAACGTATTAGTCCTGCAGGGGAGTGGCGCCCCAGCGCCCCTAATGGACCAGCCGCTCCTGGTAAGACCCCTTTCACATGGAGCAGACTCTGAAAAAGCAGATCCGCCTGCTCAGAGGGGGATCTGTCTGCTGAGCAGGCAGATGACAGGTCCATGTCCACTCCGCTGATGCAGAGCGGACACTAACACAGCCCGCTGTTCTCTATGGGACAGTCTGATGGAAACGGACACGTCCATTTACATCAGTCTCTCCATAGAGAACAATGGATGGTCCGATTGGGCTCGTCTGAAAAATGGACAGGCAGACCCGATCGGTGCGTTTGTGTGAAAAGGGCCTAAGGCCATGTTCACACAGGGCATACACAGCGTACCAAACTGAGCCATTGCTCCCAATTTTACATCCTTGTCGGTCCGCATGCATGTCCCTGAGCTCACACTGTCTGTGTTCGGGGTCACGTACCCATACCCACACAGATGTCATATTGGAAATAGCAGCTATGCCTGTGCAGCTGTTGCATCCCAATTGACAAAAATGAGACTGCCTGTACGGGGATGCATGGAACACCTGTGCATCCCTGTGCAGGTAAACATGGCCCCCCATGGGCATACACTTTAGTATGCCACATGTGAACGAGGCTTTAGTACTAAATTTAGCAGGAATTTTGTAAGTTACGTTGTGTTTATGTGCAATATTAATGATTTTAGTGTATTTTTAGTGAAAATAGCGATATGATGAACATTTGCGCAAGTATTGTGGGGCCCAAAAAATTAGTAGCACTTTTTTTTTATTCTACTGCCCATGTGCTTTTAGAAAAGGTCTAGTTTGAGGGGTCTTTACAAATTATGAAATCTGTAAGTGTAAAATGAAAACCTCCATATTTTTAGAGATATTTTTGGGTACGTTCGATTTTCACAATTTTGCAAAAAGGCGCAATTTAAAATTTACAAATATATTTGTTATTTAATAACGCCATACAGGTTAAGCTTTAGCAGGGATTTGGCAGGAATTTTGTAAAATTAGCTGTGTTTTTGCGTGTTATACACCGATAAATACGATAGAGATCGATCTCTATTTTTTTTCTACCTATTCTACCAACTGACTGTGCACCTTTAATAAAGTGCCTGATATCTTCACACACTAAGTGCATACAATCAAATTTATTGCTGTGTAAGAAAAAAAAAAACGATACCGCGAACCGTCATAGCTGTACGTTGAATAAAAAAGAAAGGGCATTTCTGGTCCCCACAGCTCCCAGGATCCCTACCATATACCATTTACCCAAAATACATAAAAACCCTACATGTCCACCCGGTAGACCTATTGTCAGTGGTATCAATTCCATTACGGCAAGAATTGGGAAGTACATCGACTTCTACCTTCAACCGCTAGTGAAACGTACACCCTCCTACCTTAAAGACACCGGTTCCACTATTAGACTCCTAGATGAGGTCAATATACAGGAAGGATTCATTATGGCCACTGCTGACGTGGCATCCTTGTACACTTGTATAGCCCATGAGAAGGGTATAGATGCAGTCAAACATTTTCTCCGTCGTGAACAGTCCCTTGCAACTTTTCAATGTGATTATATAATCGAATTGTTGGACTTCGCAACCAGACACAACTACTTCTGGTTTAACCAGAACTACTACCTCCAACAACGGGGAGTGGCAATGGGTGCCAAGTTCGCACCTAGCCTTGCGAACTTGTTTATGGCCAAGTGGGAGGAGGATGTCGTCTATGCCCACGGGACCACTTCGTTGGTTCTGTGGGCTAGGTACATAGACGACATCCTCCTCCTGTGGAATGGCTCTTTTGAGACACTCGAACAATTTTTCGAGTGTCTGAATTCTAATGACAGGGGCATCTCCCTTTCATAAAAAAGCGGTCGGAGGAGGAGTCTAGGAGGGAGACTGACAGAAAGCGCAGCAGACTTGCAGGAGTGAGCGAGGAGGATCCAGTTCCTTTGCCATCGGAGCCCATTCTTCATTACATGTGGGTAATGTCCGTTGGTGTCCGAGCTTCCATATGAAGAAGACCTCTTTGGGATAGCAACGTTACAACTTCACCATTCACCAGCCCTTGGTTCCCTACCTTCATTGCCAGTGAGCAATCCAAGCCTGTTTGACCCATATAGCGCATGCTAGGTGGGTCCCAACTTTCTGGTAAGCCTCCAGTCATCCTAGGTGGTGGTCTCGCACAAGTGTCTGTCAGCACATGTTGGATTACATACAGAAATCTCTCACGAGTATATGTTTTGGAATTTATCACCATTGCAACATTTATGTTCATCGTACCTGCATATTCAGTTTTGGCCATTTTACATCCTGTCATCACTTTTGGTGACCCTAAGGCTTTATAACAAGTGTTCTATATGTATGAATGTTCACAAAGTATACAAAACACTAACTTTTCACAATTCATTTTGCTATTTTATGTGGTATAGCAATATTCTCTTTCTCATTTTTTAGCGCTACACTTGGTTACATATAGCTGTACGTCGGCTCCTTTAAGCAGGATAGCAAGCGCGGGGGTGTCAATGCTTGTGACCGGCGGTCGCAATGACTGCCGACTACGAGAGACAGAACAGGGATGTTTGTGTGTGTAAATAAATTTTATATATATATATATATATATATATATATATATATATATATATATATATATATATATATATATATATATATATATATATATATATATATATATATATATATAGAAAAATAAAAATGCCATAAATCTATCCCCTATTTTGTAGACTCTATAATCTTGCGCAAACCAATCAATATACACTTATTGCGATTTTTCTTACCAAAAATATGTAGAAGAATACATATTGGACTAAAAACTGAGAAAAAGAGAACGAGCGAGAAAGAACGAGCAACAGTGTGCAAGGGTTTAACAAAATCAGATACACTCTTGCCTGTCAGTTTAATCTCAGCTCAAAATACAGATGGGTTAATAGACGGATCTCCCAAATAACTTTACATGGATGCTTACAATACAATACAGCAATCAGGTTACAGAGCCTTTGGGACACAGATAATAGATGCAACAAAAGGGTTAATGAGTTCACAAACACTCTTCCCTGTCAATAATCCCAGCTCCTAGGCAAATGTAACATCTGATAAACGGTCTGTACTGAAACCTACAAGGCTGCTTGTATATACATAGTACTGTGTGTAATCCCGGCTGTCCTCCTCAGTGTCAGTCCAGAACAGCAACTGCCACAATAGAGGGTATACACGCAGGGCCGAAACTAGGGGGGGGGGGGGGGGGGGGGGGGGCGCTGCCAGGGTTGCCACCCCCACTGGCATCCGCTGCTCTAAGTGAGGCAGGACAATCAAAAGAAAGTAGCTGAACGGCCGCATCCCGAATACACTCCGAAAAAAATCCAAAACTGTCACATCATGGTTATAGTTGGTACAGAAGAAAACTATAACATGTTTCACATCATGGTAGATGCTCAAGTCATAGCTAGTAACCATAATCAGACTGGATATATAGTGAAACAAACACCCCCTAAAACTCCTCCCATATCCAATCAGACTGAAATGGAAACCTAGTGTACAGAGATATGGACAGCACGTGAAAACAGAGAAACACAGTAACAAACTCTAAAAATATATGACATAATATAATAGAGATGATAATAAACTCTAAACTTGGGCTTTCACACTGGAGTGTGAGGAGCGGCTCTTTCAGGGTGCTTTGCAGGCGCTATTTTTAGTGCTGTAGCGCCTGCAAGGCGCCCCAGTGTGAAAGGGGTCTAAAGTGTAATGTCACAAAACTATGCGATCTTTCTCCCGTCTGCCATGTCTGAGGTAGGGAAAAGGACCGTATAATGAAGAAACAGTTACGAAAGAGAAGGGGAGGAATGCTAACAAACAGAAAACAAGACACACACACACACACACACACACACACACACACCCCATACAAATTACACACAGGATACATACAGATATTTCACCCCAAATACACACATATGACATGCATGGATAACAGCAGTATGGGAAAAAAAAAAAAAAACCCAGCCGTCCGTGCATGTTAATGCGATATATATTACATTAAAAAGATAAGCATCTAAATAGATATACGGGCGGTGTTAAAAACGATATCAATGTAAGTGCTAGCGTATGTGCGGTATACACAAGATGTACATAGATACCCTGCCCAGCGATATGGAAAACCACAGCCATCAATGCGATATTGCAATGCATAAAATAAAAAAAATTATATATGAATTTGAAAAGGGCATCGATGTCAATCCAAACCACTTCAATGAAGCTATTCCTAGAAATAAGAAAAGGTCCCAATCAAAGTTTAAGCCTGCTGGTTTTCTTGTGTGAAGTGAATATCCAGTAAACTTCCTTTCTACATAAAATGCCATACTTATTGCCACCTCTTATGGGCATACTTCTTTTTTCCATGCCCTGAATGACAAGGCTGGAAATGTTTTTATTATGGTGTTGAACCCAATGTCTGGCTACGTTTGCAGAATGGTCTTTTTCTATATCATGTAGGAGATCATATAGACAGTCCCTCAGAGGTCGGGTGGTCCTTCCTACATACTGGATCTGACATGTAGTGCATGCAATGACATACACCACATAGCGTGTATTACAGTTAATAAAAGGATCTGATCCCAAAAGATTTACCTGTGAATAACAAAGTGACACGGTCACCTCCTTTGATGAAGGAATAATAAGAACAACTGCTTACGCCTCACTTAAAAGTGCCCTTAAACTGTAGCCAGTGCGCGGGTGGTTGTTCACTAGTATACAGGCTAGGTGACAGATTTCTACCTAAAGTAGGCGCTCTTCTGGAGACGCCCTGTATCCCATTAGAGAAGATCTGTGCATATATACGGGGTCATTGGTCAGGACTGGAAGATACTTCTTGATAACTGGAGAACTAAAGTTTTATACCTAGAAAGTGTGGAAATATAACCGCCTCTACCTCTCACTGCTCCGTGCCAGGAACCAATTCAATATATGATGTAGTATAAATAAAGCAATTACTTTGAATAATAAAACATATGTATATAAGCAATAAAATCATAGAAAACCAAAAATCACTGCAAAGTCTCTAATGTCTTATTGCAGCAGCGCTATGCGTCAGATCTTCCCAGACACATTTAAAAATAGGTAGAACCAATAAACAAGGAGATCTAGGAGAGCTCAAGTAGCTGTGTTCTGTAGGAGTGAGAAGCTTCTTCCACCAAAAATAATCACCGCGTGAAGGGGAATCAACCCCCAAGGGATCGCAGTCACCAGAAATTCAGCATACAAAAGCCTTTATGATGTTATCACTAGTAGCTTTCCATCTCCTCTGCACGACCACCAGATGTCAGTAACACTCTCGGTTAGATGCAGCATAACATACGGGAGGAATAAAATATCCACATAGCGCAATATTGCTAAAAATAGTTTTATTTAAATCATCCAAATATATCCCCCCTTATTAAGATCTGCGTACCAAAGATATAATAAAATAGAGCGTTTGTAATAAAGTGCACTGTGCCTGTTATCCCGACTCCCGGGAGGTTCTCCAGAGCGTTCACTGTGTGCGGCCAACCACACACTTCCTGGTTCCTCTCCGGTGGAGCGCACGCACGCGTCACTTCCGGTAGATTACATCCCTGACACGTTTCGTCACTTTCGGATGTCGTCTGAGATTTTTTAGATTTTTGGGGCATAATTATTATAGCAAAAAGTAAAAAATAGTGTTTTTTTTCAAAATGGTCGCTCATTTTTTGTTTATAGCGCAAAAAATAAAAAAAGGACGATCAAATACCACCAAAAGAAAGCTCTATTTGTGGGGGAAAAAAAAAAAAAAAAAAAGACTTCAATTTCGTTTGGGTACAACGTCGCACGACCGCGCAATTGTCAGTTAAAGCGACGCAGTGCTGAATCGCAAAAAGTGCTCTGGTCAGGAAGGGGGTAAAATCCTCCGGGGCTGAAGGTTAAAAACGAATTCTTTACTACATAAACGTTTAGTCTACAGAACTGACCCACTGGTATACTCCTAATAGTATGACCCGGATGATTAGTTTCAGCTCTTAGGAGAGTGTTCCCCACACAGGGCTTCCTGTAGAACATCCAAAAATTCAATGGACGAGGAATCACTGATCCGTGAATCGGAGATTAAGTTGGTTATCATTCACGAAGTCCAGCCATGTCTCCAAAGTAAAACGTTGCCCAGAGGCAATAAACAAATCGTCTATATAGCGACAGTATAGCATAGTGTCTGCTCGACAGGGACTATCGGCCCCAAATATGCGGGACCTTTCCCACCATCCCATGTACAAATTGGCAAATGATGGTGTCACTGCAGCCCAGTCAAGTGTAATGGATAGGCAGCAACCACTGCATAGTTTGCCAAATACTGGGGAATCAAATAGGAGGAAGACCGCACAGGTGCACTAGCATTGAATCACTCTGCTCCGCGGTGGCATCCGGTGCGAGCGGCACCCACGGTGGAGTGCTGTGAGGTCTCCCTCCTAGTCCTGCCCAGTGCCCAAACAGCCCATGTCTATTCTGCGTGAGGGAGGGCCCTGGACTATGGGGGGGGGGGGTGCATAGCCATGGACTGGAGGAGCGCAGAGGAGGCCCTGGGCTGGACTGCAGGGTGCAGTGGAGGTCCTGGACTTGAAAAATGGGGCTGATGTGGTAAAGGATCTGGATTCAGAGAGCAGGGTACAGAGGTGGCTCTGAACTTGGGGTGGCTGTAGAGAAGGCCTTGGACTAGGAGCGGAGTGCAAGGAGCCCCTGGACTGGGAGGGTGCAGGAGGTGCTGGAGTGGGTGCAGAGAAGGCCCTGGGCTAGAAAAGGGTCGGTGTGGCAAAGGCCCTGGGCTAGAAAAGGGTCAGTGTGGCAAAGGCCCTGGGCTAGAAAAGGGTCGGTGTGGCAAAGGCCTTGGGCTAGAAAAGGGTCGGTGTGGCAAAGGCCCTGGGCTAGAAAAGGGTCGGTGTGGCAAAGGCCCTGGGCTAGAAAAGGGTCGGTGTGGCAAAGGCCCTGGGCTAGAAAAGGGTCGGTGTGGCAAAGGCCCTGGGCTAGAAAAGGGTCGGTGTGGCAAAGGCCCTGGGCTAGAAAAGGGTCGGTGTGGCAAAGGCCCTGGGCTAGAAAAGGGTCGGTGTGGCAAAGGCCCTGGGCTAGAAAAGGGTCGGTGTGGCAAAGGCCCTGGGCTAGAAAAGGGTCGGTGTGGCAAAGGCCCTGGGCTAGAAAAGGGTCTGTGTGGCAAAGGCCCTGGGCTAGAAAAGGGTCTGTGTGGCAAAGGCCCTGGGCTAGAAAAGGGTCTGTGTGGCAAAGGCCCTGGGCTAGAAAAGGGTCTGTGTGGCAAAGGCCCTGGGCTAGAAAAGGGTCGGTGTGGCAAAGACCCTGGGCTAGAAAAGGGTCGGTGTGGCAAAGGCCCTGCGCCACGAGGCGCCATGCCCTGTGTGATGGTCGTGTACCGCGTGGGGATACTTGGTGTTTTGTGCATCCCTGTGCAGTCCAGTCAAAGTCAATTGGGACGCAGAAGCTGCATGGACAGTCGAATGTCAAAATTTGACCTGCAGACGGGAAGGGATGCATGTATCCAAATGCACAGTGTCTGCATTTGGATCTGTGCACCCACTTCTATAGGTGAAGCTCACTGGTGGATGCAGCAAAAAGTGGCTCAGCATACAGGACCTGTCTCATTGCCTGTCTGAATGAGCTCTTAGGGTAATTTATCAAAATTAGAGCAGACAGAATTTTGAGCAGCTGTGCATGGCAACCAGCTTTCAGCTCATAACTTTCATTTTTAAAGCTGAACAAGTTGAAGATACAAGCTGATTGGTTGCCATTAGGGCTGCTGAAATTAATCGCAGCATCGATGCATCGCGATTCGGGTGTCCCCGATGCGGCATCGATGCATGCGACCCGAATAATCGATTTCTGGCCCCGCCCCCTCCCGGGAGAGCGCTCCGTCCGTAAAGCTGTTATTAGTGTGTATATTGCGGTCATGTGACACTCGGCCGCGCCTCCCTCCTCTCAGTCTCTCCTGATGTCAGCTCCGCCCACTGACTGGAGCTATCAGGTCAGAAGAGAGGCGGGCGGGGCTGACATCAGGAGAGACGTGAGAGGAGGGAGGCGCGGCCGAGTGTCACATGACCGCAATATACACACTAATAACAGCTTTACGCACAGCGCGTTCTCCCGGGAGAATTCACTGCCCACCTCAGATGTGACAACTGGCGGAACACCGGCCGCACAAATGGAGATCGGGGGGAGATGGTGAGCAGGCAGATCGCCCTGCTCATTACAGGCTGCCACCGGCAGAGCAGCATGTGAGTACAGAGGGGGAGGGGGAGGGGGCGCTGTGACACAAGTCCATATCATAAATTGTCTTCTATGTGCCTTCATCACACCACAACTCTGCATTATTGTCCGCAGTCTGTGCCCATCTCCTGTGCCATGTCCGCCGCAGTCTGTGCCCATCTCCTGTGCCATGTCCGCCGCAGTCTGTGCCCATCTCCTGTGCCATGTCCGCCGCAGTCTGTGCCCATCTCCTGTGCCATGTCCGCCGCAGTCTGTGCCCATCTCCTGTGCCATGTCCGCCGCAGTCTGTGCCCATCTCCTGTAGCATGTCCGCAGTCTGTGCCCATCTCCTGTAGCATGTCCGCAGTCTCTGACCATCTCCTGTAGCATGTCTGCAGTCTCTGACCATCTCCTGTAGCATGTCTGCAGTCTCTGACCATCTCCTGTAGCATGTCTGCAGTCTCTGATCATCTCCTGTAGTATGTCTGCAGTCTCTGACCATCTCCTGTAGCATGTCCGCTGTCTCTGACCATCTCCTGTAGCATGTCCGCAGTCTCTGATCATCTCCTGTAGCATGTCCGCAGTCTCTGATCATCTCCTGTAGCATGTCTGCAGTCTCTGATCATCTCCTGTAGCATGTCTGCAGTCTCTGATCATCTCCTGCAGCATGTCTGCAGTCTCTAATCATCTCCTGTAGCATGTCTGCAGTCTCTGATCATCTCCTGTAGCATGTCTGCAGTCTCTGATCATCTCCTGTAGCATGTCTGCAGTCTCTGATCATCTCCTGTAGCATGTCTGCAGTCTCTGATCATCTCATGTAGCATGTCTGCAGTCTCTGATCATCTCCTGTAGCATGTCTGCAGTCTCTGATCATCTCCTGTAGCATGTCTGCAGTCTCTGATCATCTCCTGTAGCATGTCTGCAGTCTCTGATCATCTCCTGTAGCATGTCTGCAGTCTCTGATCATCTCCTGTAGCATGTCTGCAGTCTCTGATCATCTCCTTTAGTATTGTGGAAGAGAGCCTGGAGCTCCTCTGCTGTCTCTTTTTTTCTTAAGAACAGATAGAATAAAAAAAATGGAGTCCTGCTGACTACTTGAATTTTTTTTTGATGAAAACCATGAGAACTTGCGGACTTGCGCTGTAATCGTGATGCATCGTGATGCATCGCGGAATCGAATCGAATCGTTGACTTGATAATCGTAATCGAATCGTGAGGCCAGTGAAGATGCGCAGCCCTAGTTGCCATGTGCAGCTGTTCCAGATTCTGACTGCACCAGTTTTGAATAAATTCCCCTCACTGTGTTTTACATTTCTTACTCCTGACTACAGCATTGTAAGTACAGCACATTTTTTTTTAAAGTGGTTGTAAAGGCACAAGGTTTTTAATCTTCATGCATTCTAAAAAACCTTCTGTGTCCAGCAGCCCCACCTAATAATTACCTGAGCCCCATCTCAATCCAGCGATGTCCAGGACAGCCTTGGTTGTCCGGGGACTCACACTCCTGTGAATCAAAGCCAGTTAGCCAATCAGAAGATGAAGGGGCGGAGTCAATCCATGGCTCCGTGTGTAAATGGACACAGAGCTGCAGCTCGGGAGCGCGCCTACTTGGATGACCCCATAGCAAGCTGCTTGCTGTGGGGGCACCCAGAAAGAGGGAGGGGCCAGGGAGGGACCCGAGAAGGGGAGGATACAAGCTGCTCTGTGCAAAACCACTGCAGACAGCAGGTAAGTATAACATGTTTATTTAGAAAAAAAAAACACAACAACAAACAAGACTTTAAGGTTAGCTGTGTGTAGTAAAAGGATATGCAATAGGACAGTTTTATTTTAAAATGGTACGTTTGTGGGGAAGAAAGGTGCAGCTTTTAAAATTCGGAAAACCGGAACTAGCAGCTTTGGAGGATCCAAATGGTAAGAAAGAAACATCTGTTTACCATTCTGCACAGTGCTTTATAGTTATATAGGCAACCTTTACAAGATCATAACAAGTGTTGTAAAGGTGAACTAACCCTTTAAAGAGAGTTGGGGAAAAAAAAAAAAAGAAAAGGAGGAGAGATATAGATATATATATATAGATATATAGATATATATATATATATAGATATATAGATATATCTATCTATATATATATATATATATATAGATATATATCATTAAAATAGAAACAAATGGCAGGCTGCAATATAATACATTTTTGCCTTTGGACTTAACCCCTTAGCGCCAACCGTACGCACATATGCGGCCTCGGCTTTAAGGGGTTATACTGGGATGAGCATTTTAGAGCGGGTGGTCGGCTCTTCAGGGATAACAACAATGTGGCTAAAAGCCGCTCGGTTGTTATCCCGTAAGAACGGGAGGGGACCTGTCCCAACCCCCCTCCGCCACCTTCTGCCGCTGTTCCGGGCCTCCTGTCTCACCGGCACTTCCACCGGCTAGAGAGAGAGACTGAATCGAAGCCGGAAACAACTTGGTTTCAGTCTCCTATGTGTAAACGATCTAAATACTTTGAAGTGCAAAGGAGGGATTTGGGGTACCGGTCACGACCTATTACTGTTACAAGGGATGTTTACATTCCTTGTAACAGCAATAAAAGTGATCAACATTTTTTTTTTTTTACAGAGACAATGTAAAAAATAAAAATAAATAAGAAAAAAAAAGAAAAAAAAAAAAAAAAAGTTTAAAAAGCAGCCCCGTTCCCGCGAACTTGTGCAGCAAAGAAAAAATGCACACGCAAGTCGCGCCCGCTTATGTAAACAGTGTTCAAATCACACATGTGAAGTATCGCCGTGATCGTCAGAGCATGAGAAATTATTCTAGCACTAGACCTTCTCTGTAACTCTAACCTGGTAACCACAAATTTTTTTTAAAGCATTGCCTATGGAGATTTTTAGGTACCGTAATTTGTCGCCATTCCACGAGTGTGCACAATTTCAAAGCATGACAGGTTAGGTATCTATTTACTCGGCATAACATCATCTTTCACAATATACAAAAAAATTGGGCTAACTTTATCGTTTAGTTTTTTTTTTTTTTTTTAATTCATGAAAGTGTCTTTTTCCCCAAAAAATTGCGTTTGAAAGACCGCCACGGAAATACAGTGTGACATAAAATATTGCAACAATCGCCATTTTATTCTCTATGGTCTATGCTAAAAAAATATATATAATGTTTGGGGGTTCTAGGTAATTTTCTAGCAAAAAATATGGATTTTAACGCGCAAGCAACAAATGTCAGAAATAGGCTTAGTCATGGAAGGGTTATTACTGCTTTAAATTCTGAAAATGTGAAAAGCTTCCACTGAAATGGTCTGGCATAAAAAGGAATCTTGATTACAGACTATGAACTGTTGGGTGAAAATATTTTAAATTAGATTATAATAAGAAAGAAAAAAAAGTTTTTACCTGAATACTTGGTTGGGCTGTATATGGGGGAAATGACAGGTGGTACTGAAGTAGAGGGTAGCCACAAAGTAAATAAAATTGCCTCTGGGATACTAGTACAGGACCATAAACTATGCTGCTCCACTTCATGACTGATGTTAAAACACCCCACTACCACCAATGCTTGCCACTTCCACCAGGATGTACTGCACCGGCTTGTGCTTTTCAGTTGGATGTGCAATGCATGGTGACATAGCGCACCTGACATTTAGAACTGAACTCTTCATTCTCAGAACCATATGAATCTGACTAAGAGGTCTCTTCATCTGCTGTCAGTCATATTAAGAATTTTCAATGCCTCCTCACCGGTGTATGCCGCTTTAGACATTTTTCTCAGTGGCTAGAACGGTACCTGATGACAATGGTACTGGTGCTGGCAGGCAGGACACTTATTAGATTTCACGAATACTGGAGCTAGCTGGCGCTCTGGACATTGGTTCTCGCTGACATTTTTACTAGATAACACGGGTACTAGCTGGCAGTGATCAGGACACTGGTTGGTTCTCGCTGACACTGGTACTAGCTCTAGATCAGGACACTGGGGAGGATTCCTCCATCAAACGCGCTTGTGTGAATGGAGAAATCTGTTTGTTGCTTTTTGGTTAGTATGCATACCAGCCGAACAAAGGTTGGGGGGGGGGGTCACAGCAATCACAGGGTAAAGGGCCAATTTCATGGTCTTGTGTTTTTAAAGCAACCTCCCACCTGTTAAGTATACAATACAATGGGCCGATAGCAAGTGGTAAAAGAGCTGGGAATCCCAAAGACTGCACCACATCACAAATTGAATAGTTTAAAGCTGTTGCCATGTCCAGTAACAGGGCTACATTTTATAAACATTTATAATTATTTCAAAGATAACCAGTAAAAACCTTACCTTAATTTTAAGACTGTGCATTTTTGGTTCATATTTTGATTGAAATCGGTCAGGATGCATGACAACTATTTGTCCTGCTGAAGCTTTAAGAAAGTTTGCAATGTCTATGTTGAAAGTGTGGTATAACTTAAAGTCTTCTCTTAGAGCATTTGCTGAAATATACAAGGAATAATGCGATTAATAATAATAATATTACAATAGCATAAGTTAAATATCTAGAGACAAAGCTCCTGAAATTATATTTATGTAAAGTATACAGTTCATTAGCCAAGTGTGCCATGTATACATTTTGGGAACAAGACAAGGCTAATGACTGCTGTTACTTTGCGCATGCAAATTGTTTCATGGAATATATTGAAAGCTGAACGCCAGGAAAACAGCTAAATACACAAAAGAAATACATGTATGGGAGAAGGTTTGCCTTCCAAAAGGATTTGGGTGATGTGATGAATAATTAAAGCCAATTGGCCTCTTTCACCATTTGGCCTGGCAATCCTTTTGTGTTTTTTACGTTTTGATTTACATCACAATCTAAACACCCACAAAAAGAGGAGCCTTGCTTTATGTGAGCAGCCTCACCAGGGCCAGTGAGCAAGAATGGACAATTTGGACATAGGTGTTGTAAATATGAATGAGTGTACTAATAAATTTAAATGTAATTATATAATATAATTATATATTATATGTATATATAATATTATATGTAATTATAATATATAAATATTATGTGTTGTGGAAACAGGAATGATCAGACAGATATACAACACAAATGTCTCCAAACATATCCTACATCAGGCTGAGTAATCATAAACCTTGGGTTACAGGCTGGTACCTTCCCGTGAATAGACACTAGCAGGTTTTTGAGACTACGCCCCCTTTGCATTCCCCCTATAACCCTACCCCACTCTGTAAGCCCTCAATTTTGTAACAAGCAATGCAGAGTAGCCAAAGAATAGAAGGGAAGGTGTCCTGTACCATAATCCTAGACACAAAATTTACAAGTAAAACATTGATTTCTTAGTTGTACATTACAGGACACAGGCGGAGTAATCAAACCCTGAGGTATCCCCAAAAAATAAATGAAGGATGGACAACAACCAGGTAAGAAAAAATTGTGCCAACAGGCCATCAACAAGGGTGAAGAGACCCAACTTCAGAGTGCTGCCGCAAGAACATTGCAGCAAAAAGCTGCACCCACAGAAGAGTAGACCGCCTGGTAGAATTTTAAAAGGTATAAACACGAACAGAGTACCAGGTGGTGGTCTTCCAAAACTGAGAAACAGATAGTAGATTTAGCCTACCTAAAATAATGTAATACCCAAGCATATTTGGGAGTTCATTCGTACTACATTTCCTGTCACCCCCACCTTTTATGCTCTTCCAAAAGTCCTCAAAAGCAAATGCAATCTTTCAGGCAGACCGATCATATCGGGCAATGGTTGTTTAACCGAAAATATTAGTCGGTATGTTGACGAATACCTGAGACCTTTCGTCTTGGCACTCCCTATTGGTTATATTAGAGACACTTTAAATCTACTCCAAATTATCGATGGAATCCACACTCCCGAGCATGCATTGATAGTCTCGATTGATGTGGAAGCCCTATATTGCTCCATCCTGCATGATACAGGCATTTCAGTTATTAAACATCTTTTTCAACAAGTTTGTTGATTTAAAGTGTAGTAGATTTAAACCATACAGAATGGAGGCTCAATGAGTTCATAGTTCAGGCACTGGAGTTTACACTTACTCACGATGCCTTTTTTTCAAGGTTCCCACTACCTCTAGGTACAGGGTGTGGCTATGGGGGACATGCTGTGCTCCCTCATATGCCAGCCTGTACCTGGGGGAGTGGGAGCGTGACTTTTTAATCACGTGATTTTTCAAGCCATATCAATTTATGGCATAGATTCAATCAATATCTTTTTGATATGGGATGGACTCATTGAGACTCTCCATCGGTGCCATGAACTCCAATCAGTTCAATTTAACTTTTACTATGGACTAGAGTTTGAGCGCAAATTGCTTTTTTGGACATTACCATCTCCAAAGACCCGGACGGGACTCTTTCTAGTAATCTCTATCGCAAACCCACAGCAGGGAATAGCATTCTACACTTCTCCAGCTTCCATCCAAGACCCCTTGTGAACGCGATTCCTTATGGGCAGTATCTGCGTATTTGCAGAAACTGCACCAACAATGACGCTTTCAAAAGGTAGACGCATTGCGAGATTGGCTTTTGACCAGGGGCTATTTGAAAATGTGTCTAAAGAAGGCATATAGACGGGCTGAGTTACCTACTAGACATTCACTTCTCTATGCCCCTAAAAAACGCAAGACAGATGATAATACTTGGGTAATAACCCGCTTTTGCAGCCAACACTCACAGGTCAGGAGCATCATGGAAAAATATTGGCATTTGTTGAGCATAGACCCCACTCTTGGCCCCTTTGTGCCAGATAAACCTGCCATCATTTAAACGTGCAAAATCGGTCAGTGACCAACTGGTCCACAGCGAATTCAAACGTAGTGCCAAAAAAAGATCCTTGCATATCACACAAGCTGTTATTTATACGCTTACAAAGATCAATAATATATAGTTTGTACAAAACACATAAATTCCTGCTGGATGTAGCGGCTGTACAAAATGAGCCCCGCGGTCAGTGGGCAGAAAACTGACATTTAGCCCAGACTCACATACACAAGGACCCCAATGGGAAAATATGCCCCTGGTAGCACCAGTCATTCAAATTGGTGATCTAAAAATGAATGAACAATAGGGATAATAGTATACTGGTAACGTATAGAGAGTTTAGAGCAGGGGCATTGAATTAAAATTCACATCCATCAGAGGTCTGAGTCTCATGTTTGTGCTATAACTCATCACTTCATCACATCAGTCTTTGCCCCTTACATTACAGTTTTTACCTTTTACACGAGTGTCATTAGTCCTTCCCTTTACATCACAGTCCCCCCTTTACACCACAGCAGCACCTTTTACAACACAGAACCTCTCATTTACATTACAGTGCCCCCTTTACATCACAGCACCCCCATTTACAATACAGCCCTTTACATTACAGTGCCTTCTTTACATCACAGCCCCCCTTTGCTTCATAGCGCCTCCTTTACTCAACTGTCCTCTGTCCCCTTTCACATCACAGCACCCCCACCTTACATCAGAGACCTCCACCCTTTACATTAGCCCCCTTCCTTGCATCCCTGTCCCCTTTACAGCCCCCCTCCTTGGTTCCCAGTTCCCTTCACAGCCCTCATTCCTTGCACCTCAGTCACCTTTACAGCCCCCCCCCCTCTCCTTGTATCCCAGTCTTTTATGGGCATCTTAGGCCCATTAACAACCCACCTTCCTGGCAGCCAGGTCCACTTCACAGCCCCACTTCCATTTTCATCTAAGTCCCATTATCCTTGTACCCAAGTCCCCTTCAATAAATATATACATATATACACACACACACACACACACACACACACACACAGGGCGCAGCATGTCCAGACAGGGGGCGGGACATGCTTTTCATGTCAACAGGCAGGTGATTGGTTTGCTAGGACTGCCTTGCATTCCAACACTAAATTGTCGGCTTGTTAACATGAAAAGCATGTCCCGCCCCCTGTCTGGACATGCCACACCTTCTGCATTCCACCTGCTATGGATGAATGCTGTGGAGGCAGGAAAAAGAAACTGCAGCCAGGGGAGGATACTTAGGCTGCTAAGTGGCGGAGCCACGGTCCAGGTAAGATTGCCCTGCGGGCCGTTTTCGGACTGTGGTCTGCCATTTAGGGCTAGTTTACACTTGCTTCAAAACATGGCTTTGGACACGCTTCGTTAAAGCTCTCTGAACGCCAGTCAAAGCTCCTGTCACTAAATAAAATAGTTAGCTTACAGTCCTGTTTACATCTGCTTTTGCTTGGTGTTTCGGTGGGGCTTCAAGCAAGCTTTGCCATAGACTTCTATGGAGGCTTTGAAGAAGCTTTGAAGCACCACTGAAGCTACAAGGGGTATAATTTTTGAAGCAAAGCAAAAGCAGGTATAAACAGGACTGTAAGCTAACCATTTTATTTAGTGACAGGAGCTTTGACTAGCGTTCAGAGAGCTTTAACAAAGCCTGTCCGAAGCCTTATTGAAGCCGAAGTAAGTGTAAATGAGCTCTTAGTGATGCCTGGTTTAGAGGATGAGGTTTGGCAGAACCATTATTCAGAACCATAGGGTTATAGCGCCCTCTACAGGATTAGGACACTAGGCAGAAAAAAAAAAAAAGGACTTGGCTACGCCTATGGGCAGTCCTAGGTGATATACACCCCCCTCCCTGCTATAGGCCTTCAGTTTAGTAACAAACAGCGTCAGAAGCATCAAAACTCCTTAAAGGGGTGGGTGCTGTGTCTGTCAATGAACTCAGAGAAATGGATTTTACAGCAAGTCAAAAATCCCATTTTCTCTTTCGTTCATTGACAGACACAATGCTCCATTATTCAGAACCATAGGGATGTTCCAAAGCAGTGCCAAACATGAGGGGTGGGGCAACGAAAAATCCCAAGGCTAACACAAGAGCCAACAAGGTAATAGGAGCTCAACACAGAACTACTGAAGCCCAACCTGAAGAATACACCCCCTAAGAGAGATTAGACACCCTAAACGGCAGCCCGCAACACCTTGCGGCCAAAAGAAGCATCCTCAAATGCCAGCACATCCACGTTTTAGAATTTTGTGAAAGTGTACACCGACGATCAAGTGGCCACCTTGCAAACCAGCGCAGCCGACGCCTGATGATGGAAGGCCCAAGAAGCAAAAAGCAGCCAAGTAGAATGCGCCGTAACAGGGAAAGGAAGAACCCAACCCCTAATAGAATAGACCAGAGTCCTCGTCTGTCTGATCCATCTAGAAAGGTCGCAGCAGAAGCAGACAGCCCCTTTTTTGGCTTGTCCATGATCACAAACTGTCTGATCTCCGAAAAGGCCCTGTGACTGCCAAATACACCCGAATCACCCGAACATGTCCAGGGCATGCAAGGTAAATTCCTTTAGGACATTTGACCTGGCACACAGGGAAGGCAATACAACTTCTTTAGTTAAAAGGAATCAGAGGAGGGAACCACGGACAAGGGCGAAGAACCACTTGATCTTTGTGGATCACCAGGTAAGAAGTATGACATGGTAACGCCTACAGTTCCGACACTCTGCAGAGGTGATAGCAACCAAAAAAGCAACCTTCTGGGACAGAGCAAGCAAGCATAGGAACCTCCCGAATATTTTCAAAGGGAGGATCCTGTAGAACTGAACGCACCAAGCGTAGATCCCACGGCGGTAGAAGAGACCGCACCGGTGGCGGCAGATGTCAAAACCCTAGATTAAGAGTACGCGACCAGGGGACACAGAAGAAAACCGCCAAGGCAGACACCTGGCCCTTGATGGTACTCAAGGCCAAGTTCTGCTCAACCCCCTCCCCGTGAAAGAAGGTTGAAATACGAGCCACCGAGAAACAACGAGGGTAAATGCCAAGCGCCTCACACCAGGATATGTATGCTATCCATGTCCGGTGGTAAATCTTCCTAGGAGGAAGGCTTCCTAACCTGTAGCAGCGTCATAACTTCAGCACCTGGCTCATAACAGCCAGGCCTTCAAAACCAGTTACATAGTTACATAGTCAGTCAGGTTGAAAAAAGACACAAGTCCATCCAGTCCAACCATAAAAAAAAAAAACAAAAAAAAACAAAAACGTACAATCCAATATACCCAATACTATACCCACAGTTGATCCAGAGGAAGGCAAAAAACCCCAGCAGAGCATGCTCCAACTTGCTACAGCAGGGGAAAAAATTCCTTCCTGATCCCAGAGAGGCAATCGGATTTTCCCTGGATCAACTTTACCTATAAATGTCAGTACCCAGTTATATTATGTACATTTAGGAAAGTATCCAGGCCTTTCTTAAAGCAATCTACTGAGCTGGCCAGAACCACCTCTGGAGGGAGTCTATTCCACATTTTCACAGCTCTTACTGTGAAGAAACCTTTCCGTATTTGGAGATGAAATCTCTTTTCCTCCAGTCGTAGAGTGCCCCCTTGTCCTCTGTGTTGACCGTAAAGTGAATAACTCAACACCAAGTTCACTATATGGACCCCTTATATATTTAAACATGTTGATCATATCCCCCCTTATTCTCCTCTTCTCAAGAGTGAACAAATTCAGTTCCTCTAATCTTTCCTCATAGCTGAGCTCCCCCATGCCTCTTATCAGTTTGGTTGCCCTTCTCTGCACTTTCTCCAGTTCCCCGATATCCTTTTTGAGAACTGGTGTCCAAAACTGAACTGCATATTCCAGATGAGGTCTTACTAATGATTTGAACAGGGGCAAAATGATATATCTCTCTCTCTGGAGTCCATACCTCTCTTAATACAAGAAAGAACTTTGCTCGCTTTGGAAACCGCAGCTTGGCATTGCATGTTATTATTGAGCTTATGATCTACCAAAACCCCCAGATCCTTCTCCACTACAGATTCCCCCAGTTGTACTCCCCCTAGCATGTATGATGCATGCATATTCTTAGCCCCCAAGTGCATAACTTTACATTTCTCAACATTAAACCTCATCTGCCACATAGTCGCCCAATTAGACAGTGCATTGAGGTCGGCTTGTAAATTGGAGACATCCTGTAAGGACGTTATTCCACTGCATAGCTTGGTGTCATCTGCAAAGACAGAAATGTTACTTTTGATCCCAGACCCAATATCATTTATAAAGATATTAAAGAGTAAGGGCCCCAGCACTGAACCTTGGGGTACACCACTGATAACCTTAGACCATTCAGAGTAAGAATCGTTAACCACTACTCTCTGAATTCTGTCTTTTAGCCAGTTTTCTATCCATTTACAAACTGATATTTCCAAGCCTGTAGACTTTAACTTACACATGAGCCGTGTGTGCGGAACTGTATCAAACGCTTTTGCAAAATCCAAATAAACCACGTCCACAGCCACCCCTCTGTCCAAGGTTTTACTTACCTCTTCATAAAAAGAAATCAGGTTTGTCTGACAACTTCTGTCTTTCATGAACCCATGCTGTCTGTTGCTTAAAATGTTTTTTTCCAGCAAGAACTTGTCTATGTGGTCTTTTATTAAACGCTCCAGTATCTTCCCGACTATAGAAGTTAAACTAACAGGTCTATAGTTACTTGGTAAAGACTTTGATCCAGTGACTGAAGCAGGATAGAAGATCAGCCCTTGGTACAGTAGAACCTCCATGAGAGGCAGTCGCCAAGGGACGTCAGCGACCAAGCGCACCGGGTCGACGTACCAAGACCGACAAGACCACCCGGGCCCACTAGAATGACCGGAGTCCCTTCGGCCTCGATCCTGCGCAAAAGCCGCGGCAGAATCTTGAGGAGGAGAGGCACAGATCCAACTTTACCTGACCCACAGGGCCACCAGAGCATCTGCAGTGTCCACCAGAGGAGCCCGTGACCTTGCCAGAAACCTCAGTACCGTTCCGTTAAGCCGGGACGCCAACAGATCTACTAGGGAGTGCCCCATCGGAGACACATCCAATTAAACGTGTCCTGGTGAAGGGACCACCCCGTGGACCAACACTAGCCGACTGAGGCAACCACCTGCCATTTTTCCACTTCTAGAATGCATATGGCAGAGAGGGCCGGAACAAGGCGTTCTACCCACCGGAGGATGCTGGCTACCAACACTCTTTGTTCCGCCCTGGTGATTGACATAGACCACTGGGGTGGCATCGTCCGACTGGATCTGTACCAGGAGCCCCGAACGCGACCTCCATGATCCATACATAGTCTAATCGCTCGAAGTCCCAGGATATCGATTGGCAGTCCGGATTCCTCCAGCGTCCAACGACCCTGAGCAGAACCCAGTCCCAGGACACCTCCCCACCCAGGCAGACTGGCATTGGTGGTGACCACTGTCCAATACAAGGGGAGAAGGGATGTGCCCTGCAGAAATTCCGGAGAGCGAAGCCACCAGACCAGGGACCCCCGGTTTTCTGGCTCTTCCGAATCAGATAGCCCAGAAACCTTGGGCACTTTACACCAGGATCTCACTTGAAAGGAGCTTGTATGGAACCGCCTCAAAAAAAGGTAGATACCATCAGGCCCAACACCCACATGCAGGATCGCAGCGAGGCCCACCTGCGAGACAACAGTAGTTGAAACGCAGCATGCAACTTCTGGAGTTTGTCCAGAGGAAGAAATACTCTGGGCAGAGATGAAACCAGAGTCAGGCCCAGATAATCCAAATTTTCTGGAAGGAGCCAGAGCAGACTTCAGGTAGTATATAATCCAACTGAAAACTGGTCTGTATAGCGAGCTACTTCGCCCCTCAGGGTAGCCGAGGACTCTGCTCGCAGAAGAAAGTCATCCAGGTAGCCCAGGACCGCAATTCCCCGCTGACGTAACCATGCCAGAACTGGGGCCAACACCTTTTGTGAGTATGCGAGGGGTGAAGGCGAGACCAAAAGTCAACACCGCGAGCTGAAAATTTTCCCACAGTAAAATGGAGGAAGTGTTGGTGTCGGGCACACATTGGAGTGTGTAAGTAAGCATCCGTGATGTTGACAGAAGCCTGAAAGTCCCCGTGATGAATGGATGCCACCACTATGCGAATGCACTCCATTCTCACCTTCTGTACCCACTGGAACCGGGACAAGCACACCTTGAAGCAACAGAGCTTGCACAGCCCCAAGGAAAACTGCCAACAGTCCGGTGACAGATGCCAATTGGAAGGAAAAAACCCTTTTTGGGGTTCAAGACTGGAACACTAGGACATAGGTGAGGGTGCGCCTTCATGCTGAAGGGGCCTTGTCTGTGGGTTTAAGGAGCCCCGCTCACAGCTCGGCAGACCAGGTCCATTGCTTGCCAAGAAGAAGGACCGCATCCACTACGAGCCCCCCCCCCCCCCATTTCAGACTGTGGCAGACATTATTTACACTTCCCTCCTGCGAGACTCATAACGATGTCATCCAGGGTAGCCCCAGACAGACAATTGCCTTGAAATGGTAATAAGCCACAATACATGTCTAAGCACCACTGCAGAAACAGAGCTTAGCAACCAGTGGAACTGCGTCCAAGAGGCATCGCATACAAACTACAGCCCCCAGACCAACTGGTCCGCCAATTCAGCGAAAGCAGAGGGAATCTGCTCCCCCTCCAGGTATGTCAGCCGGAACTTTAAAAGCTGGAGACTCCTACCAGAATCATGGTCGCCTTGCGCAACCTAGAGACAGGGGTATCCACTACTGTTGGAACAGTCCACTCTTTAAGGAGGGAGCCCACAAAGGGGGTACCTCACAGCGAAGCGTCTTTGGAACCACAAAGGGACGCTTTGGGCACTCCCAGTCTTTACGAACAAATATTCCAAAATAGGAGGGAGAAGGGAACGCTTTTGCCGCGCGAGACAGTTTATGGGTGCCAAGGGGACCGACACCTCCGCCACAGCCACATCCTCATCTTTAAAGTTTCCCGCACAGATGTAATAAGGGAGACAATCAGTACCTTCTTGTGCGCCACTGCAGTTGTGGAGGAACAACCTCACTGACAGGACAGTGAGTATGGCCACCAACCCCCCAATGTGGGTCACATTTATGACGACAGAGCCAGACATGGGATCAGTTGAGACTGATGAGGCAGGGGAGGGCGGGGGGCGCAATTTACTAACCTATATGCCTAAGCGCCACCTGTGAAAAACGCAAAAGAACACAGGGGGGGCCGCCGACTGAGACCTCCGCCGCCTTAGGCCCCACACAAGGGCGTCACAGAGGTCCCACGCGGGGGATGTCGACCGAAGCCCCGCACAGGGGGCGCTGACCAAGGCTCCTCACGAGGGGCACTGTCCAAGACCCCGCACTGGGGCGCCTACTGATAACCCGCACAGGGGGCACCATTGGACCCCTAACAGGGGCACTGGCTGAGACCCGGCACAGGGGGCACCACTGAACCTCTCACAGGGGGCACTGGCTGAGACCCCACACAGGGGGCGCCTACAAATGCACCACACAGGGGACACCACCAGGTCTAGGATACCCCCCTAACCCCCCCTAATAAAGTTTTAACCCCTTGATCACCCCCTGTTACCAGTGTCGCTAAGCGATCATTTTTCTGATCGCTGTATTAGTGTCGCTGGTGATGCTAGTTAGGGACGTAAATATTTAGGTTCGCCGTCAGCATTTTATAGCGTCAGGGACCCCCATATACTACCGAATAAATGTTTTAACCCCTTGATGGCCCCCTAGTTAACCCTTTCACCACTGATCACCGTATAAGTGTTACGGGTGACGCTGGTTAGTTCGTTAATTTTTTATAGTGTCAGGGCACCCGCCGTTTATTACTGAATAAAGGTTTAGCCCCCTGATCGCCCGGCGGTGATATGCGTCGCCCTAGGCAGCGTCAGATTAGCGCCAGTACCGCTAACACCCACGCACGCAGCATACGCCTCCCTTAGTGGTATAGTATCTGAACGGATCAATATCTGATCCGATCAGATCTATACTAGCGTCCCCAGCAGTTTAGGGTTCCCAAAAACGCAGTGTTAGCGGGATCAGCCCAGATACCTGCTAGCACCTGCGTTTTGCCCCTCCGCCCAGCCCACCCAAGTGCAGTATCGATCGATCACTGTCACTTACAAAACACTAAACGCATAACTGCAGCGTTCGCAGAGTCAGGCCTGATCCCTGCGATCGCTAACAGTTTTTTTGGTAGTATTTTGGTGAACTGGCAAGCACCAGCCCCAGGCAGCGTCAGGTTAGCGCCAGTACCGCTAACACCCACGCACGCACCATACACCTCCCTTAGTGGTATAGTATCTGATCAATATCTGATCCGATCAGATCTATACTAGCGTCCCCAGCAGTTTAGGGTTCCCAAAAACGCAGTGTTAGCGGGATCAGCACAGATACCTGCTAGCACCTGCGTTTTGCCCCTCCGCCCGGCCCAGCCCACCCAAGTGCAGTATCGATCGATCACTGTCACTTACAAAAGACTAAACGCATAACTGCAGCGTTCGCAGAGTCAGGCCTGATCCCTGCGATCGCTAACAGTTTTTTTGGTAGCGTTTTGGTGAACTGGTAAGCACCAGCGGCCTAGTACACCCCGGTCGTAGTCAAACCAGCACTGCAGTAACACTTGGTGACGTGGCGAGTCCCATAAGTGCAGTTCAAGCTGGTGAGGTGGCAAGCACAAGTAGTGTCCCGCTGCCAACAAAAAGACAAACACAGGCCCTTCGTGCCCATAATGCCCTTCCTGCTGCATTCGCCAATCCTAATTGGGAACCCACCACTTCTGCAGCGCCCGTACTTCCCCCATTCACATCCCCAACCAAATGCAGTCGGCTGCATGAGAGGCATTTTCTTTATGTCCTCCCGAGTACCCCTACCCAACAAACCCCCCCAAAAAAGATGTTGTGTCTGCAGCAAGTGCGGATATAGGCGTGACACCCGCTATTATTGTCCCTCCTGTCCTGACAATCCTGGTCTTTGCATTGGTGAATGTTTTGAACGCTACTATACACTAGTTGAGTATTAGCGTAGGGTACAGCATTCCACAGACTAGGCACACTTTCACAGGGTCTCCCAAGATGCCATTGCATTTTGAGAGACCCGAACCTGGAACCGGTTACAGTTATAAAAGTTAGTTACAAAAAAAAGTGTAAAAAAAAAAAATGTATATAAAAAAAAAATTAAAAAAATAGTTGTCGTTTTATTGTTCGCTCTCTCTCTATTGTTCTGCTCTTTTTTACTGTATTCTATTCTGCAATGTTTTATTGTTATTATGTTTTATCATGTTTGCTTTTCAGGTATGCAATTTTTTATACTTTACCGTTTACTGTGCTTTATTGTTAACCATTTTTTTGTCTTCAGGTACGCCATTCACAACTTTGAGTGGTTATACCAGAATGATGCCTGCAGGTTTAGGCATCATCTTGGTATCATTCTTTTCAGCCAGCGGTCGGCTTTCATGTAAAAGCAATCCTAGCGGCTAATTAGCCTCTAGACTGCTTTTACAAGCCGTGGGAGGGAATGTCCCCCCCCCACCGTCTTCCGTGTTTTTCTCTGGCTCTCCTGTCTCAACAGGGAACCTGAAAATGCAGCCGGTGATTCAGCCAGCTGACCTTAGAGCTGATCAGAGACCAGAGTGGCTCCAAACATCTCTATGGCCTAAGAAACCGGAAGCTACGAGCATTTTATGACTTAGATTTCGCCGGATGTAAATAGCGCCATTGGGAAATTGGGGAAGCATTTTATCACACCGATCTTGGTGTGGTCAGATGCTTTGAGGGCAGAGGAGAGATCTAGGGTCTAATAGACTCCAATTTTTTCAAAAAAAAGAGTACCTGTCACTACCTATTGCTATCATAGGGGATATTTACATTCCCCGAGATAATAAAAATGATTAAAAAAAAAAATAAATAAATAAATAAATAAATATGAAAGGAACAGTTTAAAAATAAGATAAAAAAGCAAAAAAAAAAGCAAAAAAAAAAAAAAGCACCCGTCGCCCCCTGCTCTCGTGCTAAGGCGAACGCAAGCGGCGGTCTGTCGTCAAACGTAAACAGCAATTGCACCATGCATGTGAGGCATCACCGCGAAGGTCAGATCGAGGGCAGTAATTTTTGCAGTAGACCTCCTCTGTAAATCTAAAGTGGTAACCTGTAAAGGCTTTTAAAGGCTTTTAAAAATGTATTTATTTTGTTGCCACTGCACGTTTGTGCGCAATTGTAAAGCATGTCATGTTTGGTATCCATGTACTCGGCCTAAGATCATCTTTTTTATTTCATCAAACATTTGGGCAATATAGTGTGTTTTAGTGCATTAAAATTTAAAAAAACTGTGTTTTTTCCCCAAAAAATGCGTTTGAAAAATCGCTGCGCAAATACTGTGTGAAAAAAAAAAATGAAACACCCACCATTTTAATCTGTAGGGCATTTGCTTTAAAAATATATATAATGTTTGGGGGTTCAAAGTAATTTTCTTGCAAAAAAAAAAAAATAACTTTTTCATGTAAACAATAAGTGTCAGAAAGGGCTTTGTCTTCAAGTGGTTAGAAGAGTGGGTGATGTGTGACATAAGCTTCTAAATGTTGTGCATAAAATGCCAGGACAGTTCAAAACCCCCCCCAAATGACCCCATTTTGGAAAGTAGACACCCCAAGCTATTTGCTGAGAGGCATGTCGAGTCCATGGAATATTTTATATTGCGACACAAGTTGCAGAAAAGAGACAAATTTTTTTTTTTTTTTGCACAAAATTGTCACTAAATGATATATTGCTCAAACATGCCATGGGAATATGTGAAATTACACCCCAAAATACATTCTGCTGCTTCTCCTGAGTACGGGGATACCACATGTGTGAGACTTTTTGGGAGCCTAGCCGCGCACGGGACCCCGAAAACCAAGCACCGCCTTCAGGCTTTCTATGGGCGTGAATTTTTGATTTCACTCTTCACTGCCCATCACAGTTTCGGAGGCCATGGAATGCCCAGGTGGCACAAAACCCCCCCAAATGACCCCATTTTGGAAAGTAGACACCCCAAGCTATTTGCTGAGCGGTATAGTGAGTATTTTGCAGACTTCACTTTTTGTCACAAAGTTTTGAAAATTGAAAAAAGAAAAAAAAAAAAAAGTTTTTTCTTGTCTTTCTTCATTTTCAAAAACAAATGAGAGCTGCAAAATACTCACCATGCCTCTCAGCAAATAGCTTGGGGTGTCTACTTTCCAAAATGGGGTCATTTGGGGAGGTTTTGTGCCACCTGGGCATTCCATGGCCTCCGAAACTGTGATAGGCAGTGAAGAGTGAAATCATAAATTTACACCCGTAGAAATCCTGAAGGCGGTGATTGGTTTTCGGGGCCCCGTACGCAGCTAGGCTCCCAAAAAGTCCCACACACGTGGTATCCCCATACTCAGGAGAAGCAGCAGAATGTATTTTGGGGTGCAATTCCACATAGGCCCATGGCCCATGTCACTAAATATATCCCATGGCCCATGTCACTAAATATATCATTTAGTGACAACTTTTTGTAAATATTTTTTTTTTTGTCATTATTCAATCACTTGGGACAAAAAAAATAAATATTCAATGGGTTCAACATGCCTCTCAGAAATTTCCTTGGGGTGTCTACTTTCCAAAATGGGGTCATTGGGGGGGGGGGGGGGGTTGTACTGCCCTGCCATTTTAGCACCTCAAGAAATGACATAGGCAGTCAAACTAAAAGCTGTGTAAATTACACAAAATGTACCCTAGTTTGTAGACGCTATAACTTTTGCGCAAACCAATAAATATACGCTTATTGACATTTTTTTTACCAAAGACATGTGACCGAATACATTTTGGCCTAAATGTATGACTAAAATGGAGTTTATTGGATTTTTTTTATAACAAAAAGTAGAAAATATCATTTTTTTTCAAAATTTTCGGTCTTTTTCCATTTATAGCGCAAAAAATAAAAACCGCAGAGGTGATCAAATACCATCAAAAGAAAGCTCTATTTGTGGGAAGAAAAGGACGCAAATTTCGTTTGGGTACAGCATTGCATGACCGCGCAATTAGCAGTTAAAGCGACTCAGTGCCAAATTGGAAAAAGACCTCTGGTCCTTAGGCAGCATAATGGTCCGGGGCTCAAGTGGTTAAGTCGCATTAAAGTCAGACCAAAGTAGTGCAGGGATTACTTTGAAGTCGCTGCAACTTGAAGTCACACAGATATGAATGGTACTCATTGGAAATCATGGGGTACGACTTGTCTTGCGACTACGCAGTCCCAAGTCGCAGGACAAGTTGCACAAGTGTAAAAGGGGCCGAAGTTAGTAAATCCACCCTAGCTCTCATAGCAAGTTTTTATTAAAAAAAACAAACCAAAGGCCCACCCGGTGATAGGAGTGTACACGATCTAATGCTAGGAATATTACTCTGGGCATGGATTTACCATGCACCAGGGCAGTGTCTATCCAAGGGCAATTCCGCATCCTTTTTGCTTATACTTGCCATGTGTCAGAAGATTCTTCTCCAAAATTCAAGTTTAGTCTTCCTGGCGTAGTAACACCGAAACCACAAAGGGACTTTTACAGTTTTACAGTTTACATAGAGTCTAGGTTTCAGAATTGCGCCGTTGGGTAGAATAATGTTCGTCCGTGTGTCCATAAAAGTTGGCAGTAGTTACAATTCCCACATGGGAATGTTCCTACTGTTTTGCATCTATCGCCCCTTTCTTTTTTGAATTCGCTGTGGACTAGCTTATCCCTTATAGATGGAGCCTTCCTTTATGTGATGGCAGGGTGCTCAGACACAAAAGGAGCCAATGAGGGGTCCATTGTTAAGAGATGCCACTTGCTGAAAATTTGTTCATGCTGTCGCGAGTATTTTGTCACAATTCTAGTGACCTCATTGTTTTTTTGATTCCCGATGGGCAAAGAGCAATTCAGTATGCGACTTGCTCTTTACCCATTTGTATGCTTTCTTTAGAGCAGTTTTAGAATATCCTTGTTGTAAAAGTCTAGTTTTTAATGTTTGGGTCACTTTTTCAAAGAGCAGTTGTGTCTTGCCCTGATATATTGCCCATATGGAATAAAGACCAGTAAGGTTTTGGGGTGGAAGCTTGAAGCAAATATTGTGTTTCCAGCAGTGGGTTTGCAAAAAAGTTGTCCATTTTAAGGTTTATGAACAAGGGACATCCAAAAAAGGCGATCTTTAATTGGCCATAAGACATGGTGAATTTCAAATTAAATGTATTGTTGCTATTAAAAGTAGTTGAGGAAATCATTTCTCTGGCCCATCCCATTGCATGAAGAAGTCAGTGAAGCGGTACCACGACATACACTTTCTAAAAATATTGGAGGGCCACCACATCACTGAGCAAACATTTTTGGTGGCCACTGATGTGAGAGGCCCTCTACAGTTGAATTCCTCATAACAAGGGTCTGTCAGAAATTCGTCACCTTCTCTATCAGAGGAGTCAACACAAATGTCAGCTCAAGGAGTTTATTCTTCCTTTGGATTTTTTTTTTCCAGGCACAATTTTTTTTCCTTCCATGACTTGGACTACCTCCAGCTACGGGGGTAGCCATGGGGACCTGCTGCACCCCCTCATATGCCAATATGTACCCGAGGGAGTGGGAGCAGAATTTTTCTTCCCCCCCGACAACTCACCATCAATGTATGTGGACCACACTGTTGCACGGTACCACTACATTGACAACATCTTCATGCTATTGGATGGGCCTGAGACTTTTATGATTTCCTTAACTACATTATTAGCAACAATACATTTAATTTGAACTTCACTATGTCCTATAGCCAAACATCACCTTTTTGGATGTCCTTGTTCATAAACATCAAAAAATGACCAACCTTTTCGCAAACCCACTGCTGGAAACAATATTATATGCTTCAAGCTTCCACCCCAAACCCTTATGCCCTGCACACACGACTGGTTTTGCCGTCGGAATAAACTCTGCTCAAGCTGTCTTGCATACACACGATCACACCAAAGTCTGACCGTCAAGAACGCGGTGACATACAACAGAACTAGAAAAAGGAAGTGCAATAGCCAGTGTGCCACCCTTTGGGCTCCTTCTGCTAATCTCGTGTTAGTAGAAGTTTGGCGAGAGACGATTCGCGCTTTTCAGATTGTTTTACTGCTCTTCAGTTTGTGCTTGTGGGTTTGTAGCTGTTCTTCAGTGGGTGTAGTCAGTGTAGTCAGTTCATATCTGTTTTTCAGTGCGTTCTTGTCCGCTCGTTTCTGATTTTCAGCTCGCTCTTTACAGGCCTTGCTATTCTTCAGTGCATTCTGTTCCTTTGTTCTGAGCAGCCGACCGTTTTGAAGCCATGTTGCGGGTACGTACTCGTCGTAGAGTTCGTGTTGTGTGGGGACTTGGTGTTGGGGTTCATACTTGGACCCAAGCCCAGTCCATGAACAGTGTGGGGAGGAGTTCATGGACCAAGAATTGGTTATATAATGGTTTGGTCCGAATGATGAGAACACCCCTTCTAAAGACACCTCATCCCAAAGAGCATTAAATCAAAGAAACAGGGAAATGGGGGATGGGGGATTTTTACGGTGTCTGACATAGATATTTAACACTTGACTTGTTGTAAGTTAAAATATAGCTTTTATTAACATGTAGGTTTAAAAAAAGAGAAACAAAAAATGCAAACTGTTGAATTAGCAATAAAATATTAGATACAATTGGTGGTCATTGCTTTATACAAGTGGGTGATAAATTGCAGCAAGAGACATTGCACATTAGCCCTACATGTTTCGCTACTTTAGCTTCCTCAGGGGATGTGCAAGAGATTTATTAAATTGAGACCACTAAATAGAAAAAGAACAAGGTTATAGTAACAGTTAAAGGATCACTCAAAGGTTTGTACATACAAAATATCACTTGTTGGTTATGAACCCAGTTGCCTATAGATGTTAGACACTTACCCCATGCAATGATTACACCTTTAAACTGCCTGGCCGGTCCCCTGACTTGATCCCAAATACATAGAATCCGAGGGGGTCAACTCCAGCGTGACCAATTCTCTCGTATGCCTTTGCTGCGTGAAATCCAGGAGAATAATCCTGATGATTTCAGGAACTTTCTCCAGACGGACCCTGTTTTTCAACATCTGTTGGCTTTGCTGACCCCTTGTATTATGAAGCAGGACACCTGTATGCGGCAAGCCATCACTCCGGAGCAGAGGCTAGTCACCACATTGCGGTACTTGGTGACGGGGAGAAGTCTACAGGACCTCAAGTTCTCTACAGGCATCTCCCTCCAGGCTCTGGAGATCATTATCCCAGAGACGTGTTTTGCCATCATTCAGGTCCTGCAGAAGGACTATATTAGGCCAAATTCTCTCCTTTAACATCACATTCTATGTATTTAATGTTTGCTAATGTATTGTATTCATTTCATCATTCCCCAATTACCATGATTGTAATATGCTGTGAATGTCCCCTTTGTCCTCATGCATGCTGTAAGCTTTTAATGCTCTTTTTTGTCCTTCGTGCATATTTGCCTTCACTAACCTCCCCAGCATGTTATCCTGGGCCCATATACACCTAGCCTAGTCACTTAATGTATTTTGCCAGCTCCATTGTAGTGCTTTACCCTGAACACCCCCTAAAATGTGTCCATTGTTATTGTTGTCCTTAAATTCAGGCAGAGTGCCAGAGGCTTTTTTTTTTTTTTTTTTGGGTCCCAAACTCAGCTCGAAACCTCCATCCCCCCACCCCCTAAACTTTTTACAATGGGCCATCAGAGGGGGTGAGGAATCCGATAAGTGGGCCTCATATTTTTGTCTTTAAATACTCCTTAAATAAATGTTATACTGATGTTGGCCAAGAATGTTTGTGTAATCTGCTTGCAATGTTATGTGCAAAAGTACTAATATTTTTTTGTCTGGTTTGACACCACAGCTTCCTTCAACGCCACAGGAATGGCAGACTGTGGCCTCCCATTTTGCCAACCGTTGGAACTTTCCCAACTGTGGAGGGACTATAGATGGGAAGCACGTCCACATCGTGCCACCACCAAATTCGGGGTCTTACTATTACAATTATAAGGGTTTTAATAGTATAGTGTTGATGGCGGTGGTGTCGGCACAATATGAGTTCCTCTATGTAGACATGGGGAAGAATGGCCGGGTGGAGGAGTCTTCGCCCAGACCGAGTTCTCCCACCGTCTCCAGACTCGTGGCCTGGCATTGCCACCTGCTGCGGACAATGTTGAAGGACTCCCATTTGTCTTTATTGCTGATGAAGCATTCGGTCTAGGCGAGCACCTGATGAGGCCATGCCCCAGAGGAACCTCACCCCGGAGAGGAGGATTTTTAACTACTGGCTGGCCAGAGCCAGAAGAGTCGTTGAGAATGCCTTCGGGATAATGGCCAGCCGATTCCGCCTGTTTCTGACAGCAATACATATGGCGGACTACAAAATTAACCACATCATACTATCCTGCTGCATATTGCACAATTTTTTATGTAAAAATGCCCAAAATTATCTTGCCTCCTCAGTTGGGCCTGAGGTCGGACTTCCTGCTAATCCCCTGACGGACCTGAATACTGGCAGCCCTGGCTTGGCACCCCAAAGCGCCCGTCAAGATCGCCATTTTATGGGTAGGGGGGCCATTGCCATGCCATTTAGACAATGTCTAAATATTTTTTTAATTAAAAAAAAAAAGATAAAATCTTGACTTTTCTTTATTGCTTGTGTTTCTTTTTAGCTGTCTCCTAAGTTCTCCTAGTGCACTTGTAGTGCGAAGTGTATTTTCCTTTAGTAAATAAGCCTCATTGTCACTGTAAACACAAAATTACTTACAAAACTGGTATTGAGCATTGAAAGAAGAAGCCACACATTGTTGATTATCAAACTTTTTACTCTGTGCACATTCACACGTGTTATAAAATTTTGATGTAAAATATTTTTTTTTTCCTCAAGTTTTTTTACAATTGTTTTTTTTTTTTGGTATAAACAGGCATGTTTCAAAACATAACATACACAACTCTGGAACTTACAAAGTTCAACGTAGAAAAAATGAAGGCAATATCAGACATTATAGTATGTTCAAAATGTGTTGATATTGCCTTAATCAGATGGGGTGATGTGACCCCTGTAAAAGCCAAATTTTGAAGATGCACACAATTTGGGAGTCAAAATGGGCATTTCCCTCCTGATCCCATGCCGAATGTCAACATCTCCCATCTCACCTACTAGAGTTACGAGGAAGGGGTTGCACCCACAAAACGCGTACATTGATATCCCCTGATGGCAGATAGCACATGTTGACACACCCTGTGAATCTTCAAAATTTGGCTTATAAAATGTAAAAAAAAATAAAAAAATTTTTGTTTAGTACATTAAATGGTAAAATGGTGGCATTTCGTGGTACATCAAATGTTAAAATGGTGGCATTTCGAAGATATTTAGATTCTCCCCAACACATCAATCATGTTCTTCATGTGTTGTTCCATAACATGGAGTTTATTCCTTATGATGTCAATTTCAAGATTCCACACCATGATGTCCTGGATTAGCCTTTGTGCACTGTCACTTGTGAAATGTTCAGCTTGCTCTTCCACAACCAGCACATCACCTAAAAAATTGAGTAAAAACATGTATTATAAATATGCAGGCATACATATATATATTACCTGAAGCTGGGGTGTCAGACACTCACCTGTTGTGGTGACAAGTTTGCCAACTTCCTCCACCTCTCCTTCCTCCAGATCCTCGGGGGTGTGGTGTTGTGTGGAGTTCCCCTTCTTTGAGAGGTGTGGGGTTCCTGGTGTCCTCTGAGTGGTGTCCCCTGAGTCTTTTCTCCCCTATGAGAATGAAACAAAAAAGGTATACTTAGCACACAGATATTTGAGTCCAGAAATAGGAATATGAAACATTGCTGGGAAGTGGGGTACAATTGTCTGTTTTAGGCAGAGTTCTAAGCTGAAGATAAGATTTTTTTACCTTACCAAAAGCTGGAATACTTACCTTTTGGTGACAATTTTCACACATTGAGACCCCAAGTATCCACTTGAGTACCTGTGTGGGACACCTTAAAAAAAAAAAAGTTTAAGTGCTCCTGAGTCCAGATGTGTAAACAGCTGCTGAGTGTCCTCTCCTTACATTACACTGAATCAAGCTTGCATTTCATTCTAGTTACAAACACATCTAGACAGCAATGTACAAAACTTATTTTTTATACAAAAATAGGCATGACCAAATGTATTTAACCTGTATCTGCCCAAAACATCGTATTTAATGAGCGAACGATGTTTCCTACGACCGATTACTGTGCACATGAACATGAAAGTCGCCATTTTAAAACTGTACAACAATAAAGAATAGCACATGGAGCATCATGCAAGTATAATAATAATGATAGGAACACACAAGTACTTACTTTTTAGAAGCACTCTTAATCCTTCTATACTGATCCTGCTCCCTCAGTTTCAGGACTGACCAGCGTTTCCTCAATTGCTCCTTGGATCGTCGTACCCCAAAATTTCTGTGCAGACTCTTCACAACTTTAGTCATGATCTTGGCCTCTCTCACATTTGGGTTTAGGTACGGTCCATGCTTCCCATCATAGTCGTTCCTCCTCATGATGTCCACCATCTCCATAAAGGCCATATTACGTTACTGCTATTATCACGCACCTGCTGTGTCTCCGCCATGTCGCTCCTACTGCTTGCCGAATGTCAGGGGCAGGCGACGTTTCGCGCATGCGCAGTGTATATCAAGCTAACACTCATATGTCGTACGTACGATCTGTGTGCGGAGGAAGGAGGAACAGAAGTGGCGAGCGTCCTAAACTAAGGTAAGATTTTAACTTGGGCCATCAGTGGCCTATACTGCTTCAAGATTGAGGCCTATATTGGGATAAGATTATGAGAGTTTAGGCTGACATTAGTGTTTTTGTCTGGTGTATTGTCTTACAGCAAATATGAATCACTTTAAGGACCCAGAATTCATGGCCAGTTTCATAGACAGGTACAGGGAGACAGAGGCGGCTCTAGGCTTTGTGAGGCCTTAGGCAAAACTTACACATGAGGCCCCACTGACTGGGACGCTCCGTGATGAGGCCGCTATTCCTCAGGCTGCGGGCAGCATCTGATTTGTCCGTCAGCTCCTAAGCCACAGAGTCCCAGTGGGGGTAGGTGGAGCCTCCAGCGTCAACTTCAGTGATTGAGAACAGGCAAATTAGGCGGCCGCGAGGCCCCTGTGAGTGCGAGGCCTTAGGCGACCGCCTAATTTGCCTAATTAGAGAGCCGCCTCTGCAGGGAGATGCGGAATTTGTGGGAGATAAAAGACAGCTTATATTATAATAAACAAGCTAGGAGGTCAACGGTGGAGAAACTTCTAGAATTTGTGAAGACTCGGGTCCCCAATGCAAACATCGTGTTCTTGGAAAAGAAAATTGGGATCTTGAGGAACATATACAAAAGAAGGAGCATAATAAGATCCAGAAATCACTCAGATCAAGAGCAGCAGCAGCACGCAAGTGTATGTACCCAGGCTGTGGTACTTCAACAAACTGCAGTTTCTGGACGACCAGACTGAAGCCAAGGAATCACTTTCTACCCTTCCCTGCAGCCTTCCCTCCACCCTTCCCTCAACCCCAGCAGAGGCTGACGAGGAACAACCTGGGCCTTCCATCCTGGAAGAAGTGGATATGCCCAGCTGGAGTCAGGTATATTATTTTTTATACATATTTATTGTCCTAATATTAATGATGTTAACTAGATGTTATAATTGATAACAAAATTAATGATTTAAAAAAAAAAAAAAAGTGATTTACATATCAATAGACAGTAGTGGCCAAAAATGTTTGGGACAAGAATGAAAAATGCTGGGCTCAGAATGATAGTCTTTTCTATTTATTAAGTCATGAGCTGAAAATGGTGTTTGATGAACCAAAAACTAAAACTATGTCCCTTTTTATACACAGGATGAGCTCAGCCAGGAGGAGGGTCTGGAAAGTGGCAGGCAGGAGGAGGCCGTGCCCAGTGTCAGCCAGGAGGTGGCCGTGCCCAGTGTTAGCCAGGAGGTGGGCGGGCCCAGTGGCCTCACCCAATCACAGGTGCCCCCCCTCTGCCTTACAACAAAAAGGCCCAGGAAGGGGACGATCACAGGAGGAGGCAGCACTGAGCCTCATTAGGAAAGCAAGTCATGTCCTCAGAAGCGCCCCCCCCCCCCCCCGCTGAAGTGTTCCTTCCTTACTCCGGTGATGTCACACGCCAGCGAGCGGCTTCTCACAGCAGAAGACGGCCATCGAGTCCTTGCGGGGGACAGTGGATATTCCGGCTCGGCAATCCGACAGCCGTTCCACGCTATGGACGCCATGGACTGACCCAGGAGCCTTTCCTTCCCGGAGTTTGCTATCCCTTACTTTGATGTAAGTGTGGATTATATGCTTTTGCACCTATTAAAAACTTGCACTCAGAGGTGCTTTTCTTTGGTTTTTTTTCTGCTGAAGTGGCCTATGGCTGCCATCTAGCCACTAGAATGCAGAAATTGGAGGAGGGCCAATGCTTCCACTGTGAGGGAATTTTTGCTCAGGCCCTTCAGAAGGGGTTGAGGGGCCAGCTGACTGAGAACAGCCATGTATGTGAGCTCACCCATCCTCCTCCTCCTGCCACAAGTCCACCACCAGAGCCACAGCCTCCAAGGAAGGCTGCAGGGAAGCATAGAGGGAAGGCTGCAGTGAAGAGAAGAAAGTGATGGCCCTGGGTTCAGTCTGGTCTGACAGAAGACGCAGGCTGTTGTAGTACCACAGCCTGGGGACATATAGGTCATCTGCTGCTGGTCCTGATCTCTGGGAGTCCTGGACCAGATTGGGCTCCAAATTAGATGGACTCCTCAAGCTAAAAATTTTAATTAATTTTCACAGACTTGATGTCTGCCCTGGGGGCCAAAAGGCTTTGCAAATTCCAAAAGTTTCTCCAGCGTTGCCTCCCTCTTTATTTTGTTACCCAGAATAAATGGAGATTTTATTTTTCACAAATACTTGCCTATGTGTTTTTCTACAAAAAGGACAGTTTGTGAGTAGGCAGGTACCTTTCAAAAATACAAGGTCAAATTAACAAGGGACACCAACACCAACCTCCTTGGAGGTAAAAAAAAAAAAAAAAAAAAAAAGGATTATACAAAACATAATTCTAAACATTATTCTGGAGATCTGGCTTTAAAAAAAAAAAATAAGATTATTCATGAGATCACGAGAAATAAAAAGAAATTGTGAGAACTGTGTGAATATCAGCAGCAAAACAACTTCATTCTTCTAGCATTATAAAGCACAAAAGAATGCGCTGCATTAAAAGATCACAGAATTTGCATGAGGAATGTGCTATCTCCATTGCGAACGCTAGTTTTACCAGACCGAGCACTTCCGTCTCGTACTTGCTTCAGAGCATGCATCGTTTTTGGTGCGTCGGAACAGCATACAGACGAGCGTTTTTTCCGATAGTAATTTTTTCCGTCGGAATAATATAGAACATGTTCTCTAAGTCCGTCTGAATTTGACGGAAAAAGTCAGATGGGGCATACACACGGTCGGAATATACGATGAATAGCTCCCATCGGACTCTGTCGGAAATTCCGCTTGTGTGTACGTGGCATTACTGGCCTCTATCCCATATGGACAATATATCAGGGCAAGACACAACTGCTCTAATGATATACTCTTTGAAAAAGAGGCCCAAACATTAAAAACTAGGGACACTTACGAGGATATTCTAAAACAAGCATACAAACAGGCAAAGAGCAAGTCACGTACTGAATTGCTATTTGCCCACAGGGAATCAAAAAACAAACAATGAGGTCACTATTATTAGTATTTCTTATGGATCTGGTGGGGTCGTTGATGCCTTCAGTGGATTCTGGACAGTGGTGTTGTTTCCTGCCCAGACTTCACATCAGACACACCATGACCTTCCTCGATACCCTCTGGAAAGAGGCTGGTTAATGTTTTGGCCGGAGATGCGCGTCGTGTCTCACTTCCACTGAGGCGTCTGCCTCCCTTCCTCTGATCTGCACTCCAGTTTGGAACGAGGGTCTGTGGCCGCATGCACATTGGCGGTGATGCAAATGTCATCCTGCCCTGTTGATCTGGGGTCGTGCCGCACACCGTTACGTTGGGAGACCCAGGATGGACATCGCTCACCACTTCTGGATAGAACGAGCGCCCTAAGCAATGCATCGCCATCAGTGTGTTTGTATTGCTCACATTGTGTTAGGCAGGCTATTTATTGAACGCCCAAGTCAGCTATCAGTTGTTGCAAAAACACAGCAATAACCCAGCGCCAATGATAGACTACCTGGAGAGCTCCAAACAGAACATGTGGTATGCGACTTATATATTTGCCATGCACTAGGACATTTTGTATACATGTAGCATGACTATTAAAAAAAGAGGAGGGAAAGAAAAAAGACCACCCATGCAGCTGGACCAACCGTAGCTGGTAGATACAGATCATAACAAAGGAAAACAAATATAGCCCAGCGCTCAGGATATTTTAAAAGCAAACTGCAACAGTCATAAATGAATAAAATTGAGTAATTTAATAAACCAATAAATGTGAAATAACAGTGATAACTTGTGAATAATAAAACCAAGTTGTAGGAAACTGTTACAGTAAAACCCACAGTAGCACAACATTAAAATATTAAATAGTATTACACTAAGTTTCAACATGTAAATGGCACTTGTTTAAAGGCTGACTGTCCTTGATTGCAACAGGAGATCAGCACAGGAGATCCATCCAGAAAGTGCCCCAACTGAAGGCAATGGGTGAGGTGGTGGGAGCGGAACAAAGTACTCAAAACAAAAAGTAGAAAACTCACATCTACCCCGTTGGTTTAAGGAGTCTGGCACCGTGCAGGGCGGCTCGCCGGCTCCAACAAGCTGTATGATGACCGTGGCGTGGACTGAGCCGAAGCTCCGCCGTGAGGAGAGCAGCCTGGCCGGAGCTCCGTGGCGTTAGATGATGACGTCAGCACAGGGGAGCCGCCGGGATGTCAGCTGATGGAAACAAACCGCTGACTATCCAGATCGTGTCTCCACAGGAGTGAAAAATCCTCAATGAGGAATGGTGACACTGCACAAAAACCAATGCTGGATCTGAGAGGCTGATCAGGGGGGAAAATAATGCTGCCGATAGGCTGATGGAGCTCACATCTGCCTGGACGGTCTGGGGCTCCTCAGAAGGAAATAAAATCAATGATGAAAAAATGAAGCAAACAAAAAGGACTGATCGGAAGTCGCCAGACCAGGAGGGAATGGTGGGGATAATGATGCTGGAGAAAAAACGCTGCTGGCTGATGAGGAGGCTTCACAGAAATAATGGATGGATTGATGGATGGATGGATGGATCAATGATCACTGTGAAATGGCTCTGGCTAGGACCACTGTCATGGGGTTGCCTTGATGACGCGTTTCGCGCATGAGCGCTTTGTCATAGTCAAGGGAGTAGGCAACTCGCAAAGTTTAAATAGTAAATGTGAATTGAGGGAGGGGACACAATGGGAGGGAAAAAAAAAAAAGGAATAGTTAACCCATTATGGGGGGGGGGGGCAAGGTCTCTAATGTTAACCCCCTGTTGTTCAAACCACCCAACAATGGAAAAACACACACTAAAATATACATATTCAAATCTACATTCAGGGTACAAATCCTAGAAAACACATAATTTACAATCAAACAAAACATTTTCATTAATTGTCACTAAATACTTTTTTTTTTTTAAATCTCTTAATCTCTTAACAAAAATCATATATAAAAATTCTTTTAGGAAGAGGACGAAGAGAAGGAAGAGGTCAGAATCAACATAAATGATAGCACAATAAAAATATACAATCTGTCCTCACATACTCTCACCTCTTCTGAAGAGCTTTTACTCCAGAAGGGTTTGGGTTTCTCTCCTACAATAGGTCCAAATAAGTTCGGTCTCTTCAAAGACCTACACCGTTTTATACGCTCATTAACGTTAAAACGTCACTATGCCCCCAACCCATTGGCTTTACATAAAGATAGGAAGGAGGCCAATTCCACACTGGTTCCGGTACCAGAGTGCACACCTTCCACAGAACTTGATGAAGCTGCACTACAGGCCTTGAGGAACTATGGGCTGAGGGCCATACAGAGGGTTATGTTCCCACTGCTAGCTTAGAACCACCAGTAATGCATACCCCCTTCTGACCTAAATCAACCTTCTTTCCAATCAATTCAAAGGGCCCCTACATTGAAACTTACTATCAAGCTGTATATAAAGACTTTTTATCACTATGTGATGATTCTAAGAGGCGGAAACACCAGAATTTGAGTAGATGTGAGAATGCGGCCTTGAAAGAGTTAATGTCCAATACCAAGATCATCATTAGGCAGGCAGACAAGGGTGGTAGCCTGGTGGTACAAAATCGTACCGATTACATCAAAGAGGCTAGTAGATTGTTAGCGGACATCAACACGTACTTGAAATTATAGTCTGACCCTCTTCCGGGGTTTCAACTGGAATTAAAGGTCACTGGTACAGGAAGCTTGGCAAAATGGAGTACTCACCAATAAAGAAAGACAATTTCTATTGCCATCTGAATGTAGTACTCCCTATTTTTACCACCTTCCAAAAGGTCCACAAATCATTGGTGGATCCTCCTGGGAGACCTATTGTGGCGAGCACTAATAGCTTCAGTAATGGTTTGTCCATATATATTGATTGTTGTTTGCAGCCCCTTGTGTGTCAATTACCATCATATATCAAGGATTCCAACGACGTAATAAAAGCCCTTCAGAATTATTCATGGGAAGAGGGATATTGGTGGGAATCTTTAGATGCGTCTTCCCTTTATACCTCTATACCCCATGAAATAGGCCTGAGAGCCGTACAATACTTTGACCAGAAGTGGGGATTTCAATTCGCTACAATATATCTGGGCCAACAATCCGTTCGCTGAGCACATTGTCTTTTTTGGGCGGTACATCGATGACATTGTGATCATATGGAGTGGGAGCCCAGATCTGTTCTCCTCATTCGTGGCCCATTGTAATTCTAATTCTTTTGGTCTGTCGTTTACTCATGTTATAGATCCCCATGAACTCGTGTTCTTGGACCTGGTGTTAGCCCATGATCAACATAGGATTTTTACTAAAAACCACGTTAAGCCAACTAGCGGCAATTCCTATCTCCATTTTGGAAGTTGCCACCACCCATCATGGAAATGCAACATCCCAAGTGGCCAATTTAACAGACTTATGCCGCGTACACACGGTCGGACTTTTCACCTGCAAAAGTCCGACGGACGCCGCCGGACAAAGTCCGGCGGAAAGTCCGACCGTGTGTGGTCTCCATCGGACTTCCGACGGACCGTTTCGGTCGGATTTTTGCGGAAATCCGACGTACTTTAGATTTGAAGCCTGCTTCAAATCTTTACGTCGTACCTCCGCCGGACTCAGTTCCTGACGGAAAGCCCGTTCGTCTGTATGCTAGTCCGAAGGACCAGATACGACGGAGGAGCAGGTTACTGCATCTCGCGCTCGCTGCAATAGGAAAAACAAATCTTCCTATTGCGGCGAGCGCGGGGCATACCAGGCCCTTAGGTCTGGTATGGATTATAAAGGGGAACCCCTACGCCGAAAAAACGGCGTGGGGTCCCCCTAAAATCCATACCAGACCCCGATCCGAGCACGCAGCCTGGCCGGTCAGGAAGGGGGGTGGGGACGAGCGAGCGCCCCCCCCCTCCTGAACCGTACCAGGCCGCATGCCCTCAACATGGGGGGGTGGGTGCCTTGGGGGAGGGGGGCGCCCTGCGCCCCCCCCCCCAAAGCACCTTGTCCCCATGTTGATGAGGACAAGGGCCTCTTCCCGACAACCCTGGCCGTTGGTTGTCGGGGTCTGCGGGCGGGGGCTTATCGGAATCTGGGAGCCCCCTTTAATAAGGGGGCCCCCAGATCCCGGCCCCCCACCCTATGTAAATGAGTATGGGGTACATGGTACCCCTACCCATTTACCTAGGTAAAAAGTGTCAGTAATAAAACACAACACAGGTTTTTAAAATAATTTATTAAACAGCTCCGGGGGGGGGGGGGTCTTCTTCCGTCTTCGGGGGTCCCTCCGGTTCATCTTCTCCCGGCGTCCGGTTGGTTCTTCTCCGCTCTCCGGCCTCTTCTCCCGGTGTCCCAGGTCTTCGGCCGGCCCCTCCGCTTTCTTCAGGTAGCTCTATTGCCAGCGGAGGTCCGGACTTCTGGGCTTCTTGGCTTCTTGTGTTCTCTTCTCTTCTCTTCCCCCAGATGTTGACACGACGCTCTCTCCGGCTGGACTGGTCTCTGAGGGCTGCGTTGTGACTTATATAGGCGGAGACCCCGCCCCCATATGATGTCACAGTCCCTGGGCATGCTGGGACTGTGACGTTTTAGGGGGCGTGGTCGACCACGCCCCCTAAAACGTCACAGTCCCAGCATGCCCAGGGACTGTGACATCATATGGGGGCGGGGTCTCCGCCTATATAAGTCACAACGCAGCCCTCAGAGACCAGTCCAGCCGGAGAGAGCGTCGTGTCAACATCTGGGGGAAGAGAAGAGAAGAGAACACAAGAAGCCAAGAAGCCCAGAAGTCCGGACCTCCGCTGGCAATAGAGCTACCTGAAGAAAGCGGAGGGGCCGGCCGAAGACCTGGGACACCGGGAGAAGAGGCCGGAGAGCGGAGAAGAACCAACCGGACGCCGGGAGAAGATGAACCGGAGGGACCCCCGAAGACGGAAGAAGACCCCCCCCCCGGAGCTGTTTAATAAATTATTTTAAAAACCTGTGTTGTGTTTTATTACTGACACTTTTTACCTAGGTAAATGGGTAGGGGTACCATGTACCCCATACTCATTTACATAGGGTGGGGGGCCGGGATCTGGGGGCCCCCTTATTAAAGGGGGCTCCCAGATTCCGATAAGCCCCCGCCCGCAGACCCCGACAACCAACGGCCAGGGTTGTCGGGAAGAGGCCCTTGTCCTCATCAACATGGGGACAAGGTGCTTTGGGGGGGGGGGCGCAGGGCGCCCCCCTCCCCCAAAGCACCCACCCCCCAATGTTGAGGGCATGCGGCCTGGTACGGTTCAGGAGGGGGGGGGGGCGCTCGCTCGTCCCCACCCCCCTTCCTGACCGGCCAGGCTGCGTGCTCGGATCGGGGTCTGGTATGGATTTTAGGGGGACCCCACGCCGTTTTTTCGGCGTAGGGGTTCCCCTTTATAATCCATACCAGACCTAAGGGCCTGCGACGGGGCTCGCAAGGTTTCAATCTCGCCAAAAAAAGCGGCGAGATTGAATTCCTTTTCTAGTCCCGTCGTACCAAAGTCACGTTCAAAATGAACGGACTTGTCCGTGTGTGGGAAAGTCCGTTCGTTCTGAAAGTCCGGCGGAAGTCCGTCGGGAAGACCGGATTCCGGAAAGTCCGGCCGTGTGTAGGCAAGTCCGGCCGTTCAGAAAGTCCGGCGGTAGTCCGCCGGAAGTCTGGCGGCAAGTACGTCGGACCTAGCTTTCTAGAAAGTCCGACCGTGTGTACGCGGCATTAGACGTAATTGGTCAAGAGTGGAGGATTATGTCGAACAGGGGGCAGTGATGAAAAAGAAATTCCAAGAGAAGGGTTATCCATCTGACCATATCAATGACGCCTTCCTGTCCCACATGAACCCCCCTCTCAGGGACAAGTGTTCAAAAGATGAATCAAGAACCAGACAGTTTTATTTCTACTTTTAATGATAAATATAAAAGTCTATATCTAAAATTGTCAGAAAACATTTCGGGATTCTACGTTTGGACCAACGTCTTGCTCCGGTATTACCTGAGGTTCCACAGGCAACGTTCCGAAAAGCCCGTACTGTTAAAAATTTGTTAGCACCTAGCAAAATAGTAAACAAAAAAATCTAAAACCTCCCTTGATATTAGATCTTATTTTCATGATAGAAAGGGCATATTTCAGTGTAAAAAGAGGGGGTGTCTTACGTGCCAATTTATTGCCCATGGCACTAAGACTATCACAACTAACACAGGCAAAAAATACAAGATTAGGCAATTCATCACTTGTTTCACTGACTTAGTTATATATGTTTTGCGTAGCCCGTGTGGGCTAGTCTACGTTGGTCGGACCATTCGAGCATTACGGGCTAGAGTGGGTGACCACCGTAGACTCATCTCTAAAGGGAGCGATGAACACAGTGTGCCCCGGCATTTCTTACGTTTCCACAACAAGGACATTAGACATTTAGAGGTCTTTGTTATTGAAACGATCCCCAAGGGTACATTAACCAACAATGAGAGATTCTCCTTGCTATGCAAGCGTGAGGTTTTTTGGATTTATATGTTTGACTCGCTTGCCCCCAATGGGTTAAATGAAGAACTGGAAACAGGCAGTTGTGTAGAGTTGGTGAGATGCTGGATGTTTTTTTAGAATAATAATAATGAAGTTATGAAATTAAACCAAAAAGAATATTTACATATGTTTTTTTTTTAGAGATTTTCAAGAGATTTTTTTAAAAAAGTATTTAGTGACAATTAATGAAAATGTTTTGTTTGATTATAAATTATGTGTTTTCTAGGATTTGTACCCTGAATGTAGATTTGAATATGTATATTTTAGTGTGTTTTTCCATTGTTGGGTGGTTTGAACAACAGGGGGTTAACATTAGAGACCTTGTCCCCCCCCCCTGATAATGGGTAAACTACTCTTCCTCCCCCCCCCCATTGTGTTCCCTCCCTCAATTCACATTTACTATTTAAACTTTGCGAGTTGCCTACTCCCTTGACTATGACAAAGCGCTCATGCGCGAAACGCGTCGTCAAGGCAACCCCATGACAGTGGTCCTAGCCAGAGCCATTTCACAGTGATCATTGATCCATCCATCATTTCTGTGAAGCCTCCTCATCAGCCAGCAGTGTTTTTTCTCCAGCATCATTATCCCCACCATTCCCTCCTGGTCTGGCGACTTCCGATCAGTCCTTTTGTTTGCTTCATTTTTTCATCATTGATTTTATTTCCTTCTGAGGAGCCCCAGACCGTCCAGGCAGATGTGAGCTCCATCAGCCTATCGGCAGCATTATTTTCCCCCCTGATCAGCCTCTCAGATCCAGCATTGGTTTTTGTGCAGTGTCACCATTCCTCATTGAGGATTTTTCACTCCTGTGGAGACACGGTCTGGATAGTCAGCGGTTTGTTTCCATCAGCTGACATCCCGGCGGCTCCCCTGTGCTGACGTCATCATCTATCGCCTCGGAGCTCCGGCCAGGCTGCTCTCCTCACGGCGGAGCTTCGGCTCAGTCCACGCCACGGTCATCATACAGCTTGTTGGAGCTGGCGAGCCGCCCTGCACGGTGCCAGACTCCTTAAACCAACGGGGTAGATGTGAGAGTTTTCTACTTTTGTTTTGAGTACTTTGTTCCGCTCCCACCACCTCGCCCATTGCCTTCAGTTGGGGCACTTTCTGGATGGATCTCCTGTGCTGGTCCCCTGTTGTTCAAAGGCTGACTGTCCTTGATTGCAAGTGCCATTTACATGTTGAAACTTAGTGTAATACTATTTAATATTTTAATATTGTGCTACTGTGGGTTTTACTGTAACAGTTTCCTACAACTTGGTTTTATTATTCACAAGTTATCACTGTTATTTCACATTATTGGTTTATTAAATTACTCAATTTTATTCATTTATGACTGTTGCAGTTTGCTTTTAAAATATCCTGAGCGCTGGGCTAGATTTGTTTTCCTTTATCAGTTGTTGCAAGATGCATGCTAACTGTCGACATATGTATTTCTTGACTCACAATTATCACTCCTGATTGTTTAATTCTCCGAGATTTATCCCCCCCCCGCCCCACCCCAAGGATGGCTTCTAAAATGTAAAACTTGTTTCTCTGCCAAACATCCTCTAAACCATTTCTATGCCTTATCAGTACAAGTTTATCCCCATTGTTCATTCACCAATTTACTGACTGGTGCTACCAGGGGCCTATTTCCCCATTGGGGTCCTTGTGTATGTGAGTTTGGGCTAAACGGCAGTTTTGCTGCCCACTGACCGCAGGGGCCCATTTGTACAGCCGCTACATCCAGCAGGAACTAATGTGTTTTATACAAACTATATGTTATCATTTGATCTTTGTAAATATAAATTATCAATAAAATAAAGTAGATGTGTGTGTGTGTGTGTGTATATATAATATAAAACACACAGACTTTTTTCAACCCAACTAGAAGAGTCCCTTCTTTAAACAGTAGCATCTAATGTTATGCAACTTATTTTTGCTATCTGCACATGTAATATTGACATCTCATTTTTGTGAACATCATGCATACCAGAGCTCATGTAGTTTTTAGATCATGTATTTTTCTGTATTTGTATGTAAGAAAGAACTTTTTTTGAATATACCCCCATTTAGTTTACTTGTTTTAGCTGCCTATAGGCCCATGGAAGCAATTTTTCTATATTACTATATTTTGGGCTAGCATCATTTCTTCTTACCCATGTAGATGGGTCCCTCTTGACCATTTGTCACTATGCTTACTAATACAATATAGATTTACATTATAGAAAAATAATACCCAGTTCATAACGCCCGAGGAATCGCCTGAAACATGTTGGGTTTCATCACAACTATTCATGGGAGCTGATCTGGAATCAGACACGTGTAGCCCTCTGGATGCTATTCATATGTAATATACCAATGTTTGGTCTATGTTGTATGTACATGCTCATTTTTCTACATTTTATCCTTGAATTTTAATGATATTGATGTCAAATAAAAAATATATCTTTTACTTTACATAATGAGTCTGCACACTAGTCTTAGTAAGGCAGGAAGAGGTGCCAAGACCTTTGTGAACACGCTGGGAGCAGAAAAAAAAAAAAGAAAGCCACTGCGACAAACTGGAAATCGTCTTGAACTAAAAAGTGTAGAAAATGCTAATGTGGTTGATAAATGGAAATATGTAACTAGGCATCTTGGATGCCAGATATTCTGTCTAAGACAGGTCATAGCTGACCTTGTGGATTCCATACAAATCCCTTCAAATGTCCCCACTGGGCTTTGGTACTGTGAAAAACGGAGTAAAAATCTTTGAACCTATCTTGAAGAGGTACTGACACAACCACTCCCGGGGACAGGAGACTTGGGATATTCTGTAAATGTAACTGACAGGATAGTTTTTAGATGATTTGAGAAAAGAAAGCAGTGAGGGGTTAGAGTTTTGAATTCTACTGTTTACACCTTTGAAACCACTAATTGAACCCACAAGTCTGGGACCCAGAAAAAGACTAACAGAAGTTTCCCCCACTCCTAGGAGTAAGGACACCCCTTCATTGAGAAGAGGGCTGTAGGGAAGACTTGTTGGGCTTTTTGGGCCAAATCTTCTGCTAAAAGAGTTGGAATCAGGTTTGGAGTATGAATCTGGGGGGAAACGACTGAGTGCTTTGTGTTTTGAAGAGGTAGAAGCTCCAGTGGATCAGGGTTTTTTTTTTTAGGGATTTTCCCCTGTGAAATCTTTAATGGATTTGTCAAATCCTTTACCAAAAACATGTCCTTTTAAAGCCTTCAAAAAACACACCACACATACGTGAGGCTTTTTATATTATATATTAATATAAATATATATAAAAATATATCTCTATCTCTATCTTTAGCTGCCGAGACTTTTAGCCATAAGATTCTGCACATATGAATAGAGAATAGGGCCATTCTGATTTGAGCTGTCCTTTTAGGACCAAGCAAAACTCATCTGTAACAGCAACTGCCTGGGAAGCGGTAATGACTGGCGTGCTCTTTACTGTTCAACTTTAAGACACCCATGTCAACACACCACCAGTGCTCATAATAGCGTAGCTACAGCATCTTTGTGTGCTTCTGGTTGACCCAGCTGATATCTTCTCTGAGTATACTGTGTATGACCTGGCCTGTTCTGACCCTGCACTTCCTTGCTTTGAATTCGGTATGGTTTGGGCACTGATCTACAAGTGTTATCCAGCTTGTCTGCACTATGCTTTTGCTTGACCCTCTGTCACAACTCAGGTGTCTTGACCTGCTCCCGCTACGCACCAGTCTCTGGCCATTCCATCTACAGTGCATCTGCAGCGGTGCACCACAAGTACTAGCAAGCTTGCCAGGCTTACAGTCCTGCTAATGGTATGTGCTCTTATTTACTGAACTTTCTGCACAATCAACACATCTGAACTGTTTTACCTGTTTTATCCAACTCCTGGTCTAACTATCACACATTCTAGGGCATCCACACAAGCCAGAAGGTAACTGCTGTAATTTTTTGGAGAAGATGTGGTCTTGGTATACAGGATCATGTTGGTTGTTCATTGCCCTTGTCCAGTTAGCTGAAGTTTGACATTTTGAAATTGCAGCATGAGCTGGCTGCAGAGTTGGGCCTGCAAGAGTAAAGAAAGCCTTGAACCCCAAAAATAGTTTCCCAGTGAAGTCCACCTAATGGAGCTTCCTGTAATGGTGTGCTGCTCCAAATTCAGAGCAGGAATTGTCAATCTCATGCATGCCTGTATTACAGTGGTATGAAATTTTTTTTGCATGGGGCGTAGTTATCCCTGCTGTCACTGCCAATTCAGAAAGCCTGTTGCTTGTCAATCAGCACCTGGCCACACAAAATGGACATAAACCCCCATTCATGAAACCAGAGCTAGGCACATATATCTACAGTGTTTTCTTATCACTTTTCAAAGCTCTAAGTCCCATGGCTTTCTCCTGCTTCTTTTTTCTGTTCTCAGCATAACTTCTGAGAAGTTCTCCGTCAACTGATAAAACCAGCTAGTGTCAGGGTGGGTGCTGTAAATAGATTAGCAGAGAGCCGGTCTAGTCACAGCACAGCTCTGCATCGTTTCTTCCTTTTTCTGTGGAGAGGGGGGTGTTTGCCTTTCCTCCAATCAGCTGTCTCACAGTGTATGGCAAGAATCCACACCCACAGGCGATTTTAGGAAGAGAAAATTCTAACAGGTTGTGCACTTTCTAAACAGTATAAAAATCTGAAGACTGCAGATATGAATTTAAAACTTATGTAGGGAGATTGGATTCATCTCTGTGCATCATCTAAGGCTGTTCACTTCACTGAGTAGATGTGAGGGTTTACGTCCACTTTAATCCTATTCACTGCTTTCTAGATTTACAGCATAACCTCAGATGCAGAAATCCTCCATCTTTAGATTGGTTGCACTGCCACAGCTGCTGAAACATTCTCACTGTGACCTGCCGTGCCTGGGAGGGGAGCATGCAAGACAAAAAAATTGAGGATTTGGATCAAAAGGAGGAAAAGGAAGTTTTCAGTTTACTTTTTGAGGCCTGTATATCACAGTGCAATTTGGAGCTTGTCTGGACTGTCATACAAAGGGCCTTCATTTGTACTTTAAAGTGTAAGTAAACCCTCCTATCGTTTTCAGCCATGGAAGCTGCCATCTTTGCCTCTGTTTAATCTACAACTGCCATGATGCTGCACTTGTGATCAGTTATGACACCAGCCATTGGATGGCTTGACAGTTTGGTTGAGAGCACAACCAATGGGAGTGATACATTTCCGGCACGTGCCGGAAATGTAACTGTTTTATGGATGGGTTTACTTCCGCTTTAAAGCCTTTTTTTCCCCCCTTTCTAAATGACAAACATGTTATACCTACCTGCTCTGTGCAGTGGTTTTGCACAGAACAGCCCTGATCCCCTGCCAGTGCTCCTGGCCCCTCCCTCCTGTCAAGTACCCCAGCCTCACCCCCACCCTCTCATTATTGGCTTATTGGCTGTGATTGACAGCAGTGGGAGCCAATAGCTCCTGCTGTTGCCTCAGACAATGAGGAGTGGGCATCGATGTAGAGCCGATGCCCTGGGGTAGACACAGTGCCTTGGTGCATGGTGAATCAATGCCAAGAGTAAAATTCCTAGCATTAGATTGTGTACACCAAGCCCGGGGGGTTAATAAAATCTTGCATGGAATGCATCAAGGTAAAAAAAACTTGAGCATTTAGAACCACTTTAAAAGGAGTCATGAAGAACAGACAACTTACTTGTACTATATCTGTAATCCAAAATTATACATGCAATAAAAAAAATAAAAAAATAATAATAATAATAATAATAATAAAACATCCATCATGACAGGAGTACATGTACATTATTTGTGATTAAAAAAGATCACATTTTAAATCTATACCTGAATCCTGATAGATTCCAAATTCTATCTTTTGGTCATCATTAAAAATTCCAAGGACTACAACGTCATCACCATCTTTCAAATGCTCCTGTACTTGTTTAATGGTCTGAATCTGTTTAGATGGTGGCCCAGCTTGCTCAGTCATGTAATCAATGATCCCTTCAAAATGAATAATAAAAAAAAAAAAATTAATTAAAAATTAAAAAACATTCATGCTCTTCTTTCCAATGTGTCAGATATGACCAGCAGAAAGACCAAATTTAGAGAATATATATATATATATACACACACATATTACATATATATATATATATATATATATATATATATATATATATATATATATATATATATATATATATATATATATATATATATATATATATATATATATATATATATATATATATATATATATATATATATATTATACACATATATACATACATACATATACATACACGCACGCAAAGCTCAAAGTATGTGAAAACATTAAGAATGACAAACTAATTTGCCAGCTGTCGAATTAAAAAAAATAAATAAAAAAAATAAGAGTTTTGATCCTTGGTGACAGCTTGCCAAGATGCCGCTTACTCGGGGGCGGACAAGTAGCTGTGGGCCTGGAAAGGAAATCCTGTGCAAGCACTAATGGTTTGCTTGTTGCTGTCATCCACCAGTTCCTGTACTCCTTTCTCAAGATACAATCTGCCAGCATTCTTTCCTATTTCAATGCTTGTTACTGATAGTGCTCAGGCTAAATAGGAAGGGGCTAAAGTGTGAAAAAAAAGTTTTGGCCTCATATTAACATTTAAAATCAACCACTTCAATGAATCGTTATTTTAAAAAATTGGTTATGGGACATACGATATTCATTGATCCAAAGTAAAAATACAATTAAATACAAAATTAAAAAAAATAAACAAATAAATGGGATCAGTTTCCCTTGTGCTTAAAGTATACAGTATCTCACAAAAGTGAGAACACCGTTCACATTTTTGTAAATATTTTATTATATCTTTTCATGTGACAACACTGAAAAAATGACTTTGCTACAATGTAAAGAAGTCAGTGTACAGCTTGTATAACAGTGTAAATTTGCTGTTGCCGCAAAACAACAACATAAAGCCATTAATGTCTAAACCGCTGGCAACAAAAGTGAGTACACCCCTATGTGAAAGTGTCCAAATTGGTCCCAATTAGCCATTTTTTCCTCCCCGGTGTCACGCGACTCCTTAGTAGTACGAGGTCTCAGGTGTGAATGGGGAACAGGTGTGTTAAATTTGGTATTACCACTCTCAATCTCTCATACTGGTCACTGGAAGTTCAACATGACACCTCGTGGCAAAGAACTCTGAGGATCTGAAACAAAAAACAAAAAAAAAAAAAATAAATGAAATAGTTGCTCTACATAAAGATGGCCTAGGCTATAAGAAGATTGCCAAGACCCTGAAATTGAGCTGCAGCACAGTGGCCAAGACCATACAGAAGTTTAACAGGACAGGTTCCACTCAAAACCGCGCCACGGTCGACCAAAGAAGTTGAGTGCACGTGCTCCATATATCCAGAGGTTGTCTTTGGGAAATAGACGCATGAGTGCTGCCAGCATTGCTGCAGAGGTTGAAGGGGTGGGGGGGGGGGGTCAGCCTGTCAGTGCTTAGACCATACGCCACACACGGCATCAAATTGGTCTGCAAGGCTGTTGTCCCAGAAGGAAGCCTCTTCTAAAGATGATGTACAAGAAAGCCTGCAAACAGTTTGCTGAAGACCAGATAAACTTATTTGGTTCAGATGGTGTCAAGCGTGTGTGGTGGCAACCAGGTGAGGAGTACAAAGACAGGTGTGTCTTGCCTACAGTCGAGGTAGTTTAAGGTTAAACGAGGTTTAACCTATGTAGAGAGTTCTTTACTGTAAGAGCGGCAAGGATGTGAAATGCCCTTCCACAGGCAGTGGTCTCAGCAGGGAGTATTGATAGTTTCAAAAAAACTATTAGATAAGCACCTGAACAACCACAACATACAGGAATATACAATGTAATACTGACATATAATCACACACATAGGTTGGACTTGATAGACTTGTGTCTTTTTTCAACCTCACCTACTATGCAACTATGAATGCCAACATATACTGTGACATACTGAAGCCAAGCATTATCCCCTCCCTTCGGAGACCGGGCCGCAGGGCAGTATTCCAAAATGATAACGACCCCAAACACACCTCCAAGACTATCTCTGCCTTGCTAAAGAAGCTGAGGGTAAAGGTGATGGACTGGCCAAGCATGTCTCCAGAACTAAACCCTATTGAGCATCCTCAAAACGGAAGGTGGAGAAGCGCAAGGTCTCCAACATCCACCAGCTCTGTGATGTTGTCATGGAGGAGTGGAACCAGTGGCAACCTGTGAAGCTCTGGTGAACTTCATGCCCAAGAGGGTTAAGGCAGTGCTGTAAAATAATGGTGGCCACACAAAATATTGACACTTTAGGCATTTTCACTTAGGGGTGTACTCACTTTTGTTGCCAGTGGTTTAGACATTAATGGCTGTGTGCGGAGTTATTTTGAGGGGACAGCAAATGTACACTGTTATGCCGCGTACACATGAGCGAAATTTCCAACAGAAAGAGTCCGATGGGAGCTTTTCATCGTATAGTCCGACCGTGTGTATGCCCCATTGGACTTTTTCTGTCGAAAATTCAGACGGACTTAAATAGAGAACATGTTCTATATTTTTCAGATGGAACAAATTACTATTGGAAAAACCGCTCGTCTGTATGCTGTTCCGACACACCAAAAACAACGCATGCTCTGAAGCAAGTACAAGCTGGAAGCTACTGGCTATTGAACTTCCGTTTTCTAGTCCCGTCGTACGTCACGCGTTCGAAATTTGGCGTGACCGTGTGTATAAACAATATATATATATATATATATATATATATATATATATATATATATATATATATATATATATATATATATATATATATATATATATATATATATAAAGAAAGGAAAAATAATAAGTACCGTATTTTTCTCTTGGCCCGTTGTAGTCAAATGCTTTGCCCTTTCGAAAAATCTTCAGTGTGGGGTAACCAGTTACCTCGTATCTCGTTGCAAGCTCAGCTTCAGCCGTAGCATCAACCTTTGCCAAAGGTATAGGTGGTGTCCGCATACTTAATTCCTGTGCAGCCTTCTCATATTCAGGGCAAGCTTCTTACAATGTCCACACCTAAAGTACAATCAAATGCAAGATACCAACAGTAATCAATGTTGTAGAATTGTACTTGTACGCAGAATGTGTGTGTAATAGGATTGGATACTATTAAGGGGGGGGTGGCGGTTAGGATCAAACACACGTACAAAGTATACTACCTACTACCAGCATGTCTCAGTTCTGCAGCAAAGCAGTACCAAGAGTATGATCATACACACGCATGCCCCTTAATTGACTCCAAGGAAAGGGTTAGAGCACTGCGCCCAAGCCCACCCAGTTGTATGACAATAAGGAATGAATATTCCCTATTGTCACACCGATTCTCCTCCCGACCAAACAGGAAGTGGGTTGCGAGACCCATTTCCCGATTGGCCAAAGCCATCCTATTGGCCGAGGAGAAACACGGCCGCCGTGATGCCGAGGGAGGTGACGCAGGGGAAGCTCTGCCCACGCCATAGATGGGGTAAGTGTGGGGCTGGGAAAGAAACAGAAAGAAGAAGGAAGAAGACGACACCTAGAAATAGTGTAAACGAGAAGCTGAGGCACCCTTCCTGGGGCCATCCAGGACTCTGAAAGTAGTAACAACAATGGAAGGAAGTTTCCTTTTGATGAACTGGAAGCAGGACAGAAGGATGGAGTCCTGATTATGGTGCAAGGATGAGACTACCTTGGGAGGAAAGGATTTCTCCCAGGATAAAGTTGCCAACTTGCACACACGCCTAGCCGAAGTGATGGCCACAAACAACCTAGTAAAAGAAGATTTAAAAAAAAAAAAAATATGTATCTGACAAGTTTAAAAAACGGGGGCACCAGATTCAAACTCCACAAAATCAAAGGATTGAACATCGAAGACCCCCTGCGACCCCCCTAACCAGATCGTGGGAATTCCCACACTAAAAACAGAGTTTAAAAAGGCATAGCTCTGAACTTTGAAGGTGCCAAGTGCAAAAACACTGCAGAAAAGGGGATCCATTTGACAGAGAAACGCTTGGGGTGAAAACCCTTGGGCTACATTCACACAATCCTCCTGCATTTGGTTTATTTAACCACTTGCCGACCAGCCGCCGCACTTATTCTGCATCAGGTCGGCTCTCCTGTGTGAACTGATGTACCTGTACTTTGTTCCGTGCATAAGAGATTGCAGGCGCGCGCCCAGCAGACTATGTACACAGAGGCAGAACGGGGATCTGCCTTTGTAAACAAGGCGGGTCCCTGCTCTAACAGGGCATGTCAGAGATCTGCTGTTCCCAGTGATCGGGAACCGCAATCTGTCATGTCCCAGGTAGCCCATCCCCCCCTACAGTTAGAACACGCTGGGGGAACATATTTAACCCCTTGATCGCCCCCTAGTGTTAACCCTTTCCCTGCCAATGTCATTTATACATCGATTAGTGCATTTTTTCAGCACTGATCAATGTAATATTGTCACTGGTCCCCAAAAAGTGTCATGTGCGTCAATGTCAAAGTCCTGCAAAAAAACAAACAAACACACACACAAATTTTGCAGATCGCCGAAATTACTAGTAAAAACAAAAAATGAAAAGTCCCTAAATCTATCCCATAGTTTGTAGATGTGATAACTTTTGCGCAAACCAAATCAATATACGCCTATTGCGAATTTTTTTTTTTTAACCAAAAATATGTAGAATACATATTGGCCTAAACTGAAGAATACATTTTTTTTTTTAATTTATATATTTTTTGGATTTTTTTCTTTAAAATTGACGCTTCTTTTGTTTATTAAAAAAAAAACAAAAACCGCAGAGGTGATCATATACATCACCAAAAGAAAGCTCTATTTTTAGGGGAAAAAAAAGGACATAAATTTTGTTTGGTTACAGCGTCACACGACCGCGCAATTGTCAGTTAAAGCGGCGTAGTGCCGTATCACAAAAAATGGCCTGGTCATTAAGGGGCAAATCCTTCCGGTCCTCAAGTGGTTAAACACTGGATATATTACCTGGGAAGTAGAAACCAACTTTGTGTTTTAGAGATGAAGTACTTCTGAATTTAAACGCAATTGCGTTTCCATGTTTTTAATGCATGTAGGATGTAGTCAAAAGGGTCTAATCTGCCTCTGGATGCACAGAATTGTAGTTTGCCAGTTTAAAAAGTCTGCATGGCAGTTTTCAAACCCTGAAATGTGAGCAACTGAAATATGCTGATAAATAGACTTCTGCTGAGCTGGGGAGAGGCATCCTTCCTGCAAAGGACACAAAGCTAAATTAAATTAATCAGTAGCAGAACCTGTGCCTTTTGATTTGTCTAATCTTCTAAAAAAGGTGAAAAAAAAAAAATCTCTTGGGCTCGGTTAGAAAATTTTGTAAATAAGTAACTTTTCTCTTTCACTGCGCTGATGAGGCTGCACTGATGGGCAGTGCTGACTGGCATCGCTGGGGCTGCACTGATAATCAGGGCACTTATAAATCAGCGCAGGTCTCCCCTGTGAGGAAATGTCGCTGGTCGGCTTTCCTCTCCTCACCTAACACGCTGTCAGTGTAAGGAGACTAAAGCCAATAACCGTCATTTCCTTGCTTACGTGTGATCACCTGTGATTGGACACAGCTAATCACATGGGTAAAGAGCCTCATTATCGGATCAGGGATGCGCTGTGTTCCAGGGACACAGCTTGCCGCCGATCGCCACGGGTGCACAAGTGCGGCGAGAGTGGGACAATGCCATATGACATTGTCTCAGAACGAAAGAGCCACCTTGTGCCCGTCATTTTACTATATGGCGAGTGGGAGGTGGTTAATAGGGGGGTGGGGGATAGGGATAAATAAAAAAAAAACAAAAAAAACACACACACACACACACACACACACACACTTCTTACCAGGGTGCATAAAATTCGACAAGGATAATATCTGCATTGTCCACAACTTCATCAAAATTTTCTCCAGTTAACACAATTGTTGCTTCAGGGGGCAATGTCCAGTCCGGATGGGATATCTCTGTCACTTTTTCGACAATTGCTGAAAAACAAGAACAACAACAATTATGGGTTTTAGTTTAAATTGCATGTGGAAAAAATAGCTTTGCTCAACTCAATGTAAAATCTTTCACCTATTTTTTATTTTTTTTATTTTAAATACAGTAAATGTACAGAACTTTGTACTATATGTGTATTAAAACGGTTTTCATATAAAATGTTTGGGGGTCAACAAAACAAACATACATACATCATAGAAGGGGTGTAGTATCAGCAGTCTTTTTTTTAGGGCCATGTACATTTTTGCAAGTATAGGAAAACACCCATTAATCCTGTCAGAACGTCTTCTGGACCAAGCTAAAATCTCATAACAATGCTATAAGCCATGGGTGCTCAACCTGTGGCCCTCCAGCTGTTGTGGAAATACAAGTCCCATCATGCCTGCAGCTACATCGGGATACCGCTGTCCAGAATAAATTTTATGCCCGGACACTCCCAAAATACATGCAGGAACGTGGCAAGGTCAGCCGTACAGTGCCAACATGGTGAGGAGTGTGGGGAATAAATCTTATGTAACCGTTGAGGTGTGAGATAAACTCTATGCAGAATCTTAAATTGGATTAATCCGCCTCTGGCTGATACCAAGCTTTGTATAGGGTAGTCTCAAACATCCTGCCAGTGGAATCTAACACTGGGACCTCCTTCCGCCAGCATGACAACTTGTCAAGGCCAACATGAATGGAGGGTTGAAGAGACTTGTATATTGATGTGTGGCTTACCTAGACTATCCTCCCGTAACATTCTGGACAAGGATAAGGTTATAGGCGATTGCCAAATTGCATCTGAAAGGCATGTCTCAATTGAAGGTACTTGAACAGATGAATTGGGGAGGGCGTATTTCGCTTTAAGGGAGTCGAATGTCTGGAGTACACCCCCTTCACAAATTTGGCTAAGATATTTTATCCCTTTAGAAGCCCACAAAATAGCGTCAGGAATCAAGAAAAATTGCTTTAGGGAGGGATTATGCCATAGAGGCGTATAAGTAGTAGAGGGCCCCGAGTGTTGAAGATGCCATGCCTTAATGACGGCAATCATAGATTGAGTGAGAGGGAGGGAGGCTAATCTACCTCTCTATAGTACATTACGTAGTGCTTCATAAGAGCCAAGCTGTGCAGCCTCAAGCACCACGGCAGCATTGGTCTCAGCTACCAACCAGTTGTGGGCCTGAGTAAACAGAGCTGCAAGGTAATATGTAAATAAATTTGGACATGCTAAACCACCCTCGGTCCACGGCTTTTGCAAGACCATCAGCCGAAACCTAGGCCTTGAGCTTCCCAAAGAAATTAGGTCATTGCAGACTTAAATTGCCTAAAGTATTTCCTAGGGATCCACACCGGGGTATCGCGAAGGATATACAATATAGAGGGTAGTAACTTCATTTTGATAAGATTAATCCTGCCAACGAGAGAGAGAGGGGGAGGTGGGACCAGGCTAATAAACATTGCTTTGTTAGATTCAATAGTGGTAGTAAATTTAGGGTCACATAGTCGGATGATTTGGGGGAAATCACTACCCCCAAATATTTGGCAGAAGCAGTCCACTTAAGGGTCAAATCCGGGTCTGCCCTGACCTCAGCCTCCCCATCTATAAGCAGGATCAGAGAATACAAGGAGAGCAACGCCAGTGCCCCTTTTAAAAGGGGAGGACCAGGGTCATTTTAAAAAAAAAAAAAAAAAAAAAAAAAAAAAAAGGGGAGGACCATGTCGTCAGCGTAAAGCGCTACTTTTTCGGTGAAGGTACCTACTTGAATGCCTTTAATGAGGGGAGAATTACGTATGGCTTGCGCTATTGGTTCCATTACAAGCGCAAACACCGGGGACAATGAGCACCCCTGTCTGGTCCCTCTGCAAATGGGAAACACCTCCTATAACTCACCCCCCAATTTAATTTTTGCCATAGGGGCTTTGTATAGGATCTTGATCCAGTTACGAAAACATGGACCAAAACCGATCACTTCTAACACAACCAACATGTAGACCCAATCTATCGAATCAAAAGCTTTCTCTATGTCGAGCATAACCAGAACTCTAGAAGCGGATTCGTCAGGGGGGTAGCTGCAAGTGAGTCAGAAATCTGCATAGATTAAGGTCAGTTGATTTCCCGGGGATAAAGCCAGTTTGATCAATACTAACCAAGGATGATAAGATTTTGGTCAATCTCGTTGCTAGCACTCTGGTCAAGACTTTAATTCAAAAGGCCTATAAGAAGCAGCACAGTACTTGGGGTCTTTCACTGGCTTGGGTATGAGTATAATATGTGCCCGATACCTTGATGGGGGTAAGGACTGGGACTAATAGCTCTCTAAAAAGACCTTGCATAGCCTGGGAGCTAGATGTTCAATTTGTAATTTATACCAATCTCCCAGACCTGATGGGTTACCGGGAGTTTCCATTTCGTGGATAGAAATTTCTGCGTCTAGTGAAGCAGCCTCCTCATCAGATAGGGTCGACAAGGAAAGAGTGCACAGTGTCCAGCAAGGATGAGAGATCTGGAGAAGGGCCTTGGTGATATAAGGATTGGAAAAAAATGTCAAAACTCATGTAATATGTCCGAGGTGTTGGTTATAGATTCTCCAGCGTCCGAAAGCAGTTCGGAAACAACCGTCAGACGCTGGGAGTCAGCTACAAGGTTTAAAAGCAACCTGTCATTTTTGTCCCCAGACTCAAAACAGCCTGCCAGCCTGTAAGGCAGCATCTGCGTGACTGAGGGATGTGAGATAAAGTTCCAAGTCCCTATGAGCCTGTGCAAGCGTAGGAGTTGTTGTCCCCAATAGGGGAGGACACGAATTCAGAAGCTGCCTCTGACTCAGCCTGCTCCAGCAAGAATAACCGAGTTATACTCGACTCTTGCAGTATTAATGGCCGAGATAAAATTGACCACGGGTAAAAGCTTTAAAAAGGCACCCCACACCAACTGAGGGGATGCAGTGGATTCATTCACCTCCCAGTAGTGAGGACCCGAGTCCTGTAGCAGCTCCTGCACCATCTCGTTATGAACCCATTTAGATTCCAGGCGCCAGACGTCTGGGGATCTGCCCACTCCCACAGTAATTTCCATCAGGAAATGGTCCGAAATGCCAGCTGGCAGAGATGAAGCACCCCAGGTGGCAGATAGCATAAGTCTAGAGCCAAACGCCAAATCAATGCTGGAGCCAGAGGTCAAGGTCCAGACTGGACACCCGCTGGGGATTGGAAGAATCCAAGTCAGCCTGCAAGATAGCATTAAGGTCCCCAGCCCAAATAACTCTAGAGAGCTGTATTGGTGCCAATTTGTCCTGGATGGTGTACAGTATGCCAGGAGAAAAAGGGCGGGGGGGGGGGATAAACATTGACAAATGCATATTTCACAGTACCAATTTCCACAACTAAAATGATGCATCTGCCTCCCAGATCTAAAACATACGTGTATCACCTTATAAGCAAGAGATTTTTGTAGAAGAATGGCGACCCCCCCCCCCCCCCCCCCGGCATAACGAGAGTAATTAGCGTGAAATACTTGTTGCACCCATCCTCTGTTGAGGGAAAGAATTGTATTTCCCAGGAGGAGAGTTTCCTGTAAGGAAGAGAATATGTGGTTTGTGGGGTTTGAGGGTTCTTTTAAACGTTATTACTGGAGACCCCTTATGTTCCAAGAAATGAATTTTAACTCCATGGGGATGCCATAATTAGGTATGTAGATGGGCACAGGGTACTGAGATGTATAGGAGGGGCCCCAAAACCAACCTGAAGGAAGGAAAGGGGACCTGCCCTCCAAAGGAGTTGCCACACCCTCATGGATAACAGCACCTAGGGAAGTAGCCTTGATAAGGTGACTCCAGCAAATGAGGATAATCGTTAAGAAAAGCAACTGGTTACAAAAAAAACAAACAGTGAATATATTAAACATAGCAAACTCTACTGACCAGCGACCAACATCTAATACAGTCAGTTTGATACCCGGAACTAACTAAACGTCAGTCTTCCAAGAAGTCCCATAATGCAGCCGGTGTAGCCGCTGAAGCATCTTCAGGAAGGCAGAGCCCGAGGGGTCAACTGCGTAATCTAATACTCAATTAGCAAGGTAGCTCCAGTAAAAAAAGGAACCAAAAAAGGGTGTATACCATAACTAGGAGTATATTGACTGCTTACTTCCAGTAACTCAGTGAAGAAAGGATTGTCTAGTCGAGCCAAAAAGGTAAATGTAGCAGCCCCAGGGGGCTAACCCAACAACAACAAGGGACAGTTGGGGTGTCATTATGGAGGGTACCAAGGAGCCAGCCAGGAACAGGATGGGTGTAAGGTGATCAGCTAACTTGGGACTAGGAGCTGGGTACCGCGATGCTCGCCTGAGGGGCCACCAATCAGGAAATAGCCCGGGGGGGATGCTCGGCAGCAAGCTGGATAGCATGAGCCATGTGGTGGCTTCTCTGGACGTGTAGGCAGTCAGATGGAGAGGGATTTTAGTCAGGATGCTCCGGAGCTCCTCTCTGACGTCCGCCGCAGTTCACATCTAGTCACACCCCCACCGGAGATAAAATTCTTCACACAAGTCCACTCCCCCCCCATAAGTAAACTTGAGTTGGTCTCAATTAGCACCAGCACCGAAACTGGCACAAGACTTTCATGAATTACTATATTTATTCTGGTATAACACGTGCCGACGTATAACACGCACCCCAAGTTTAGGAGGGAATTTGAAGGAAAAACACTTTTAGGAAAGAAGTTTAAGGAAAAAACAAAACAAAAAAAAAAAAAAAAAAAAAAAAAAAACGTACATCTAACCACTGGCCCATAGCCAAATGAAGGCTACAGGGCGGTTGCTTAACTCTGGGAGGGCGTCCAGGGACGTCCTCCCAGAATTCAGCGCGCACCCGAGAGCATCCAGAGGACCCGGCTCATCACGGATCTCGGTAAATGGCCGCTAATCGTGGCTGTTTACCATGTGATCGCTCTGTCAAATGACGGAGCAATCACATGTAAACAAACCGGCGTCATGTCATGACGCCGGTTCCTCTCCTCCCCTCTCTGTACCGATCGGTACACTGAGAGGAGAGGGGAGAGATCGGATGGTAGCAGCGCTGTGGGCTGCATCTCTAGTGCCCACAGCGCTGCACAGTGACAACTGCCATCCATCCCTCAATGCTCTGCAATACCCTGCACCCCGCCATACTCTGCCATGCCCTGCCATACTCTGCAATACTCGGTGATACCCAGCCATACCCAGTCATACTTGGCGATACCCTGCCATACCCAGCCATGCTCGGCCTCTGTACGTGGCCAGGCTGTGGAAGTCTCACACATGTGGTATCGCTGTACTCAGGAGGAGAAGGAGAATCTATTTTGGGGTGTCATTTTTGGTATGTACGTGCTATGTGTTAGAAATATTGTATAAATGGACAAACTTTGCGTTAAAAAAAAAAAAAAAAAAAAAAGCGTTTAAACTACTTCCCGCCTGCCGTCATACGACGTCCTTGACTTTGTGCGGGGATATCTGAATGATGCCCCCAGCTACAGGCATCATTTAGATATCAGCTTTTTCATCCAGCGATTCCCTACACCATAAGAACGATAACGGCTGTTACACTGCTTGATCGTTCTTACGTCCCCCCCCCTCCCGCCGCCCTCCGGTGCTTCTACCGACTCACCGCTACGATCGAAGCCAGGGTCTTTTTTTTTTATTTTTTTTATTTCAGGCACAGCCTAGAGGTGAGATGTGGGGTCTTATTGACCCCATATCTCACTGTAAAGAGGACCTGTCATGCCATATTCCTATTACAAGGGATGTTTACATTCCTTGTAATAGGAATAAAAAAAGTGATCAAAAAAATTTTTTTTTGGAAAAAAAGTGTCAAACTAAAAAGAAAAATGAATAAAAAAAAAAAAAAAAATTATTAAAGCGCCCCTGTTCGTGTGCTCGCATGCAGAAGCGAACGCATACGCAAGTCCCGCCCACATATGAAAACTGTGTTCAAACCACACATGCGAGGTATCGCTGCGATCGGTAGAGCGAGAGCAATAATTTTGGCCCTAGACCTCCTCTAACTCAAAACATGTAACCAGTAAAAAATTTTAAGGCGTCGCCTATGGGGATTTTTAAGTAGCGAAGTTTGGCGCCATTTCACAAGCGTTTGCAATTTTGAAAGGCGCAACTTGTTGGAACTTGTCCTGTGTGTTGGAAGTCCAGCCCCCTAACAGTTAGAATCACTGCCTAGGACACACTTAAACCGTTCAATGCCAGTGTCATTTACACAGTAATCAATGCATTTTTATAGCATCGTTCACTGTATAAATGACAATGGTCCCAAAATAGCTTCAAAAATGTCCCGGAAAAAAAAAAAAAAAAAGGGGGGGGGGGGGGGCGTTGGGGGAGAAGAAGCGCAGGGATATTTATTATAGCAAAAAGTAAAAAATATTGCGTTTTTCAAAATTGTCGCTTTTTTTGTTTATAGCGCAAAGAATAAAAACCGCACAGAAGTGATCAAATACCAACAAAAGAAAGCTCTATTTGTGGGGGGGGGGAGTCAATTTTGTTTGGGTACAACGTCGCACGACCGCGCAATTGTCAGTTAAAGTGACGCAGTGCTGAATCGCAAAAAGTGCTCTGGTCAGGAAGGGGGTAAAATCCTCCGGGGCTGAAGTGGTTAAAAGGACTATACTGCCAGAAAAATGATGCTACTACTTTGTTGAATTCCCAATGGTCTTCGAGAGACTTGGACGACTATGCTCACAGAAGGGTTGTCCAGATAGACCAGTATCGAAATGCTATGAGAGCAAGAGAGCTAGCAATGTGGGCAACATCCAAAGGTGCAGAGGAAAGTCCGAATAGGAGGGTTACAAGCTGGTAGAGGGGCCCGCTGTGATGCGGTGTGCTGGAAAGATGGATACGTGTACTTTGATTTCCACTGAGGACAATACATTCCCAATTGAGTGAAGCAATGACCAACTTTGTGGATTTTATTTTAGCACTTGTGAGCGCGAATGAAGACAGACAGATAGACTTTGGGCCTGGGAACCATAATGAGATTGTAACAAAATCCATGAAAGCATTCCACAATAGGGAATGGAACAGTGATACTTTGGTGATGGCGCTTCAAGAGAACAAACTCAAGCTTGTAACCCGGAGACACCACCTACTGCAACCAGGCTTCAGGTATTCAAGATCTCCAAAGTGTGCGAAAAGGCAAACAGGTGCTCTGACAAAGAGTTCCCTATGCTAGAGCTGCACGAATAATTGTTAAAGAACCAAAAAGCGCAAATCTACCCCCCCTCCCAATCTTAAAACAGCACTTCCCGATTCTATGTAACAAGTGCAGAAAGGTCTCTGCTCACTTCTGACAGCTGGCAAAAAAAAAAAAAAGAAAATCCAGGCAGCCTGCCAAGTTTATCACAACATCAGAGACAAAGAGAAACATTGTAAACATTTTGATCTTACAAAGGAATGAACTTCTGTCTGCAAATGAGGTGAGTTTAACCGTTACATTGGTAGACAACCTTTTGAGCACAGTGTGTCGAAAAAACTTTTTCAAAGAAATTGAGCATGCTGATTTTTTTTTTTTTTTTTTTTATAAAAAGAAGTTAAACTTCACACTCTCAATCATGAAAAAGATTTTTTATAAAGTAAAAGCTGTAAACTACTTTTAGTAGTGAGAAATTAACATCCTACACTTACGCCTCAGATGAGCCCCCATTCCTGCACCTTCACACCTCCGATCATTCCTGTAAATCTGTCCCATCACTGAACCCCACCTTGATCATTTGCCCAACACTGAACCCCCCTGCTCATCTGCCCCAACACTGAACCCCCTTATCTCTTTCACCACTGTACCTCCCTGCACATCTGCCCCACCGCTTTATCCTCACGCTCATCTGCTCCACCGCTGTACCCTCTTCTCATCTATGATATGCGTGATATGCAGAGTGGTGAAAAAAAGCAGAGATGAGACACATCTACCTGTACACTCATCCAACTCTCGTGCTTGTATGTAATGTCACATACAGTGGGGACGGAAAGTATTCAGACCCCCTTACATTTTTCACTCTTTGTTATATTGCAGCCATTTGCTAAAACCATTTAAGTTCATTTTTTTTCCTCATTAATGTACACACAGCACCCCATATTGACAGAAAAACACAGAATCGTTGACATTTTTGCAGATTTACTGTGACACTCATATTTAACTCAGGTGCTGGCCATTTCTTCTGATCATCCTTGAGATGGTTCTACACCTTCATTTGAGTCCAGCTGTGTTTGATTATACTGATTGGACTTGATTAGGAAAGCCACATACCTGTCTATAAGACCTTACAGCTCACAGTACACGTCAGGGCAAATGAGAATCATGAGGTCAAAAAGGAACTGCCTGAAGAGCTCAGAGAAAGAATTGTGGCAAGGCACAGATCTGGCCAAGGTTACAAAAAAAAAAAAAAATCTGCTGCACTTAAGGCTCCTAAGAGCACAGTGGCCTCCATAATCCTTAAATGGAAGACGTTTGGGACGACCAGAACCCTTCCTAAAGCTAGCCGTCCGGCCAAACTGAGCTATAGGGGGAGAAAAGCCTTGGCGAGAGAGGTAAAGAAGAACCCAAAGATCACGGTGGCTGAGCTCCAGAGATGCAGTCGGGAGATGGGAGAAAGTTGTAGAAAGTCAACCATCACTGCAGCCCTCCACCAGTCGGGGCTTTATGGCAGAGTGGCCGACGGAAGCCTCTCAGTGCAAGACACATGAAAGCCCGCTAAAAAACACATGAAGGACTCCAAGATGGTGAGAAACCAAGATAGAACTTTTTGGCCTTAATTCTAAGCAGTATGTGTGGAGAAAACCAGGCACTGCTCATCACCTGTCCAATACAGTCCCAACAGTAAAGCATGGTGGTGGCAGCATCATGCTGTGGGTGTGTTTTACAGCTGCAGGGACAGGACGACTGGTTGCAATCGAGGGAAAGATGAATGCGGCCAAGTTCAGGGATATCCTGGACAAAAACCTTCTCCAGAGTTCTCAGGACCTCAGACTGGGCCGAAGGTTTACCTTCCAACAAGACAATGACCCTAAGCCAGGGCTCGACAAACCCCGGGCGCCAGGTCGCATTTGCGACTAGAATTAGCGACCTGGCGCCTGGGACGGCACAGCTGTGGTATCCTGTGCCCGTTCGACACCCCCCCCCCGCCCGCCGCGATCGCGCTGGGCCGCGCCGGTAATTGAGGCCCCGGCTTTGCGGCCTACTGCAGTCCTATGGTTCCTGGTTCCTTCTGCAATCGGGCGCCCTCTGGTGGTGGCCGTTGGTACTACAAGACATCCACCAATGCTAATGGAGCTTTCCCTACCTGTTTTCACTGCCTGCTCATCTCCTTCCCTTTACTTAGAACCCCCAAACATTATATATATTTTTTATTCTAACACCCTAGAGAATAAAATGGCGGTCATTGCAATACTTTCTGTCACACCGTATTTGCGCAGCGGACTTACAAGCGCACTTTTTTGGGAAAAAATACTTTTTTTAATTAAAAAATAAGAAAACAGTAAAGTTAGCCCAATTTTTTTTATATTGTGAAAGATAATGTTACGCCGAGTAAATTGATTCCCAACATGTCACGCTTCAAAATTTCATTCGCTCGTGGAATGGCGACAAACTTTTACCCTTTAAAATCTCCATAGGCGTTGTTTAAAAAATTCTACATGTTGCATGTTTTGAGTTACAGAGAAGGTCTAGGACTAGAATTATTGCGCTCGCTCTAACGATCGTGGCAATACCTCACGTGTGGTTTGAACACCGCTTTCATATGCGGGCGCTACTCACATATGCGTTCCCTTCTGCAAGCGAGCTCGGCGGGACGGGCGCATTTTTAAAAATTATTATTTTTTCTTATATATTTTACTTTTTATTTTTACACTGTTTTTAAAAAAAAAAATAAAAATTGTGTCACTTTTATTTCTATTACAAGGGATGGGGCACATTTAATTTTTTTTTTTTTCTTATTTATTTTAACTTTTTTTTTTTTTTTTTAAAAGAACAGTGAAAAAATAAAAAAGTCACTTTTATTCCTATTACAAGGAATGTAAAAATCCCTTGTAATAGAAAAAAAGCATGACAGGACCTCTTAAATATGACATCTGGGGTCAAAAAGACCTCAGATCTCATATTTACACTAAAATGCATTAAAAAAAAAAATTGTCATTTGAAAAAAAAAAAAAAAAAAAAAAAAAAAAAAGTCCCTTCAAGAGCTATGGGTGGAAGTGACGATTTGACGTCGCTTCCGCCCTGCAATGACTTGGAGATGGGCAGGGGGGGCCATCTTCCTCTCACTTGTCTCCATGCCAGGCCAGGGACAGATCCGGATCGCCTCCGCCGTTACCGACGGCCACGGTAAGCGGTGAAGGGCACCGGAGCGCGGCGGTAGGGGGGGCCCTCTCCTGCCGCCGATAAAAGTAATCTCGCTGCTAATCTGCTGCAGAGACCACTTTTATCTGAAAGAGAACCGCCGGCTCTTGAAGAAGATACCGGGGTTATGGTAGATAGCTGCTACCATAACAACAGTATTTCTCTTCAAAGACAGGACGTATATAGTCGTCCTGCGGGAAGGAAGTGGTTCATTAAAATGAATTTATTATTTGTCATCTCCCTGCTTGGCCCCTTTCACTCGGGCTGTCTGATCAGGTTCGCCTGTCAGTTTTTCAGGCGGACCTGATTGGATCCTTAGCGGGAATATGGCGGTCTTATGTCCCTGCATGGCAGGAAATAAAAGCAGTCACATTAGTTCTAGTCGTCTCTGTGTAAATTTAAGATTGGTTAATTTTTATATTGAAAATAAAGCTTTGTCGGTCGTTTTAAAAAAAAAAAAAAAAAAAAAAAAAAAAAAACCTGGCTCCTAACTTTTTTAGCTGGCTCCTAGATTCCAAGCAAATTTGTCAAGCCCTGCCCTAAGCACACCGCTAAAATAACGAAGGAGTGGCTTCACAACAACTCCGTGACTGTTCTTGAATGGCCCAGCCAGAGCCCTGACTTAAACCCAATTGAGCATCTCCGGAGAGACCTAAAAATGGCTGTCCACCAACGTTTACCATCCAACCTGACAGAACTGGAGAGGATCTGCAAGGAGGAATGGCAGAGGATCCCCAAATCCAGGTGTGAAAAAAAACTTGTTGCATCTTCCCCAAAAAGACTCATGGCTGTATTAGATCAAAAGGGTGCTTCTACTAAATACTAAGCAAAGGGTCTGAATACTTGGGGCCATGTGTATTTCAGTTTTTTTTTAAATAAATCTGCAAAAATTTCAACTATTCTGTGTTTTTCTGTCAATATGGGGTGCTGTGTGTACATCAATGAGGAAAAAAAACCCCCGTTAGACTTACCGGTAACGGTATTTCCAGGAACCTTCCAGGACAGCTACTTGAGAGATGATCGGCTCCGCCCTTTACAGGAAACACAAATCAGATAGAATTTAAAAGGCCCCTCCCTTTCCTCTGACCCTCAGTTGTTTAGAAGATCAAGTAACCTCCACCGAAGGTGCACTCGGCAGAGGAAAAAAAAAATAGAAAACATAAAAACACACCACCACCAGGAAAACATGGTTGCCCAGTGAAAAAATAGAATAGGGTGGGAATATAGACGCTGTCCTGGAAGGTTCCTGGAAATACCATTACCGGTAAGTCTAACGGGGGGTTTCCCCCCTCACCTTCCAGGACAGCTACTTGAGAGGATAAGCAAGATATTATACCTTAGGGAGGGACGACAGCCTGAACCACTTTCCTACCAAAGAAAAGGTCCTGGATGGAAAGCATCTGAACTCTATAATGCTTGACAAATGCATGAGAGGAGGACCAGACGGCAGCTTTAGAGAGATCTTCCCATAAAGCTCCCGCTCTTTCTGCCCATGATGTGGCCATGGATCTCGTTGAATGGGCCCTAATTCTAGAAGGAGGGGTGCGACCTGACGCTTTATATACCTCACAGATAGCTCTCCTAATCCACCTAGTAATAGAACTTTTAGATGCTTTGGACCCCTTCTTGGGGCCACTGAACAAAACTAACAGTTGGGAGGAACTCCTAAACCCACTGGTCTTTTCTAGATAAAGTAGAAGACATCTCTTTACGTCTAAAAGACCAAACCTTTCCTCTTCCGCATTTTTGGGAGAGGTGCAGAAACTAGGGAGGACTACCTCCTGGGACCTATGAAAGTTGGAAGAAACTTTGGGTAAATAGAGTGGATCGGGTTTAATCACCACCCTGTCCTCTAAAATCTTCAGGAAGGGATCTTTACAGTAAAGAGACTCTAGATCAGAAATCCTTCGCCCTGACGTAATAGCCAAAAGGAAGGACAACTTCAAAGAAATAATTTTCAGGGAAGCCTCATGCAAAGGCTCAAAAGGAGCCCTTTTTAGTGCATTTAATACCAACGACAGATCCCAGGGAGGAACATGTTTGAGGATCCTGGGAGTATGCCTAGATCTGGCTAAAAGGAACCTCCTGACTAAGGGATCTACCGCTAGTCTTCTCTCTGAAAATAAAGATAGGGCAGCAACCTGAACCCTAAGGGTGTTGACAGAGAGCTCCTTTTCCACTCCCTCCTGCAGAAAATCTAAAATGCAGGGAGTGGAAAAATCTAAACCAGGATTTCCTTTGCCAGGAAATAAAAGTTTTCCAAACTTTCCCATAGATTCTTCTTGTGACCAATTTACGGCTGTCCGGGACAGGATGAATAACCCTCTGAACATTCATTTAACTGTAGGATGCGCCGCTCAGCCTCCAGGCCGTTAAATGGAAGGTTTGGATGCAATACTGGTCCCTGATGGAGTAGATCCTTTCGAACTGGAAGGGGCCAGGGAGGATACACAGATAGGGCCTTGAGAGAGGAGAACCAACTCCTCCTGGGCCACCAGGGGGCAATCAGAACGACTTCTGCTCTGTCCTGAATAATTTTCCGAACCACTAGGGGCAAAAGAGGAAAAGAAGGGAAGGCATAGGCCAGGCTGAAGTCCCAAGGGAAGGACAGTGCATCCGTCCCCAAGGACTCTGTTTCTCTCTCCAGAGAGAAGAACGCCAGTAGTTTCTTGTTGAGACTGGAGGCAAAAAGATCCACTGTGGGGAGACCCCATCTTAGCACCACCTCCTGGAAAGTGCCTTGATGTAGTTCCCAACCGCTGGAACTGATGCTCACCCTGCTCAGAAAGTCCGCCAGCACATTTTCTGACCCCTTGATGTGAACTGCCCTTACTGAAGAGACATAGATCTCTGCCCAGGACAGAATCTGCTGCGTTAATGACAGAAGTGATTCCGAGCGAGTGCCCCCTTGCTTGTTCAAGTACGCCACTGTTGTGGCATTGTCTTAAAGTATTAAAAGGTCCTTTGATTAGACCCTCTCTCCCAGAGACATAAGTGCTTTCCTCACAGCCAGAAGTTCTCTGAAATTCGAGGAGCGACCTGCTTCCTCTGGCAACCAGGCTCCTTGAGCCTGCCAACCCTGTGAGTGAGCACCAAACCCCACAGACTGGCGTCTGTGGTAATCTTGACCGGGCAATGTTGTGCCCAATCCTTCCTCCTCTGCAGATGTTCTCGCTGCTCCCACCAGGCGAGATCTAGAAAATTCCCTTCTGGTAGTTTTACCAGCTGATCCAGAGAATTTTTCCTGCGATCCCAATGGAGCAAAAGAAAAGCCTGAAGGGGTCTGGAGTGCAATTGAGCCCAAGGCACTCCTGGAATGGCTGCAGTCATTAGGCCCAGCAACTGCATGATTCGCCGAAGGGAGGTCTGAGGGAGCAGTTTGAAGGTCTGCACAGAGAGAAGAATTTTCACAATTTTCTCTTCGGGAAGAAAAATCTTTAGGGCAACAGAGTCTATTAGATAACCCAGGAAAAGTATGCTCTGTGAGGGTACTAGGCAAGACTTCTGTTGGTTGACCTTCCACCCTAATTTTTGAAAGGTCCGCAAAACCAACTGTAGGTCTTGAATAAGGGACTCCTTGCCCTGAGAAAAAAAAAAAAAAAAAAAAATAGTCTAGATATGGGACGATTGATACACCTTGAATCCGAAAAAAGGCCATGACTTCAGCCATGATTTTTGTGAAAATCCTTGGTGCTGCCGAGAGACCAAAAGGAAAGACATTGAAACGGCTGGTTTCCTACGAGCACTGCAAACCTGAGGAACCTTTGGTGGCTCTGGCAGATTGGTACATGAAGATAAGTGTCCTGAAGGTCCAGGGTCACCATGAAGACCTCTGGTAACAACAGATTTCTTACTGAATAAATGTTCTCCATATGGAAACGTCTGTAAACTATGTATTGGTTCAGGACACTTACATTTATGACCATACGAAAGCCGCCGGAAGCTTCCTTGGGCAGAAAGACGTGAGAATAAAATCCCCGGAACTTCTGATCTTCTGGGACAGGAGAAATAACTCCCTCCGTTTCCCACAAAGAGATCAAAAATTTAACATGGCTTGCTGTCTCTCTTGGTCTCTCGGCAGGTGGGTAAGAAAAAACCTCGGGGGGGGGGGGGGGGGAGATTTTTGAACTCCAATCTGTAACCCTTTACCAGAGTTTGAAGGATGAAGGAATCGGTGGGAATTTCTGCCCATTCCCTGATGAAATGGCACAATCTTCCCCCTACCCCTAACCTGGCGTCACTGGGTATTCTTGGAAGGGGCTGAAGGAGCAAAGGGAGTTCCCCCTTTGAGTTTGTCTTTGTTAAAGGACCATTTCATTTTAGCCTGTTGCCTATTGGCCTTAAAATTAGCCTTGTTTTGGAAGCCACGAAAAGGCCTCTTATTGTGGGGCTTATTCCTTTGGGAAGAAGGGAATCGTTTACCTTTCTCAGAGGAACGAGATAAGACTTCTTCTAAGGAAGAACCAAACAGTTTGCCTTCGAAAGGAATGCCCCAGAGCTTATTTTTGGAGGTAAGGTCACCTTCCCAAGATTTAAGCCAGATAGCTCGCCTAGCTGAATTAATGAGAGCAGAGGCCCTAGCTGCGGATTTCACTGAATCTGCTGCTGCATAAGCTAAGAAGGCGACTGACTTGGCAATGAGTGGGAGGGATTCTCTAATCTCTTCCTTGGGGGTGTCAGATGCCAGAAGATCATCTAGACGCTGAACCCATACGTCTACATTTCTAGCCACACAGGTAGATGCTACCGCTGGGCCTAAAGAAAAAGCAGAAGCATATCAGGCCCTATGCAGCAATGAGTCGGCCTTCCTATCCATTTGATCCTTAAGGACGCCAGAATCCTCAAAAGAAAGATCTGATCTTTTGGACACCTGCGACATAGGGGCATCTAATCTAGGACACTTAAAGAAAACCTCCTCAAAGTCAGGCTGAAAAGGAAATCTTTTGTGTCCACTGGATTGGAACAACCTTTTTTCAGGTTCTTTCCATTCAGATAGAATCATGTCTCCAAGAGACTGATGTACCGGAAAGGTTCTAGATTTCTGTCCCTGAAGGCCCCTATACATTTTATCCTGTACAGATTGAGCATGCTGTGGCATCTCAATCTGCTCTGAGGTATAAATTGCTTTTAATAGTTCATCAATATCCTCAACTGGAAAAAGATACTTGGATGAGCTACCTGTATCCTCCTCTGATGCAGACTTTTCATCAGATGAAGAGACTGAATTCTCACCTTCCTCCAGATCAGAGGTATTGCGTGAACTAATAGTCTCAGATACTAATAAGGGAAGGGACTTGACAGAGGTTGAAGGATCGTGAGCTATGGGTCTAGAAGAGGGAGGGCCTATAACTAGTAACCCTGTCATTCAGTGACCGAAAAGAATCCACTACCTCCTTCATAGAAGTCTTAGCTCCTTAAAGGAGGAAGACTATGAACTAGCTCTGGGTGGGATACAATCCTCACAAAATAGCTTTTTATAACTATCAGAGCCTGGCTCTACAGTTCCCACATTTCTTCTTCACCGGTTTGGCCTAGAAGAGAGCAGAAACAAGGGCCATGAATAAGAAGGATCCATACAAAAAGAAGTCCCTTGCTGTAGCTATCCACAGACCAGGGCTTACCTTGGGGGCAGTATGGGACCGGATGCTGCCGCTGGTTCAATACAAGCGGACGTTCCATCCTCAGACCTGTCCTCAGGCTCCATGAAGCAATCGGACAACGGTCGCAGAGAAGACTGCTGCTGTACCGCAAAAACTGAATGGCTAGAACCACGCTCCTTATAAAAACTCAGCGTCTGGAAGTGCGTCATGTGACTTTCGGTTCCGGCGCCATCCTGCTGCTTCACCGGAAGTCCTCCTGACGCCATCTTGGTACACCGGAATGAAGCATTTAGGAGACACAGTTCCACACAGCAGCGCTGGGGAAAGGAAGGGAGTTGCCACCATTTACAAAGGCAAGTAACCCTAAGAAATAGGGAACCCTTCTGGTACAGACCATTATCCAGGACTTGGCCACAACTAGTCCTGGATGAAACCAGAGAAGGGGGGTCCACCAACCACAGTTACCAGACCATAAGAAAACAAAAAACGTGTCGATGCTCCTGGAGGGTCTGGAAACACAAAACAACTGAGAGTCAGAGGAAAGGGAGGGGCCTTTTAAATTCTGATTTGTGTTTCCTGTAGAGGGCGGAGCCGATCATCTCTCAAGTAGCTGTCCTGGAAGGTGAGGGGGGGGGGGATGAATGATTTTAGCAAATGGCTGCAATATAACAAAGAGTGAAAAATTTAAGGGGGTCTGAATACTTTCCGTCCCCCACTGTACAAGCATCTGGAATGGATGTGCAATGATGAGCTCAGGTCAGGGACATTTTTTGAAAGCCAGTGGGCTCGTGTTAGGATCATAAGTTGGGGCACCCCCCAGCTGAGAAAAAGTGCGGAGCTCTGTGCCACAGGAAAAGTTGGGTGTGATTTTCATTGCGCTGAACACTGCCTCTGGCTTAAAAAGGGACACTGAGTGCAGGGATTCAGTAGTAAGTGACACAAAGGTTCAGGAAGAATTTCAATAAAAGTTCCTAGAAGCTCAACAGTAATTACACAAACTGTCACCTGATTGTGGTTTTCTCCTATCACAGTGAAATTCCTTCTTTCTGAGATTGGTAGTGGCAACCAAGCTAGTCATCTTCCTCCAGATGGTGGGTGGGGCTAGCAGGACTGTGATTGGCTACTGCTAAAGCCAATGACAGTCCTCTTCCTCCTGGAAAACAGGGACGGGACCGCCAACCCCCCGCCCCCCCCCCCAGCAGAACTGCACCCAATCTCTTCCCCATCACAAAAGCTTACGATTGCAGCTACAGCAAAGTTAGAGAACCAAACAATGTTTCCCCATCTTTTACAATGTGTGGGGGCACAGTGCCTCCCCTTCAGTGCAGGTCTTCCTGGAGCTGCTCTGCTGATGGGGAGGGAGTTGAGTGCCGGCAAACCCCTGGTTTAACCACTTCCCGCCCTATGGCGGATTGACGTCCGGGAAGTGGTTCTGTTATCCTGACTGGATGTCATATGACGTCCAGCAGGATAACATGCCGCAGCGGGCCCCCGGGGGCGCGCATCGCGACGATCGGTGGAGTGGTGTGTCCGGAGGCTCTTTACCACGTGATCAGCCGTGTCCATTCACGGCTGATCACACGGTCAATAGAAATAGCCGTTGATCGGCTCTTCCTAACTCGCGTCTGACAGACGCGAGGAGAGCCGATCGGCGGCTCTCCTGGCAGGGGGGGGTCTGCGCTGATTGTTTATTAGCGCAGCCCCCCCGCAGATCACCACACTGGACCACCAGGGATCGCCACTAGGACCACCAGGGAAGGGGCAACATGTGGATGGCCAGGTATGTACCCCAGGGCCATCCACATGTGCCCAGTGTGCCAAATCTGTGCCAATCAGTGCCCACAAATGGGCACTGATTAGCACCATTATGTTGCAGTGATGCCCAGCAATGCCACCCTTAGGGGCATCACTGCAAACAAGCAGTGTGATCAGTGCCACCCGTCAGTGTCCATTCGTGCCACCTGTCAGTGCCACCTACGAGTGCCCATCAGTGCCGCATACCAGTGCCACCTATCAGTGCCTATTAGTGCCACCTTATCGGTGCCACCTCATCGGTGCCCATCAGTGCCCGTCATTGAAGAAGAAAACGTACTTATTTACAAAAAGTTTTAACAGAAACAAAGAAAAACTTGTTTTTTTTCAAAATTTTCGGTCTTTTTTTATTTGTTGCGCAAAAAATAAAAAACGCAGAGGTGATCAAATACCACCAAAAGAAAGCTCTATTTGTGGGAACAAAATGATAAAAAAATTTGTTTGGGTACAGTGTAGCAGGACCACGCAATTGTCAAATTGCGACAGCGCTGAAAGCTGAAAATTGGCCTGGGCGGGAAGGTGTCTAAGTGCCTGGTATTGAAGTGGTTAACCACTAGAGAAAAAAAAAAAAGGAAGAACACTAAACATTTTTCTGGAATTTGTTTCTTACAAGTTAAAATCTGTATTTTTTGCTAGAGAATTACTTGGAACCTCTAAACACATACATACATACACACACACACACACACACACACACACACACACTTTTTTGTCTTAGCAGAGACCCTAGAGAATAAAATGGCGGTTGTTGCAAATTTTTTATGTCACACTGTATTTGCGCAGCGGTCTTTCAAACACAATTTCTTTGTATAACGTGAAAGATATTGCGCTGCGAGAATCATGAGAGAATTGTGGTCTTTATTCTAAGCAAAAAAAATAAAAAATTTGTGATTCTCATTTTAGCCAGAATCATGCAGCTCTACTTCATGCTGAGGAAGACTTGTCAGCAGTTTTGGTGGACTTAAAGTGCCAGACCTTGCTGGTAGAAGAAAAAACAGCCTTGGGAAGCCTAGAGCAGGGCTTAAAATTTCAAGTCCTGAGATACTAGCCAGGTCTTGAGTTACTCACCACCAGTTGCCCCACTCATTAACATGCCCTCATGAAAGAGCATAAATATTTAATTTTTGTAACTTGGTTCTGCATAAAACATTAACAACTTCTTTATCAGTGCCCATCAACGCAGCTCATCAGTGCCGCCTCACTCAGGAGAGCCGGCCACATCACACAGAGAGGATCTCTCGCCAAGACACAGCTTGGATCTGAAACGCTGGCCGCTGTCAAAGTCCCGCCTCATGGACTGGCTCTCCTATGATAGATGTTACACTACAATTTCCCAGCACTAAACCAGTGTGCTGTCCATCATAGGAGCCAGTGCAGGCCGCTGTCAAAGTCCCGCCTCATGGACTGGCTCTCCTATGATAGATGTTACACTACAATTTCCCAGCACTAAACCAGTGTGCTGTCCATCATAGGAGCCAGTGCAGGCCGCTGTCAAAGTCCCGCCTCATGGACTGGCTCTCCTATGATAGATGTTACACTACAATTTCCCAGCACTAAACCAGTGTGCTGTCCATCATAGGAGCCAGTGCAGGAAGCAGGACTTTGTAGCGGCCGCCGTTTCTGACCCAAGCCGTGTCAGAGATGGAGTGGCCCTCTCTGTGGGACCCGGCCGGCTCTTCCCCACATTCTCTTGGCTGATCGCTGGAAGGAGAATCGGCTCCCATGCAACCCCTCCTGATGGCGGCTCCTTATGTGCCCTCAGATTATTTCCACTCGCTAAATGCTAGTGGAAATGTTGAGGGCTGTCCTAGAGTGTATGGTTGTGAAAGGAGTGCTTCTTTGCAAAGAATGCAAAGATAGAGATGGCTTACTTCTGAAGCCGAGAAGATGGGCACTGGTGAAATCCTTGGTGATCCCATGCAAAAGCAGCTCTGAAAAGACTCCATCAAAAGGGCATGCAGAGCAATTGCTTCTTGCAGTAAAGTTCAACAGTCTAGCATTATAAAGCATCTGGTGCACAGATAAAAGACATGCATCAGTCTCCAGTACCTCATCACAGCTAAAGTTTAGCACCAAGGTCACCAACAATCTGCTGGTCTATGCTAGCATCAACCAATTTCCACTTAAGGGAGTTAGACTAATCAGTATGGGTTTGAGACAACAAACCCACGACCAGGAGCAAAGCAGTACTAAACACCATGACCGGAAACCATGGCCCTGGAAAGAGCTTCCATTTTTGCCCTAAAACAAGGAGCATCCTCCAACTTGTTTAAGCAAGAAATGGTTGGACGAACCACACACAGACTATTTATACTACCAGTTGAGTGGGTGAAGAGACACACAATGTTTAGGGGGAGCAAAACCTTTCAGGACACTTCCAGTCCTGAAGGAAAGGGCTTTGGCCTCAGATTAAGAGCTAGTAGGAGTGACAGGCTGATCCTCCAGCTCCAGGACAGAAAAAAAAAAAAAAAATCTTTGCTGTAAGGGGCAAGGAGGCAGCTACACCCACTGGAGAAGAGAGGCCAACATAAACACTAAGGGATAAATTGGATTTACAGCTACGGCGGTCCCCATTATGAAGGGATGCGCTACATGAAGAACCCCTTACTGGACTGTGCACTGAATCAGCTGCAACTGCAGTAAGATGTGTTAGTTTGTGGCCTGCAATCGCTTTGGTTTTCCAGTGTCCAATCCTCCTGTTGGCAACATTATAGCCGAAAAGTTAAATTATTTTGTCCAGCAACGGAAAAAAGATGTTAGGTGTTATGAAGAGCTGATACATTAGTAAAGGTTTCCTTCCTCAGTCAAGCAAACATTACCATATTAATGAGCAATGCCTCCTCTTGTCAATTTATCACATAACGGGCAAGTATTAACGGTTAAAAATTTAGACCCAATAGTCAAGTAGTAGAGCTGCACGATTCTGGCTAAAAAGAGCATCACAATTTTTTTGTTTAGAATAAAAATCACGACTCTCGCGGCATAACATCTTTCACATTATACAAAAAAATACTGATTTTAACTTGTAAGCAACAAGTTTCAGAAAAAGGTTTAGTCTTTAAAGCGGAGTTCCGGCCGAAATATGCCTTTTAAGATAAAAATACCCAGAATACCCATGCCTCTTGCAATGTAACAAAGGAATGATGTAAACTATGCCCAGTTTTCTTTTGCAGCATAGTTTTCTTACTTTGAAGTTCCTGCACAGCATGGCCATCTCCAATGTGGACATCTGAAGCCACAGTGTCCTTCCTGGATTCCGTGCATGCTGGCTACCCAGCATGCACCTGCCGATCTCGCGCATGTGCAGTGCGATGCAATCTTGGTCAGTTCCAGTAACTTTTAACATGGTCTTCTATGGGAAATCTAGGTCAGCTTGACATGGTACTGGAGCTGTGCCATGTCAACCTGACCAAGATTTTCCATAGACACCAATGTTAGATGGTACGAAAGCAGTGCCATGTCAAGCTGACCAAGATCTCCCAGGAGCCAATGCAAATGACGCTTGGCGCCGCGGCCCCTAAAGGCGGAAGTTAAATTAGACATAAATCAACAAGTGAACAGAAAAAAATAAAATTGCCAATTAATTGTAAGGATGCACATTAGTGCTGCATGGTGAGGAGTAAAAAATGTGGGTGGTACTCCGCTTTAAGTGGTTAAACTGGCCTCATTTAGACTAAAGTTCATTCCTTTGATTCAAGAATGAAATGTTACTTATAGTTATCTCCTATGTTGAGATAAACTTGGCAGGCTGGATTTTTAATTTTTTTTTTTGACAGCTGTCAGAAGTGAGCAGAGAACCCTGCACTTGTTACATAGAATTGAGAAATGCTGTTTTAAGATCGGGTGACGGGGGGTAGAATTGTGATTTTGATTCCTTAACGATTGATTGTGCCACTCTAGCAAGTAGCTTTTCGGTTGTCACAACACAAAAAACAAAAGAATATTAAAATCATTTATAAAAAAAAAAAAAAAAAAAAAAAAAAGGAAGAAGGAGGGCGGTCTGTGGATGAAGGGTTGTCCCAAGCTTTTCAAATCAGTTACATGTTAGACTGATGTTTTTCTTACCTTTTTCTGTTCGAGGACCATCATAGTCAACAGGCTGGCCTTTCTTTAGGATTTTAATTGTAGGATAGCCACTAATGTCATATTTTTCAGCAACCTTTGATGCTACAGTCGCATCAATTTTTGCAACTGGTATCTGTGGATCATTGTCCTTTAGTGTCTTTGCAATTTTTTCATATTCAGGAGCAAACTGCTTGCAGTGACCACACCTAAGAAATATAAATTATTAATTAATATATTTTGTTTCCTTTTTAACAAGGAGATACTTGAGTCTTTTGCAAAGCTGAAAAAAAGGTCCCATAAAACAAAACAAAAAAGGAAGCGAACATGAATAACTCTCCTATGAATACACCATTCCAATCAGTTAAGTAATTGGAGGCTGGCTTTTTCTGTGAAGTGATGTCCACTTATGGGAATTTTTCCATAGTGAAAGTGGAATCATCTCAGCTGGTTAAATGATATACAAAAAATAAATAAAAAAGAAATTTGGGAAACCTTAAAGTGGTGTTTCACCAAAAAAAAAAAAAATTAGATGTCAGCAGCTGCAAATACTGCAGCTGCTAACTTTTAAAATAAGGACACTTACCTGTCCCGGGGTCCAGCGATGTCGGCACCCGAGACCGAGCCGTCCCTCGATCCTCGGGTGCTGCCGCCGCCATTCACACTGAGGGAATCAGGAAGCGAAGCGTTGCCGCTTCACTGCCCGGTTCCCTACTGCGCATGCGCGAGTCGCGCTGCGCGTCTTCACTGGTCCCCGTTGTGTTGTGGGAACTGTGTATTTCCCACAACACAACGGGGGTGGGCGGGGAGTCTGCGGCTAGCTGTACCCGGAAGTGGGTGCAGATACCTGTATTATACAGGTATCTGCACCCCCCTCCCCCCTGAAAGGTGCCAATTGTGACACCGGAGGGGGGGAGGAATCCGATGAGCGGAAGTTCCACTTTAGGGTGGAACTCCGCTTTAAGCCCTCGTTCACACCGGGCAGATTTGACATGTAAAAATTGCATGCCAAACCGGAGCCTATTGCTGGCAACGTCCAAGTTGGTGCAACGCCGACTTTGCAGCACCGCACCGATTCCCAAAAGTAGTTCCTGCACTACTTTTAGCGACTATGGGGGCGATTTTAATAGACATCTGTGCATGAATCCGAACAGATGTCTCTCCAATCACCCCCAAAGTCGGACTCAAATGCCAGTTTGAAATCATGCGAGTTCAGCTGAACGCGCACGATTTCAAACCTGCATTCAGTGTAAACCTAGGATAAGGCTGGGTTCACACAGATACATCGCATGTCATTTGTACAGTAATCACACTGGATTCCTGTACAAATGACATGCAAATTCAGTGTGATGCAAATTCAGCCATACGTCATGTACAGCGAGGGAAAAAAGTATTTGATCCCCTGCTGATTTTGTACATTTGCCCACTGACAAAGAAATGATCAGTCAAAAAATGTAATGGTAGTTTTAATTTTTAACAATGAGCAACAGAATAACACAAAATCCAGAAAAACAAAAGTTATAAATTGATTTGCATTTTAACAAATGAAATAAGTATTTGATCCCCTATCAGCAATATTTCTGGCTCCCAGGTGTCTTCTATACAGGTAACGAGCTGAGAATAAGACCATTCTCTTAAAAGGGAGTGCTCCTAATCTCAGCTCGTTACCTGTAAAAAAAAAAAAAAAAAAAAAAAGACACCTGTCCACAGAACAGATTCCAATCACTCCACCATGGCCAAGACCAAAGGGCTGTCCAAGGATGTCAGGGACAAGGCTGGAATGAGCTACAAGACCATCGCCAAGCAGCTTGGTGAGAGGGTGATAACAATTGGTGTGATTATTCGTAAATGGAAAAACCAGTCACCAACAATTGGTAAAGCTATGCTGTGAAGGACTGAAATCTTGCAGCGCCAGCAAGCTCCCTCTGCTCAAGAAAGCACATGTACAGGCCACTCTGAAGTTTGCTAATGAACATCATAGAAAGCAACTCAACTTGCCGTGTTTGGAGGAGGAGGAATCCTGCCTATGACCCCAAGAACACCATCTCCATCGTCAAACATGGAGGTGGAAACACTATGCTTTGGGGGGGTTTTCTGCCAAGGGGAAAAGGACAACTTCACCGCATCAAAGAGACGATGGACAGGGCCATGCACCGTCAAATCTTGGGCAAGACCCTCCTTCCCTTAGTCAGGGCATTAAAAATGGGTCGTGGATGGGTATTCCAGCAGGACAATGACCAAAAACGTTGCCAAGGCAACAAAGGAGTGGCTCAAGAAGAAGCACATTAAAAAAGGTCCTGGAGTGGCCTAGCCAGATCTTTGAAATTAGACCGATAAAAGCTGAGACTTGGCCTTTAATAGTACTCGAGGCCAATTTCATTTCTACCCCTAATTGTAGAAAGGCAAGAATACTGCCTATGATATATCTCCGAGGGTGCAAACCCTTGGAATTAGACCAGAAAACATAAGACCTCCAGACTCTATAATATATAGTTCTGGAAGCTGGCTTCCTTGCATTAATCAGGGTAGAGATAACTGACCCGGAGAGCCCACGTTTCTTCAGAATGTGGGTTTCAATAGCCAAGCCATTAAATTTAGAGACCGTAAGGTAGGATGGAATATCGGTCCCTGTGAGAGCAGATCTGACCTTAGTGGGAGGGACCATGGGCCCTCCACTGCCATTTTTAAGATTTCTGCATACCATGACCTGATGGGCCATGCTGGTGCCACCAGAATTACTGGCTTTCTTTCCAGCTTGAGCCTGCAAAGAAGTCGAGGCAGAAACTGAATAGGGGGGGGGGATGCATAGATCAGTGAGAACTGATCCCACAGGGTCACCAACGCATCCGTTCCACATGCGAGTGAATCCCTTTTGTTCTGGCCACAAAGTTGACTAACTTCATGTTGAACCTGGACGCTAGAAGATCTACGTTCAGAGTCCCCCATCTTTGGCAAACAGCCCGAAATATGTCGGGGTAAAGAGATAATTCCCCTGGGAATAACTGCTGGCGACTTAAGTAGTCCGCCTGCCAATTCTCTACTCCCGGAATGAAGACTGCCGATAGTCACGGAACATTCCTTTCTGCCCAAGTTAGAATATGGTTCACCTCTCTCTGCGCTGAGACTCTTGGTGCCCCCTTGGTGATTGATATAGGTCACAGCTGTGGCATTGTCGGATTGGATCCTGACAAGACAATCCCGTAACCTGAAAGTCCAAGCCTTTAGAGCCAGATGCACTACCCGAATCTCTAAGATATTGATGGACAAGGTTCTTTCAGCTCTTGACCACTGTCCCTGGACAGTTGTCTTTTCTAGTATTGCTCCCCAGCCTCAAAGGCTGGCATCTGTCGTTACCACTTACCAGATAACTGGTCTGAAGGATTTTCCTTTCAGCAGAGTTAGTAACCACCAATTGAGGCTTTGTGACAAACTTGGGGACAGCCGCATTCGCAAGTTTAAAGCTTGAATAGTTTTGTTCCAAGCGGACAGAATGCTGTTTTGCAACATTCTTGAATGGAACTGGGCATAGCGAACGGCTTTGAATGAAGCCACCATGGTTCCTAGTAACCTCATGCGAAGGCGAATGGAGGGATCACATTTTGACCTGACCATCCGCAACAGCTTTTTTATGGAGTTGATCTTTTGCCTGAGACAAGAACACCTTTTCCTGGGCTGTGTATATAATCAGACCCAAGTACTCCAGTTTTTGTTTAGCGGTATTAACCACTTCAGCCCCGGAAGGATTTACCCCCTTCCTGACCAGAGCACTTTTTACAATTTGGCACTGCGTCGCTTTAACTGCTAATTGCGCGGTCATGCAATGCTGTACCCAAACGAAATTTGCGTCCTTTTCTTCCCACAAATAGAGCTTTCTTTTGATGGTATTTGATCACCTCTGCCGTTTTTATTTTTTGCGCTATACACGGAAAAAGACCGAAAATTTTGAAAAAAAAATGATATTTTCTACTTTTTGTTCTAAAAAAAAAAATCCAACTCACTCAATTTTAGTCATACATTTAGGCCAAAATGTATTCGGCCACATGTCTTTGGTAAAAAAAATGTCAATAAGTGTATATTTATTGGTTTGCGCAAAAGTTATAGCGCCTACAAACTAGGGTACATTTTCTGGAATTTACACAGCCTTTAATTTATGACTGCCTATGTCGTTTCTTGAGGTGCTAAAATGGCAGGGCAGTACAAAACCCCCACAAATGACCCCATTTTGGAAAGTAGACAACCCAAGGAAATTGCTGAGAGGCATGTTGAGCCCATTGAATATTCATTTTTTTTGTCCCAAGTGATTGAATAATGACTAAAAAAAAAAAAAAATAAAAAAAAAAAAAAAATTACAAAAAGTTGTCACTAAATGATATATTGCTCACACAGGCTATGGGCATATGTGGAATTGCACCCCAAAATACATTTAGCTGCTTCTCCTGAGTATGGGGATACCACATGTGTGGGACTTTTTGGGAGCCTAGCCGCATACGGGGCCGCGAAAACCAATCACTGCCTTCAGGATTTCTAAGGGCGTACATTTTTGATTTTACTCCTCACTACCTATCACAGTTTTGAAGGCCATAAAATGCCCAGATGGCATAAAACTCCCCCAAATGACCCCATTTTGGAAAGTAGACACCCCAAGCTATTTGCGGAGAGGCATGGTGAGTATTTTGCAGCTCTCATTTGTTTTTGAAAATAAAGAAAGACGAGAAAAAAAAAATTTTTTTTTTCTTTTTTCCGTTTTCAAAACTTTGTGACAAAAAGTGAGGTCTGCAAAATACTCACTATACCTCTCAGCAAATAGCTTGGGGTGTTTACTTTCCAAAATGGGGTCATTTGGGGGGGGGGGGGGGGGGGGGGTTTTGCCACCTGGGCATTCCATGGCCTCCGAAACTGATAGGCAGTGAAGAGTGAAATCAAAAATTTACGGCCTTAGAAAGCCTGAAGGCGGTGCTTGGTTTTCGGGGTCCCGTACGCGGCTAGGCTCCCAAAAAGTCTCACACATGTGGTATCCCCGTACTCAGGAGAAGCAACAGAATGTATTTTGGGGTGTAATTTCACATATTCCCATGGCATGTTTGAGCAATATATCATTTAGTGACAACTTTGCGCAAAAAAAAATAAAAAAAATAAAAAATTGTCTCTTTCCCGCAACTTGTGTCACAATATAAAATATTCCATGGACTCGGCATGCCTCTCAGCAAATAGCTTGGGGTGTCTACTTTCCAAAATGGGGTCATTTGGAGGGGTTTTGAACTGTCCTGGCATTTTATGCACAACATTTAGAAGCTTATGTCACACATCACCCACTCTTCTAACCACTTGAAGACAAAGCCCTTTCTGACACTTTTTGATTACATAAAAAAATAATTTTTTTTGCAAGAAAATTACTTTGAACCCCCAAACATTATATATTTTTTTAAAGCAAATGCCCTACAGATTAAAATGGTGGGTGTTTCATTTTTTTTTTTTCACACAGTATTTGCGCAGCGATTTTTCAAACGCATTTTTTGGGGAAAAAACACATTTTTTAAATTTTAATGCACTAAAACACACTATATTGCCCAAATGTTTGATGAAATAAAAATGATCTTAGGCCGAGTACATGGATACCAAACATGACATGCTTTAAAATTGCGCACAAACGTGCAGGGACCCCCACATACTACCTAATGAATGTTTTAACCCCTTGATTGCCCCCTAGTTAACCCTTTCACCACTGATCACCGTATAACAGTTACGGGGGACGCTGATTAGTTCTTTTATTTTTTATAGTGTCAGGGCACCCGCCGTTTTGTTACCGAATAGAGGTTTAGCCCCCTGATCGCCCGGCGGTGATATGCGTCGCCCCAGGCAGCGTCAGATTAGCGCCAGTACCGCTAACACCCACGCACGCAGCATACGCCTCCCTTAGTGGTATAGTATCTGAACGGATCAATATCTGATCCAATCAGATCTATACTAGCGTCCCCAGCAGTTTAGGGTTCCCAAAAACGCAGTGTTAGCGGGATCAGCCCAGATACCTGCTAGCACCTGCGTTTTGCCCCTCCGCCCAGCCCACCCAAGTGCAGTATCGATCGATCACTGTCACTTACAAAACACTAAACGCATAACTGCAGCGTTCGCAGAGTCAGGCCTGATCCCTGCGATCGCTAACAGTTTTTTTTGTAGCGTTTTGGTGAACTGGCAAGCACCAGTGGCCTAGTACACCCCGGTCGTAGTCAAACCAGCACTGCAGTAACACTTGGTGACGTGGCGAGTCCCATAAGTGCAGTTCAAGCTGGTTCACATCCACAACCAAGTGCAGTCGGCTGCATGAGAGGCATTTTCTTTATGTCCTCCCGAGTACCCCTACCCAACGAACGCCCCCAAAAAAGATGCTGTGTCTGCAGCAAGCGCGGATATAGGCGTGACACGCTATTATTGTCCCTCCTGTCCTGACAATCCTGGTCTTTGCATTGGTGAATGTTTTGAACGCTACCATACACTAGTTGAGTATTAGCGTAGGGTACAGCATTGCACAGACTAGGCACACTTTCACAGGGTCTCCCAAGATGCCATCGCATTTTGAGACCCGAACCTGGAACCAGTTGCAGTTATAAAAGTTAGTTACAAAAAAAAATAAAAATATATAAAATAGTTGTCGTTTTATTGTTCTCTCGCTCTATTCTCTCTCTATTGTTCTGCTTTTTTACTGTATTCTATTCTGCAATGTTGTATTGTTATTATGTTTTATCATGTTTGCTTTTCAGGTATGCAATTTTTTATACTTTACTGTGCTTTATTGTTAACCATTTTTTTGTCTTCAGGTACGCCATTCACGACTTTGAGTGGTTATACCAGAATGATGCCTGCAGGTTTAGGTATCATCTTGGTATCATTCTTTTCAGCCAGCGGTCGGCTTTCATGTAAAAGCAATCCTAGCGGCTAATTAGCCTCTAGACTGCTTTTACAAGCCGTGGGAGGGAATTCCCCCCCCCCACCGTCTTCCGTGTTTTTCTCTGGCTCTCCTGTCTCAACAGGGAACCCTGAGAATGCAGCCGGTGATTCAGCCAGCTGACCATAGAGCTGATCAGAGACCAGAGTGGCTCCAAACATCTCTATGGCCTAAGAAACCGGAAGCTACAAGCATTTTATGACTTAGATTTCGCCGGATGTAAACAGCGCCATTGGGAAATTGGGGAAGAATTTTATCACACCGATCTTGGTGTGGTCAGATGCTTTGAGGGCAGAGGAGAGATCTAGGGTCTAATAGACCCCACTTTTTTTTTTTTTTTTTTTTTTTTTAAATCATTTTTATTATCTCGGGGAATGTAAATATCCCCTATGATAGCAATAGGTAGTGACAGGTACTCCTCATCTTTTTTCAAAAAAAAAAAAAAAAAAAAAAATGAGGAGTACCTGTCACTACCTATTGCTATCATAGGGGATATTTACATTCCCCGAGATAATAAAAATGATTTAAAAAAAAAAAAAAAAAAAATGAAAGGAACAGTTTAAAAATAAGATAAAAGAGCAAAAAAATAATAAAAAAAAAAAAAAAAAAAAAAAAAAAAAAAAAGCACCCGTCGCCCCCTGCTCTCGCGCTAAGGCGAACGCAAGCGGCGGTCTGTCGTCAAACGTAAACAGCAATTGCACCATGCATGTGAGGTATCACCATGAAGGTCAGATCGAGGGCAGTAATTTTTGCAGTAGACCTCCTCTGTAAATCTAAAGTGGTAACCTGTAAAGGCTTTTAAAGGCTTTTAAAAATGTATACATTTTGTTGCCACTGCACGTTTGTGCGCAATTGTAAAGCATGTCATGTTTGGTATCCATGTACTCGGCCTAAGATCATCTTTTTTATTTCATCAAACATTTGGCCAATATAGTGTGTTTTAGTGCATTAAAATTTAAAAAAGTGTGTTTTTTTTCCCCCAAAAATGCGTTTGAAAAATCGCTGCGCAAGTACTGTGTGAAAAAAAAAAAAAAAATGAAACACCCACCATTTTAATCTGTAGGGCATTTGCTTTAAAAAAAATATATAATGTTTGGGGGTTCAAAGTAATTTTCTTGCAAAAAAAAAAAAAAAAAACTTTTTCATGTAAACAATAAGTGTCAGAAAGGGCTTTGTCTTCAAGTGGTTAGAAGAGTGGGTGATGTGTGACATAAGCTTCTAAATGTTGTGCATAAAATGCCAGGACAGTTCAAAACCCCCCCAAATGACCCCATTTTGGAAAGTAGACACCCCAAGCTATTTGCTGAGAGGCATGTCGAGTCCATGGAATATTTTATATTGCGACACAAGTTGCGGGAAAGAGACAATTTTTTTTTTTTTGCACAAAATTGTCACCAAATGATATATTGCTCAAACATGCCATGGGAATATGTGAAATTACACCCCAAAATACATTCTGCTGCTTCTCCGGAGTACGGGGATACCACATGTGAGAGACTTTTTGGGAGCCTAGCCGCGCACGGGACCCCGAAAACCAAGCACTGCCTTCAGGCTAAGGGCGTGAATTTTTGATTTCACTCTTCACTGCCTATCAGTTTCGGAGGCCATGGAATGCCCAGGTGGCACAAAACCCCCCCAAATGACCCCATTTTGGAAAGTAGACACCCAAAGCCATTTGCTGAGAGGTATAGTGAGTATTTTGCAGACCTCACTTTTTGTCACAAAGTTTTGAAAATTGAAAAAAGAAAAAAAAAAATTTTTCTTGTCTTTCTTAATTTTCAAAAACAAATGAGAGCTGCAAAATACTCACCATGCCTCTCAGCAAATAGCTTGGGGTGTCTACTTTCCAAAATGGGGTCATTTGGGGGGGTTTGTGCCACCTGGGCATTCCATGACCTCCGAAACTGTGATAGGCAGTGAAGAGTGAACTCAAGCTTACACCCTTAGAAATCCTGAAGGCGGTGATTGGTTTTCGGGGTCCCGTGCACGGCTAGGCTCCCAAAAAGTCCCACACATGTGGTATCCCCATACTCAGGAGAAGCAGCTAAATGTATTTTGGGGTGCAATTCCACATATGCCTGTGGCCTGTGTGAGCAATATCTCATTTAGTGACAACTTTGTGCAAAAAAAAAAAAAAAAGTGTCACTTTCCCGCAACTTGTGTCAAAATATAAAATATTCCATGGACTCAATATGCCTCTCAGCAAATAGCTTGGGGTGTTTACTTTCCAAAATGGGGTCATTTGGGGGGGTTTTGTGCCACCTGGGCATTCCATGACCTCCGAAACTGTGATAGGCAGTGAAGAGTGAACTCATAAACTTACACCCTTAGAAATCCTGAAGGCGGTTATTGGTTTTCGGGGCCCCGTACGTGGCTAAGCTTCCAAAAAGTCCCACACATGTGGTATCCCCATACTCAGAAGCAGCAGAATGTATTTTAGGGTGCAATTCCACATAGGCCCATGGCCTGTGTGAGCAATATATCATTTAGTGACAACTTTTTGTAAATTTTTTTTTTTGTCATTATTCAATCACTTGGGACAAAAAAAATAAATATTCAATGGGTTCAACATGCCTCTCAGCAATTTCCTTGGGGTGTCTACTTTCCAAAATGGGGTCATTTGGGGGGGTTTTGTACTGCCCTGCCATTTTAGCACCTCAAGAAATGACATAGGCAGTCATAAACTAGAAGCTGTGTAAATTACAGAAAATGTACCCTAGTTTGTAGACGCTATAACTTTTGCGCAAACCAATAAATATACGCTTATTGACATTTTTTTTTACCAAAGACATGTGGCCGAATACATTTTGGCCTAAATGTATGACTAAAATTGAGTTTATTGGATTTTTTTTATAACAAAAAGTAGAAAATATTTTTTTTCAAAATTTTCGGCCTTTTTCCGTTTATAGCGCAAAAAATAAAAACCGCAGAGGTGATCAAATACCATCAAAAGAAAGCTCTATTTGTGAGAAGAAAAGGACGCAAATTTAGTTTGGGTACAACATTGCATGACCGCGCAATTATCAGTTAAAGCGACGCAGTGCCAAATTGGAAAAAGACCTCTGGTCCTTAGGCAGCATAATGGTCCGGGGCTCGAGTGGTTAAACAAAGCCTACGATCTCTCCACTTGGTGGATAGCTGGCGGGGATTACATAGCCGAGAGAAAGATTACAGCTATTACTCTAAAATACATAATACATACTCACGGATTGATTGATTTATGGTTGATCACTTTTACTTACACCTTGTGCAAGCTTCCGTAATTGGATCAATCACGGTATCCGATCATGCTCCAATAGCTTTGGAGTTTACGACTGATTGCGGCAGGTAGTAAAGAAAGGACAGAAAATAAAGAAGCTGCGCTAAAAATGATGCAAAATGAGTCCACAAAAAGTATGAAAATCCAATGAAAAACACTTAGGGTCTTGTTAACACCGCAGTGTACACACACAGACAAGAAAAAAAAGTGCCCGACCACCGTAGCTGTAGATTGAGCTTACCAGACAGCAAGCTTAAAAAGCAGATGGCTTTAGCCAGCCTAGGCCTTTAAGCTTGCAAATGACCACAATAGGGATGATGACTGAGATGGAGATCACTCACTAGGTCCGGTTACAGCATCCACACACTCAGTGAAATGCCCAGAAGAAAAGAGAACTGGCCATAGTGTAATACATTCCAAACATCTTTAATAAAATTAAAGTATTGCACTTACAATTAAGAAGCGACAACACCGCATATAAGAAAAGCCGGCCGGCATACAAACGGAGCCCGTCCTCCTAGTCCGATCGTGTGGTGACGTCACTACGTGCCCTCCTCCAGACGCATTTTGTCATCAGCAGACGTTGTCTAATGGGGTTATGTCCGAGGTTCTGAGGGAGGTGGGTCTAGGAGGTCGCATGATGGGATGGGTATTGGTGGTATACAATAATCCCAGAGCTAGGGTTAAAAAGGTAGTTGGTGGATTATCAGAGTATTTTAATATGCGTAATGGGACTAGGCAAGGGTGCCCATTCTCCCCATTGCGGTTCGCTCTGGTCTTAGAGCCTTTTTTTATGTACGATTAGGAGGAATGGGAGGATTACAGGGATCCGTATTGGGTCAGCGGAACATAAGGTGTCGGCATATGCGGATGACCTTTTATTCTACCTGTCCAACCCTCAAGAATCATTAAAAGAATTAATACAGGAAGTGGATAAATTTGGTTCTTTGTCCAACTTCAAAATAAACTTTCGGAAATCACTCTTGATGCCAAGCCATGTCCCTACTAGGATGATGTCCTCCATGCAACATACTTTTCCTTTTATTTGGAGTTTGGACTCATTGGTATATTTAGAGATTCATATTACACCAGACTTAAAACTGTTAAATGACCTTAACTATGGCCCTCGGTTAACAAAATGTATTAAAAAAGGACTTGAAAAGGTCATCTCCTGACCTGGTTTGGAAGAGTGAATGCTCTCAAAATGAATGCATTACCGAGAATAATTTATACTTTATTTACAGCCCCTGTGACACTTCCACAATCCTTTTTCAGGCAGATGAGAAAGGCTCTATCGAACTCTGTGTGGGGAGAGAAGCATCCCAGGTTGTCATATGATATTTTAAGGAGACATAAATCAGAGGGAGGATTAGGACTCCCAGATATAAATTTGTATTATAAAGCCATGTCCTTGGTGCGATTAATGAACTGGTGCCATGATTTCTCAAATAAACTTTGGGTAAATTTAGAGAAGACAATGGCAGGCAGGAACCTAGAAGAAGCTCCCTGGATTCCAGTTGGGTGTAGGGGATTGTTGGTGTGGACATCGCCAATAACTAAGACAACTCTATCGATATGGGATAAGTTAAAATGTTTCGGGAAAATTTACCCCCATAATATCTCCATTAACACCAATGGAGGGATTTCCGTGGCTCCCCCCGGGGGGAGGATGGGAGAAATTTAGATGGCTGGGGTAGAGATGGCAGGGTTACATGCGCTACGATAGCCCCAATGGGTACATTGGTACCCCTAACGGATCTTATATCGACCTGGGGAGATATTCCAATGGCCACCTGGAGATATTATCAAATAGTGGATTTTTTTAATAAACGGAAGTCCATGATGAGATCTTTAAATTCCCTCACTACTTTTGAATCATGGTGCATAAATAATACAGAGGCTAAACATTTACTATTTAGGATGTATAAATTGATACTTAAAGCCCAAAACATATCAACACCTTATTATATTAGGGAATGAGAAATAGGATAGAAATTTTCAACTTTACAAATACAAAAGAGGATTAAAATAACTCATTGCTCTTCAATTCCCATACTCAGGAGATGTTGTATACATTTTTGACCAGATGGTATTGTACTCCAGCACGTCTAGCACAGATGTTTGCAACGGTGGATGCATGTTGTTGGAGGGGATGTGCTCAAAGAGGCATCTTTCTCCATTTATTGTGGACATGCCCCAAGATAAAAAAATTTCTGGGGAGGTAGTGGCCCCATGGATCAAGAAGTTGACTTTAAGACCTATAGAATTTTCTGTTATGCACTTGTTCCATGGGATGCCATCCTCAAAATAAGTCCTATAAAAGTAGTATCACCCAACAAATCTGCTGAACGCGGTGAAGGTACTGATACAAAAAAAAAGGTATTGTGGGCCACCTAGACTGCTTCCATTATCTGACTGGAAAAAGGAAGTGGATATAATAATGGAGGCTGAAAAATGGGTGCATTTGATTAAAGATAAATATGAAGAACTTAAGGATATATGGGAAGGATGGAGATATTATTCCCCAGAGATACCTATAGAATAGATTGAATGCATTTATTTTGCCGTACCACCCCATTCAAAGTGAGGAGGAGGGTGTCTGTCCCACTTGGATGTGTTTGGCGTAGAAGGGGGGGGGGGGGGGAGAGTATGTGGGGACGGCTTCCGGCTCTACCCCCCTATCCTTAATTAATATTTGGGAGGAGGGGGGGGGGGGCTTTTTTTTCTCTCTCTCTCCATGCCATTGCTATCTTGACTCCTTTCAAAGATGGAGTGAAAGAGGAGATTCCATATAGAAATAACGAGGTGCGAGAATATCATGGGTGGAATTGGGAAAAGGGGACAAAAATGACAAAGCTGATAGAAGGTTTTAAGGGATGAGGGAAGGAGGTACCTTTATCCTTCCCTCCCCCCATACAAGGGTTTAAATAGGACACTTGATGAGCACATGGATAGAATAAGAGGTGAGAGGAGGGAGGGGGAGTATATGAAGGGAAAAGGAAAGAAGAAATGTAGTTTTGTGGTGATGATTTTGCTGAAGGAAATTGAAGTGTATGCCGTGGAGTGGTTAAATATAAAAAGGAAAGTGGGGGGGGGGGGGGGGCGGGTTTGGAAACCACAAAGGTGGTGTGAGGGGGTGTTTTTTTTCCTCTTTTTTTCTCTCAGTTCTCAAAAAGGATATCAGGGGAACTGCAGAAAGGGCAGAGAAGGGCAACCAAACTGATGAGGCATGGAGGAGCTCAGCTATGAGGACAAATTAAAAAGGAACTAAATTTATTCTCTTGAGAAGAGATTAAGGGGGATATAATCAACATATACAAATCATAATCTGTCCATATAGTGAACTCGGTGTTGAGTTATTCACTTTAAAAAGGTCATCACAGAGGACAAGGGGGCACTCCTTACGCCTAGAGGAAAAATAGGATTTTTATAACAGCTTACCTGTAAAATCCTTTTCTTGGAGTACATCATGGGACACAGAGCACCATAGTAATCACTATATGGTATATAGGCACCTTCAGGTGATGGACACTGGTATACCCAATACAGGAAGTTCACTCCCTATATAACCCCTCCTCCTTCCAGGAGTGCCTCAGTTTTTGTAGCAATATATCAAAACCCGAAAGAGGGGGAGGGACCTCTGTGTCCCATGATGTACCCCAAGAAAAGGATTTTACAGGCAAGGTGTTATAAAAATCCTATTTTCTTTATTGTACATCATGGGACACGGAGCACAATAGTAATCACCATGTGGGACGTCCCATAGCAATGCTATTTGAGGGGAGGGAGAGACAACCCGTAGGGCACCCCCAGACTTGAGGACTTATACTGCTGCCTGCAGCACACTGCGCCCAAAGGCGATATCCTCATGCCTTCTTACATCCGCCTGATAAAACTTGGTGAATGTATGTACTGAAGACCAGGTTGCGGCCTTACAGATCTGAGCCATGGAGGCCTGGTGACGCACTGCCAAAGAAGCACTAACCACCCTGGTAGAGTGCACTTTGACTTGAAAACGTGGAATCCTACCCTTTAAATCATAAGTCTGAATTATAACCTGCCAAATCCACTTAGCGACAGTGGATTTCGACGCTGCCTGTCCTTTCTTAGGTGAAAGTAAAATGTAGCGCATAGATTGTGCAAAAAGTCTTCAATCAAGAAAACAACTAAAATAAACAAATGTCCACGAATGGAAAACCTAACAGTGGTAAAACTTATAAGTCTCTCAATATAGGTAAATAAAGTCCAGTGAGTGAATAGAAAACAAATGACATGGAATGTCCCACTCAAAATGGTACGTGGATGCAAGACGACAGATGTTATAACACGGGTAAATCATCAGATCATCCCCAAGCTGTATCTCACAACTGCATGTGACTTAGTAAAGATGGTGTGTAAGAAACTCTTACCAGATACATTGGACTCCCTTGTCAGCGACAGGGAGTCACTAGAGCGGGTTGCCTCTCAGGGCCTGTAAGCGGACATCACAACTCTGCGAACCTTCTGGGTCAAACTCTGCGTGGATCTCCCGGGGCTGCCAGGTGGGTCCTCCCAAAGGATGGCCAAGGTGCGAATCAGAGGGAACAGTGCGTCATGTAAAAAAACTGAAGTGAAGGCTGGTTGGATCTCTCAGTAGATAGGTGTAGAAAAAATAGGCTCCACATAGTGTAGATGAGCAAAGTGGGATTTTTATTGCTAAAAAGCCAGGTAACAATAAAATGTGATCACAAGGTATAAAAACAAAGATGGGCAACAAGAAGGATGCTGAAAGCGCCCGACGCGTTTCGATCAAAGGATCATCTACTGGGGCATACCCCAGTATGCCCCAGTAGATGATCCATTGATCGAAACGCGTCGGGCGCTTTCAGCATCCTTCTTGTTGCCCATCTTTGTTTTTATACCTTGTGATCACATTTTATTGTTACCTGGCTTTTTAGCAATAAAAATCCCACTTTGCTCATCTACACTATGTGGAGCCTATTTTTTCTACACATATCTACTGAGAGATCCAACCAGCCTTCACTTCAGTTTTTTTACGTGACGCACTGTTCCCTCTGATTCGCACCTTGGCCATCCTTTGGGAGGACCCACCTGGCAGCCCCGGGAGATCCACGCAGAGTTTGACCCAGAAGGTTCGCAGAGTTGTGATGTCCGCTTACAGGCCCTGAGAGGCAACCCGCTCGAGTGACTCCGTCGCTGACAAGGGAGTCCAATGTATCTGGTAAGAGTTTCTTATACACCATCTTTACTAAGTCACATGCAGTTGTGAGATACAGCTTGGGGATGATCTGATGATTTACCCGTGTTATAACATCTGTCGTCTTACATCCACGTACCATTTTGAGTGGGACATTCCATGTCATTTGTTTTCTATTCACTCACTGGACTTTATTTACCTATATTGAGAGACTTATAAGTTTTACCACTGTTATGTTTACCATTCGTGGACATTTGTTTATTTTAGTTGTTTTGATTGAAGACTTTTTGCACAATCTATGCGCTACATTTTACTTTCACATGATTCTTTGGTTGTGGTCACCTTGTATGTAGCTGCTCCGCACCATATATTTTTCTAAATTTAGCGCAGTGTATATTTTTATCATCTTTGTCCTTTCTTAGGACCTTCGGGCAGAACAAATAAGACATCAGTCTTCCGAATCTGACAGTCGTCTTAAAATAGACTTTGACCGCTCTCACTACATCGAGACAATGTAGTGACTTTTCTTCCCTGGAACATGGTTTTGGAAAAAACGAGGGCAGGACAATATCTTGGTTCAGGTGAAAACCTGAGACCACTTTTGGCAAAAAATCTGAACGAGGGCGCAACACCACTCTGTCCTCATAAATAATCAAGTATAGCTCTTTACAAGAAAGAGCAGCCAATTCCAAAACCCTCCTTGCTGAGGATATAGCAACCAAGGACACCAACTTCCTTGTCAGAAGGACTAAGGGAATAGGTCGGTTCAAATGGCTGTTTTTGTAACACTGACAAAACTAAGGTCAAGTCCCAAGGGTTCAAAGGTGATCTAACTGGGGGATTAATCCGCACCATCCCTTGCTTAAAACCGCGTACTAAATAATGTGTAGCAAGCGGTCCTTGAAATAAGACCAATAAGGCTGAGACTTTGCCCTTAATAGTATTTAAGGCCAACTTCATCTCTACCCCTAATTGTAGAATGGCAAGAATTCTGCCTATGGTATATTTCCAAGGGTGCCAACCCTTGGATTCACACCAGGAAAGATAAGCCCTCCAGACTCTATAATATATAGTTCTGGAAGCTGGATTCCTTGCATTAATCAAGGTAGAGATAACTGACCCGGAAAGCTTACGTTTCTTCAGAATGTGGGTTTCAATAGCCAAGCCGTTAAATTTAGCGTTTGCAGGGTAGGATGGAATAATCAGCCCCTGTGAGAGAGTAGGTCTGGCTCTAGTGGAGGGGACCATGGATCCTCCACTGCCATCTTTACGATTTCTGCATACCATGGTCTTATGGGACATGCTGGTGCTACCAGAATTACCGGCTTTCTTTCCAGCTTAATCCTGCAAAGAAGTCGAGGCAACAACTGAATAGGGGGAAATGCATAGATCAGCGAGAACTAATCCCACGGGGTCACCAACGCATCTGTTCCACATGCAAGTTGATCCCTTGTCCTGGACACAAAGTTGACTAACTTCATGTTGAATCTGGACGCTAGAAGAGCTACGTCTGGAGTCCCCCATCTTTGGCAAACAGCCTGAAAAATGTCGGGGTGAAGGGACCATTCCCCCAGAAATAACTGGTGTCGACTCAGGTAGTCCGCCTGCCAATTCTTTACTCCCGGAATGAAGACTGCCGATAGGCACGGAACATTTCTATCTGCCCAAGTTAGAATATGGTTCACCTCTCTCTGCGCTGAGAGACAAATTGGTGCCCCCTTGGTGATTGATATAGGCCACGGCTGTGGCATTGTCGGATTGGATCCTTACAGGACAATCCCGTAACCTGAAAGTCCAGGCCTTCAGAGCCAAAACACACTGCCCGAATCTCTAGGATATTGATGGGTAAGGCTCCTTCAGTTCTTGACCACTGTCCCTGGACAGTTTTCTTCTCTAGTACTGCTCCCCAGCCTGAAAGGCTGGAGTCTGTTACCACTTTCCAGATAACTGGTCTGAAGGATTTTCCTTTCAGCAGATTCTGGGTTAGTAATCACCAACTGAGGCTTTGGGACACCCTTGGGGACAGTCACATTGGCAAGTCCAAAGCTTGGATCGTTTTCTTCCAAGCAGACAGGATAGTGTTTTGCAACAGTCTCAGATGAAACTTGGCTTAGGGAACCACTTCGAATGAAGCCACCATCTTTCCCAACAGCCTCATGCGAAGGCGAATGGAGGGATCTCCTTTCAACCTGACCATCCACACTAGCTCTTATGGAGTTGATTTTTGCAAGAACACCTTTTTCTGGGCTGTATCTATGATCAGACCCAAATACTCCAGCTTTTTTAGTGGTTTTAAGGAAGACTTCTCTAGGTTGAGAATCCAACCCAGACTTTCCAGGTAACTGGTTGTAATGAGTGTACTTTGCTTCAAACGAGCCACCGATTGGTCCATTAGCAATAGATCGTCTAGGTACGCTACGACTGTTATGCCCTGTGCCCTTAACCTGGTTAGAGGTGGGGCCAGCCCTTTGGTGAACACCCAGGGTGCTGTAGCTAGCCTGAAGGGCAAGGCTACAAACTGAAAATGCTGCTGTTCTACTTCGAACCGCAGAAACCTTTGGCGAGCGGTAAATATAGGGACATGCAGATATGCAACCCTCATGTCAATAGATGCCAGAAGTTCTCCTCCTTGAAGGGACAGAAACTACTGACCTGATCGACTCCATGCAAAAGGAGCGGATCTTCAGGAACGGATTTAGATTCTTTAGATCTAGATTCTTTAGATCTTGCTCTTCTGTGGGGATCTGTATGATCACCCCCTGAGCCAGTAATCGGTCGAATGCCCGAAACAGAGAATGCCTTTTCCTTGGATCTTTGGGAATGTTTGATCTCAGAAAACGAGACGGTGGAAACTCACAAAATTCTAGTTTGTATCCTAGAGACACTGTGGAGATGACCCATCTGTCCTGAATTTCCTCTTAGCAGACTTCTGAATATTGCAGAAGATTTCCCCCCACTCTGGCGAGGGGGGAGCCTCTTCATGATGAGGCTTTAGTATTCTGCTTTGCAGATTTCCAGCCCCAGGTCTTCTTCTGTGCCTGGGCCTGACCCTGAGGCTTTCCTCTAGAGTCTGACGGTGAAGGCCGTCACCACTGCCTAGAGGCGGATGCCCCTGGCGCAGAGGAAAGAGTCAGTTTAAATGAAGGACGTTTATACTTTCTTTTGACTGGCAAAAAAAAAAAAAAAAGTACTCTTCCCACTAGAAATTGTTTGGATGTACTTGTCCAAATCCTCCCCAAATAGTCAATCCCCATGAAAAGGGAAACTAGTCAGAAGTCTTTTGCAAGGTGCTTCGGCTGACCAATTTTTTTTAACAGGGTTCTACGCATGTGTACTAGCACAAGCGCAAGGCGGGACGCCTGGTGAATAGAATCTATGGCAAACATAGCGCGCTTGGTAGTTCGGCCAAATCGCGGGCCTGTTGTCCAGGGACCTCCTTAAGGGCCTGTCTAAACTAGTTCTTTAGGGACTGACAGATGCCTATTGCAGCAACTGCAGGCTGAGTAACCACACCTGCCAAAGAAAAAAAAAAAAAAAAAAAAGGAAGAAGAGGATTTTAACAGAAATTCCAACCTTTTATCTGTTGGATCTTTAAGCATTTGTGCATTGTCTACTGGGCAAGTTAGACTATTATTCCCACTGGAAATCGCAGCGTCAACTGCGGGTACATTCCATCTTTTGGTGAATTTATCCTCATGGGATAGAGTGCTGTGAATCTCTTTGGAGGGAGAAAATGCTTATCCGGGTGATTCCATTCAGTATAAATAAGCTTTTCAAGTAATGCATGTACAGGAAACTCATGAAAAGGCTGTGAAGGTTTTAAAGGAACCCAAAGAAGAAACAGAACTTTCAGCTGACTCCGCTAGGGGTAGCTTAAAAGAGGCACGAACCATCTCTGTAAGAGACTGTAACAGCAATTTCTCAGATTGCAAGGCTGAGAGGTTAATCTACCATTACTTCTCTGCGGAGGAAACAATCGGTTTGCCTTTCTTCCTGATCGCCTGAGGGTACCACCTCATCCTCTACCCACTGTTCCCTTGGTAAGGGGTCTGAGGTAGGGGAGGGGGATCTAACACGCTTCCTATCCTTTTGGATGGAGGATAGGATTAAAGTCGCTAATCTTCCTTCTAGGTGGAGGAAAACCCATCTTAAGTCACGTATACAGGGGCTGAAATGCGAGTAGCAGCTGCACCACCAATTGGTCCCAATGACTCACCCTGGCTTGCCATATCTGGTATCTCAGGTGAGGAAGACAGTTGGAAGGCACGACTGGAGTGCCCAGCGCCCGGGGGTGGAATTTTTGGTACCTTTGTGGTGTCTTTTTTGGGAGCCATAGTGCTGCGCACAAAGCAGAGGCACTAAGTAAATGCACAACTCGCTGAGCAAATAGTCTAGCAAACAGACAATGCAAATAAAGTTCAGCTTTAGTGTTGTTGTAAATGTTATTGCCTGTACCGGAAATGCCTGCATCAACCTTACGTGCCCCTAGCGCTCTTATGCCCTGTGCGTCAGATTGCAGCTTTAGCTGTGAGCATCTGTCTCTTGTCCACAGCACCTGCGCTGTGTGCTCCTCGTGGACTTGCATCCCACACAGCGCTGTGCCTTTAAGCCACGCCCCCTCCCTCCATCAATTACACACGTCCCCCACCTCTGTATAACTAGCCCTAGTTATACGGCATTCGATACGCTCTTTGAGCGGGAGGGAGGGCTGGGAGGCGGGAAGTTTGAAAAACTTCTGTTGGGGGAAAGAAAAGAATAACTCAATATATGAAAGCCGCCCCCGCACCCCCCGAGGGGGGGTAAATACAAGCTACTGTTGTACCTCCCTCCAGGGGGGGGGGGGGGGGGGAATGTTCTGGATGAGAAATCCCCCCTGGCTTGCTGAGACCACACACGTGCTGTTTAGCTGGGACTTTTGAGCTCACTGAGAAGCTATGTACTAAGGTATGCATTTACTCCCTCTAGTGGAGACTTTAGGCATTACAACATTTTATTCATGGGAGAAAAAAAAAAAAAAAAAAAAGCATACGGTAGGTGGACTTCTTACAGTTCCTAGGCTTCTTCCCTTACAGTAGTATCCTGCAGCGAGGAAAAAGGTAACAGACAGATCCAAACTTCACCCATCACAGCGGGCTGCGTTAGCAAACCATCAAGGACCCCGTCCCTATTATAGGGGTACCACTCCCTTGGACCTGTATCAGCACCCCGCCAGGCAAAAACGTTAGGTAATGTAGCATGACCAAAAAGTCCTTGGTCCCGGGGTCCAGCCCTACAAAGAGACGTTACAGGCAAAACCTCCTTATGAGAGGCCCGGATACCATCCACCTTGGCCTCAGTGGCACTTTGGATGGATCTGGTCTATGAGGCCGTTTAAATCCAGCAGGGATCCCTCCAGCTTTGGAGCTCTTCAGAGCACATCTTCACTCTTGAATAACACCTTAGACACTGGCAAAAAAAACTGAGGTACTCCTGGAAGGTAGAGGGGTTATATAGGGAGTGAACTTCCTGGATTGGGTATACCAGTGTCCATCACTTGAAGGTGCTTATATACCACATAGTGATTACTATAGTGCTCTGGTGTCCCATGATGTACGATAAAGAAGAGAGGATTTCATCTCCAAATACAGAAATGTTTCTTCACAGTAAGAGCTGTGAAAATGTGAAATAGACTCCCTTCCAGAGGCGGTTCTGGCCAGCTCAGTAGATTGCTTTAATCGCCCGTCGTTTTATGTCGCTGCTTTAGAGGAATATCGTTATGGCAGCAGCTAGCTGCCATAACCCCGGTATCCTCTTCTTCAGTGGGTGGTCTGCTTTCAGATAAAAGTGTTCTCTGCGGAGGATTCGCCGCGGCCCTCTCCCGTCGCGCTCTGGTGCCCTTCGCCGCTTACCAGAGCAGTCGTAGCGGTGGAGGCGATTGCGTCCTCTTGCTGGCCTTGGAATGGAGACAAGTTAGGGGGAAGATGGCCCCCATCCGTCTCCATATCATTGCAGGGCAGAAGCGACGTCAAAACATTCCTAAAAACGACTTTTTTTTTTATTGCATTTTAGTGTAAATATGAGATCTGAGGTCTTTTTGACCCCATATTTCATATTTAAGAGGTCCTGTCATGCTTTTTTTCTATTACAAGGGATGTTTACATTCCTTGTAATAAAAAAAAAAAAGTTACTTTTTCTAAGAACAGTGAAAAAAATAAATAAAATTGGGCCAACTTTACTGTTGTCTTATTTTTTAATTCAAAAAAGTATATTTTTGCAGTGGAACATCTTTACAGATGTCTCCAATTTACAAGCCGACCTCAATGCACTGTCTAATTGGGGCGACTATGTGGCAGATGAGGTTTAATGTTGATAAATGTAAAGTTATCCACTTGGGGGCTAAGAATATGCATGCATCATACATACTAGGGGGAATCAATGGTGAAGAAGGATCTGGGGGTTTTGGTAGATCATAAGATCAATAATAGCATGCAATGCCAAGCTGCGGTTTCCAAAGCGAGCAAAGTCCTTTCATATAGATATAGAGAGAGATCATTTTGCCCCTGTACAAATTAGCAAGACTTCATCTGGAATATGCAGTTCACTTTTCAGCACCAGTTCTCAAACAGGATATATCGGGGAACTGGAGAAAGTGCAGAGACTATGAGGAAAGATTAGAGGAACTGAATGCATTCACTCTTGAGAAGGGGAGATTAAAAAGGGGGATATGATCACCATGTATAAAATATGGTGACAGTCAGTATGAAAAAAAAAAAAAAAAAAAAAAAAAAAAAAAAAAAAAAAAAAACACACACACAAACACATCAGGATTGTTTATACCAGTGAATTTCATCTTGCTATAGGCCAGGCGGGAACTGGTTAAAGCAGTATTAAACCCCAAACCAAACATTTAACATATTGCAGTTACCATTCCTTAGATCTGATCTGGCCACTAACACTTTGGGTGCCCACACTCTGGATGAAGGAGAAACAGAGACCTTTGGCCAGCTGCACCCATTGTTAATCTGCGGGGGTTGTTAGATGCACTACCAGATTTAAATACACTAACAAATTGAAGCCAAACTCCAGTTTGCAGGTTTAAGCAGTTACAGCAACAGTTTGTTTTTTTTGGAATTAAAGTTTTACATGAATAAAAAGCTGATCATGGTAAGCATCCCTGTCAGTGGTAAACGGGTTTGTCTCAACCAACTACCTGCTACATCTGCAGGACAGCTTGTTCTGTTGAAAAACCAACAGACTTACTGGCTGTATCGCCAGGTGAAAAAAAAAAAAAAAAAAACGAATACAGCCACTAATCTAAGAATTGGCAACCTGCATAATAAAGTTTTAATTTATTTTGGGATTATTATCACTAATGAACACAGAATTAAAGACACAGATACTTACCTCTATTCCAACTGCCTGACACCCGCAAGGTCCCTCACTGACGCCGGCTTATTCCGGGTGTCAGTCTTCAGCCAGCTCGATTGGCGCAGGATGACGTCACTTTGGCACACACGCAGGAGTGTAGTAATCCCAACACGCACAGCTCAGTGTATATTCCACAGGGGATTGCAAATAGGCAGGTAAGTGCATTTTATTGCAGAAGAGACACATTGGGGGTTATTTACGAAAGGCAACTCCACTTTGCACTACAAGTGTAAACTACAAGTGCAAAGTGCAAATCTGAGGGGTAGATCTGAAATGAGGGGGAAGCTCTGCTGATTTTATCATCCAATGATGTGCAAGCTAAAATGCTGTTTTTTTTCTTCCTTGCATGTCCCCCTCGGATCTACAGCGACTGCACTTCCAAAGTGCACTTTCAGTGCAATTTCAAGAGCACTTTGCACTTGTAGTGAAAAAGGGATTTGCCTTTCGTAAATAACCCCTTATGTCCCTTCTGCAAGGGAAAGTCTGCCAGTTTACAATTTAATATTTTGCCTTTAGTCCCACTTTAAAATGGTTGCCTTTGGTATGCTAAAAGTGTTGGTTAGCCCTCATGTCTATTCTTGCTTTGTATGGCAATGAAAAACCCATCTACTTACCAGGGAGCATAAAATTCCAAAAGTACAGTGTCTTTATCGGCAACAAAACTATCAAAGTTTTCATCTGTTAAAGCTATTACATCGCTTTCCTCAACTTCACTCTCATCTGTAGGAATTTCTGGGGAAAAAAATAAAATAAAAAAATAAAACACACAAGTCATTACCATATCAGATCTCAGGTCAATAAACACCTTTTGATTTTTGTTGCATTTGTTTTCTGATGCATTTAGGATGTACCACTGTTCTCCTTTCTTTCCCTTTTATCTCGCTCTATCCTAATTTCTTGTATTTTTTCCTCAGCCTTCTCTCTAGCCAACTTTGTTCTTTCTCTTATCCTTTCTCTCCCTTATTCTTTGCCCCCCCCCCCCCCTTTTCTTCTCCCTTCCATGTATTCTCTATTTTTATTCATTCCCTTACTCCTTGGTGGGGGGAATGGGATGAGTGGCAGTGCTGGGGGGGGGGGGGGGGGGGGGGTTCTGATCAGCCAACTTAGGTGCTCTTGATCAGGGTCATCTGCTGATCTGAGAACTTTCAATGGCAACTATAATCACAGGTAGTGTTACTCACTGTGTCTCCGACTGGTGTCTCGTAACAGTGACAAATATGCCGAAATCAGGAGATAGGGTCTCCTCCAGCCCCTCCCACTTCACATTCCTCACCAGTCAGCTGACCTCTAGCCATGCCATGAACTGAATGGGCGGCCGCTGGCTCCAGGAACAGCCCAGCTGGACGGTCGCAAAAAGGCTGGGAGAGTGGTGCAGGCTTCAGGAACAGCCCAAGATTCGGTGACCCCCTGGCAAATCATCATTCGACCCCCGAGGGGGTTCCGACCCCCAGGTTGAGAACCACTGCCCTATAGCATTACTCAATATGGATTTGAGAATCCTTGCTAAAGTGCTGGCATCAAGGTTGGCCAGGGTTATTTCGACCCTGGTGGACATTGACCAGACAGGTTTCATGCCCGGCATGTCGACAGACATGAACCTAAGGAGATTATTCGCACATTTACAGCTAGAGACTGCAGAGTTTCCGGCCAAGGTCATTGTCTCTATAGACATTGAAAAAGCCTTTGACTCTGGACTGGCTATACATGCACAAGGTGTTGGAGGCCATGGGGTTCGGTCCTGGATTCCGTCGTTGGGTCGCACTGCTATATAGTGCTCCAAGAAACAAAGAGAAAGCGCCTCTTAAGTATTAGTGTTTATTAAAGTATAAAAAGCACACATAAGCACTTATGGGTAGGCGAGTAACAGCTTCCAAAGAGAACTAATCCAAGTATCATCAGACATCCATGCGTGTGGCTAGACGGAAGCCGGGCGGATGGCCGCGGACCTCCGCACGGAGACGCCGGCTGTGGTGCGATGAGGCTGGACAAACACTTCCGCGTTCCAACAGGGTTCACGTGGGTAATGACGTCACTCGGGTAGTTCTAATTTACAGGGATCCACTACGCGTTTCTGAGCATGCGCGAGGCTCACAGCGGGCATGCGCGCTCCTTTATCAAGTGTACATAGGACGGGAACAAGGAAGCTTAAATAGCTCTGCATAGGGAACAAGTGGTAACTCGAGCCAATTAAAAGGGAGAGGGCGTGTATGTAGAAGATAAATAAATAACGAAGAGGGCGTGTATGTGGAAGATAAATAACGATAAGACGGATAGATTCTCTATGGATAGCAGTACAATATACATACAAAAATAAAAATAATGGAACTTATCACAAGATATTCAATCCAAAAATGAGAGTAATAGTAATAATGATAAATAGATGAAAAATTATATCGAACACTAGTGAAAATTAAAAATATTAATACAAAATATCTATATATATCTATATCTATATATTAGTATAAATTGATAAGTTACATTATTTTTATATGTATATTGTACTGCTGTCCTATGTACACTTGATAAAGGAGCGCGCATGCCTGCTGTGAGCCTCGCGCATGCTCAGAAACGCGTAGTGGATCCCTCTAAACTAGAACTACCCGAGTGACGTCATTACCCACGTGAACCCTGTTGGAACGCGGAAGTGTTTGTCCAGCCTCACCGCACCACAGCCGGCGTCTCCGTGCGGAGGTCCGCGGCCATCCGCCCGGCTTCCATCTAGCCACACACACGGATGTCTGACGATACTCGGATTAGTTCTCTTTGGAAGCTGTTACTCGCCTACCCATATGCAAGTGCTTATGTGTGCTTTTTATACTTTAATAAAAACACTGATACTTAAGAGGCGCTTTTTCTTTGTTTCTTATGATTGTTATGGAGAGCTGACTTCACTCAACAGGAAGCTGCCCTGTGTATTGTGTCCATAGAGATCCCCCTGGCTCCTACATCTATCCGCATCACGGATGGATTATATACCATAGACTATTTTACTTTTTGATCATTGTTTTTAAGAATTTTTTATTGATTAACTATATATATTAGGGCTGCAACTAACGATTATTTTCATAATCGATTAATAATCTTAAAAAGAAATGTGTGGTGTATAATTTAGTTAATATGTAAAGTTTTAAAAAAAAGGGCAATTTATTCCTATATCTCTATGCAGTGGTAAATATAAATAACCAACTATATGGTTAGGGAGCAAAATATGTAATCTACTTGGAGAATAACAGACAGAAGAGATATATACTGTATATACGATTAGATATATACTGTATATACTATTAAAATGTGAATCTGGTAAATATCAGACTCCAAGATCAAATTTTTTTTATTTAACCACTTGAGCCCCGGACCATTATGCTGCCTAAGGACCAGAGGTCTTTTTCCAATTTGGCACTGCGTCGCTTTAACTGCTAATTGCGCGGTCATGCAATGCTGTACCCAAACGAAATTTGCGTCCTTTTCTTCCCACAAATAGAGCTTTCTTTTGATGGTATTTGATCACCTCTGCGGTTTTTATTTTTTGCGCTATAAATGGAAAAAGACCGAAAATTTTGAAAAAAAATGATATTTTCTACTTTTTGTTATAAAAAAAATCCAATAAACTCAATTTTAGTCATACATTTAGGCCAAAATGTATTCGGCCACATGTTTTTGGTAAAAAAAAATGTCAATAAGCGTATATTTATTGGTTTGCGCAAAAGTTATAGCGTCTACAAACTAGGGTACATTTTCTGTAATTTACACAGCTTTTAGTTTATGACTGCCCATGTCATTTCTTGAGGTGCTAAAATGGCAGGGCAGTACAAAACCCCCCCAAATGACCCCATTTTGGAAAGTAGACACCCCAAGGAAATTGCTGAGAGGCATGTTGAACCCATTGAATATTTTTTTTGTCCCAAGTGATTGAATAATGACAAAAAAAAAAAATATTTACAAAAAGTTGTCACTAAATGATATATTGCTCACACAGGCCATGGGCCTATGTGGAATTGCACCCCAAAATACATTCTGCTGCTTCTCCTGAATATGGGGATACCACGTGTGGGACTTTTTGGGAGCCTAGCCGCGTACGGGGCCCCGAAATCCAATCACCGCCTTCAGGATTTCTAAGGGCGTAAATTTATGATTTCACTCTTTACTGCCTATCACAGTTTCGGAGGCCATGGAATGCCCAGGTGGCACAAAACCCCCCCAAATGACCCCATTTTGGAAAGTAGACACCCCAAGCTATTTCCAGAGAGGCATATTGAGTCCATGGAATATTTTATATTTTGACACAAGTTGCGGGAAAGTGACACATTTTTTTTTTTTTTTGCACAAAGTTGTCACTAAATGATATATTGCTCACACAGGCCATGGGCATATGTGGAATTGCACCCCAAAATACATTTAGCTGCTTCTCCTGAGTACGGGGATACCACATGTGTGGGACTTTTTGGGAGCCTAGCCGTGTACGGGACCCCGAAAACCAATCACCGCCTTCAGGATTTCTAAGGGTGAAAATTTTTGATTTCACTCTTCACTGCCCATCACAGTTTCGGAGGCCATGGAATGCCCAGGTGGCACAAAACCCCCCCAAATGACCCCATTTTGGAAAGTAGACACCCCAAGCTATTTGCTGAGAGGCATGGTGAGTATTTTGCAGCTCCCATTTGTTTTTGAAAATGAAGAAAGACAAGAAAAAACTTTTTTTTTTTTCTTTTTTCAATTTTCAAAACTTTGTGACAAAAAGTGAGGTCTGCAAAATACTCACTATACCTCTCATCAAATAGCTTGGGGTGTCTACTTTCCAAAATGGGGTCATTTGGGGGGGGGGGGGGGGGGGGGTTTGTGCCACCTGGGCATTCCATGGTCTCCGAAACTGTGATAAGCAGTCAAGAGAGAAATCAAAAATTCACGCCCTTAGAAAGCCTGAAGGCGGTGCTTGGTTTTCGGGGTTCCGTACGCGGCTAGGCTCCCAAAAAGTCTCACACATGTGGTATCCCCGTACTCAGGAGAAGCAGCAGAATGTATTTTGGGGTGTAATTTCACATAAAATATTCCATGGACTCGACATGCCTCTCAGCAAATAGCTTGGGGTGTCTACTTTCCAAAATGGGGTCATTTGGGGGGGTTTTGAACTGTCCTGGCATTTTATGCACAACATTTAGAAGCTTATGTCACACATCACCCACTCTTCTAACCACTTGAAGACAAAGCCCTTTCTGACATTTATTGTTTACATGAAAAAGTTTTTTTTTTTTGCAAGAAAATTACTTTGAACCCCCAAACATTATATATTTTTTTAAAGCAAATGCCCTACAGATTAAAATGGTGGGTGTTTCATTTTTTTTTTTTCACACAGTATTTGCGCAGCGATTTTTCAAACGCATTTTTTGGGGAAAAAACACACTTTTTTAAATTTTAATGCACTAAAACACACTATATTGCCTAAATGTTTGATGAAATAAAAAAGATGATCTTAGGCCGAGTACATGGATACCAAACATGACATGCTTTACAATTGCGCACAAACGTGCAGTGGCAACAAAATAAATACATTTTTAAAAGCCTTTAAAAGCCTTTACAGGTTACCACTTTAGATTTACAGAGGAGGTCTACTGCAAAAATTACTGCCCTCGATCTAACCTTCGCGGTGATACCTCACATGCATGGTGCAATTGCTGTTTACGTTTGACGACAGACCGCCGCTTGCGTTCGCCTTAGTGCGAGAGCAGGGGGGGACAAGGGTGCTTTTTTTTTTTTTTTTTCTTTATTATTTTTTTGCTTTTTTATCTTATTTTTAAACTGTTCCTTTCCTTTTTTTTTTTTTTTTTTTAAATCATTTTTATTGTTATCTCGGGGAATGTAAATATCCCCTATGATAGCAATAGGTAGTGACAGGTACTCTTTTGAAAAAATTGGGGTCTATTAGACCCTAGATCTCTCCTCTGCCCTCAAAGCATCTGACCACACCAAGATCGGTGTGATAAAATGCTTCTCCAATTTCCCAATGGCGCTATTTACATCCAGCGAAATCTAAGTCATAAAATGCTCGTAGCTTCCGGTTTCTTAGGCCATAGAGATGTTTGGAGCCACTCTGGTCTCTGATCAGCTCTATGGTCAGCTGGCTGAATCACCGGCTGCATTTTCAGGTTCCCTGTTGAGACAGGAGAGCCAGAGAAAAAACACGGAAGACGGTGGGGGGGGGGCATTCCCTCCCACGGCTTGTAAAAGCAGTCTAGAGGCTAATTAGCCGCTAGGATTGCTTTTACATGAAAGCGGACCGCTGGCTGAAAAGAATGATACCAAGATGATACCTAAACCTGCAGGCATCATTCTGGTATAACCACTCAAAGTTGTGAATGGCGTACCTGAAGACAAAAAAATGGTTAACAATAAAGCACAGTAAACGGTAAAGTATAAAAAAATTGCATACCTGAAAAGCAAACATGATAAAACATAATAACAATAAAAAACATTGCAGAATAGAATACAGTAAAAAAGAGCAGAACAATAGAGAGAATAGAGAGAGAGAGAGAACAATAAAACGACAACTATTTATTTTTATATATATATATATATTTTTTTTAGTAACTAACTTTTATAACTGTAACCGGTTCCAGGTTCGGGTCTCTCAAAATGCGATGGCATCTTGGGAGACCCTGTGAAAGTGTGCCTAGTCTGTGCAGTGCTGTACCCTACGCTAATACTCAACTAGTGCATGGTAGCGTTCAAAACATTCACCAATGCAAAGACCAGGATTGTCAGGACAGGAGGGACAATAATAGCGGGTGTCACGCCTATATCCGCGCTAGCTGCAGACACAATATCTTTTTTGGGGGCGTTCGCTGGGTAGGGGTACTCGGGAGGACATAAAGAAAATGCCTCTCATGCAGCCGACTGCATTTGGTTGGGGATGTGAATGGGGGGGGAAGTACGGGCGCTGCAGAAGCGGTGGGTTCCCAATTAGGATTGGCGAATGCAGTAGGAAGGGCACGACGGGCCTGTGTTTGTCTTTTTGGTGGCAGCGGGACACTACTTGTGCTTGCCACCTCACCAGCTTGAACTGCACTTATGGGACTCGCCACGTCACCAAGTGTTACTGCAGTGCTGGTTTGACTACGACCGGGGTGTACTAGGCCGCTGGCGCTTGCCAGTTCACCAAAACGCTACCAAAAAATCTGTTGGCGATCGCAGGGATCAGGCCTGACTCTGCGAACGCTGCAGTTATGCGTTTTAGTCTTTTGTAAGTGACAGTGATCGATCGATACTGCACTTGGGTGGGCTGGGCTGGGCCGGGCGGAGGGGCAAAACGCAGGTGCTAGCAGGTATCTGGGCTGATCCCGCTAACACTGCGTTTGTGAGAACCCTAAACTGCTGGGGATGCTAGTATAGATCTGATCGGATCAGATATTGATCCGTTCAGATACTATACCACTAAGGGTGGTGTACAGTGCGTGCGTGGGTGTTAGCGGTACTGGCGCTAACCTGACGCTGCCTGGGGCTGGTGCTTGCCAGTTCACCAAAATACTACCAAAAAAACTGTTAGCGATCGCAGGGATCAGGCCTGACTCTGCGAACGCTGCAGTTATGCATTTAGTGTTTTGTAAGTGTCAGTGATCGATCGATACTGCACTTGGGTGGGCTGGGCCGGGCGGAGGGGCAAAACGCAGGTGCTAGCAGGTATCTGGGCTGATTCCGCTAACACTGCGTTTTTGGGAACCCTAAACTGCTGGGGACACTAGTATAGATCTGATCGGATCAGATATTGATCCGTTCAGATACTATACCACTAAGGGAGGTGTATGCTGCGTGCGTGGGTGTTAGCGGTACTGGCGCTAATCTGACGCTGCCTGGGGCGACGCATATCACCGCCGGGCGATCAGGGGGCTAAACCTTTATTCGGTAATAAACGGCGGGTGCCCTGACACTATAAAAAATAAACAAACTAACCAGCGTCAACCGTAACGGTTATACGGTGATCAGTGGTGAAAGGGTTAACTAGGGGGCAATCAAGGGGTTAAAACATTTATTCGGTAGTATATGGGGGTCCCTGACGCTATAAAACGCTGACGGCGAACCTAAATATTTATGTCCCTAACTAGCGTCACCAGCGACACTAATACAGCGATCAGAAAAATGATCGCTTAGTGACACTGGTGACAGGGGGTGATCAAGGGGTTAAAACTTTATTAGGGGGGGTTAGGGGGGTACCCTAGACCTAAAGGGGGGTAACAGTAACTGTCCCAACACTGTAACTGTCACAAACTGACACTATGCAGTAATCAGAAAAAAAAAAAAAAAAAAAAAATAACTGCTGGTGTCAGTTTGTGACAGGGGGGGGGGGGGGGGGTGATTGGGGGGGGGGGGGGGAAATCGGGGTGTTTTGTGTGCCTGGCATGTTCTACTGTGTGTGTGTGTGTGTGTGTGTGTGTGTGTGTGTGTGTGTGTGTGTGTGTGTGTGTGTGTTGGTGCACTCACATTGATGTCTTCTCTCCTCGGGCGGGAACGGAAATTACCGAGCCGAGGAGAGATGACATCATTTCCTTTGCTGCTGTTTAGCATACAGCAGCAAAGGAATGATTCGATTGGCCGGCGGCGATCGCGAGGGGGGGGCCACGAACGGATGGTCTCCCCCTCACCACCGATTGCCGCTGGACAAAAGACGACCGCCTCGGGCACCGGGGGGGGGGGTCCGATCGGACCCCCCACCCGCGGAAGGCAAATCACGTACCATGTACGTGATTTTGCCTGTCCGTGCCACTTTGCCGACGTACATCGGCGTGAGGCGGTCGTCAAGTGGTTAACAATGTCTTCCTTCAAAAAAAATGTTATTTTAAGAACGTTCGTTTGATTTCCTAATCGTTAGTGGGGTCAAATCGACGTTCATTTTCAACCACAGTGACTGGAAAATTTTGAAATTGAAAATTCCTTTGACCAAGAAGTTTGCTGACAGTGTATGCGGTTTTCGTTCAGAAAATTACATTCATTTTAAAAACAGAATGTTAGAAACCAAGTGAAAATTTCAAACAACATTCTTTCATTCAGCAAACGTACAAAGATTTTTCAGCTGAATATTCTCGTCTGAATATTGATCGGTGTGGCCAGCATAAGGCTCGGTACACACCTATGCAGTTTGCTTTTGATCTGTTTCTGCAGTGCTTTTTGCTGTGCGTTTTGACTTTTGCGCACGTGATTGTGCTGCGATTTGCGTTTTTGCATTTATTTTTGGCCAATTTGTTGGGAAGATTAAAAAAAACAAAAACTGCTGCAATAATTACATGCTTTTCTGCAGCTTTTCCATTGAAGTATATTGAACCAAAAAAAGCACCATTTTGCATTAAAAAAAAAGTCCCTGACCCTTTCCAAATACGCAGAGGCTGAAAAAAGCGTAGATGTGAATGTGTCCCATAGGAAACCATGTAAATGGACTGTAGTGTGTTTCTGCAAAAAGCACCAAAACACATAGATGTGAACCAGGTCCAAGACGTTTAGTAACAGAATGGGGTTAAAAAAAAAACTAAAATGAACCCTTTATAGTACAAAGAAAAACAGATAATCACTACTGTAATGGGGTTCATTTTTTTACTGTAGAACTGTGAAAGTAATATTTACAGTAGCGATTATTTGCTCTTTTTGTACTATAAAGGGCTTATTTTAGTTTTTTTAACCCCATTATGTTACTGGACGATTAATCGATTATGAAAATAGTAATCGATTAATTTCATAATCGATTAGTTGATTCAGCCCTAAATAGAGAATATAATATATATATATATATATATATATATATATATATATATATATATATATATATACACATATACACATATACATATACACACACACACACACACACTTTTTTATATTTATATCTTTGGACTTGAGCGCTGCTACATAATATATTATATAGTGCTCCAAGGACGGCAATTCGGCTGGGAATCATGGTTTGATTACTTCACGATAGGAAGGGGCACCAGGCAGGGGTGTGCGCTCTCCCCTTTTCTATTCACCTCGATGATGGAGCCTATGGCCAGGGCACTTCGACAGTCTGAGATGGTGGGAGCAATTCAGGTAGGGAAGCAATTTAGGTAGGGAACATTAAAGAATGTTTAGCGCTATATGCCGATGACCTGCTTCTGTTCCTCAAAGATCTGGGGCCATCTCTCAGAGCTGCCTTATTGATCTTAGACAAGTTTGCCACCTTTTCGGGTCTGCAAGCAAATTGGAGCAAGTCATCAATCCTACCACTAGGTCCCGAGGCACTGAACCCATTAGATGACACACTACCATTACAGTGGGTCTCTTCAATTACATACCTCAGAGTTAAAATAACTGCCAATGTTCGGAACTAGGATGTCACTAAACCTCCTACCGCTCGTGACTAGACTTAAACAAAAGACCCATGCATGGAGAAGCCTACTCCTCTCCTTATTGGTGCAGGTTAGCCTCATAAAAATGAAGTTTTTATCTGTAATATTGCATTTCCTACATCATTCTCCACTATGGATACCCAAAACTTTTTTTAAAAAACACTGAACAGCACAATAGGGTCTTTCATATGGTCCCCACAGTCACCTCGCATAAATATCAAAGTTCTCCAGGAACCATGGGGACAGGGGGGGGACTGGCACTACCTGACTGGCAGAAATACTATCTGGCAGGCCAGAAGGCGTTTGCTAGGCGATGGCTGTTGGCGGATGATGGGGACTCTGCCATGGTTATGGAAGCGGCGCACTTGGGGTCCTATGAGAGTTTGAGGCAGGCCCTCTACAGGGGTCCAAAATCCTGCTTGCCCTTAAACAGGCTCGATGAAAGCGACCATCAGGGCATGGGAAACTTCCACCACTTTGATGTCTCCTAGTTATTTGGGAGTTACGCCATTAGCCCCATTGTGGATGAACCTGAATCTCCTGCATTTTTACTCCCTCCCAGATCCTATGATATGGGCATGTGGGGGTGTTAAGGTGTTGAAAAACATTACCATAGAGGGAGAGCTTTGTACAATTGACCAGTTGAAGGCCAGGCATAATTTGCCCAACTCCTTCTTTCGCCATTTGCAACTGCGCCACGCATTTCAATAGTCAAAGAATCGAGTATCTGCCATCAGCCCTAGAGACTCTCTTGACTGAAAAGGAACTGGTCAAGCCTTAATCAACAGTGTACAAATCTCTTCAAAAAACACCTCTGGGAATATCCAAATGCAGGGAGCAGTGGGAGAAGGAAATCACGATATACAAAAAGGAGGACTGGGAGGATATGTGGGTACACCCCTTTAAATATTTAGTGTCTGCAAGGGACCGCCTAATTCACTTAAAGTTCCTCCATCACATTTATTTTACACCTGCCAGGTTGTCCCGCATATATCTGCCAGCAGTCAGTGCTGGAGATGCTCCCACTCCCCAGCTGATTCGGAACATGTATTCTGGAGTTGCACAGATTCAAGTTTTCTGGTCTGGTATTACAGAATGCCTTTCGGAGGTACTCAGCATCCTGGTCCCTATGACACCTACAGTCTGCCTGATAGGATTAGGTGGAGGAGGTAGGTCCATCCCGAGTGCACCGCACTCTACTGAATATTGGGCTGTTTTATGGTAGGAGGGCTATACTATTGAACTGGAAGAAATCAACTGCACCCACTCTGTCGTATTGGAAAGGACTGGTTAATTCAGTCATACATCTATACAGAGCAACTTACAGGTCCAGAGGATGTGAGAAAAAGGTTTAAAAAGGTCTGGCATGCTTGGCTGATTGTGTTTGTATGCATGCATGCATGCATGCATGCATATGAGGTTAAAACAAAAAAGTGTTTTGAGTTGGTAAATTATGTTATTCGGTAATAAATAATCCCCATCAAGAGGCATATAAAATTGTTCCCATTTACATAGGCATGTAAATATCTGCTACGTGGGGGGCATGGTACGGATGTAACTAATCCTAAGGTGCACATCTCTATAACTGTAAAACTTTGGCAATTGGTTGGGTAGGGAGGTTGGGGGGAGGGAAGGGAGTTAGATTTAATTATGTTAGTTCTTTTTTGATGGCCCTGCGTGACCAACGCCGGGATGGCACGTTGCCTACTGGGTTGGTGTTTTTGTATGTACTGTAAAAAAAAAAAAAAAAAAAAAGGGGGGGGGGGGGGGGTGGGTTATTGCTGTCCTGAAAGACGATTGGAAAACAAGTTACCGGCAAGTTTAACTTGAATTTTCCCAAAACATCTTGCAGGACAGCACCCGAGAGGATAATCGAGACTTACCCCATTTAGGATGGGACAACAGCCTGCAAGACTTTCCTTCCGAAAGCCAGATGCCCTGCCCTCAGGAGTTCTAACCTATAATGACAGGCAAAGGTCGTCAGACTCATCCATGTAGCTGCTTTACAGATCTGTTCGGGGGTGGTACCAGCTCTTTCTGCCCAACTCACCGCCAAAGCTCTTGTAGAATGAGGCCGAATACCAACTGGACTCTCCTGGCCTGAAAGGGAATAAGCCCCTGATCGCCCTTCTCAACCATCTGGCAACTTGTCTTCCTTTCTTACTACCAGCATATGAAACAAATAATGCGGGTGAACGCCTAAAGTCCTTAGTGGACTCCAGGTAACTTAAGACTGCTCTCTTAACATCCAAGTTATGAATGTCTTCTTCCTTCTTTCCCGATGGATTAGAGCAAAACATAGGAAGTATCATCTCCTGAGCTAGATTTTGGAGCGAAGTGACCTTCGGTAAAAAAAAAAAAAAAAATTAGGATCTGTCCAGAACTATTCAATCTGAAAAGAGAAAAAAAAAAAAAAAAAAAAAACCCACAAAAAAAAGGAAGGGGCATGTAGAACAACTGATAAGTCCCACTTTGGACAGCTTCTGATCACTACCGGTATGGACTGGGTGAGGGCCTTAAAGAATCTGATCACTAGGGGATGATATTGATTTTTCCAAAAATACCCCAAGCGTGGCAACCTGAACTTTGAGTGTACTGACTGCCAAGCCCTTCCTTCTTGCAGGAATTCCAGAATAAAAGAAATATATATTTTAAGGATTTGCCGGATGCAGGGCACCAGGAGTTGAAAACTTTCCAGACATTGGAATAAATTGCTCTGGTAACATTCTTTCTGCTAGATAGGAGGGTAGCAACCAACCTATCCGAAAATCCCTTTTTCCCTTAAGAGCTGCTTTTCAGAAGCCAAGCTGTGAGCTTTACTACTTCCTGGTGAAGTAAGGGACCTTGTATCAGCAGGTCTTGTCTCAACAGAAGGTGTCAATACGGGTTTCGAGTTGCATCTGGAGAAGGGATGAAAACCAAGCTCTCTTGGGCCAAAAGGGAGTGGATGAGGATTACTGTCGAATCCTCCGTCTGGATTTTCCTTATGACCTGGGGGATAAGCTGAAAAGGGGGAAAAGCATAACAGAGGTGAAAATTCCAGCTGTGCGCCAGAGCATCTAGCCCCAGAGATGGCTCGGTTCTGTTCAGGGAGAGGAAGGAGAGACACCTGTGCATTTTCCTGATTCGCGAAGAGATCCACTTTTGGCTGCCCCCATTTCTTCACAATCGTATAGAAGATTTCTGGGTTCAATTGCCACTTTGCCTCATACACCTGGATCTGCTGAGGAAGTCCGCTACCCTGTTAAAGTCCCTTTTAGATGGACCGCAGACAAGGATAGAATATGGAGCTCTGCCCATCTTAGAATACCTCCTGCTAGGCACTGAAGAGCTCTGCTTCTGGTGCCCCCTGTCTGTTTACGTAGACCACTGCTGTGGCGTTGTCTTCCAGGACCTGTATATATGAAGTCTCCGCACTTCTCTGGCAAGCATCAGTAAAGCCATTTCTATTGCTTTTAGTTTCCTCCAATTCGACGATCTTACCGCTTCTCTTGTGGATAATGAGCTCTGAGCCCAGCGACCGCTCATGTGAGCCCCCCAACCCCAGGATCTGGCATCCGTTGTTAACCTTACTTGGACCTTTAAAAGGACCTGATGAAAACCTTGTCGTCTGGTAATTCCACCACCAAAGACTCCTTTTCACCAAGGTGGGGACCCTCACTAGCAAATCTTGCTGGTGATCCCAGATTTTTAACAAGGAACCTTGCAGGGGTCTGAAGTGAAGTCTTGCCCACTGAATTGCAGGTATGGAAGAGGTCAGGGTTCCCAATACTGACATGATCTTCTTGATGGACAGGAGTTGCCTGGACTGCAACAACGACACTACTTCCCCCAGCTTCTCCACTGAGTTGATTCGGAGGACATTAGTTATGAAGAAAGGTTAAGAGCACTGGAGCTTATTCTCTCTGGAGAAGAGACGCTTGAGAGGGGGATACGATTTGAAATTTACAAATACCATACCAGTGACCCAACACTAGGGATAAAACTTTTCAGTGGAAAGGAGTTTAATAAAAAGAAGACACGTGGCCACTCATTAAGATTAGAAGAAAAGGAGCTTAAACCTTAGACCCTGTAGAGGGTTCTATACTATAAGAGCGGCAAGGATATGGAATTCCCTTCCATAGGTGGTGGTTTCAGCAGGAAGCAATCAATAGTTTCAAAAAAAACTATTAGCTAAGCACCTGAGCGACCACAACATACAGGGATATACAATGCAATACTGACATATATATATCACACATAGGTTGGACTTCATGGACTTGTGTCTTTTTTCAACCTCACCTACTATGTATGTAACTATGAAGAGAGCCTTGGCTGGAATCCATGGGGCGTTTGTCACCAAAAATCTTTTTTGGAGGTTCTTCCATGAATTCAATCACATATCCCTGGGAGAGCATGTTTAGAATTGGTTTGGTGTAATGCCTCTCCACTGCGGAAGAAACTCCTGGAGCCTTTCTCCGACCGAGAGGAAGGAGTCACTGCGACTTTCCGGAAGTCGCAGGAGGATTAAAGAGCACTCCTACCTTTGGGCTTCTGGAAAGACCATGGTTTCTTTCCCTGCATTTTACCTTCCTGCTGTCCTTTAAGGCCAAAAAAAAAAAAAAAAAAAAAAAAAAAAAAAAAAAAAAAAAGGGAGCTTACGGGTCTGCACCTGCTTCTTCTTGCCTGGAAACGGTTTGGTCAAGAATGGATTCTAGTTCTGAACCAAATAGCAAATCCCCTGCAAAGGTGATGCTACACAGTCTGTTTTTTGATGCTGCGTCTCCGGGCCAGATTTTTAGCCATAAGGCCCACCTAGCAGAGTTTGTTAATGCTGCGGACCTTCTTGACATGCATATGGACTCTGCTAAAGCATCCGCAATATATATGACACTGCTGCAGATAAGGTTGTAAAGGAGTCCAAAATCTCCTGTTTTGGGGAATCCGCAGCAGGGTGGATTTGATTTAAATCAAGTAGATTTAAATCATAATTTTTAAAGAGCAACTGTCATCTCTGCCCCACTGCAGCTCCTCCCCTGACCCACTGTTGACTCACCGACAGTTCCATTCGCTTTAATGGGACAGCTGGTGATGCGGCAGTGACACAACAAGATGAGGGACGTGGCGGCTGCAGGTGAGTGGATGCCCGCTAACAGGCGCTGCCATGATGGATCTGAAAGGACAGGCGCTATTTAAAATGTAAGGACTCATTCTTGCTGGTAGTTAGAATCGTTATTATTTGCAAACAAAAATTAAGGTTTCCTATTTAGAATATTAAGCTGTCATGTTAGTAAATATTCCCAAACTGGGCCTCTTTTACAGCCTGCTGCCATTTTGCTCCTCAAGGGAGGAAAAAAAGCACTTCAAATTACAGCATGTGCAGAAAGATCACAAGGTTTATAAGCTGCTTAGAAGTAAGGTGTCACTTTTTTTACTGCTTGCCTTCCTCATCACACTAAGGCTTAATGTACACAGGACATTTTTACAACCTCTCCTTAACGATTTAATCCGACAGATAGTAACCCACGTTTAAAACGTTCGTTTTGCCACGTTTGGAAGCGTTTGAAAAAAAAATTAAAAAAAAAAAAAATTTTCCCCCAAAATAGCCAAAAAAAAATTAAAATTTAAAAACGCCTGTAAACGAAACGTGGCTAAACGCAAGTTACCGCATTTGGCGTCTGAACTCATTTTTTTGCAGTCAAAGAAAAGCTTATAAAAAACGCAACTGCCTAAAAATGACATTAAACGAACCTGTGTACATGTACACATAAGATAACATTGGATGAGTTCAGGGGCAGTTGAAAAAAGCATCCAACTGTCTCTGAACGTCAGTTTACCAGCAGCAGTGTACATGAGGCCTTAGACCCTGGTACAGATGCATTTCTCTTCAAACAACCATACAGTTTGTAGTGTACATAGATTTGCAAAACAATGGCATAAAAGGAATATTCTTTATCTCATGGTAACTGTGAAAGCATCAATGCAGTGCATGTTATCTCAGCTTGCATTCATTGAATGGGTTTCCAAAAAATGTAAATGTTGCAGAATATACAGCTACATAACTAAGCTCAATTTCATGCTGAATAAACTAAATTAATAATGTATCTTAACCACTTGCCGACCGCCTCACGCCTATATACGTGAGCAGAATGGCACGGGCAGGCAAAATCACGTACCTGGTACGTGATTGCCTTCCCGCGGGCGGGGGGTCCGATCGGACCCCCCCCCGGTGCCAGCGGCGGTCGGCTTTTGGCTGGGAGAAGTGAGAGACGAGGGGGAGGCCATCCGATCGTGGCCCCCCCCCTCGCGATCGCTCCCAGCCAATGAGAAACATCCTCTGCCTCTGTATAGTACACAGAGGCAGAGGATGTGATGTCATCTCTCCTCGGCTCGGGAGTTTCCGTTCCGGCCCGAGGAGAGAAGACATGTAAGTAAGTGCACAACACACACACACACACACACACACACACTAGAACATGCCAGGCACACTAAACACCCCGATCCCCCCCCCGATCGCCCCCCGATCCCCCCCCCAATCACCCCCCCCCCTGTCACAAACTGACACCAAGCAGGTTTTTTTTTTTTTTTTTTTTTTTTCTGATTACTGCATAGTGTCAGTTTGTGACAGTTACAGTGTTAGGACAATTAGGGTTAGCCCCCTGTAGGTCTAGGGTACCCCCCTAACAAAGTTTTAACCCCTTGATCACCCCCCGTCACCAGTGTCACTAAGCGATCATTTTTCTGATCGCTGTATTAGTGTCACTGGTTCCGCTAGTTAGTGAGGTAAATATTTAGGTTCGCCGTCAGCGTTTTATAGCGTCAGGGACCCCCCATATACTACCTAATAAATGTTTTAACCCCTTGATTGCCCCCTAGTTAACCCTTTCACCACTGATCACCGTATAACTGTTACGGTTGACGCTGGTTAGTTCGTTTATTTTTTATAGTGTCAGGGCACCCGCCGTTTATTACCGAATAAAGGTTTAGCCCCCTGATCGCCCGGCGGTGATATGCGTCGCCCCAGGCAGCGTCAGATTAGCGCCAGTACCGCTAACACCCACGCACGCACCGTACACCTCCCTTAGTGGTATAGTATCTGAACGGATCAATACCTGATCCGATCAGATCTATACTGGCGTCCCCAGCAGTTTAGGGTTCCCAAAAACGCAGTGTTAGCGGGATCAGCCCAGATACCTACTAGCACCTGCGTTTTGCCCCTCCGCCCGGCCCAGCCCAGCCCACCCAAGTGCAGTATCGATCGATCACTGTCACTTACAGAACACTAAACGCATAACTGCAGCGTTCACAGAGTCAGGCCTGATCCCTGCGATCGCTAACAGTTTTTTTGGTAGAGTTTTGGTGAACTGGCAAGCGCCAGCGGCCTAGTACACCCCGGTCGTAGTCAAACCAGCACTGCAGTAACACTTGGTGACGTGGCGAGTCCCATAAGTGCAGTTCAAGCTGGTGAGGTGGCAAGCACAAGTAGTGTCCCGCTGCCACCAAAAAGACAAACACAGGCCCGTCGTGCCCATAGTGCCCTTCCTGCTGCATTCGCCAATCCTAATTGGGAACCCACCGCTTCTGCAGCGCCCGTACTTCCCCCATTCACATCCCCAACCAAATGCAGTCGGCTGCATGAGAGGCATTTTTATGTCCTCCCGAGTACCCCTAACCAACAAACCCCCCCAAAAAGATGTTGTGTCTGCAGCAAGCGCGGATATAGGCGTGACACCCGCTATTATTGTCCCTCCTGTCCTGACAATCCTGGTCTTTGCATTGGTGAATGTTTTGAGAGACCCGAACCTGGAACCGGTTACAGTTATAAAAGTTACAAGTTTGCAAAAAAAACACAAACAAAAATAAAAAAAAATAGTTGTTGTTTTATTCTCTCTCTCTATTCTCTCTCTATTGTTCTGCTCTTTTTTACTGTATTCTATTCTGCAATGTTTTATTGTTATTATGTTTTATCATGTTTGCTTTTCAGGTATGCAATTTTTTATACTTTACCGTTTACTGTGCTTTATTGTTAACCATTGTTTGGTCTTCAGGTACACCATTCACGACTTTGAGTGGTTATACCAGAATGATGCCTGCAGGTTTAGGTATCATCTTGGTATCATTCTTTTCAGCCAGCGGTCGGCTTTCATGTAAAAGCAATCCTAGCTGCTAATTAGCTTCTAGGCTGCTTTTACAAGCAGTGGGGAGGGAATGCCCCCCCCCCCACCGTCTTCCGTGTTTTTCTCTGGCTCTCCTGTCTCAACAGGGAATCTGAGAATGCAGCCGGTGATTCAGCCAGCTGACCATAGAGCTGATCAGAGACCAGAGTGGCTCCAAACATCTCTATGGCCTAAGAAACCGGAAGCTACGAGCATTTTATGACTTTTCGCCGGATGTAAACAGCGCCATTGGGAAATTGGGGAAGCATTTTATCACACCGATCTTGGTGTGGTCAGATGCTTTGAGGGCAGAGGAGAGATCTAGGGTCTAATAGACCCCAATTTTTTCAAAAAAAGAGTACCTGTCACTACCTATTGCTATCATAGGGGATATTTACATTCCCTGAGATAATAAAAATGATTTAAAAAAAAAAAAAAAAAAAAATGAAAGGAACAGTTTAAAAATAAGATAAAAAAGCAAAAAAATAATAAAAAAAAAAAAAAAAAAAAAAAAAGCACCCTTGTCCCCCCTGCTCTCGCGCTAAGGCGAACGCAAGCGTCGGTCTGGCGTCAAATGTAAACAGCAATTGCACCATGCATGTGAGGTATCACCGCGAAGGTCAGATCGAGGGCAGTATTTTTAGCAGTAGACCTCCTCTGTAAATCTAAAGTGGTAACCTGTAAAGGCTTTTAAAAATGTATTAATTTTGTTGCCACTGCACGTTTGTGCGCAATTTTAAAGCATGTCATGTTTGGTATCCATGTACTCGGCTTAAGATCATCTTTTTTATTCCATCAAACATTTGGGCAATATAGTGTGTTTTAGTGCATTAAAATTTAAAAAAGTGTGTTTTTTCCACAAAAAATGCGTTTGAAAAATCGCTGCGCAAATACCGTGTGAAAAAAAAAAAATGAAACACTCACCATTTTAATCTGTAGGGCATTTGCTTTAAAAAAATATATAATGTTTGGGGGTTCAAAGTAATTTTCTTGCAAAAAAAAATAACTTTTTCATGTAAACAATAAGTGTCAGAAAGGGCTTTGTCTTCAAGTGGTTAGAAGAGTGGGTGATGTGTGACATAAGCTTCTAAATGTTGTGCATAAAATGCCAGGACAGTTCAAAACCCCCCCAAATGACCCCATTTTGGAAAGTAGACACCCCAAGCTATTTGCTGAGAGGCATGTCAAGTCCATGGAATATTTTATATTGCGACACAAGTTGCGGGAAAGAGACAAATTTTTTTTTTTTTTTTGCACAAAGTTGTCACTAAATGATATATTGCTCAAACATGCCATGGGGATATGTGAAATTACACCCCAAAATTCTGCTGCTTCTCCTGAGTACGGGGATACCACATGTGTGGGACTTTTTGGGAGCCTAGCTGCGCACGGGACCCCGAAAACCAAGCACCGCCTTCAGGCTTTCTAAGGCCGTAAATTTTTGATTTCACTCTTCACTGCCTATCACAGTTTCGGAAGCCATGGAATGCCCAGGTGGCACAAACCCCCCCCCCCCCCCCCCCAAATTACCCCATTTTGGAAAGTAGACACCCCAAGCTATTTGCTGAGAGGTATAGTGAGTATTTTGCAGACCTCACTTTTTGTCACAAAGTTTTGAAAATTGAAAAAAAAAAAAAATTTTTTCTGGTCTTTCTTCATTTTCAAAAACAAATGAGCTGCAAAATACTCACCATGCCTCTCGGCAAATAGCTTGGGGTGTCTACTTTCCAAAATGGGGTCATTTGGGGGGGGTTTGTGCCATCTTGGCATTTTATGGCCTTCAAAACTGTGATAGGTAGTGAGGAGTAAAATCAAAAATGTATGCCCTTAGAAATCCTGAAGGTGGTGCTGGGTTTTCGGGGCCACGTACGCAGCTAGGCTCCCAAAAAGTGCCACACATGTGGTATCCCCGTACTCAGGAGAAGCAGCTGAATGTATTTTGGGGTGCAATTCCACATATGCCCATGGCCTGTGTGAGCAATATATCATTTAGTGACAACTTTTTGTAAATTTTTTTTTTTTTTTTGTCATTATTCAATCACTTGGGACAAAAAAATAAATATTCAATGGGTTCAACATGCCTCTCAGCAATTTCCTTGGGGTGTCTACTTTCCAAAATGGGGTCATTTGGGGGGGTTTTGTACTGCCCTGCCATTTTAGCACCTCAAGAAATAACATAGGCAGTCATAAACTAAAAGCTGTGTAAATTACAGAAAATGTACCCTAGTTTGTAGAAGCTATAACTTTTGCGCAAACCAATAAATATACGCTTGACATTTTTTTTACCAAAGACATGTGGCCGAATACATTTTGGCCTAAATGTATGACTAAAAATTTAGTTTATTGGATTTTTTTTATAACAAAAAGTAGAAAATATCATTTTTTTTCAAAATTTTCGGTCTTTTTCCGTTTATAGCGCAAAAAATTAAAACGGCAGAGGTGATCAAATACCATCAAAAGAAAGCTCTATTTGTGGGAAGAAAAGGACGCAAATTTCATTTGGGTACAGCATTGCATGACCGCGCAATTAGCAGTTAAAGCGACGCAGTGCCGAATTGTAAAAAGTGCTCTGGTCAGGAAGGGGGTAAAATGTTCCGGGGCTGAAGTGGTTAAATAGAAAACTATCTTTTAGATAAAATGCTTTTGGAGTAAATAAATCTAATTTAAAAAAAAATCTTATTTTTTTTTTTAAATAAATAGATTTTTATCCACCCTGATCCGCAGTAACATGGGCCTTCCATCTGGTTAATCCAGGTCTCTAAATTCCTAGCAACACATGTTGCCATTGCCGGCTTCAGATTGTTCATAACCCAGGGCTCGACAAACCCCGGGCGCTAGGTCGCATTTGTGACTAGAATTAGCGACCTGGGGCAGCACAGCTGGGGTATCCTGTGTCCGTTCGACACCCCCCCCCCCCCCTCCCGGCGCGATCGCGTTGGGCCGCGCCGGTAATTGAGGCCCCGGCTTTGCGGCCTACTGCAGTCCTATGGTTCTTTCTGCAATCGGGCGCCCTCTGGTGGTGGCCGTTGGTATGACAAGACATCCACCAATGCAAATGGAGCTTCCCCTGCCGGTTTTCACTGCCCACTCATCTCCTTCCCTTTACTTAGAATAAAAAATATATATAATGTTTGGGGGTTCTAACACCCTAGAGAATAAAATGGCGGTCATTGTAATACTTTCTGCCACACCGTATTTGCGCAGCGGACTTACAAGCGCACTTTTTTGGGAAAAAATATTTTTTTTTTTTTTTAAATTAAAAAAAGTAAGAAAACAGTAAAGTTAGCCCAATTTTTTTTTATATTGTGAAAGATAATGTTACGCCGAGTAAATTGATTCCCAACATGTCACGCTTCAAAATTTCGTCCGCTCGTGGAATGGCGACAAACTTTTACCCTTTAAAATCTCCATAGGCGACGTTTAAAAAATTCTACAGGTTGCATGTTTTGAGTTACAGAGGTGGCCTAGGACTAGAATTATTGCTCTCGCTCTAACGATCGTGGCGATACCTCACATGTGGTTTAAACACCGCTTTCATATGCAGGCGCTACTCACATATGCGTTTGCTTCTGCAAGCGAGCTCGGCGGGACGGGTCGCGTTTAAAAAAAAATATTTTTTTTTCTTATATATTTTACACCGTTTTAAAAAAAAAAAAATTTGTGTCACTTTTATTTCTATTACAAGGGATGGGGCACATTTAAATTTTTATTTTTTTTTTCTTATTTTTTTTTAACTTTTTTTTTTTTTTTTTTTTTTTTTAAGAACAGTGAAAAAATAAAAGTAACTTTTATTCCTATTACAAGGAATGTAAAAATCCCTTGTAATAGAAAAAAAAAAGCATGACAGGACCTCTTAAATATGAGATCTGGGGTCAAAAAGACCTCACATCTCATATTTACACTAAAATGCATTAAAAAAAAAAAAAATAAAAAAAATTGTCATTTGAAAAAAAAATAAAATGTCCCTTTAAGAGCTATGGGTGGAAGTGACGATTTGACGTGCACCCTGCAATGACTTGGAGATGGGCGGGGGGGGCCCCCCCCCCATCTTCCTCTCACTCGTCTCCATGTCAGGCCAGGGACAGATCCGGATCGCCTCCGCCGTTACCGACGGCCACGGTAAAGGGCACCGGAGCGCGGCGGTAAGGGGGGCCCTCTCCTGCCGCCGATAAAAGTGATCTCGCTGCGAATCTGCTGAAGAGACCACTTTTATCTGAAAGAGAACTGCCGGCTCTTGAAGAAGATACCGGGGTTATGGTATCTAGCTGCTACCATAACAATGGTATTTCTCTTCAAAGACAGGACGTATATAGTTGTCCTGCGTGAAGGAAGTGGTTAATTAAAATGAATTTATTATTTGTCATCTCCCTGCTTGGCCCCTTTCACACGGCTGTCTGATCAGGTTCGCCTGTCAGTTTTTCAGGCGAACCTGATTGGATCCTTAGTGGGAATATGGCGGTCTTATGTCCCTGCATGGCAGGAAATAAAAGCAGTCACATTCGTTCTAGTCGTCTGTAAATTTAACCACCTCCCGACCGCCCACTGTATATTGGACGTCCTGTTTTTTAAAGATGGATATCTCGGTAACGGCAGCAGCTGCTGCCACAACCGAGGTATCCATCTTTAGGGCCGGCGATTCTGCACACGATAACGGTGGTCTCTGCGGCGGGTTCGCCGCGAGATCACCGTTATCGGCGGCGGGAGAGGTGCCACCCCCCCTCCCGCCGCTCTCCCGCACCCTCCGCCGCTTACCGGAGCCGTCGGTAGCGGCGGAGGCGATCGGGTCCTTTCACTGCTGAGGTACTGAGACGAGTGAGGCCAAGATGGCCCCCACCCGTCTCTATACCATGTGACGGCCGGAGCGACGTCATTACGACGGCTCCGCCCACTTCTCTTAAAAGGCACAATTTATTTTGTGTCATTTTTTTAAACGACTTTTTTTTTTTTTTTTTTTGCATTATAGTCTAAATATGAGATCTGAGGACTTTTTGACCCCAGATCTCATATTTAAGAGGACCTGTCATGCTTTTTTCTATTACAAGGGATGTTTACATTCCTTGTAATAGGAATAAAAGTGATCCAAATTTTTTTTTTTTTTTTAAAAACAGTGAAAAAATAAATAAAATAAATAATAAAAAAAAAAATTTTTTAAAGCGCCCTGTCCCGACGAGCTCGCGCACAGAAGCGAACGCATACGTGAGTAGCGCCCGCATATGAAAACGGTGGTCAAACCACACATGTGAGGTATCGCCGCGACCGGTAGAGTGAGAGCAATAATTCTAGCCCTAAGACCTCCTCTGTAACGCAAAACATGCAATCTGTAGAATTTTTTAAACGTCGCCTATGGAGATTTTTAAGGGTAAAAGTTTGACGCCATTCCACGAGCGGGCGCAATTTTAAAGCGTGACATGATGGGCATCAATTTACTTGGCGTAACATTATATTTCACAATATAAAAAAAAAATTGGGCTAACTTTACTGTTGTCTTATTTTTTTTTTCAAAAAAGTGAATTTTTTCCTAAAAAAGTGCGCTTAGAAGACCGCTGCGCAAATACGGTGCAAAAAAAGTATTGCAATGACCGCTATTTTATTCTCTAGGGTGTTAGAAAAAAAACAATATATAATGTTTGGGGGTTCTAAGTAATTTTCTAGCAAAAAAACCTGTTTTAAACTCTTAAACACCTAAAATCCAAAACAAGGCTGGTTTTGAAGTGGTTAAGATTGGTTAATTTTTATATTGAAAATAAAGCTGTCGGTCGTTTAAAAAAAAAAAAAAAAAAAAAAACCTGGCTCCTAACTTTTTTAGCTGGCTCCTAGATTCCAAGCAAATTTGTCAAGCCCTGTCATAACCGATATCCATCCTCTTATCCATGGGCTCCTTTAGCATGCCCATATCTTCAAAGGCAAGAATCCAGTTTTAGAGCCTTGTCCCAGATACAGTCAGGATTTTCCTCAAAACGGGAATCTTCTCTTGTGGGCCCAAGAAAAAAAAAAAAAAAAAAAAAAAAAAAAAAAAAAAAATTGGCTTCTCCTCTAGTTCCAGACATTTTTTTTTTTCATGTCTGAGATTACTGAATGGACCAGAAAAGAACAGCCTTTGGAGTCTCCCAGACCTACGTACCTGTGGTCGTGCAGGGAGAGCTCCTTTTCCTCCTCTATCCCCAAGGTAGCGTGGATTACTTTCAAGAGTCCTCCTACCTTTTCTAGTGACATCTTGTACTTAGAGGCAGCATGTGCTTCATTTTCCTCCTCTTCTGAATCTGTTCCATCTGGAGCAGGGGAAGCAGGGTCTTGGGAAGTATCCTGGGGGACCAGACCTCCTGCCTGTAAAATCAGAGAAACCCCTTGGGATTCTGAAGATGGCTGCGGAGCCCTAGGCTCCCCTAAGGGACCTGGCTCTTCTTTCAGGTTTGACCTGAAAGCTTGAAAGGTGGCGCAGAGCTCATCCTTAATGGTTAAAACGAGATCGCCACAAATGGATGGAGACTCCTCCCTGACTAAATCTGAGATACAATCTGCACAAAGAGATTTTGTCCAAGCTTTGCTTAAATTTTTCTTTGCAGACAGGGCACCTTCTCTTGATTGGTTGAAGAGAGCTTTTGGCCTGGACAAGTGGAAGAAAAAAAAAAAAAAGAAACCCCCATAAAAAAGGACCACGCTGAAATGCTGCTGTACAGCACAAGTAAAACAAACACCCAGGTGCACTAGGAAAGAACCTCTTACTTCCCTGTGCCCAAGGAAGCCACCACCAATTTGTGGAGTCCCTTATGCTAGACAGAAGAGCTAACCCACTAGCCACTGCTGCATCCTGCATTGCAGAGCCCACTGCGGTCACATGGCTGAAAGAAAGCCAGTTCCGACATTCAAAAAATGCTACCGCGCCAACCGGTAACAGGAAGTTTAAGAGCACCAGGTGACCCTGCCATCGCCCCCTGCGCTTTGTGGCTGGAAATGACGCCACGCGCCTGACCTGGAAGTGCTGCCTCTTCCTGTACATTGCACAAGACGTGGCTGAGGGCTCTCGGTCACCAGAACAATGGCAGCTGCTCAGCTTTGCACTGCCGTCATCCCACGATGCGGGCAGCCAGCGGGGGACCACCGCAACCACCCCTCTGCAAGAAAAAATAAATAAAATACATGGGCAGCACTCCCAGTCAGTACAGGCTCTCCCCGAGCACAGGAGGGGAGAGGGAGCCCACGGGATCATCCAGCACTCTCGGGGTTACCACTAATGGTACTGAAACTTAACCCTGAGCCACACTCGGGAAAACCGCCAGGGAGGTTAAAGCTAGGAATGATGAGGTGTTTTCTTGTTGCAGGAGCCACGATCTCTCGGGTGCTGTCCTGAAAAGACATGTTGGGGAGAAAAAAAAAAAAAAAAACACCAACAACAACACACACCACACCAACACGCTGGTTTTTGTGCCTGTTCACAAAACATGTGTTGCACTTACAGTGCAACTTTATTACACCCCAAACTCAGCAAGCACATGTGTTTTTGAGAGTATTAAAATGTGTGGAGCGCAACTCCCAAAAAAGTAAATGAACTACGTTGGCACGTTTGTCACGCATAGGGAAGCCCATTGAAGTGAATGGGCTGCCCTTTGCATTCAGCACGAAAAACACGCATTCACAAAACGCTAGGTGTGAACCTAACCTCCAACTTGAGCCTTAGAGCTCATGCTCACAGGCAGCCATTGCTGCCTCTCTGAAAAGTGGTCTGTAGTGGATTGCTTTTCAGAGGGTGGTAGAGCAGTGGCTGCCAGGCATTCCGTAAAGGATACGGTCACTTTCTGAATGCCGAATGGCAGTTTTGTATGTAGATGCCACGCTGCAACCACGAGCCAAGTGTTTGGCTTATGGTTGCAGCCCAGCCCCATTTATTTGATCGAATCATGAGACCAGTGAAGATGGGTACAGGTATATTTGCAGGCTTTTCAAAGGGAAATTACCACATCCCATGCATACTGCCACAGTAATTATTACCAAAGCTGACAAAAATACTTGCAGCTCAACCGTGTTATTGTTATTCATGAAGACTAGGGCTGAAACAACTAATTGAATTAATCGACAACTAATCGATTATGAAATTAATCGATTACTATTTTCATAATCGATTAATCGGCCAGTAACATAATGGGGTTAAAAAAGAAACTAAAATGAGCCCTTATAGTACAAAAAGAGCAAATAATCTCTACTGTAAATAAAATTTAGTTGGTCTACCTGACCGTGGTTTGGTTTCAACAGAACCCCTCATTTTCCACTTCTTGATTAGAGTTTGAACACTGCTGATTGGCACCTCAATTCCTTGGATATCTTTTTATATCCCTTTCCTGTTTTATACAGGTCAACTACCTTTTCCCGCAGATCCTTTGACAATTCGATTTGACCCCGCTAACGATTAGAAAATTGTAACGAACGTTCTTAAAATGACATTTTTTGTCATTTGTCGGGGAAGACATTGTTTTTTTTAAATACAAAATAGATCAGAGTCTAATGATATTTACCAGATTCACCCTCTTAGTATATACAGTATATCTCTCCTAATAGTATATACAGAATATCTCTTCTGTCTGTTATTCTCAGAGTGGATTAGATATTTTGCTCCCTAACCATATAGTTGGTTATTTATATTTACCACTGCATAGAGATATTTAAGGATAAAATTGCCTTTTTTTAAAACTTTACATTTTAAACTAAATTATACACCACACTTTTTTTTTTTTTTAAAGGTTATTAACCGATTAATCGAAACAATAATCAGCCAACTAATCGATTATGACAATAATCGTTAGTTGCAGCCCTAATGAAGACCAAACAGGATCTATGCATGTATATTTATATATATATATATATATATATATATATATATATATATATATATATATATATATATATATATATATATATATATATATATATATATATATATATATATATATATATATATATTTTACAGTCAGGTCCATAAATATTGGGACATCGACAAAATTCTAATCTTTTTGGCTCTATACACCACCACAATGGATTTGAAATGAAACGAACAAGATGTGCTTTAACTGCAGACTTTCAGCTTTAATTTGAGGGTATTTACATCCAAATCAGGTGAACGGTGTAGGAATTACAACAGTTTGTATATGTGCCTCCCACTTTTTAAGGGACCAAAAGTAATGGGACAATTGGCTGCTCAGCTGTTCCATGGCCAGGTGTGCATTATTCTCTCATTATCCCATTTACAAGGAGCAGATAAAAAGGTCCAGAGTTCATTTCAAGTGTGCTATTTGCATTTGGAATCTGTTACGGTCAACTCTCAATATGAGATCCAAAGAGCTTTCACCATCAGTGAAGCAAGCCATCATTAGGCTGAAAAACAAAACAAACCCATCACAGAGATAGCAAAAATATTAGGTGTAGCCAAATCAACTGTTTGAAACATCCTTAAAAAGAAAGAACGCACCGGTGAGCTCAGCAATACCAAAAGACCCGGAAGACCACGGAAAACAACTGTGGTGGATGATCGAAGAATTCCTTCCCTTGTGAAGAAAACACCCTTCACAAAAGTTGGCCAGATCAAGAACACTCTCCAGGAGGCAGGTGTATGTGTGTCAAGGTCAACAATCAAGAGAAGACTTCACCAGAGTGAATACAGAGGGTTCACCACAAGATGTAAACCATTGGTGAGCCTCAAAAACAGGAAGGCCAGATTAGAGTTTGCCAAACAACATCTAAAAAAGCCTTCACAGTTCTGGAACAACATCCTATGGACAGATGAGACCAAGATCAACTTGTACTAGGGTGATGAGAAGAGTATGGAGAAGGAAAGGAACTGCTCATGATCCAAAACATACCACCTCATCAGTGAAGCATGGTGGTGGTAGTGTCATGGCGTGGGCACGTATGCCTGCCAATGGAACTGGTTCTCTTGTATTTATTGGATGTTGTGACTGCTGACAAAAGCAGCAGGATGAATTCTGAAGTTTTTCCGGCAATATTATCTGCTCATATTCAGCAAAATGCTTCAGAATTCATTGGACGGCGCTTCACAGTGCAGATGGACAATGACCCGAAGCATACTGTGAAAACAACCAAAGAGTTTAAGGGAAAGAAGTGGAATGTTATGCAATGGCCAAGTCAATCACCTGACCTGAATCCGATTGAGCATGCATTTCACTTGCTGAAGACAAAACTGAGGGGAAAATCCCCCAAGAACTAGCAGGAACTGAGGACAGTTGCAGTAGAGGCCTGGCAGAGCATCATCAGGGATGAAACCCAGCGTCTGGTGATGTCTATGCGTTCCAGACTTTGCAACCAAGTATTAAAAAAAGTGAAAGTTTGATGGATGATTGTTAATCTGTCCCATTACTTCTGGCCCCTTAAAGTGGGAGGCACATATACAAACTCACAAAATATAGCAGTGCAGCACTTAATAAATGTAAAACACATATACACACACACACACACACACACAACGTATGCGGCAAAGTCCCAAAAGTATCTTAATCCGAGGAGATGAATAACTGCCCACTTGTAGAAAGGGGATCCCTCAGTTGGTAAGAAAGGGTGCAGCGATAGGATAAAATATGCATTCGTGTATCACCACCACTGTGTTCCACCACCAGGGGTCTAGGCTGCTCACCTTATGGAGTAGACCTTCTGCGCTAAAAGCAAGGTCACTCATGCATTCCCTTCCACAGGGTTAAATGTGAAGACGGAGGTCCACTTGCAGTATCCCAAAGTCAATCTCATCGGTAGATATGTGTCATGTTAAAACAAAACAGGACATAGTGCTCTCCATACGAAAAATATTAAATTTATTGAATAAAACAAATATTACTCACAAGGATAGCACTGATTCCCAGTGCAGGAGTATGAAGCATAAAAATCGAACCAGATGGGTGGCTGTACTGACGTCACAAAGCCCCTCACATATACAAAACTGTTGTAATTTCTACACCTGATTTGGATGTAAACACCCTCAAATTAAAGCTGAAAGTCTGCAGTTAAAGCACATCTTGTTTGTTTCATTTCAAATCCATTGTGGTGGCGTATAGAGCCAAAGATTAGAATTGTGTCGATGTCCATATATATCAGCCATTCATACAAAAATTTCCAATCAGTGCAAGTCCCAGACACACTTCTCACATGGAAACCAAATCTGTGTTTAACAGTTCTCTTGATCTAGGTGTTGCAGCTCCCTTGTATATCCACTGGGTGGTGGACTTAAAGCTAACAAACATAGGGAGAAAAAGCGCAAAGCCGCCTTAGTGTGAGGATGTTTATTCAGTTAAAATCTTGTATTAAGGGGCGTGGCTTAGCTATGGCCGAGTGAAGACGTGCTTTGGAGGAGCTCCCTGTCCAACTCGGCCTGCACGGATCACAAGACGCCTTTTTACTCCAGCAAGCACGGCATGAGCAACCCCAAACGCTACAGAACGAGATCGTCGTCCCGGGGAACCCACCACCGGACCACACAAACGGGCATCCCACATTTTTTCAGAGGTCAGGCGGACCTATCTCCCGGCGCCATAGCTGCCGCGCCACGTGGGCCCAAAACTCCTCCGCTCTGCACGGAATCCCTGATGGTTCCACCACACAGACCCCGACGCCCTTACTTCTTACGGGCACGCCAGCCATACTCTGCACGGAGATGGAGAGACACCCAGGCAGTCAACACATCCTGGAAGACGACCTCCGCAGCATGCTCAGGGCTCTCCCCACAAGAGCAGACCTGGAGGCCCTACCCACGAGAGCGGACTTCGAGACCATGATCCTGAGGATCGAGGAGGCACACAGGAAAGACATCCAAGAAGTAAGGGATGACTTACAAACTGTGGAAACACGAGTCACCTCTGGCGAATCTAAGATTGCTGCCCTGGAGGAGAGGATGCAGGCGATGGAGCACTCGCAGCAGACGCACACTCTGGAAGCACACGACATGCAGCTCCACCCGGAGGAATTGGAGGACCGTAGCCGCCGCAACAACCTGCGGCTACGGGGGATACCAGAGGCCACGGGTCCGGAGGACCTGGCAGCGATCTTCCAGGGCCTACTGGACCATCCACCGCCACATCTGGAGATCGACAGGATCCACCGCACTCTAGGCCCAAAACCCTCAGACCCAGCCAGACCGCGGGATGTTTTATGCCACATACACCGCTTTGCACAGAAGGAGACTCTGCTCAGAAAAGCATGGGACCAGGGAGAGATAGAATTCGACGGGGCCCACATCCAAATTCTGCCTGACCTGTCGAGGGCTACGTTACAGCGCCGCACCATGCTGAAGCCCATCTTGGAACTAGCAAGGAGACATGGCTGCACGTACAGATGGGGCTACCCGCTGGCAGTGACTTTCTGTAATGATCGGGCCCACTACACACTACGCACCCCAGCAGACCTACCGGCCCTCTTCGACTTCATGGGGGCGGCTCCGATCCAGGTCCCGAATTGGCTATCGAGAATCCCACGACCGACCGGCCGATCGGGCCTGAACACGAGCAGAACCAACCCGTCTACCCGCCCACAGTGGTCCCGAGGAAGATCCCACGCCAGATCAGATAACGGGGCACGCGAGTCATGAGGCTACTGTAAGTAACCGTGTACATTGTGTCTACCAAACACCTACTCCTTTTGTCAGTTACAGTTGGGCATTCTACACCCACTTGTTTGGTGGCCCCCTAAACAGTTGGCGTTCCTGCCCTATCCAGGCGGTTTGTAAGCCGCCAGCTGTCCTTTGCACCTCTACTTGCAGTCGGACTATGCCTGCTCCCCTGCCCCTCGTGGCATGATATGTCCCGTTCACGTGACTGCCAGGGATACTCTTGAGTCACCGGACCCACCCCGGTTGGACACAGCAAGGGACAAACTAGGCCGGGAAAAGTCTACGGGGAGACTGGAAAGTGCCTGGTGCCTACTTGGCGCCCCCCCCCCCTGCCCTGGATTTTCATCTGAATAGACGATATGCCTGGGGGATATGTTTGACCTACCCCCCCCCGCCTCTCGTCCACCCTGTTTTTGGAATAAGCGCAGCAGTGAAGAAAGGTCATATTGGTTACTCCCGACCAGCTGGGGGGGATGTGGGATGCTGCACTGGGAACGTTATTATATTGCAGGATCTATTGGTAACAAACAAGCTCGGTGCCCTTACGGGGGTATATGTCAGTCCTGGGAGGCACGGGGGTTCCTGGCTTGTTCTTCGAGGGGAGGGGGGGAGGGGGACTTGAGACGGGGGTGCTTGATGGGGAGTACAGCAATGCTACTAAGTAGTAGGGCACATATAATATGTAAGTAGACGTTAACCCGAACAAATTGTGATGTGAATAGGATGGAGAGATGAAGGCTGTGCGGTGCGCTGACTGCAGTGGGGGTGCAGTAAATAACTTGTTTAATGTTCCTGAGACCGGCGACCCCACGCGCAGTCTTGGCATCGCTGGAATATTACCGGCAGCCATCACCTGTAAAAACAACATTTGTAAGAGTTATGCTGAAGCCCATCAGAGGGGCTCTACCACCAACATTACATATATGCAGGGTGCGTTTGCCGGTTAAGTGGGTTCGTAACCCAACTAGTTGAGTAGATATGGAAGTATCACACGGTTAATTATAGATTGCTTGTTTACCGTTAGCATATGATGATTACAGTGTTGCTCATGTTACACAGAACGTATGCTCATACATAACTTCACAGTTTCAATTTTAGATATGCTCCGAGAGTTAAAGTTTTGTTTGCCTGGAGTACCAATTATACCATAGATCCGGGGGCTCGGGGAGGACATAGCCCTCCTCCCGAGGCCCTAGCTTGACACTTCCCCACTTAGGAAAACGACTACACCCAGTTAAAACTGGTGTGCGTGGAAGAATAACTTCAGCCTATAGAAATCACCCACTCTTTGTTTTGGGTGCTCGGGGAGATTTTCCTTCTCGGCGCCTGTTGCAAACAGAGTGGGCTTTTGCCTCTTTCTAAACTTTCCCCCCCTTTCTAGTTAACCACCTTTCCCCCCCCCACACCTTCCCCCCCCCCCCCTCTATCCCTCCCCATACCTATAATTGGTTCTCGCGAGCATGGGGGTACTCAATGTGGTCACCCTTAATGCAAAGGGACTGAACGTCCCGGAAAAACGGAGAATGCTTCTAAATGACATGAGACACATGAAAGCCGACATAGTTCTAATCCAAGAGACACACTTCAGGGAAGACAAGTTCCCAATTCTAAAAAATAGGTACTACCCGACTGCATACCACTCCACCCACATAGTCGCTAAATCCAGGGGGGTATCTATCCAGATTTCCGCATCAGTACCGTGGACATTGGTGGACAAAAAGTCAGACCAGGCAGGCAGGTTCCTTTTTATAAAAGGCCTGATAGGTGGCACCAAAGTGACCATCGCAAATTTTTACGCCCCAAATGAACACCAAGACACATTCATGAAACGACATCTCAAAACACTACAGAATTTCTCTGAGGGCCAATTGATTGTAGGAGGTGATCTTAACATCCCCTTAATCCCGGCAGAAGATACCTCGACAGGCTCTTCCTCCATCACACGTGGCACCCGCAGGGAAATGTCTTTAGCCCTCCATGCGGCACAGCTAATAGACACCTGGCGCCTTTTTCACCCTGGGGAACGAGACTACACTTTCCTCTCCCGCCCACACCAGGTGTATTCTCGTATTGACTTTCTCCTGGTTCCACACAACCAACTCCGGGCTGTCAAAAACACAGCCATCGGATCCATTACATGGTCCGACCACGCCCCAGTGTCCATGCAATACGACCTCACAGACTATTTTCAAAGGTCAAAGGAAACCCTGGAGACTAAATGAAAGTCTTTTACAAGACCCAGCCATAGTTGCAGACATCACAAAAGAGATTTCACACTACTTCCACACTAACACCTTAGAAGAGAGTGACTTTGGCCTAACATGGGAAGCACACAAAGCGGTGATCCGCGGAGTGCTTATTAAGCACGGGTCAAGAGTTAAAAAACAAAAGTCAGCGCAATTAGCATCACTATTTGACAAACTCCATAAACTAGAATCTGCCCATAAAACAACGCCGACTAGAGCCCTGGGTAGCGAACTTGATACGATACGCATGAAGAAAATAGAGGACCGGCACAATGGGAACCAGCAGTGGAAGTTGTCACATGTACACTTCGACCCTATAGTTCAACTTACTATAGTCATATAAGAATTGATGTATGGTCTTAGATTAACAAGCTGGATGTAGACCTGTTGAATAAGAGTTTTGTAAGAATTTATATCACGATACTATACCATGTGTATGTTTAAACGAATATATATGTATCTGTGGGCCCATGTGGGCCGTGTTCTTGACCTAAATAAACAATTTAAAAAAAAAAAAAAATCTTGTATTAAAACAAAAAAGGTTGCACTCACAAGCGGAGACTTGATAATCACAGTTACACCAACATGTTTGCCTCCTCTCCCAGCCTATTAAAAAGGACTGAGCTCCAAGACTCAAGGAGCGGGGGGGATGGATGTGAAAAATCCTAGCTGCAGCATCCCGCTGGACAGTACGAGGAGCCCCGCATGCGCCCAGCCGGCACTGCGTGACGTCAATCCCAGCCGCTATAGGAGGTGGTGATGAGTGGATCGTCTTCGGTTGCTATGACAACATGTTTCAGAGGCGCGGCCTCCTTCAGGTCACACCCTTGCTCTCATTCACAACATTTATATATGGAACCCAAACCCCTCCCTGGGAAAAATTCTTAAAAAAAGGAACCAGGTCGGTAGTGGAGTTCACATGACAATAACCACTTCCCAACCGACTCCTGTACATATACAGCGGCAGAATGGCTCTCCTGTGCGAGTCATCTCCTCCTTTAGGAGCCATAGCAGGGGGACCCAATGCGCGTGACCGGCGGGCGCGATCGCCGCCGGCCACCCACGATCGTGGGCACGAGAGCCAGAACAGGGATTTGTGTGTATAAACACACAAATCCCTGTTTCGACAAGGGAGGAGAAATAGATTGTCTGTTCCTACTAAGTAGGAACAACGATCTGGCTCCTCCTCTAGTCAGTCACATCCCCTCACATTTAACCCCTTGATCGCCCCCTAGCGTTAAACCCTTCCCTGCCAGTGACATTTACACAGTAATCAGTACATTTTTATAGCACTGATCGCTGTATAAAATGTCAATGGTCCGAACCCCTCCCCCCCCACCCTAATAATAAGATACATTTTCCCTATTTTGTGGGCTTTTAAAACTTTTGCGCAAACCAATCAATATACGCTTATTGCGTACAAAACATATTGGCCTCAACTGATAAAAAAAAAAAATTTCTTCACTTTTTGCTATAATAAATATTCCCCAAAAATGTTTTTAAACAAAAAGGGTTTGTTTTTTTCCCCCCCAAAATTGTCGCTTTTTTTTGTTTATAGTGCAAAAAATAAAAAACCACAGGAGGTGATCAAATACCACCAAAAGAAAGCTCTATTTGTGAGGAAAAAAAAAAAAATGAAGTATATTTACTGGCAGACAGTTAAGAAATTAAAGCACTTTTTTCCTGCCAGTAACAGGAAAAGGTTGCCAGTTAAAGTGATTGTAAAGGCAGAAGGGTTTTTAACTTAATGCATTCTATGCATTAAAGTGGAGTTCCAGCCATAAAGTCAGCAGCTACAAAAAGTGTAGCTGCTGACTTTTAATAAGCACACCTGTACTACGATCCAGCGATGCGGCCTCCCGAAGCCTCAGTTCTCTCCCCGCCTCTCCCCAGCATCACTAGTATGGGCACCCAGCTGTGACAGCTTGTGGCTTCACAGCTGCACTGCACATGTGCGAGTCACGCTGCGTGCCCTGAATAGCCGGGCAATCTTCTGGGACCTGTGACGTGTCCCAGAAGATTGCAGGGAGGGGTAGAGGAAAACTTCCGCTCAAGTCACCCAGGCAGCCCGACCAGAAGTGGGGGCTGGGTACCTGTCAAAACTAGCCCCCCCCCCAAAAAAACAAACAAACACACACCACTACATGTCAAATGTGGCATGTCAGAGGTCCTTAATGCGGAAGTTCCACTTTTGGGTGGAACTCCGCTTTAATATAAAAAGCCTTTGATGTACAGCAGCCTCCCTCATACCGTGTTCCCCCGAAAATAAGACTGGGTCTTGTATTGCTTTTGGCTACAAGAAAAAAAAAAAAAATGCATTAGGGCTTATTTTCAGGGGATGTCTTATTTGTCCCGTCTTCTCTACCTGTCAGCATCTCTGTAACCCCCAAAATAAACCCTAAAGTCCTTGTAAAATCATTTAATCCACTCTGTAAATGTATTATTTAATGTCCAGTGTGTGTCTTTATGTAACTTTGTAGAAAATACCCCATTTACAGTGAAGCTGGGCGCTTACATAACCCGCTGGAGCACGTCTTCCCCACTCCGAGCACTGCTGAGGGAGATGCCAAAATGCCAGACGACGCTGTAAATAAGGTGTATTCTACAATAATGTTACAGAAAAAGACACAAACTGGACGTTATATAATCCTTTACAGCGTGGATTACATGGATTTTACTAAGGACTTTACCTAGGGCTTATTTTCGGGGTAGTGCTTATATTGCAGCCATCCAAGAAAAGCGAGATGGGTCTTATTGTCGGGGGAAGGACTTATTTTCAGGGGAAACACGGTACTTACCTGAGCGTCATCTAGATCCGGCGATGTTGTACGATTGTCTCGGCTGCCCGGGACTCCCCTCGTTGGCCGAGACAGCAGCGCAGCGCCGCGCCATTGGCTTCCGCTGCTGTCAAGGTCAGTCAGCCAATGAGGAGAGAAAGGGGGCAGGGCTGGGCCATGGCTCCATGTCTGAATGAACACAGGGAGCCTTGGCTTGGCTCAGGTGCCCCCATAGCAAGCTGGTTGCTGTGGGGGCACTCAACAGGAGGGAGGGGCCAGGAGCACCAAAGAGGAACCAAGTAGAGGAGGATCCGGGCTTCTCTGTGCAAAACCACTGCACAGAGAAGGCAAGTATGATATGTTTTTTTGTTTTTTTTTTGTTTAAAAATAACAAACAAGACTTTACCATCACTTTAAAAATATGGCTGCAATGCTTGAATCAGAACAGCGCGTGTGCAGTTCCGATCCAGCCAACACCATCTGAGTGCCTGCTACAGGGTGTTCAAACTGGAGATCCTTGGTGTGCTGGCGACATTTTTTTTTTTGCTTTGGCTTGACATGGTTCCAGCTCTTGGTCGCTACAGCACCCACTTAGATGCACAGCCATTTCTACAGGAACATGTGCGTTGGGATTAGTGCATCAGGAGGGGACATGTCGTGTCATCTGTGCTGCTGCACAAGGCTGTCAGTGTCACTGTGAGTCAATTTCATGTGTATCTGCCCATTCTAATGTCTTGCCCTCCTGTCCCTGAGCTACTTCCTATATCGAAAATAAAAGAAGAAATACTGCATGTTCTTTGCCTTAATAACTACCTTAAAATCACATCGCTAATTGCATATTGTACTTGTTTGTAGCCCAAATACTGAAATTTGCACTTAGTTGTGCTCATAAGTTTACATACCCGGGAGTCATTTATAATTTCTTGGCCATTTTTTCAAAAGTATGAGAATGATAACAAAAACATTTTTCACTCATGGTTAGTGTTTGGCTGAAGCCATTTATTATCAATCAACTGTGTTTACTCTTTTAAGTCATAATGGCAACAGAAACTACCCAAATGACCCTGATCAAAAGTTTACTTACCCTGGTGATTTTGGCCTGATAACATGCACACAAGTTGACAGAAAGGGGTTTGAATGGCTAATCATCCTCACCTGTGATCTGTTTGCTTGTAAATAGTGAGTGTGTGTGTGTGTTAGGTCAATGAGTTTCTGGACTCCTGACAGACCCTTGCATTTTTCATCCAGTGCTGCACTGACATTTCCGGATTCTGAGACATGGGGAAAGCAAAAGAATAGCCAAAGGATCTGCAGGAAAAGGGTAGTTGAACTGTATAAAACAGGAAAGGGATATAAAAAGATATCCAAGTAATTGAGAATGCCAATCAGCAGTGTTCCAAATCTAATAAAAAAGTGGAAAATGAGGGGTTTTGTTGAAACCAAACCAACTAAAATTTCAGCCACAACTGCTAGGAAAATTGTTCGGGTGCAAAGAAAAACCCACAAATAACTTCAGGTGAAATACAGGAGGTGTGGCTGTTTCAAGATGCACAATAAGGAGGCAATTTAAGAAAGATGGGCTGCATGGTCAAGTCACCAGAAGAAAGCCATTACTATGCAAATGCCACAAAGTATCCCGCTTACAGTAGGCCAAACAGCACATAGACACGCCTCAAACCTTCTGGCACAAAGTCATTTGGAGTGATCATGTGATGAGACCAAAATTGAGCTTTTTGGCCACAACCATAAACGCTACATTTGGAGAGGAATCAACAAGGCCTAAGATAAAAAAAAGGTACGGAGATGGATCGCTGATGTTTTGGGGGATGCGTGAGCTACAAAGACACAGGAAATTTCGTCAAAATTGTTGGAAAGATGAATGCAGTAGGTTATCAAAAAATACTGGAGGAACATTTGCATTCATCAGCCAGGAAGCTGCGCATGGGACGTACTTGGACATTCCAACATGACAATGATACAAAACACAAGGCCAAGTCAACCTGTCATTGGTTGCAGCAGAATAAACTGAAGGTTCTGGAGTGGCCATCCGTTTCCATCCGAGAGCCCCATAGAGAACAGCAGAGAGCAGAGATCCCCATAGAGAACAGAAGGCTGTGTGTCAGTTTCTGCTCTTCACAGCGGAGTGGACAAGGACCTGTCATCCACCTGCTCAGCGGAGAGATCCCCCAGTGAGCAGGCGAATTAGCTTGATGGACTCCGCTCCGTCTGAAAGGGGCCTTAGAGGGGATATGATTACAATGTACAAATACATAAAAAGGAAATCCCAGTAACTGTAACAAACGGTTTACTCCAAGGTCCATATAGGGAACATGTGGCCACGATTTGAGGTTTCTTTGGAGATTGTGGAAAGAGTTCTTTACTGTTAGGGCAGTAAAAATGTGCAAATTCCCTTCACCAAAGTGGTACTAGCAGAGAACAGCAACAATTAAAAAATAAATAAAATTTAAAAAAAAAAAACAAAAAATAAACCCACACCACACCTTTTAGACGTCTTCATCGGGAAGCAAAATATATGAGGGCAATGGAAATTGTTAGAGGAAAAAAAAAAAAAAAGGGAAGGGGTAAAACATTTATTGAATGTCACCCATGCTGGGCAAGTGACCTCCTGTGTTCACAATACAGCAGACCAGCTGCTCAGCATGCGAGCCGGAAGCAAGGGGAGATCACGGATGTGGTGTCTCGGTTTCAGCGGCATAGGCCTGGTTTGGTTTGTAGCTGGACCGATGAAACTAAGCATAAAAAACACCCGTGCCTGGAATTATTCTTTGAGGCTAGACATGCTCGTTATCTATCGGCTTCCAAAAAAAAAAAAAAAAGGGTGTATACACATTTTTTCTTTACAGAATGGTTAGTGTTAGATCGGTGGTGTCTATAGATACAGGGATTTTAGTTTTTGCATGAACTTCCACTTTAATTTTTTCTGAAGGAGCCTGGAGCTCCGCTGTAATATAACTTGAAGTAGCATTCTTCCCACTGGCTATCACACCAATGTATCATTTGTTGTAGATCTAGTCATTTTAGCAGGGGTTGTTCCCCGAGACCGGAACCTTCAAGGGTTCCTCTGTGTTGAAAAATTAAATAAAGGCTGGTCTAACGAACAGTAAACTGGCCCTTCGTTTAGAAAGTTTGGAGACCACTGGCATAGACAGTCCAAAATCCAGGCTATTCTACTGGCGTCGTGCACACCATTGTAGTGCAAAAACTAATGTAAAATGTGCGCAAATGCAACACACATTAAAGCGGAGTTCCACACAAAAATGGAACTTCCGCTTTTCGGAATCCTCCCCCCCTCCGGTGTCACATTTGGCACCTTTCAGGGGGGAGGTGCAGATACCTGTCTAAGACAGGTATTTGCATCCACTTCCGGCATAGACTCCCACGGGAGTCTATGCCTCTTCCTGTTCCTCCGCGCTGTCTCCTGGGAAACACACAGCTCCCAGGAGATAGCGGGGACCAGTTACGATGCACAGTGCGACTCACGCATGCGCAGTAGGGAACCGGGAAGTGAAGCCTCAACGCTTCATTTCCTGATTCCCTCACCTAGGATGGCGGCGGCAGCTGCCGAGAATCGAGCGGTTTATCGGCATCACTGGACCCTGGGACAGGTAAGTGGCCATGTATTAAAAGTCAGCAGCTGCAGTATTTGTAGCTGATGTAGGTGGACTCCCTCTTTAAAGTCCAAAAGAATGAAGGCAGTGACCTCACAGGACAAAAACGTGCTTCAACTGCATGTAAACACTCATAAAAACATGCATCCAATGTGCATTAAAAAAATAAAATAAAATACAAACACCATCACAGCACTCAGAACCACAGACCACAGCCTAATATGGCTCCTCTACAGAAAGAACATACATGTCTAGTTCTAGTAACAAGCAACCACATGGGCAGCATATTATTCATTCTTAGCCAACGATCATGATCAAATAACATTTCTTTTTTTATCCTGTCAAGCCTTGATTCATGTTGAATCACTAGGGAGACATCGAGGTAATTAGAGACAATTCATCCCATCCCTCTTCTCACCTGAGACCATTCAGCCCCTAGAGGATGTGTAAATACTTCCAGAATCATAGACACAGAGCAGTAAGCAGCCAGGGTAACCATGTCCTTACCTTCCTCGCCATGTACAATATCTGTGAGCAGTAATCCAAGAAGGAGGGGAAGGCTCAATGATCTCCACAGCCCCATCTTGTTCCAGAATACCCCAATCCGGTACTGCGGATAGTACTGTCAGACATGCACACAAATACACACATAAACCCGCCCCCTCTCCGAGTCTTCCTGTGAATTTGGGCAACGCCAAGGGATGTTGGAGATCGTGGACAAATCACCGTTTAGCTACACGTCACCACGCCCCTTATTCTGCCGTACAACGTCCCAAATACGGGTTTGGTAGCGAGTACAATGTAAAACGTGTAAACCGTGTGCTGTAAAGCGACGACGGAGCTTTCCTCATTTTCATAACAAAACTAACATTTGTGAGGTGTTCGCCTATCATTGGCTGATTAGATAACCCGCCAATTAATGTGTGCCACTTTGCCCGGAGAAGGCGGATACCTCACCAGGGCGGTGTCTATAGAATGGACTAGTCAGTCGGCGGTTGGTTAAAAGTATGGGAAAGGAGGAGGATTCGCTGAGTTTGCAGAGTGCTGGAATTCGGTTGAAGGTGAAAACTGAATGTAGCGTACTGTGTATGACCCAGTGCATTTCCAGTCAGCGCTGACCTTCATTACCTGACGTGGTCGGAGAGAGGCTGCGTAGTTGTGGTGACTGGTGAGGAAGAAAAAGTGGTGTTACCTGAAAAAATACACCTACAGAAAAATACACTGGAAGCCGACCTGCGTTTTGTTTTCTATGTCACATAATGGCAAAACGGCATTGAATAACCAGACTCTAGACATCATTTATACTGGCACTGTCAAGCCCTTGCTTATTGGTGTGTAGAGGACATTTCTACATGCATATTTCAAAGTCTAAGTTCACCTTTAGGCTTCATTTAGACTTGCGTTTGGGGGAGCCATTAAAAGCACAGTTGAGCAGCCTTTTTGCTGCCCGGTGTTGTGCCGAGATTGGTTTCCCTATCGAAATCTGTTCCCCCTTGTTCTGCCGAGAAACTTCCGCTCGGCGGATAAGTTCCCCCCCTCTATCCGGCGGAAATAGCCAAAGCGGAACAGCTGAAAATCAGCTGTACACGGCGCCTGTAAGAGGGCCCCTCGCGGGCTCGCTTCGCTCGCCACGCTTCGGGCACGGCCTCGCTGCGCTCGGCACTTTTAGATTCCCCCTCTAGGTCCACTTGGATGGTGGGGAAGGAACCTGGACCTAGGGCGCAGGCGCCGTGTACAGCTGATTGAAGCGTTTGAGCTTCGGCTATCTCCGGCGGCTGGCAGTAGTACGTACTGCGCAATCCCTGCGCAGTACAGGGGGGGAACTTATCCGCCGAGGGAACTTTCTCGGCAAGACACCCCTGTCTCTCGGCTGAGATCGGAACTCCGCCTCTCCAGCCCTCTGCACTACTGCTCCTCCTACTCTACCCCGCATTCTAATCTTCTTGCTACCACCCCGCCCCCGTGCGCGTCCCCGTCCCCTGTACAATACTATTACTCCTTCCATATAAATATATATAGATCTATATACACATATATAGATATATATGTGTGTGTATATATAGATATATCTGTATGTGTGTATGTATGTATATATATATATATATATATATATATATATATATATATATATATATATATATATATATCCTTCTACCGTGCCACCCCTGTGCGCGTCCATCCACACACACATTATATATATATATATATATATTTTATTACTCCTTCCACATATGGGTACAATATTGTTACTTATAAATATATATATATATAAAATATATATATGGTACAAAATTATTACTCCTTCCATATATATATATATATATATATATATATATATATATATATATATATATATATATATATATATATGTATGTGTGTGTGTGTGTGTGTGTATATGTATGTATGTATGTATGTGTGTGTGTATAAGCAGGTCATCATCATTATCCCTTCATATTAATGTGTCTAATTTATTCTTACCCCTCCTACGTCTTCATTATTATCCCCTCCTATTATTTAATATTATTTAGTGACATCCCTTCTATTATTTTTAGACACTGGAAATTCTCACCATAGTCATTATTAGTAGTAGTAGTAGTAGTAGTAGTAGTAGTAGTAGTAGTATTATTACTCCTACCACCTATTATATATCTATCAGTATACACGTCATCATTATCATCTTCTCTTCCTATTATTTTATCTAATTTTTTTATTGCCCCTCCTATTATTTTATTTATTATTACACCTCCTATTTTTTTATATTTATTGTTAACCCTTCTATTATTTTACATTATTATTACACCTCCTATTATTTTATCTAATTTATTATTAGGTGTGTGGGGTAAATCCACGCAATGAATTGAATGTTTTAGTTATGGATATGGCTGCTGCCACTACACATACAATACCACCTAAGTGGAAGGTATTAGAAAATGGTAAAAAAGCAGGAGTAGTATGGCGCTGCCCTTATGGAGACAAAAAGATATTTTCTTCTTTGTAGTGAATGTATTGCCTAGTGTCCTTATAGAATTGCTTCTAAAACCTGTATGTGTTCAAAAATTGAATAAAACTGTGACTGGTGACGAATATTTCTATTAGAAGTGAAAATACAACAACTGGTGCTCCAATTGTTCAACAAAGGTGCATAGTGCCCTTTAAATTGAGTAATAAAGTAGTTATGGATATGGATACAATATCATCTGGGTGGAAAGTGTTGAAAAGAAACAAGGAAAAAAGAAAAAAAGGAAAACAGGAATAGTATGGCGCTGCCCTTATGGAGACAAAAAAAAAAAAAAACGCTTTCTTTATAATGACTTTATAATTCCTAAAGTGTGTGTGCCAAAAATGAATGAATATGTGACTGGTGCCAAGTCCTTACTGTTAAAAGTACAATTGCAACCCAAGGTGCTTCCTTTATTCAACAAAAATGCATAGTGCAGCATCACTAAAGTGACCAGTGTTAAATCATACAAATCTATACAACATTGTGCAAATTATCCATCATAAATAGTGATTCTTGTGCTGTAACCAGTATTAGTTGGATAGGAAAAGTTCCGTTCATGAAAAAACAAGTTCTTTTTGGAGTATTTTGTAGTGTTCAATCTTTGAGGGTCAAATATCTGTAGGAAAGCTTCTTATCCAGGTGCTGGTTTCTTTAATTAGTGCCTTGTCTGCATGCTCTGACAATGCTTGCACTCACCGGATTCTCCTTTTCCCTGCAGGGGTATGGATGGTCACAGTGTCTGCCACTGTGTAGCAATCAAGGATATCCCCCAAACTTTACTTGCGTATTGTGGTGTAGTAATTAGGGCTGGGAAAAAAAATCGATTTAAATCTTGAATCGAGTTGAGAGGTCAAATCGATTCAAAATTTAAGCAAATCGATTTTTTTAGATTTTTTTTTTTTTTTTTCCCACCTCGCCGGTCCCGAGGCGCTGCGGGCATGAGTTTTTTTAGGCGAGGCCACGGCTTCGGCCTAGTCCGCGGCTACGGCCGGACGTCGCGGACTAGGCCGAAGCCGCGGCCTCGCCTAAAAACTCATGCCCGCAGCGCCTCCGGACTGGCGCTGACACCACGCCAGGCCTGAAGAGCTGCGGGCAAGGAGTTTTTAGGCGAGGCCGGACGCCGCGGACTAGGCCGAAGCCGCGGCCTCACCTAAAAGCTCATGCCCGCAGCGCCTCAGGACCGGCGCGGTTTCCAAATAAAAAAAAAAAACTCAATTCGAATCGTGAATCGAGTTTTTTTTTAAGAGAATCGAAGATTTTTTTTTTTTTTTAAAGAAAATCTCCCAGCCCTAGTAGTAATTACATGTAAAGGAAAGAAGGTATGCCCATCGCGTAAAACCATAGGAGAACTTTTATTAAAACTTAATAGACAAATGTACTCACATTTCAAATGAACAAATCAAGCATGGCAAAAGTTAGCAAATTCCCTTTGTTAGAGGTGCTGCAAGAAGTTCGTAACCCGCCCTACGCACGTTTTGTCGTCAGACTTCTACTGGGGCGTTCATCTTGCTGTACCTCCTGAGTTTAAATAGTGTGGCCAGTAATAAGTGCAATTGGATCGGCGGCCATTTTTGCTAGGATTTTGAAGACCGAATCCTAATAGGACTGTGCATTAGGTTGTTAGCGGCCATTTTCTTGTGGATATTACAGACCGAAGCCTAGTAGAACTATCCATTGAGTCCTTTATGGCGGCCATTTTCTTGGGGATTTTGTAGACCGAAGCCCGGGTAGCGCGCCTGCGCTTTACTGTTAGTGGGGGAACGTTGAGTCAGAGCTGTCAGCAAAGAGCGTCACCCTTGACGCCCGGCAGCATTCTTTCTTCCCCCACTTAATATTGGAATCAAAGCCGACTTCCGGGTCGGTGACACCCCCAAGCCACTGCTAATCGGTTTTTTGGAAAAAAGTATATGCACATACTGGTCCCACTATTGCTCTATGTTCTAAGGTTTAAACATACATGTCAAAAATTAGTTATTATAAACATATTAAAAATTTAAAAATAAATATAAAATAAATTAAAATATATTAACCACTTAACAACCGGCCCATAGCCAAATGACGGCTACAGGGCGGTTGTTTAACTCTGGGAGGGCGTCCAGGGACGTCCTCCCAGAATTCTGCTCTCGCGCGCCCCCTAGGGCGCGCACTCGAGAGCATCCGTGACCGCCGGGTCCAGAGGACCCGGCGCATCACAGATCCCGGTAAATGGCCGCTGATCGCGGCCGTTTACCATGTGATCGCTCCGTCAAATGACGGAGCGATCACATGTAAACAAACCGGCGTCATCTGATGACGCCGGTTCCTCTCCTCCCCTCCTGTGTACCGATCGGTACACTGTGAGCGGAGAGGGGGATGGATGGATGGTGGCAGCGTTGTGGGCTGGATGTGTAGTGCCCACAGCGCTGCACAGAGACATCCAGCCATCCATCCATCCATGCTCAGCCATCCCTCACTGCTCTGCATGCCCTGCAATGCTGTGCAATACTCTGCAATGCCCTCTGCAATGCCCCACAATACTCTGCCATACCCCGCAATACCCCTGCAATACTCTGCCATACCCCGCAATACTCTGCCATACCCTGCAATACCCCGCAATACTCTGCCATACCCCGCAATACTCTGCCATACCCTGCAATACCCCGCAATACTCTGCCATACCCTGCAATACCCCTGCAATACTCTGCCATACCCTGCAATACCTCGCAATACTCTGCCATACCCTGCAATACTCTGCCATACTCTGCCATACCCCGCAATACTCTGCCATACCCTGCAATACCTCTGCAATACTCTGCCATACCCTGCAATACCTCGAAATACCCCGCAATACTCTGCCATACCCTGCAATACTCTGCAATACCTCGAAATACCCCGCAATACTCTGCCATAGCCTGCAATACCCCGCAATACTCTGCCATACCCTGCAATACCTTGAAATACCCCGCAATACTCTGCCATACCTGGCAATACTCTGCCATACCCCGCAATACTCTGCCATACCCTGCAATACCCCGCAATACTCTGCCATACCCCGCAATACTCTGCCATACCCTGCAATACCCCGCAATACTCTGCCATACCCTGGAATACCCCGCAATACTCTGCAATACCCTGGAATACCCCGCAATACTCTGCCATACCCTGAAATACCCCGCAATACTCTGCAATACCCTGAAATACCCCGCAATACTCTGCCATACCCCGAAATATCCCACAATACTCAGCCATACTCTGCAATACTCTGTGATACCCAGCCATACTCTGCCATGCTCTGCAATACCCCGCAAAAATCTGCAATACTCTGCCATAACTCGCTATACTCTGCCATACTCTGCAATACCCCGCAATACCCAGCCATACTCTGCAATACTCGGTGATACACAGCCATACTCTGCAATACCCAGCCATACTCTGCAATACTCGGTGATACCCAGCCATACTCTGCCATACCCAGTCATACTCGGTGATACTCTGCAATACCCAACCATGCTCAGCCATGCTCAGCCATACCCAGCCATGCTCAGCCATACCCAGCCATGCTCAGCCATACCCAGCCATGCTCAGCCATACCCAGCCATGCTCAGCCATACCCAGCCATGCTCAGCCATACCCTGCCATGCTCAGCCATACCCTGCCATGCTCAGCCATACCCTGCCATGCTCAGCCATACCCTGCCATGCTCAGCCATACCCTGCCTCTGTATGTGGCCAGGCTGTGGAAGTCTCACACATGTGGTATCGCCGTACTCAGGAGGAGTAGGAGAATCTATTTTGGGGTGTCATTTTTGGTATGTACATGCTATGTGTTAGAAATATTGTATAAATGGACAACTTTGTGTAAAAAAAAAAAAAAAAAAGTGTTTTAACCACTTCCCGCCTTCCGTCATACGTCGTCCTTGACTTTGTGCGGGGATATCTGAATGATGGGTGCAGCTACAGGCATCATTCAGATATCACCTTTTTCAGCCGGCGATTCCCTACACCATAAGAATGATCATAGTGGCTGTTACACTGCTTGATCGTTCTTACGGGAGGCGAGAGGGGACGTCCCCTCCTCCCGCCGCCCTCCGGTGCTTCTACCGACTCACCGCTACGATCGAAGCCAGGATCCTTTTTTTTTTTTTATTTCAGGCACAGCCTAGAGGTGAGATGTGGGGTCTTATTGACCCCATATCTCACTGTAAAGAGGACCTGTCATGCCATATTCCTATTACAAGGGATGTTTACATTCTTTGTAATAGGAATAAAAGTGATCAAAAAATTTTTTTTTTGGAAAAAAGTGTCAAACTAAAATAAAGTAAAATGAACAATAAAAAAAAATATTTTTTTTTTAAAGCGCCCCTGTCCGTGTGCTCGCATGCAGAAGCAAACGCATACGTAAGTCCCGCCCACATATGAAAACGGTGTTCAAACCACACATGTGAGGTATCGCTGCGATCGGTAGAGCGAGAGCAATAATTTTGGCCCTAGACCTCCTCTGTAACTCAAAATTTGTAACCAGTAAAAAATTTTAAAGCGTTGCCTATGGGGATTTTTAAGTGGCGAAGTTTGGCGCCATTCTACAAGTGTGTGCAATTTTGAAAGGTGACATGTTAGGTATCTAGTTACTCGGCATAACTTCATCTTTCGTATTATGCAAAAACATTGGGCTAACCTTACTGTTTTGTTTTTTTTTAAAGCAAAAAACTGTTTTTTTTTCCCCAAAAAAACGCGTTCGAAAAATTGCTGCGCAAATATCGTGCGAGGTAAAAAGTTGCAATGACCGCTATTGTATTCTCTAGGGTCTTTTCTAAAAAACATATATAATGTTTTGGGGTTCTATGTAATTTTCTAGCAAATAAATGATGATATTTACATGTAGGAGAGAAATGTCAGAATTGGCCTGGGTGCTCCAGAACGCCTGAAGGTGCTCCCCTGCATGGTGGGCCTCTGTATGTGGCCACACTGTGTAATGCCGCGTACACACGGTCGGACTTTTCAGCTACAAAAGTCCGACAGCCTGTCCGACAGCCTGTCCGACAGCCTGTCCGACAGCCTGTCCGACGGACTTTCGACGGACTTTCGACGGACTTTCGACGGACTTTCGACGGACTTTCGACGGACTTTCGACGGACTTTCGACGGACTTTCGACGGACTTTCGACGGACTTTCGACGGACTTTCGACGGACTTTCGGCGGACTTTCGGCGGACTTTTGGCGGACTTTCGACGGACTTTCTAACGAACAGACTTGCCTACACACGATCACACAAAAGTCCGTCGAATTCTTACGTGATGACGTACACCGGACTAAAATAAGGAGTTCATAGCCAGTAGCCAATAGCTGCCCTAGCGTGGGTTTTTGTCCGTCGGACTAGCATACAGACGAGCGGATTTTTCGACCGGACTCAAGTCCGTCGGAAAGATTTGAAGCATGTTTCAAATCTAAAGTACGTCGGATTTGAGGCTAAAAAAGTCAGTTGAAAGTCCGGAGAAGCCCACACACGATCGGATTACCAGCCAGCTTTAGTCCGTCAGCGTCCGTTGGACTTTTGTAGACGAAAAGTCCGACCGTGTGTACGCGGCATAAAAGTCTCACATGTGTTATCGCCATACTCAGGAGTAATAGCAGAATGTGTTTTTGGGGTGTAATTTGTGGTATGCATATGCGGTGTGTGAGAAATAACCTGCTAATATGACAATTTTGTGAAAAAAAAAAAACTTGATTTTGCAAAGAATTGTGGGAAAAAAATGACAACTTCAAAAAACTCACCATGCATCTTTCTAAATACCTTGGAATGTCTTCTTTCCAAAAAGGGGTCATTTGGGGGGTATTTGTACTTTTCTGGCATGTTAGGCTCTCAAGAAATTAGATAGGCCGTCAGTACTTCAGGTGTGATCAATTTTCAGAGATTGGCACCATAGCTTGTGGACGCTATAACTTTCACAAAGACCAAATAATATACATTAATTTGGGTTATTTTTACCAAAGATATGTAGCAGTATAAATTTTGGCCAAAATATATGAAGAAAAATTACTAAATTTCAAAATTTTCTAACAAACGAAGAAAAATTTATTTTTTTACAGATTTTTCGGTCTTTTTTCTTTTATAGCGCAAAAAATAAAGAACCCAGCGGTGATTAAATACCACTAAAAGAAAGCTCTATTTGTGTGAAAAAAAAGGACAAAAAATTCATATAGATACAGTGTTGCATGACTGAGTAATTGTCATTCAAAATGTGAGAGCACCAAAAGCTGAAAATTGGTCTGGTTATTAAGGGGGTTTAAGTGCCCAGTGGTCAAGTGGTTAAAATATGTTAAAATATGAAAGTACACATTGTGAGCCTTGTGTGTGTGTGTGTGTGTGTGTGTGTGTGTGTGTGTGTATATATATATATATATATATATATATATATATATATATATATATATATATATATATATATATATATATATATATATATATATATATATATATATATATATATATATATATACCTGCATATAACCTGGAGAGGTTGTCCTATATGTGTGTTTTAAAACTAAGATTAGAAGCAGGGAGGGAAGAGGGTGTGTGTATTACCCATAGTCTATGTATAGTTGGGGGCTTTAAATTCCATTCTGTATATGTGCCACTAAGTGAGCTTATTTTGAATTAGAGTGGGGATTGGGGAGTTTCTTAGGAGGTTAAAGTGCATGTTTCAGGTCTCATGGACAGTGAGAAATAGACAATCCAAGGAACAAGAAATAAAAATAATTGATTGTTAAAAAAATTCTTTAGTTTTTTCTAGAAATTTGTGAGAAAACAGTTTAGATCCACGTCTATGTTCATTCCTGCCGGTTGGAGGGTGTCCACCAGGAAAATCCATTTGGTCTCATTTTGTGAGATTTTGATTTTTTTTTATTCTCACCTCTCCAATGTCCTTTAATTTTATCGATCCCATAGAATACCATACATGGCGGGTCCTTATTGTGATAATCTTTAAAATGTCTTGAGACGCTGTGTTTAGGATATCCGTTTTTGATGTTTGTTACGTGTTCCCTGATTCTAACGTGTAGCTGTCTTGTCATCCGACCCACGTATTGTATATGGCACGGACATTCCAGTACATAGGTCACATGAGTACTGTTGCAGGTTATGAGCTCTTTTATGTTATATTCTTTGCCATTAGTTGCTGATCTGAATGTTGTTATTTTCCTATTAGTTTTTTTGCTGCTTTTACACGGTAGGCATTTTCCGCACTTGAAAAAACCTTTCAGGTTTTTTATTATTTTAATCTGTTTTGGTGGGTCCAGAGCGTTATGCACCAATTTATTTCTGAGTGGAGGGGCTTTTCTGTAGATTAAACTAGGCTTTTTTTGGTAATATGGAGTTCAGAATTTTATCTGATTGTAAAATGGACCAGTGTTTCTTGATTATGGACTCTGTGATTTTATATTGTCTATTATAACCTGTTAAGAAGGCCATGCCTATGTTTTTGTCCTTTTTCTCTTGATGTTACCGGCTGGTTTTCCTTCTATTAGTGTATTTCTGTCCATTTTTTTTTCACCTTTTCCTTCAGGTTTATTAGCTCCCTTTTGTTATAGCCTTTTTCAACAAACCTCTTAATTATGATATCTGCTTGTTCTTCATAATCGTTTCCATTGCTACAGTTTCTATGTATCCGCATTAGTTGTCCCTTTGGAATGTTTCCTATCCATTGTGGATGGTGACAGCTGCTGGTTGGGATGTACCCATTCCTGTCAGTACTTTTAAAGAAGGTCCTTGTATTCAGGTTTCCATTTTCTTTGTAAATCTGTAAATCTAGGTAGTTAATGCTTTGTTTGTTCCAGCTACCGGAAAAGGAAATTCCATATGCATTGCAGTTGATTTCATCGAAAAAGGCTTGTAGTTCTCCCTCGGTACCCCTCCACACAATGACTATGTCGTCTATATATCGACGGTATAGTTTCAGGTTTTTTCTCCTTATGCTGAAAATTTGTTCTTCCTCCCATCTGTTGAGAAAAATATTTGCTACGCTCGGGGCATATTTTGCCCCCATGGCTACTCCCTTGGTTTGGGTATAGTAGTCCCCTTTATGCCAAAAATAATTATGGCTCATGGCCATTTTTAAGCCTTCCGTGATATATTTAATTTGCTCTCCTTTTAGATCAGTTTGCTTGTGTAGAGCCCACTCAACACTGCTAAGGCCGTCATCTTGTCTCATGTTTGTATACAGGGAGTCAACGTCTATGGTCACTAGGGGTGCAACGGATCAAAAAACTCACGGTTCGGATCTTTCCTCGGATCAGGAGTCACAGTTCGGATCATTTTCGGATCAACAAAAAAAAAATCTCCCCCACTGTAATATCCACAATCTCCCTATTGGCAGAGTATTGGCGGGTATTGCAGGATATTGGCGGGTATATTGGCAGAGTATTGGCGGGTATATTGGCAGAGTATTGGCGGGTATATTGGCAGAGTATTGGCGGGTATATTGGCAGAGTATTGGCGGGTATATTGTCGGGGCATTGCAGAGTATTGTCGGGGCATTGCAGAGTATTGTCGGGGCATTGCAGAGTATTGTCGGGGCATTGCAGAGTATTGGCAGGGCATTGCAGGGCATTGCAGAGTATTGGCAGGGCACTGCTGCCATCCGATCTCTCCCCTCCACTGTACAGATCAGTACACAGAGGGGAGAGAGAGGAACCGGTGTCATGACATGACGCCGGTTTGTTACAAGTGATCCCTCCGTCATTCGATGGAGCGATCACGTGCTAAACGGCCGACGGGTGTACCAAGATGGCCGCTGCTCCCGAGCTAGGCCAAAGCCGCGGCCTTTCCTATGGCCGAGGCCACAGAGCGCTCCGCGGATCGCGGGTGTCCCGTACGGATCAACCTCCACGGATCGGATCACGGATCGATGACGATCCGTTGCACCCCTAATGGTCACTAAAAAATCTTCTTGTTCTACTTTCAAAACTATTAATTCCTTAATCAATTGTCTGCTGTCCTTCAAATATGATTTTCCCTCTGAGACTAGTGGTTGTAGAAATCCGTCTAAGTATGCCCCCAATCTTGAGAATAACGATTCTATGCCACTAATTATTGGCCTCCCTGGTGGGTTAGACTGATTTTTGTGTATCTTAGGCACATAGTAGATCACTGGGGTCTTTGCTGTTTCTGGGGTTAGGTACGTGGCTTCTTTTTTTGTTAATATTCCTCTTCTTTCTCCTCTTTGGATGTACGCCTCTAATTTTTTCCCATATTCTCCTTTTGGATTCCCTTTTAATTTCTTGTATGTGTCTGGTGTTTTCAGTAGTCTTTTTCCATCTCTGTTTCGTAGTCTTTTTTGATTAAGTATAACCAGGGCCCCCCCCCCCCCCCCCCCTTATCGGCCGGTCGTATAACTATATTCTTCTTCTCAATTTCTTTAATGGTATTCCAAATTTTTGTATTTTTATTTCTCTTTGGGTTGATTTTCCTTAAATCTCTCTCTACCATTTTTTTGAAGACTACTAGACTTTCATTTTGTTGTGTTTTGGGGTTGAAAATGGAGTTGTTTTTCAGATTTGAATGTTTGTAGTAGGGAATCTCTTGATTAAATTGGTCCTTTTCCTTCCTTTTTACTGCAAAGAATTTTTTAATATTTAGTTTCCTTACGAATTTTTGTAGGTCTATATACACCTCAAATTTGTCCAATTCTTTGTCCGGAGCATATTTCAGGCCCAAATCCAAAACTTTCATTTCTTCTTCATTAAAACTTACATCACTTAGATTAAAAATGCCACCTCCTAATATTCCCTTTTTTTCTTAGTCCCCCCTCTCTTTCCTCTGTATCGTTTCTTCTTGCCCATTTCGGTAGTCTGCAGGTATGATCTGTCTTCTCCTCCCGTTGATTTTCCTCCTCCCTTTCTCTGTTCCTTGTATCTATGTTTCTGGTTACCCTTGGATTCCATCCATAGTTTTGGCTTCTGTAGGGGAATCTGAAAGGTCTCCATTCTTTGTCCTCTGTAGGGCCTTCTCTCCCTTTGGGGTGCATTGTATCCCCTGTGTACTGGTGGTCCTCTCCTGGGTGTTGGAGGTCTCCCTCTGTATTCTGTTGGAAAAAAAACCCTTCTTTGTTGCGTTTCTCCATATGGGGTATTGTGATGTTCATAGTCATTCCTTAATGGAGAATATCTGTTATGATATCTCGGGGTCCTGGGTGTAAATGGAACGGTATTATATTGGTGTGTTCTGTTATCATATCTTCCAGATTGTCTGAAGTTACGTCCCGGGCTTTCTCTTTCCCTTCTAATTCTTGGGGTTGTTCCTCCTTCAGCGATGTTTCTTTCTTGGGTAGGTCTTACTTCCTGCCATGGTGCATTGTCCCTTTCTATTGAGCTTTCCCTCGATTCTTCCATTAATGAGATGTTAAGATCCTCTTCCATATAATTTTCATCTGATTGCCACTTGTAGACGTGTTGATTTTTGTAATCTAATACATCTCGCTTAAACTTTTTTTGCTTTTTCTGTTGTATTTCCTTGTCATATTTCTTCATTGCTTCCTGTAGGTTATTTTCTTTGTCCTTATATTCCTTAGATTCTTGAAACGGTATCAATTGGTCTCTTAATTGTAGGATTTCAGATTCTATATTCTTTAGTTTATGTTGTCTCCGTACTATTAGTTTCTGTAGTAAAGCATTTTCGCTTTCATTGAAAAACCTGTACTATTCTTCCATCAGTTCTTTATTAACTGCATCGTTTGGTGAGATGTCCCACCTAAGTCTTCTTGGTGTAATATTCTGGGAAATATACATTCCCAAGGTGGCCACATCCCACCAAACCCTTAATTGTTTCTCAATGTTATGTTTAAGCTGTTTGAAAAGGCCGTCTATATCCTGTTTGTTGACCACTTGTTCTTGATTAAAGACCTCTATTAGATTGATAGTTCTATTGTTGGTATATTTAAAAATAGCATAAACTATAGTGTATTATCAACACTAGTGACATTTATCAGTTAAGCACCACAGCTCATCTGATAATGTAAATATTACATATACTTTTTCTCTATTATTGAAAATTGCATTTACTTTTATTTTGTTTTACATGGGTGACAGAACCCTGGGAGCTAGTAGGAATGGACTTGATTGGAAAGTTAAGAACAACTACAGATGGAAATCAGTGCATATGTACAATGATTGATTATTTCACAAAATGGTCTATAGCATTCCCGTTAAAAACCAAATCTGCATCCGAAGTTGTGCAGTGCATAATTAAATTATTTTACTTATTCGGTGCACCTAAACGTATTCTCACTGACCAGGGCAAGGAATTTTGTAATAAGGTACCTGTAAATCTTATGATCGACATTTGTTTGCTATGTGTTCCACAAAATTATCTCATATGCATATAATTTTTATATATGTGCCTTTGCACCCCTGGTTTTAGTTAGAGCCCTTTCACACTGGGGTGGGGGACGGCGTCGGCGGCAAAACGCCGCTATTATTAGCGGCGTTTTACCGTCGGTATGCAGCTGCTAGCGGGGCGGTTTTACCCCCGCTAGCGGCCGAGAAAGGGTTAAATACCACCGCAAAGCGCCTCTACAGAGGCGCTTTGCCGGCGGTATAGCCGCGCCGTCCCATTGATTTCAATGGCCAGGAGCGGTATACACACGCTCCGAAGATGCTGCTGGCAGGACTTTTTTTACCGTCCTGCCAGCGCATCGCTCCAGTGTGAAAGCCCTCGGGGCTTTCACACTGGAATGCAAGCAGCGGCACTTTCGGGTCGGTTTGCAGGCGCTATTATTAGCGCAATAGCGCCTGCAAACCGCCCCAGTGTGAAAGGGTTCTTAAATAAAGAGATTAGCGACCTTCTTCAAATAAGGCGAAGCTACACGTCTGCATACCATCCGCAAACGAATGGTTTAGTGGAAAGACTAAATGGAAGCATTCAAAAGTATGTTTGCCATTTACATCTCATTAAATTTCCTCAAGAAACTAGATAATACATGTATACTGCATTTAGATTATTTCATTTTTATCTTTATAAACTTCTTTTTATTACAAATATTTATGCAGGTGTTAGTCTACATTAACTTTGAGATTACATTCATCGGCAGTGCTTCAGAATTGCTTATGGTAGTATTTTACTACGCGTGCATTTTTCCAGTGTTATCCTATGGAAAACACTGCTCTAAAACTGGCTTCGGCAGTTCTGAAACACTGCATGATGAATGTAATCTCTCTGTAAATGTCTGTTTTCTGAAAATAATGTAAATTAAAGGGGTTGTAAACCTCCGTGTTTTTTCACCTTAATGCATCCTATGCATTAAGGTGAAAAAACTCCTTGCAGTCACCGCCCCCCCCTGAGCCACCGTTTTATTTACCTGACCCCCGAATCTCCGTGGGCACGATCCCGCGTTGCTTTCCCCCAAGCTCTTGTCAGCTCTTCATTGGATGATTGATAGCAGCGCAGTCATTGGCTCACGCTGCTGTCAATCACATCCAATGACGCGGCCGCCAGGGGGCAGTGCCGAGTCATACAATTGGCGGCTATGGACGCTGATTTTATGGCATGGGAGCGCGCCCGCCAGCTAACCCCCTTGGGAGAGCGCTTCCCAGAGGGGGTTAGCTCTTGCGGGGAGGAGCCGCCCTGGGACCCCAGAAGAGGACGATCGGGGCCACTCTGTGCAAAACGAACTGCACAGTGGAGGTAAGTATGACATGTTTGTTTTAAAAAAAAAAAAAAATCTGCGAACTTTTACAACCCCTTTTATGTTATGTTAGTTGTAGGGAGGAAAAGCCCTTTACATCACTAATATTCCCTGATTATGCTTATTTTTTTAATGTTTTTTTTTTTTTTAAGTTTGCTTTTACTAATTTTGAATTGAAGTTTTGAACTTGGCTAGATGATACAAATTATGTACTCTGCATCGCTTTAACTGACAATTTCACAGTTGTGCGACGCTGTACCCAAATAAAATTGATGTTCTTTTTTTCCCATAAATGGACCTTTCTTTTTGTGGCATTTGATCACCTCGGCAGTTGTTTTTTTGCGCTATAAACAAAATATATTGAAATTTTTATTAAAAAAAATTAAAAATTTTACTTTCTGCTATAAAACATTAAAAAAAAAAATTTTAAATAAAGATTCATTAGTTCAGGCAAATGTGTATTCTGCTACATATTTTTGGCAAAAAAAGACACAATATGTGTATATTGATTGGTTGGCGAAAAGTTATCGAGTCTACAAAAATAGGGGTAACATTTCTGGCATTTTTATTTATTTTTTACTAGTAATGGCGGCAATCAGTGATTTTTAGCTGGACTGCGACATTGCGTTGGACAGAACGGACATTTTTGACACTTTTTTTGGGAACCAGTGACATTATTCAAGTAATCGGTGCTAAAAATATGCACTGTTATTGTACTAATAATATTGGCAGGGAAGGGGTTAACATCACGCCCGATCAAGGGATTAAATGTGTTCCCTCACTGTGTGTTCTAACTGTATGGGGGGCTTTGTGACTGGGGAAAGACACAGATCTGTCTTCCTGCATAGCAGAAAGACAGGATCTGTGTGATCTCCCCTGTCAGAACGGAGATTTGTCTGGTTTAACCTCTTGGCGTCCGCACTATAACCGAATGACTGCCACAGCGCAGACCTGAATTTCCGGAAGGCCGTCATATGACGGCCTCCCCTTTGCACGACTCACTGAGACTCGGGTGATCACAGATCCGAGTAAAGGGTCGATCCCGGCCCCTTACCACGTGATCTGCTTCAGCCAATGACAGCTGATCACCTGATGTAAACAAAAGCTCAGTAATCAATTTTTGTTTCTCCTAACGCTGTCAGCTTATGTGTAAGGGACATCAGTCCCGAAGAGGAACAGGCAATTCTGCCTCATGAGTGCCACCTATCAATGCCCATGAGTGCCACCTATCAATGCCCACCAGTGGTGCCAATCAGTGCCACCTAGCAGTGCTGCCTATCAGTGTAACCAATTAGTGCCCATGCCACCCATCACTGCCACATATCGGTGCCCATCAGTGCCGCCTCATCAGCGTACATCAATGAAGGAGAAAAATTACCTGTTTACAAAATTTTATAACCAAATATAAAAAAAATTTAACAAATTTGTTCTTTTTAAAAAAAATGTTAACAAACAATAAACCGCAGAGGTGATCAAATACCACCAAAAGAAAGCCCTTTGTGGGGAAAAAAATTTCATTTGGGTAAAGTGTTGTATGACCGCGCAATTGTCATTCAAAGTGCATCAGCGCTGAAAGCTGAAAATTTGGTCTGGACAGGAGGGGGGTTTAAGTGCCCAGTAAGCAAGTGATTAAACAGGCAGATCCCCATTCTGTCACTGTGAGGAACGATAGCGGGTGGCCGGCGGACATCGAGTGTGCAGGACCGATTTACTGGCTTCCCCCGCTGGCCAATAGGAGCGTACGCCCCCAAATTGCTGTGTATGAGCCAACGTACACCTACGCCGGTTTGCGGGATCGAGCCACCTTGCCGCAGTATAATGACGGTGGCTGGTTGGGAAGTGTTTAAAGGAGAATTATAGCCAAAGCTGGTTTGGCTGTACTTCTACTATGGATCACAGGAGTGCTGATCGTTTTGCACTTCTGTGACCTGTTTTCACTAGAGAGTGGGATGAAGTCCGCTCTCTGCTGATGGCACTGAAGTCTGTCTAGGCACTGCATCATCCCGAGAATGGAATTCGGTATCAAACAGGTGCCTGGACTGACACCCAGGTCAAACGCTCAGCGAGAGCCTGAGCAGGCTGCTCTTAACCCCTCCAGAACTTAGTGCTCCAGTGAGTGAGGAGGAGGCAGAGCAGAGAGCTGCTGACTATCAGTCAGCAGCTCTCTGCTTGGGCAGCTGTCAGAACCGACTGATCGGCGGTGTTCGATCGCTCAGTTCTCAGTGTAGTGGGGCCAAATGCAGCATTAGACTCATGCTGCATCCACCTAGGTAAGTATCAATGTTGAAAAAAAAGAGTCAGCAGTGTAATTGTATTTTTTTTTTTATATCAATCATTAGTGTTTGATACTTGTGTAACTATATCATTTTGAGTTAATATATTTAATTTTTTCATTTTTAATTGCTGTATTCTTTTGACATCTTGCAATTATAATTTTATTCAATCCTTTACATTTTATCTTTAGATCTTTAAGAAAACTGGTAGATGAAAAACCAGATACATGGGACACATATTTGGATGTGGTTGTATTTGGAATAAATACAAAGAAACAAATCACAACAAAATCTAGCCCATTCTTTTTGTTATTTGGAAGAGAGGGACGGTATCCCAGTGAAATTCATGAGGCTTTTCCGGTTAGTTATTAGCTAGCAAAACTCCATAATAAATCATAACTAATTAATATGCTAAACACTATAACCACTGCCGCTCATTCTTTTGTACATTTCCTAAGTAATTGGTTAAACATCTTTTATACTAATTTGTCAACTAAAAAAAATACACCAGCCTCTACATCTAGTCTTCATGATGTGTCAAAAGTGCCTTAGCCAAGTTAATTTGATGCATGTTTTCATGTAATTGATTGATAGTATTAAGTTTACATTTCTATTTAAGAAATGAAAGGACTGCAGGCACCTCCAAAGGTGCGGATAAACACCAAAAAATGATAAAATGATTTTCACAGCTTTGAGATGAACAGAACCACTGTTCTCAAACCATTAACACTACAGAGTGCTCTAGTGTACCTTTTTATATTGTGGAATTTGAAAAGTAAAAGAGGCTTACACTGGGACAAGAGATTCCTGAGAGTGTTGCCAAAAGGGGATAAGGCAAATCGCCCTAGGATGACAGCAAGCTTGGAACCACAATGAAGATGGTTGCCAGCAGTGAACTGATGGCCATGCACATTTTGGTTGTGTCACACCCACCCCAGTACCGCCACTGATTAGTTAGATAAGCTACAGAAAGACAAAGACACATAGGCAGATGTAGCGGGCACCTACTTTTAGGTAGGTGACCTTTCTTGTTAGCTTTCTATGACAGGTATATTTAGACAGGCTGATGCTATTACAGCAGGCCTGTTTGGTTAATGTCTATATTTGAGTGACAGGTAGTTTATGTGTTGGTCTCGGCCACTCATTAATTTGCTTGGTAATCCCGGGACTCTCATATAAATGCGGGGTCACATGGTGCCCTGGGGAGAGTTCAAGTCCAGTCCTGCTCTGAGGAGCGAGAGAGCCAGCCTGGTTTCCGGAGGGGAAGTTGGAGGGTTTCCCCTCCAGGGAGCCAACGGAGCTTCACCCTAGCGAGAAGGGTAGAGATCCAATCCTCATGGAGGAACAGACGACATCTTACAGCGTGTAGTCGTGGATGTCGTAGGCCACCCCTGCGGGGAGGGGAGCAAGCCACAAAGAGTTAGAGAAACTGAGAATCATTGCAGATGAAGTAGCAACAAAGCGGAAGGAAACTGGGCGATTGATCGTTTGAGTGGCACATGGACTATTGATCACGTGAGTGAAACCCCAAGGGAAAGGTACTGCCAGAGACTGAGGGTTGTTGGTGCACAAGTCAGTGAGATGGGCAGTAATGGCCTATGACTTGAGTTCAGCATTGCCCTGGGATTCCAATCAGTCCAGCGGGAGGAGTTGTGCAGAGTGGCTCTCCTCTAGCTAAATTTGGAAGTACCATGCCGGTGGGAAGTAGTGGTAAATAGGTAGCGGTGAAGCTGCAAGTACACATATAGAGATATGGCTCGTTCCTTTTAAAGTTCTCCAGATGAAGAAGTTATTCAGAGTGACTCTTTATCAACGAATTCTCTATCAAATCTACTTCCATCGTTCCTGAGCGAAGAGATCATTTAAAATGATCTCCTGATTATCCGCAATTGTTCATAGATTTTTCTGTAAGAATCATTGAAAGATGACAATGTAACAAAAGAGCATCTCAAAGGAAGTCCTTCTCCCATCCAAGTTTATGAATAAAGCATTAAGAAAAACAATTAAGGACTGACTTTTAAATCTATGGGCTGCGAGGGTTGAGTAGTAAACATGAATTACGGATATAGCAAATGTTCAGCCGCTCCTCGGGGCGCTACACAGACATGAAATTATATGTCTACAGGAGTGAATGTTAGTAGCAGAGATGTTTAACTTTTAAGGAAGCGGGCAAATGGCCACGTTCAGCAGGTAAACAAAACCTAGATTTCAGGTCCATTTTTGTTCAAACATAAATTTTTCTCTTTCACATAAAGTGCACCCACACTTATTATATATTTTTTTTATTTTATTTTTAGAGGACAGATAGGACTATATGTTCAGCACACATATGTGATATAAGCGCATCATTTAGTATAAATTAAATACGTAAATAGTGCAAAAAATGAAAAAAAAACTAATTTGTTTCGAATTGCATTTTGGAAAAACTAGGGTGGCAAAAGAGAAATTTGTCAAAGTGAATTAATTTCTTTGTCCTAATATTGAAAATACCTGATATGCCTAGGATTTCAATAACTTTTTGATAAATCTGTGCCTTATACTGCAAGCAGAAAGAATGCCTAATTTTTGTAAAACTTTTGGTATAAGCTATACGTTTGTTCAGACATAATTTACCATTTTCACATTAAGTGCACCCACACATATTATATATTGTTTTTTAGATGACAGATGGGACTATACATTTTTATATATATATATATATATATATATATATATATATATATATATATATATATATATATTCTCTCTCTATCTCATATGTGTGCCTCAGTGTAAATAAAAAAAACACCAAAAAATAGGATTTTTTATTACAGCTTACCTGTAAAATCCTTTTCTTTCGACGGACATCACGGGACACAGAGCCACAGTAATTACTGATGGGTTATAGGGTATCACTAGGTATTGGACACTGGTCACACCCTAATCAGGAAGTTCAACCCCCTATATAACCCCTCCCCTTCCAGGGATACCTCAGTTTTGTAGCAAAGCAGTATAGGTGTATTAGAAGAGGGGCGGGACCTCTGTGTCCCGTGATGTCCGTCGAAAGAAAAGGATTTTACAGGTAAGCTGTAATAAAAAATCCTATTTTCTTTTCTCGGACATCACGGGACACAGAGCCACAGTAATTACTGATGGGATGTCCCAAAGCAATGCCAACTGAGGGGGGGGGAATCACAACCAAGTAGGGTGCTATCAGACCTGAGGACCTTGTACCGCTGTCTGCAGCACACTACGCCCAAAGGCGATATCCTCATGCCTTCTCACATCCACCTGATAGAATCTGGTGAATGTATGAACTGAAGACCAGGTTGCGGCCTTGCAGATCTGAGCCATAGAGGCCCGGTGATGCACTGCCCAAGAAGCACCAATAGCCCTTGTGGAATGTGCCTTGATCTGAAACGGGGGAACCTTCCGTTTCAAACCGTAAGCTTGAATAATCAACTGTCGAATCCATTTAGAAATGGTTGCTTTTGACGCTGCCTGTCCTCTATTGGGACCCTCCGGCAGCACGAACAAGACATCCGTCTTGCGAATCTGAGCAGTTGCCTCCAGATAGGTCTTGACTGCTCTTACTACATCCAAAGAATGTAATGACCTTTCTTCCGAAGAACAAGGTTCTGGAAAAAAGGAAGGTAGCACAATGTCTTGGTTTAGATGAAAATCTGAAACCACCTTCGGTAAAAAACTAGGATGAGGGCGCAGTACCACTCTATCCTTGTGTATAATCAAGTAAGGCTCTTTACAGGAAAGAGCTGCTATTTCTGATACTCTTCTAGCAGAAGAGATAGCTACCAGGAAAATTAGTTTCCTCGTCAGTAAGACCAAAGGAATCTGACGTATTGGTTCAAAAGGTTGTTTTTGTAACACCGATAGAACCAAGTTCAAGTCCCAGGGGTTTAGGGGCGCCTTAACCGGAGGATTAAGACGCATCACCCCCTGTATAAAGTTTCGGATCAGAGAATGCGAAGCAAGCGGCCGTTGAAACAACACTGATAAGGCCGACACCTGGCCCTTGATGGTACTCAAGGCCAGCTTCATCTCTAATCCTAATTGTAGAAAATCCAGAATTCTACTTATGACATATTTCCTGGGATGCCAACCCCTGGATTCACACCAGGATACATAAGCTTTCCAGACTCTATGATAAATCATTCTGGAAGCTGGCTTCCTTGCATTGATCAAGGTAGATATGACAGGACCTGAAAGCCCACGATTTTTCAGAACGTGGGATTCAATAGCCCACCCGTCAAATCTAGCATTTGTGAGGCAGGCTGGAACACCGGACCTTGAGCTAACAGGTCTGGGTGTATCGGTAGGGTCCACCGGGAACCCACCATCACCCCTGCTATTTCTGCTTATCAGGTTCTTCTGGGCCAAACGGGGGCCACCAGAAGTGCCGACTTCCCTTCTTGCCTGAGTCTGCGAAGGAGCCGTGGCAGTAGCAGAATGGGAGGGAATGCATAAATCGGTGAGAGCCGATGCCACGGAATCACCAACGCATCCGTCCTGCCTGCAAGAGGATCCCAGGCAACCGGTAGGAAGGATTTCCCCTTCTGTAGGTTTTCGGGTATGAGCCATCAACTGAGGCTCTGACGCATCGCATGCGATAGGTGCATTGGAAAGTTTAATGCCTGCACCTTCCTGTTCCAGGTCAACAGAATACTGTGTTGCAACAGTTCTGCTTGGAACTGCGCATAGGGAACTGCGCATAGGGAACTGCTTCGAATGAAGCCACCATCTTCCCCTGCAGCCTCATACAAAGGCGGACAGAAAGACCCTTCTTGGCCCTGACTGTCAGAATCAGCTCCCTTAGAGCAGTGATCTTTGCCTGCAGACACTTCAGTTAGGCAGGAAAACTGGGCACATATAGGCCTGTATCTCTGATGCCTATTGGTGTCAAAAATTCTCCTCCCTGCAGGACGGAGATTACTGTCTGAATTGATTCCAAACGAAAGGACTGCATCCTTGGGAATCGTTTCAGATCTCTCAAATCCAAAATGGGTCTGTCGTCCCCATTTGGTTTTCGGACCATAGAAAGATTGGAACAGAGTCTCAATCCTTGATCCTTTGTGGGAACCCCCACAATGACCTCTTGCGACCAAAGTCGCTTTATCGCTAGAAGGAGCGACTGCTTCTCTTCTGGTTTTCTGGGAACACCTGATCTGAGGAAACGAGGAGATTGACATTCTTGGAACTCCAGTCTGTACCCTAAGGTTACCATGGAGATTACCCATCTGTCCTGGAAGTCCTTCTGCCAGGGCCCTGAGAGCTGCAGCAGTCTTTCCCCCCACTCGAGCGAGCGGGGCGCCCCTTCATGAAGAGGTCTTAGTGTCTTGTTTAGAAGACCTTTTCCCCCAGGATTTCTTGTGTCCCTGGGGTTGACTCTTGTTTCTTGCCCCAGACGGAGGAGACCGTCGTGACTAACTGGAGGCTGATGCCCCTGGCGCTGGGGAAAGAGTCCGTTTAAAAGAGGGACGCTTACTCTTCTTCTTATCAGGTAAGAGAGTGCTTTTCCCACAGGAGATCGTCTTGATATAATTATCCAAGTCCTCTCCAAACAACCTTTCACCACGGAAGGGAAACCCAGCCAGAAGCTTCTTACATGGTGCTTCGGCTGACCAGTTTTTCAACCATAAGATTCTACGTATATGCACCAACCCAAGCGAGAGGCGAGAGGTTTGCACGATAGAATCTCTAATGGCGTCAACAGCATAACTTAAAGCCGCAGGAAGGTTAGCAAACCCCTGGGCCTGCTGTTCAGGCAATACTTTGATGACCTGCTTAACATGGTCTCTTAAGTATTGACAGACTCCAATCGCTGCTACTGCAGGTTGGGCCACTGATCCTGCTAAAGAGAACACATCTTTTAATAAGAAGTCCATCTTTTTATCCACAGGATCTTTGAGCATCTGAGCGTTGTCTACAGGACAAGTCAGATTACTATTTACAGAGGAAATGGCCGCATCAATGGCCGGTATTCCCCACCTCTTAATAAACTTTTCTTCCATAGGATAAAGTGTAGAAAACTTTCGGCGGAAGAAATCGCTTATCTGGGTGATCCCACTCAGAGTAAAGCAGCTTTTCAAGTAAATTATGAACAGGAAAAGCATGTGCTGCTTGGAAAGGTTTCAGTGACCCCAAAGCAAGAGAGGTTTCTGTAGTAGTTTCAGGTAGGGGCAACTTAAATGTGGAGCGGACCAAACCAGTGAGGATCTGCACTAAGACTTTCTCCTCTTGGGAAGTCGCAGAGGGTCCCTCTCCAATCATGTGTCCCATCCCGATCCTCTGAAAGGGATTCATCTCCTTTATCCCAGAGCTCCTCTGACTGAGGGTCTTGGGGAGCAGAGGAAGGCCTTGTGCGTTTTCTACCACTCAGTGAAGATGTAATCGCGGCCATTAGTTTTTTCTCTAATCCAGAAATGGTTGAGGAAAAAACTTCTTGTGTAATGTACACAGGGGCTGAAGTGCCGGCAGCAGATGTAGCCCCTAACCCCAATGGCTCTCCCTGTCCAGCTGCCCCTGGTCCCTCAGGAGGGGATGGTGTAGCAGACAGGGGGTCCTCAGAACCTGAACGAGACCCCCTAGTGCCTCCGGTTCTAGGGGTGCTTGAACCTCTTCTACCCATAGTGCAAAGCAACAAGGTGTGAGGTATCAAAAACGAACACTGACTGCTGAGCGATGTAGTCTGGCTAAAAGCCTTGCTACCAAATGCCCAATCCGGTGTTCTTTAGTGAATGCAGCCTAGGGGAATGCCTGTGTCCCTCCTTACATGTGACTGTCAGCCCTGTGTCTCTCCAAAGCTCAGAGCACCTGTACAGTGTGCTTTAAATAGCCATGCTTTCAGGCACTGTGGGCGTCTGGGCACGCTGACGCTGTGCTGACGCCCCGCCCCCCCCCCCCCCGTTTTTGAAAAATGAGCGCTTCCCGCGCGAGCCGACCCTTTTTGACAAGCCTGAAGGGAGGCTGGGGTTTGGGGGAATAAGGAGGAGGCCGGCAGTGATGGGCCCTGCATCGCAATGCGGCTTCGGTGGCGGCGGTAGCGGCTGTGACAGTGCGGTCTCACCCGCCTTACAGCCTACCTGAGCCTTTCCCTAGCCTGGGGGGACCATCCCAGCAGAGAAAACCCCCCACCATCTACCTTTGGAGCTGGAGGAAGAGCCTGTGCAGCAGATGCTGAGACAGATCAAGCATGAGAAGGTTTGTGCTCTTGGCCGCCCCCGGTGGTCACAATAGGCACAGCATGCATTCACTTTAAAGGAGAAGAGCCACTAGAATTTAAAATTCTGTGGAATCTCCTCTTACCTTATCCAGGCCGCAGGGTTCAGTTTACACAGACCCAGACTTTGCCTCTCACGGTGGGCTCCGTTTGTGAAAAACCGTCAGACTGGGGCCCCCATCAGTAGGGGGATCCTTCAGTTCTGGGCCTGTAAAGCACCTCGCCAGAAATTAGGAGGTTTAAAGCCATTTTCTGATCCGCGGATCCAGCTCTCTAAAAAGAGAAGCGCTACAGGTAAAACCTCGTTTCTTCGGACACGAGGCCCGGGTACCATTCAATTCGGCCATGAAAAGACACTTTGAATGGATCCGGTCGCCTGGCTTGCCCCAGTATAGGATCTTAGGATGTTCCCTTTGGAGCTTCAGCACAGGCCATCTTTGCACGTCCAACACCTAAGACACTGGTGTAAAAACTGAGGTATCCCTGGAAGGGGAGGGGTTATATAGGGGGTTGAACTTCCTGATTAGGGTGTGACCAGTGTCCAATACCTAGTGATACCCTATAACCCATCAGTAATTACTGTGGCTCTGTGTCCCGTGATGTCCGAGAAAAGAAATTTCAGTTTTGCTTAGAATTTTGTTTTAAATACCTAAAGGAAATATATTATTTGTCCTGAGTTTAGAAACACTACACTTGGATACATGGATAAGATTTCTATTTTTGTTTTTTGGTCATTTTGAGAAAGCTAAAAGTTTAACAAATTTTGTATTTTTAGGCAAAAAGGTAATGGTAGTCACCAGATAACATAAAATGTCATACAATGTGTGCCTGCTGTCACTGAGACACTTACGGGTCTATTCACCAAAGTTCGAAGAGCTGGCCGAACAATTGGTTCCAATCATTTGGCTAGCTCTGGGTGTGCGGGTCAAATGGTAAAAAATGATACTTCGCAATAGCCATAGCTACCCTAACGATCGGAACCAATGTTCGGCTAGCTCTTCGATCTTTAGTGAATAGACCCGTTAGTGAAAGCTGCATACTTTGTACATCACTGTCAGGAGGTGGTTAAACCAAAAAATTAAAAAACCCCTAGGTTACAAAAGAAATTTAAAACTCAGCTCAGATAATGAACGTAAATATTCATAGTAATAATATTTAAAAAAAAAAAAAAATATTTAAAAAAAATTGTAATTTCATTATTTATTTTTTTAGCAATTTAAATTCTTTCTGTCAGTTTATGCTCTGAGGTTAAAGTATAGTACAGAGGTTCCCACATGTGGCCCACGACCGCCTTCTGTGGGATGGAAGATTGGCAAGCCCAGATCATGGGTTGTGGACCCGCCATCCCAGAGCATCTCTGTTGTTAATGAAGCCGGTAAAGCAAGCAGCTGTGGAGCAGAGCTGTATAAGCTGATAGTGCTGTCTTGCCACAAGCGGAGTGATACCAAATGCACTCTGCCGGGGACAGCAACAGTAGTTATTAAAGGTCAGTTTATTACTAAAATTGCAGTGTGTATATATGGGCATATCTGCTCAGTGTTTACTGGGCTGCTTTCAAACTGATCCGCAGGTGCAGTGCACCTTCAGGTTACCTGCACTGAGGTATAGACTTCTGTTTTTACCTGTGGGTTTGGTGTGCTTTCAGAAAGTGCACAACACCTGCAGGATATAATAGAAGTCTATGGCAAAGTGTAGCTAACCCTCAGGAAAGACACAGGTGCACTGCGCTGCATTAGTGTGAAAGGCCCCTTTCACACAATCGTTCCGAATCAATCGGACCCTCCATTCACCTCTATGAAACGGCAGATGTAAACAGATTTGTGTCCTTTTACACTCTCCTACCTCCAATCTTATTCTTTAAAAAAGAACAGAAGGGGATCAGTCCCCTTCCATCAGGGCGGATCGGATTGGAGGACCCATAGAGTAGAGTGGGCTGTGTCCGTGTCCACTCTGCATGGACCTGTCATCAGCCTGCTCTGCTCATTGTGGACCGCGACCGGTTACCAAGTCGCTTAAGTGGCCCTCGCTCTTCAAAAGGTTGGGCACCCCTGGTATAGTATATGTCAAGCCAGTGTATTTTAACACTGGCTTGCCATTCATTACGGGCAGCAATTGTGACATGCAGTCACTCTTACCGTATGATATTTTATTATTACTGGCTGTCCCACATTAGGGACTGTCAGTAATAATCCAGCATGCAGTGTGATCAGCTGTCAATCAGGACTTTTTTTTTTTTTTTTTTTTTTTCTCCAATAGATTTTTATTGGGTTTTACAAATTACAGGTTATGTGGTCACAGTGAGGAACAAAAACATGCAAGTATAAGCATACAGATTGGTTATTGCAAGTGTGGTCTGATTAGAGAGTATATGAACAACGTTCCTAAAGAAGAAATAAATTGTTAGCAAAGTGTGTATAAAACATAAGTCAGAATAGTTAACCTGTTATGGTAGGAGGAGGGGTAGGGTAGGGAGGAGAGGGAAGGGATACAAGGAAAAAGGAGCAGGAAGGGATAAGAAGGGGGGGGGGGGGAGAGCCTCAAGTGGATGTTTAGATGTGGAGCAGGACATTCAGTTCTTACATTATTTTAGTTTTTGTACCAGAGAATCCATGGATTCCAACGGACCAGTGTCATTGTGTGAGATTGTTTGCTGCGTGACAGGAGGGTTTCATACGTTAAATGAGTTTGAACTAAGTTGGTTACTTCAGTGAGTGTAGGGATGTAGTCTGATTTCCAGTTTCTAGTGATCAAGAGTTTGGTAGCTAGGAGAACATGTGTGATCATTGATCTCTGGTATGGTGGAAAATCGTCTATGTTTAGATTAAGAATGGCTAGCTGTGGGGTAATTGTTATCGAGCAATGGAGTATTTCACGGAGCATGGTTTCCACATTTTTCCATAGTTGTGTTACATGTGGGCATGACCAAAGAATGTGGAGAAGTGTGCCTGAGTGGCCACAGTTTCTCCAGCATTCCTGTGGGGTGTGTTTGTGGAATTTGGCCAGTCTGATCGGAGTTAGGTACCATCTCATTAAGGTTTTTTGTGTGAGTTCCCATAGGGAGGTGCAGTTTGTTGCTTTGTAAATAGATGTGATTGCTGTTTGCCATTGGGCGTCTGTGAATTGTCTTTGTAGGTCATTTTCCCAGTCAAGGAGGGGTTTGGATTTGATGAACATACTTTTTTCTTGTAGATGTCAGTATATAAGGGAGGTCCCCCTTGTGTTAGAGTGTTCTGTAAAGAAGTAGTTCCAAAGTTTTAGGGGCAGTGCTCCTTCTATAGATGCGTGTGCCGTTAAACATTTTTGTAGTCAGAAGTAAGTGAGGAAGTCTTTGGAGGGTGCCTTTAGGTCTTTGCTGATTTGCGAAAAGGATTTGCAGGTTGTGAGGTCGCGAAGTTCTTGTGTGTGTTTTACCCGGTCTGTAATCCAAGATGGGATTGATAAATCAGGTGTAAGAAGCTTCAGGGTATTTAAAGGAATGTGTAATGGTTTTGTCATCAGTCGTGCCCATTTTGTAATGTGCAGTGCATGCCAGACTTTAACTGAGGCTTGGGCTGTCGGTGAGTAATGGAAAAGGTGAGTATTGTGTGTAGAGGTACTAAATAGCCAATTGGCGTGGTTTGTGCCCGGCGTCATGTGATTTTCTATATCGCTCCAGAGAGTTGTGGGTGATGTATTCATCCATTCTTTTATTTGTGATAGAATGGTGGCATAGTAGTAATCTTTGATGTCTATATATCCCATCCCACCTGTGGATCTGTGTTTAATAAGTTTAGTGTGACTACATCTGGATTTTTTCCTTTGCCACACAAATTGGCTTAGGACGGATTGGAGAGATTTCAGGTAGGACCATGAGAGTGGTATTGGAAGTGTGCGAAAGATGTAAAGCAACCGGGGCAACACCATCATTTTAAAGGCTGCTAGGCGGCCTGCCCATGAGAATTCATGTTTAGAGAGTCTTGTGGTTTCAGTAATCATTATTTGTTTGGCGCCCGTATAGTTGTGTGCGAAAAGCCCTCTAGTGGATTTGGTAAGAGTAATGCCTAGGTAGGGAATACCATCATCCGCCCAGGGATAGGGATATTGGGTCTGAAGTAGATTACTAGTGGTTGCATCAATGCCTAGGTCTAGGATGTAGGATTTATGTTCATTAACCTTGTAGTAAGATAGAGTACTAAACCTTTTCAACAACAGTTGGACCGAAGCCAGGGAAGAGTGTGCGTGTGTGATCATCATTATCACGTCGTCTGCAAATAGGTTTATTTTATGTTCTATGGTGCCAATGGTGAATCCTGATATGTTGGAGTGGGTTCTGACATTTTCTGCTAAGGGTTCCATGATTAGGTTAAAGATGATCGGTGAGAGTGGACAACCTTGTCGGGTGCCATTAGTGATGGGAAATGGCTTGGATAGCATGTCCGAGGTATATACCTGAGCTGATGGGGCGGAGTATAGGGCCATTGTGGATGTCAGAATTGAACCTTGGAAGCCAAATTTGCCTAGGATTGCTTCAAGGTATTTCCAGTGAACTCTGTCAAACGCCTTCTCTGCATCCAAGGATAGGGACATAGAAGGCATTCGAGACATCTCAGCATGGTGGATTATGTTGATAATTCTGCGAGTAGCATCAGTTGTCTGTCTCCCTTTTGTGAAACCTGATTGGTCTTTGTGTATTAGAAGGGGCATTAGGTTAAGTAATCTGTGGGCTATTAACTTGGCATACATTTTTGTGTCCACATTGAGAAGAGATAAGGGCCGAAAGTTTTGTGGAGAGGTAGGTTCTTTCCCTGGCTTCGGTAATGTAACGATTAGGGCATTCAGCATTTCTGGGGGGAGAGAGGAGGATGAAGCAGTGTCATTGCACACCTTGGTCAGATAGGGTGCTAGTATAGTTCCGAATTGTTTGTAGTACTCTCCTGTAAGACCATCTGGTCCTGGAGATTTGTTAGTGGGTAGTGAGGAAATTATATTTCTGATTTCTAGATCTGTAAATGGGGTGTTCAGGGAGTCTAGTTGTTCTGCAGTTAGTTTGGGGAGGTTAATCTCGCTAAGGAATGCTTCTATGTCAGGTAATGATGGCTGGGTGACAGATACATCATCTTTTAGATTGTAAAGTGTATTGTAATAGTAACTAAATGCGTCAGCAATAGCTTGTGGTTCTATCAATTTCTGCTTAGTAGCTGGGTGGAATAGATGGGTAATTTTAGTTTTGAAATAGTGACCTTCGATTCTGTTGGCCATTGCCTTTCCGGCTTTGTTGCCCGTGGAGTAGTGTTGTGCTCTAAAATGTTTGTGTGCTTTCTCAAAGGATTCTAAAAGGAGAGATTTTAATTCTTGTCTAAGGGAGTCTAATTTAGTTTTGGTTAAGGGATCAGAATTAGTTTGATTTTGGTGGTCTAATGTTTTGATATCTGAAGTGAGTGTGTCTAAACGCTGTGATTTCATCCTCCTCTCTCTAGCATTAAGTTGTATAAGGATCCCCCTTATGAATGCCTTATGGGCATTCCAAAGAACAGTGTCATTGCTAACAGTCCCTGTATTAGTATCAAAGTACTCTGTTAAACGGTCCTTAATATAAGTAAAGTGGGCCGGTGAGTGGAGAATAGCAGCATTCACCCTCCAAATCCGTGTTCGAGAAGTCTTCGGTGAATCTTCTATGGTCATTGTGACCGGGGCGTGATCCGACCATGTAATGGTCGATATCTCCGTGGAAGAGATTTTGGGCAGAGTCCATTTATCCACTAGGAAGTAGTCAATCCGAGTATAAGAGTTGTGTCTAGGGGAGAAATAGGAATAATCCCTTTCGGTGGTGTGATGGCATCTCCACACGTCAAAAAGATTGTGAGATCGGAGAAACGGTCCCATAGGAGATGTGAATCTGCTAGAGTGGGAGGAAGAGTCGATGGAGTTGTCAGGTACTATATTAAAATCGCCACGGATGACAAGATGACCCTGTTTAAAGCGATTGATTTTCTTCATCAATTTGGATAGAAAGTGGATCTGTTTCTTGTTGGGGGCGTATACTGATACAATGGTATATTGAACGTTATTTAATGAGCATTTCAATGCCAGATATCTTCCCGCAACATCTTGAAGACTCATGTAGGGTGAATGAACATGTATTTCTGACGGCTATCATGACTCCGTTTTTTTTTTTGTCAGGGCCTGAGGCACTAAAGATATTACAGAAATTTTTGTTGGAGCATTGAGGTTCAGCATTTGTCTGAAAGTGTGTTTCCTGGATGCACATGACATCACAGTGGGAATCTTGGGCTGTTCGCCACATTGATGATCGTTTGGCATGATGATTCAGGCCTTTCACGTTCAGTGACAGAAATTTAGGCATTTTGAGGGTGGCGTGTAAATAAAGTGGAGTAATGTGTTACTTACAGTTCCACAGGTGGGTGAATTGCTCAAGGAGGTTGAGGTCAGCTATAAGTCCTGGATCCGATGTACTGGAGCTCCCGTCGATGAGGAAGGGAGAGAAACAATAGGGTGGTTAGTGGTAGACAAGAGGGTAGAGGAAAACAGGTGTCAGCAGTGTGTTAGGGACTGCTGAATGAAGATGAGGGTAAAGTTTGTAAACTAACTGCAATGAGCAGGCACTGAACCGGAGTGCTTTCTGATATTATATTGACAGCATCACTGATTTGGAAGTCATTTGTGGTGGTGAGGCGAATTACCGGAGTGGAAAGATTGCGAGTGTGAATTGTGGGTCACTGGGGTTGGAGTGTCACAATCGGGTATAATACCCCAATTTTTGAGCAATTGTATGCCTTCTTCCGCAGTGTGGATGTTGTGACGCACTCCATTTCTGGTAACCATCAGCTTGGTGGAGAAGCCCCATTGGTATGGGATCTTGTGATTGTTGAGGGGTTTTGTGATCGTTTGCAGTTGACGTCTCTGTTGCCGGGTGTATTGGGAGATGTCACCAAAAAGTTGCAGCTTTGCGTATGGATGTGGGAGCTGTCCCAGGCGTCTGGATTGTGTAAGGAGCATGTCCTTGGTGTGGTAGAAGTGGATGCGCATCAGAGTGTCGCGTGGTACTTCTGTGGGTAGATGAGGAGGTTTTGGTAGAAGGTGGCTGCGATCGATGATCGTCTCGATCGGTGGGAGATCTGGGAGGAGAGTTGAGATCAATTTCCTAGCATAGGAATTTAGATCTGCAGGCAGGATAGTCTCAGGGATTCCTCTGATTTTAACATTTTGACGCCGTGAGCGATCCTCGAGATCCGCCATTTTGGCACGCACCCAGCGGTGCTCTTCTCTGGTATGATCATGTGCGTCTACTAGGTCATTAACTGTTTCTGTCATGACGCTTATTTGTTTTTCCATAATCCCCATTTTCTGCCCTGTGTGCAGCATTTCTGTTTTAAATGCTGTAAACATTGAGGAAATGTCAGATTGGAGGGAGCTGTGAAGGGACATCAGCATCTCTTTCATCATAGTGTCTATGACAGGCTGATTAGTAGTGGGGAAGGCTGCTATGGGGGAAGATGCAGGTGGATGTGTGAGGAGGTTTTCTAAAGCAGGCCTTACCTCCTGTAGCTGATCAGTTGTATCCAGTCGCATCCTTGCTTTAGCAGGGCTGTTGGCGGTGGATGAGGGGCCTGAGGATAGCTGGGAGCCTGAGGAGTTGTGCTGGGCTGAAATGGAGGATTCTTCATCATCAGGCAGGTCAGTGTAGGAATCCTCTGTGTGCTGTGCTGTGCAGTGCCGCCGCGGCCATCTTTGATTTTATCTCCCTGAGGGAAGATGAGGAAATCTGTGATTTTCATGGGAATCCTGTATTCTTTTCTTTTCCTACAGGTTCCGGTCTGGTTCCCCAGGTTGTGGGGGTCTGAGGGCTGCATTTTTGAGGGTCAGATGCTGTGATTTGGGGTCCGTTTCTCCGTTCAGTGCAGGAGCTGTGATATCAGGCTTCCATTCAGCTTGACTGTTAGCCACGCCCCCCTCAATCAGGGCTTTTGATGGCTGTGACTAGGGTACAAACATCAGAGGTCCATGGCAGCTACAGTATATACTCGAGTATAAGTCGAATTTTTAAGCACATTTTTTTTGTGCTGAAAGTGCCCCCCTCGACTTATACTCGAGTCAAGCACTTTTTTGCAGCAAAAAAATTCATTTTCCGAACCGATTTTGGAGCCCCGTATCTCAGGGCCACTTGGTGCTAGGAACCAATTTGAAACGCCCCTATTAGGGGACTTTAAAGTGATGGTGAAATAACCAAAAAGTGGTAAAATTGACATAAAAGTGTTAACAATCCTCCACAAAATATCACACTCATCAAAGTAAATCGAAAATTCTAAAACCAGTAGGTACAAATCCCTGTGTGAAAGGTCAATCACCATAAATATAGCATAACATAAATAATCTATTCATAACTAAAATCATGTGCAAACATCAGTGGTGTCATCTCGCAAGCGGAACTCAGTAACTCAAATGAAGTAGTAAAACAAGATTAGCACATAAAGTGACAAGTGCAATGTGAACAAACACAAAACAAAATTAATTTGGAATACAAAATGTAAGCTAGTGCAATGTTCGCAGGTGGTTATAATACTAGAGCAGGCAATGGTGCTAAAAACTGTGACTTAAAAGGTTTGGCATGAGCCAGAAGTGACAGTGAACCAGGTCCTTATTTGTTTAGAATAACAGTGATAGCGTCTTGACATGCAACGGTCGCTCCGTGGTGAATGGCTTAAATAACCCGGTGCTCAGCTTCGTGCACACACACTCCTGTGAGAGATGGCCCCTTACCTTAAGGCAATAGGGCAAACACATATAGCCAGGGGTCTTTGCATAGGGTCCTCCTTGGAGCAGTGGAGCAGGCGTGTATGACCAAGAATCTTTATTAGGGGGGTCCTCCTAGGGTATAGAGCCCTATCCTCACAGTCCCAATTCCAGGGGGTGGTTCCCTCGGTAGATAGGGGGGATAAAAAACACGGGGAGCCCCAATAGTGTAATATTGCTAAAACAAATCGCTTTATTGAGGTAAAACAGGGTACTCACATAAAAAACAGCAATGGTATTCCTATCTCCGACGAGCGGCGAGCTCGTATTACTAACACAGCGTGTAGAGCCTGTCCCGTCCTTACGCGTGACGTCACACCGCACGTGACTTCTTCAGAGGATCCTCATCATGATCCTCTGATGAAGTCACGTGCGGTGTGACGTCACGCGTAAGGACGGGACAGGCTCTACACGCTGTGTTAGTAATACGAGCTCGCCGCTCGTCGGAGATAGGAATACCATTGCTGTTTTTTATGTGAGTACCCTGTTTTACCTCAATAAAGCGATTTGTTTTAGCAATATTACACTATTGGGGCTCCCCGTGTTTTTTATCCCCCCTATCTACCGAGGGAACCACCCCCTGGAATTGGGACTGTGAGGATAGGGCTCTATACCCTAGGAGGACCCCCCTAATAAAGATTCTTGGTCATACACGCCTGCTCCACTGCTCCAAGGAGGACCCTATGCAAAGACCCCTGGCTATATGTGTTTGCCCTATTGCCTTAAGGTAAGGGGCCATCTCTCACAGGAGTGTGTGTGCACGAAGCTGAGCACCGGGTTATTTAAGCCATTCACCACGGAGCGACCGTTGCATGTCAAGACGCTATCACTGTTATTCTAAACAAATAAGGACCTGGTTCACTGTCACTTCTGGCTCATGCCAAACCTTTTAAGTCACAGTTTTTAGCACCATTGCCTGCTCTAGTATTATAACCACCTGCGAACATTGCACTAGCTTACATTTTGTATTCCAAATTAATTTTGTTTTGTGTTTGTTCACATTGCACTTGTCACTTTATGTGCTAATCTTGTTTTACTACTTCATTTGAGTTACTGAGTTCCGCTTGCGAGATGACACCACTGATGTTTGCACATGATTTTAGTTATGAATAGATTATTTATGTTATGCTATATTTATGGTGATTGACCTTTCACACAGGGATTTGTACCTACTGGTTTTAGAATTTTCGATTTACTTTGATGAGTGTGATATTTTGTGGAGGATTGTTAACACTTTTATGTCAATTTTACCACTTTTTGGTTATTTCACCATCACTTTAAAGTCCCCTAATAGGGGCGTTTCGGATTAGCGCAGCACTATTTATTATATTTTTTATGTCCTTTTAGGTTTGGTTTGCACCTTTTTCAGTGCATGCAGCTTATCCATAGCACTAATTTAGATTTTGGCCTTGTTAGCGCGGGAATAATTCCTTTAGTTTTAGGAACCAATTTGGTGTGCAAACCCAGTCGAACTGGTGCCACAACATATCCAAAGCTGAAGTTCCTAGCACTAAGTGGCCCCGAGATACAGGGCCCCAAAACCGGTTCGGAAAATGTCATTCTCTGCTGCAGAAAAGTGCTTGACATTTTCTGAACCGACTTTGGGGCCCCATATCTGAGGGCCACTTGGTGCTAGGAACCCCAAGTTTGGTGTGCAAACCCAGTGGGACTGGTCCCATAACATATCCAAAGCTGGGGTTCCTAGCACCAAGTGGCCCTGAGATACGGAGCCCCAAAACCGGTTCGGAAAATGTCATTCTCTGCTGCAGAAAAGTGCTTGACATTTTCTGAACTGATATTTGGGGCCCTGTATCTCGGGGCCACTTGATGCTAGAAACCCCAGCTTTGGAAATTTTATGGTGCTAGTTCCACTGGGTTTGCACACCAAATTTGGGGTTCTTAGAGCTAAGTGGCCCCGAGATACGGGGCACCAAATTCGGTCAACTGTGTCCATCTGCAGCAATGTCATTTCGGGACACTTTGGGTTCAGAGACCCCAAATTTAGGCTGCAGCTAGGGGGCATCTAGGAACCCTTAACTACCGAGTTTGAAGTTCAGGGGACTTATGGCTGCAAATGGGCACAGTGAGGCATGCAAATGGGCACAGTGATGCTGCAAATGGGCATTGTTGACCCTCTTTTCCACTTACAGTAGCTGTGCATTTCTCACCCTCGTCTTATACTCGGGTCAATACGTTTTTCCCATTTTTTTTTTTTTTTTTTGTGGTAAATTAGGGCCTCGACTTATACTCGGAACGACTTATACTCGAGTATATACGGTAATTAGAACTGTCACAAAATGCCTCTAAACAGAGTCATTTAGTGACAGCTCTGTACATGGTAGGATCTTACTGATCTCAGCTTCTACCAGCTGCCTGAGAGTGATGGGCAAGCCTGAAATGCCCTAAAGTCAAGTGGTTAAGTATATGAATAATTTTCATGATGGACATTCTGAGGGAGCATTGATAAATGCTTTAAAACAAACAAACACACACACACACACACATATTTTCGACCCCAAAAATAGAAAGTTCTGAACATTTCAAATATTAACTTAAATAATTGATTTATATTTTTCTTTTTATCATTTTGTTTAAATTATTTATGGTAATTTTTTTATTTTAAATAGAATTCCCCTTATTGAAGGCTATAGCCTGTAATTTTTTTTTTTTTTTAATAAGTTTTTATTGAGACACAGGATGTTCACAAAAAGAAAAGAGTTACATCTGGACATCATATTATATGCAGATATTTTCAGTGTCAACATTGCATCATCTCAGAGGAAGGTCATCAAGGTCAATTAAGTACTTTATCTTAAGCACTATATTATCTGAAAAAACAGCGACCTTAGTCAGAGATATTAGATCCTGTCAAATTTTTGATATATAAAAAAAATAATAGAGAAAAAGGAAAGAGAAAAAAAAAAAGAGAATAGGCAGAGATGGAAACCGAGAGAGCAAGGTAAGGTATAGGAATAAGGGGGGATGGGGAGGAATTGCCGTCTGTCTCAGGAGGGTTCACCCTACATTAGATCTCCATACATAATGTACATCATCTAGATTCCATAATTTCCGCATATGCGGTTGTGTATTTAAAGGCGAACCAGCAGGACCACATTTTTCTCTTCATTTCTGAATTTCTTTTATTGGAGTATGTTAGATCCTCCATATAGTATATATGATCTACCTCCCTCAGCCATTGGCGTAGGAAGGGTATTTTAGCAGTTTTCCAGAACTTAGGGATAAGAGCTTTAGCGGCATTTAGTAAATGCGGAGTAATAGACTTTCTATATGATCCTGCTGGCTCCCCTGTACAGTGTAAAAGGACATACCAAGGGTCATTAGGGACTTCAGAACCCTGAATCTCCTTAATCCAATAAAAGATGGTAAGCCAGTAAGGCCTTATCAGGGGGCAGTACCACCAGATGTGAGCGTGCGATGCGATATCTCCACAGCCACGCCAGCATAATGGTGATTCTTGAGGGAAAAGCTTGTGTAGAGTTGCTGGTGTGTAATGCCATCTGGTCAACAATTTGTAATTAACCTCTGCAATTTTGGAGGCGATCGAAGTTGAGTGGGTTAAAGAGAGAATGGACGACTTCTCCTGATCTGTCAGATTCTCTTTTAAGTCCCTCTCCCAATTGTGAAGAAATGTAGGGTAGCTAGCAGGGGTGAGTGAACCTAGTGCTTGATAGAAATAGGAAAGCGGTCTTTCTACCGGCATGTCTCCTGCAAATGCTGAATCAATTGGTGATAGGTTAGTTGTATTGCGTAGAGGTTTTGGAAGGGATTGGATAATGTCCTTTAGTTGCAAATATCTCCATTGATCCAATAGCGATGGGGATGGCGTCGAGGTGAGCAATGATAGTGGTACAATGTTCGAGGCGTCCACGACTTGGTGTAATTGAATATTATTCCCAAGGTTCCAAGAATGGAGTCCGGGATCCATATTACCTGGTGGGAAGAAGTTGTGTCCAGTCAGAGGCATAAGGGGGCAATTGTATTGCCACTTCTGAGTTCTGTGTAGCAAGTCCCAGCATGCAAAAGTGGATCGAGTGAGTGGGGATGTGGTAGAGGGCAGCGATCGAAATTTCCCAGGAATCCAGATCAGCTTGTAAAGGTCACTACCCCCTAATGTCATTTCCAGTGATACCCAGAGTTTTGATGTCTTGTTGTATTTCCAGTCTGAAATTCTTGATAAGATTGTTGCCATGTAATATCGCTTAATGTCTGGCAGAGCTAAACCTCCTAACCTTTTAGGTCTAAGCAATACTGATCTAGAAATTCTTGGGTTACGTCTATTCCAAACATATTTGCTTATAATTTTCGTTACACATTTAAAGAAACTAGGTGGAATTTGGAAAGGTATCATCTGGAACAAAAATAGCAACCTGGGCAGTACGTTCATTTTGATCACACTGATCTTTCCTAGCCAAGAGTGTGCGAGCTGTGACCATTTTTGTATGTCCGATTTAAGTGTATTAAGGAGGGGCATGAAGTTAGCATGGAATAGGGATGATAGATTAGGAGTCAGAAATATACCGAGATATTTCATTGCTGTTTTCTGCCAGGCGAATGGGAAAGATTTCTGAAGATTGCTAGCTGTCTCTTGGGGGACTGAAATATTTAAAATTTCGGATTTGAACATATTGATCTGAAAATTTGAGACTTGATTATATGCGGAAAAGGCTTGCAGCAGATTGGGTAGAGTAATTATAGGTTGTTGGACATAGAATAAGATATCATCCGCGTATGCGGCATATTTGTGTTCAAACTTGTCTATCATGATGCCATGAATGTTTGGGTTGTGCCGAATTGTAGATAAGAAAGGTTCGAGTGAGAGGGCAAATAAAATAGGGGAAAGAGGGCAACCCTGACGCGTACTGTTGTGAAGTGTGAATGATTCGCTTAAAGTACCATTTATTCTCAATTGTGCCGTAGGATAGTTATATAGGGCAGATATCTGACTTAGGAGAGAGGGGCTGATACCTAGATGGGATAAGGTCGCTAGCAAGAACTCCCAGTCCACCCTGTCAAACGCTTTTTCAGCACCTGTTGACAATAACAGGGTGGGCTGGGAGGTGTCGCAAACATGTGCAATCAAGGAGAGAGTACGTAGGGAATTGTCTCGGGCTTCCCTGCCAGGGATAAAGCCAGTTTGTTCCGTAGAGACCCATTTCGGTACTAAAGGGAGGAGTCTATTTGCTATTAATTTTGCGTAAAGTTTAGCGTCCAAATTCAAAAGAGAAATGGGGCGATAGCTACCGCAAACGCTCGGATCTTTGCCTGCCTTCTGTATTACGGTAATGTGAGCATGTAGGGTTTCAGGTCTGAAGGAATCACCTGAGGTAATAGAGTTAGCGTATTTAACCAGGTTTGGGAGCAAAATACCAGCGAATGAGCGGTAATATGTGGTTGTTAAGCCGCCCGGGCCTGGGGCCTTACCATTGGCCATGGCCTTAAGAGCTTTACGAAACTCTTCAGTGGTAAATTCCCCGTCTAGGGTAGCTAAAATATCTTCCGGCAACGTAGGAAGATCGGCTTGTTTTAGGTATTCTTGTATAAGACGACTACGGGACCCCTGATCTCCTGTATGGTGATGTACATTGTATAACTACTGGTAAAACTTTCTAAATTCTGCAGCTATGGCAGGGGTGTGATGAACTATCTCAGCGGTTTTGGTTTTAATTTTTGGTATAAAACGCGCTGCCTTTTTTTGTTGAAGGGAACGGGCCAGCAACCTGCCAGGTTTATTGCCCCATTCGTACATACGGTGAGCAATTATGCAAAATTGTTGTTTTTGTGCAACATGGAAAAGGTTTTTTAAGTCTTCCCTCTTGCTAGTTAATTCTGCCAACACAGATTTTGAGAGGCTTAATTTGTGTTGTCGCTCAAGGGTATTTATATCCCGGATTAGTGCAAGTTGCTGACTCATTCGTTCTTTTTTTTTCCTAGTACCCAACTCTATAAATTTCCCGCGGACAAAGGCCTTATGGGCCTCCCATATTGTGCCTGGAGATATATCTGGACTAGTATTCTCCTGAAAATAAAATTTCAGATCTTTTGCAATCATTGTCATGTCTATTTCTTCTGTCAATAAATTATCATTTAACTTCCAGTTTATTCTTTTATGTGGGATAGATGGGACCTGTATTTTAAGCACAATCGGGGCATGATCAGAGAGAGTAGATGTGTCAATATGTGAGTCCATTATCAAGGGAAGGTGTTGGTGACTGACAAAAAAATAATCGATACGCGAATAGGAATGATGTAAGTTTGAAAAATGTGTGTAATCTCTCATCTGAGGGTGTAGGATTCTCCAAACATCCATCAGCTGAGCATCGTGTAGACGTTTACGTATAAATGTTAAGCGCGCATGTGAGATGCAGGATTTGCCCAGAGATGTGTCCAATAACGGTTCAAGGGGGACATTAAAGTCTCCCGAGAGGAGGACACAACCCTGCGCAAACTCCGTTAGCTTCTTAAGAGTGCCCGACAGGAAGGAGACCTGGTCTCGATTGGGGGCATAAAGCGTGGCTAAGGTGCATAACATACTGCCCAGGTTGCCTCTTACAAATAAAAATCGTCCCAGAGGATCACTAACCATGGAGTCAAATTTAAACGGAGTATCCCTGCGGAGTCCAATGGCCACGCCTTTCGATTTGTGTACGTCAGTCAGGCTATAGAACCATGTAGGGTAATTTGGAGAGAAGAGCTTGGTGTGAGTGAGGTGGGTCTCCTGCAGGAAGACAATGTCCGCCCGCAGACGATCCAGCTCTCTGTATAGATTATGTCTCTTACCTGGTGCATGGAGACCGCGGACATTAAGTGATATCAAATTGAGCTTAGCCATTAACTACAACAGGGAGCACCCGTTCAGTGCACTCTCCACCTCTACCTGTTCCAGGGCAGACGGCAAGGGGGGGTGAAGGAAGGGGGGAGAAGGGAGAAAAGGAAAGAAGAAAAACAAAAGATAAAAAAAATAGAAAGTATGTGTTAATAATCATTCTTAGCACAATCAAAAGCCACCATTGAAAGAGGCGGCCGAGGACACTCAAAAATCTATTGTGCCTAGATGGGGCAAGCCGTGGGCACGCAGCCCCCCCACCCCCAAAGGGAGTAGGTGCATGAGGACGACGAGCCCCCCGGCCCCCCCGAGGGGGTTGTCTCAACGCCAGGGCCGAACGACGGAGCGCGACCATATCTGCGTGCGCGTCGTCCCATCGCTCCGGGCGCGGCACCCAGTCTTACAGAAAAACAAATACGTTGTATTTACCCAGAGAGATAAAAAATTAAGACGAACCAGGAAAAAAGGAACCTAAAAAAAGCAATTTGAAAAAAAGAAAAATATATAAAGGCAACTCAAGTGAGCCTGCCAGGAGATCTCTCTCTCTCTCCGCTTCCTCTCCTACCTATCCTCCTCATCCACCTTCATATTCTACCCCCCACTTATAATACAGGTATATATGTAAAACTAAAAAAAAAACAGCTAAATAGGGGTGGGCCTATCATATGAGGTAGGAGATCATATTCTAGATTAGAACACCTTAGTAAACTAACTGGGAATATAAAAATAAAACAATAGTTATTCCACAGTTGTGTGGAAGGTGTAAACGTAACATAATCTAGAACAGTATACTTGCAGATGCAACGTTTATGAGGAGTCTCCTGGGTAGTTTTAGATAGAATGCATAGTTACAGTCACGCAAATTGCGAAGATGCATCCGGGGAGCCCGATCCACGCTTGTGTTGTACTTTTTGCCAGCTTGCATCCGGAGGAACACTGAGAGAGGGAATGGATTCTTGCCATCCTGGAAGATCCGGAGGCGAGATCTTGAGATCCGCGCAAAATTTTCCCAGGTCTTCCGGGAAGCAAAGGATAGCCGTCTTGCCGTCTCTATGGGCTATCAGAGCTGAAGGAAAGCCCCAGCGGTAATTAATAGAGGCTGAACGCAGTTGTTCGGTTAAAGGACGCAGGGCCCTGCGTCTCTCTAATGTCTCTCTAGCAAGATCCGGAAAGAACAGCAAGGATGCGCCGTCAAAGTCCAGTGGTGTTTGTTCCCGGGCTTTCCGCATAATTCTCTCCTTTTCCTCAAAGTAGTGTAGCCTGCAGATTACATCGCGTGGGATATCAGAGGCTAGGTTGCGAGGTCTTAAAGCTCTGTGTGCCCTGTCGATTTTCAAAGGAAAGTCTGCAGGCTGGCCAAGTAGGCCATTGAATATGCCACGGAGGGAGGGCAACAGATCATCATCACCTGTGGCCTCCGGCAGTCCTCTGATCCGTATATTGTTCCGCCGATTGCGGTTTTCTTGATCTTCGATCTTATATAGAGCCATGCGGTGTGAGATAGTAAGGTTGCGGGTAGTCGTCTGCAGGGATCGTATTGCAGCCGCGTGGCGATCAAGGCGCAGCTCGGACTCTTCTACCCGTTCCAACACGTGGTTTAGGTCTGATCTGAGTGCTGAGAGCTCCTTTTTAATGGAGCGTTCCAGGCTAGGGAACAGAGAGGCTAGCTCCGTCTTGGTAGGAAGGTCACTAACCAGAGCTGCGACCTCCGAGTTTCTGGAGGTGCTTTCTTCCCCGTCCGAGCAGGCTGATACTGCCGGAGAGTGTCTCCTGGTTGTAGGTCTATGGCGGGAGGCGGAGCTCGGGCCACGAGGCGAGCGGCCTAGTCCGTCCATGCTGATAGAGTCCTCTGTTTCCGCGGCTAGATACCTCTTTATGGAGCCTGACGGGGTTCCTTTTTGAGGCAGGGATTTGCCCGTCCTTTTCCCCATGGTGTCTTAGGGTGATGCAGGTAGATTCTCAGGGTAATAGTAGTTATAAAAGGTGCCGCCACCGGAGCTCAGGGAAAACACGTCTTTACTGCTGCATGCCGAGACCACACCGGCTATAGCCTGTAATAATTCTTGATTATCTATTGTTTGTTTTAAACTTCTAGGTAACACACAAAATGGTGGAACGAGCTGTGGCCAGTGAAGAAATTTCAGAGGGATTAAGCTTAAGAAAGCAAATCTCTCAAATTGTTCAAAAAAACATTCGAGAAGTAAACAAAAATATAAAAAAAGAAAAAAAAATGAATGTATAACCAGCAATATCTACAAAGTCGGAGACAAAGTTGTAAAAAAAAAAAAAGTAAAATCCCTACAAAGAAAAGGGGGAAAGATTGAATCGACATTCTTGGGACCCTTCACAATTGTTGGTTTGGAAGGCAAAGTGGCCCAAATCAAAAATGACAAAGATAGAATGGAAATGGTAAATATTGATAATTTAAAATCCTTTAGAATTTCATCAGGACGAGTCCCTCATAAAACAAACCAAAACAAGCCAATTTTAGAAAGTTCTGTACAATTGTCAGAACCTACATGTCTAGAAATATATGGTCAACTGGGTGATTCTACCATAAAGGAAGTGTCAACAGATGGCATCCTTCCAAATGAGGATTGTAAGAATGAAAAATCACACAGTCCACATGCTCAAGGTATGCTTAACCAAAAATTACAATATTAATGCATTGATATGTGCTTTAATAAATTAATAATTTACTTTCCTTTATAGTTACACTGGAGATATGGAGACATATTACTGGACAGATACTTACGTCCAAAATTGGTCCATATACAATATTCGACAACGATATCCTTGGTCTTAAACCAGGAAATGAGCTTGAAAGCCAAGTGAGTTATTTCAAAATTTTTAGATAATTGATAATTCACTAGCGTGTTTTAAGCACATGATTTTTGAACATTTTTGGATTATGCTTTTAGTCTCATACAATTGTTTTTGCAGATAATAAATGCCTACATATATGTATTGGTGGCAAACTTTAACAAGAAGTCATCAAAAAAAGCATTGCAGATTGACACCTTTGAAATAAGCAACATTTGGCAAGGAAAACCCCCAGCATTAAGAAAGGTAATTTAAAAATTTAGATTTTGCCCCATTAAATTTAATATTGTATGCTAACTTATTTTGTATATGTATTAACGTTGCAGATACAAATTTCAAATTTTGACATATTGATTGGGGCTGTCCATGAATCGCATTATTGGTAAGAAAATTTAAGTTGATTTTTAAATAAAGGTATTATATATGCAACAACCAAGACTATACATTTTTCCAAACTTCTGCTTGTTTGTTGGAAACAATTACATATTTTTTATATTATTTTCTTTAAATTTGTTTTAAAATACATCATATCTCCCACACTCTACTACTGTGATATCATATGCAATAGAAGAGAAATATAGACTGTGAGGTTTTGTATATTCATGGAGGCATGATTCATGTATTGTTTTATGCCCCGTACACACGGTCGGATTTTCCGATGGAAAATGTCCGATCGGAGCGTGTTGTCGGAAATTCCGACCGTGTGTGGGCTCCATCGGACATTTTCCATCGGATTTTCCGACACACAAAGTTGGAGAGCAGGAGATAAAATTTTCCGACAACAAAATCCGTTGTCGGAAATTCCTATCGTGTGTACACAAATCCGACGGATAAAGTGCCACGCATGCTCAGAATAAATAAAGAGATGAAAGCTATTGGCCACTGCCCCGTTTATAGTCCCGACGTACGTGTTTTACGTCACCGCGTTCAGAATGATCGGATTTTCCGACAACTTTGTGCGACCGTGTGTAGACAAAACAAGTTTGAGCCAACATTCGTCGGAAAAAATCCTAGGATTTTGTTGTCGGAATGTCCGAACAAAGTCCGACCGTGTGTACGGGGCATTATTGTTGCCATTTCTCACAATGATCTATAACATTACATATTGCAATACTAATACATTTAAACTCCTTTCAGGTGCTTTTTTTCAGGCGATTTTTGGCTAAAAATATCACCTGAAAAACGCCTCCCCTGCAGCCCCAGTGTGAGAGCCTGAGTGCTTTCACACTGGAGCGTTGCGCTGGCATGATGTTCGAAAAAGTCCTGCAAGCAGTGTCTTCGTGGCAGTGGAGGAGTGGTGTATACACCGCTCCTAAACCGCCCCGCCCATTTAACTGAATGTGCAGTGTTGCCGAAGCACCTGCAAAACAGTTCGGCAGCGTTGCTTTTCCCGCGTATTTAACACTTTCTTCAACCGCTAGCGGGGGTTAAAAGCGCCTTGCTAGCAGACGGAAAGTGCTGCTAAAATGACGGTTAAGCACAGCTAAAACTAGCGACGCTTTACCGCTAACGTCCAGCGGGACTCCGTGTGAAAGAGCTCTAATTTAAATGTTTATTGTAGATCCTATCCTTTTCTTTTTGTTCTTGCTGTAATTATCAGATTGTTAAATACAATAAACACAATGTATTGGAAAGTATGCCAATTATTTTGTAAAAATCCACATAATGTAATTTTGAATGTTTCTTTTTTTTTAATAGGCTATTTACCCATGTGATAAGACAGCAATATACTTGAACTCCTTGGGTGAACAAAAACAAGACATTATAAAATGCCAAAATGTAACTAGGTAAGATTAATTTGTAAATTTCAAGAAACCTTTTTTATATTTTGGATTACTTAAAGGACTGTAATAAATCTTAATTATATGTTATTGAATGTATGTATTTTGGTTGTGCAATCTATCATTTTTTACAACTACGGTAACTTTTCAATGTATCAAAGTCATGAAAAGTAGTCACATATATTGCATTTAGGCCTCATGCACATGGACGTTTTTATAACAGCTTTTTTGAGCGTTTTTTGCAGCTTAACCACTTGACGACCGCCTCACGCCGATGTACGTCGGCAAAGTGGCACGGACAGGCAAAATCACGTACAGTGTACGTGATTTGCCTTCCGCGGGTGGGGGGTCCGATCGGACCCCCCCCCGGTGCCCGAGGCGGTCGTCTTTTGTCCAGCGGCGATCGGTGATGAGGGGGAGACCATCCGTTCGTGGCCCCCCCCTCGCGATCGCCGCCGGCCAATGAGAATCTTCCTTTGCTGCTGTATGCTAAACAGCAGCAAAGGAAATGATGTCATCTCCCCTCGGGTCGGTATTTTCCGTTCCGGCCCGAGGAGAGAAGACATCAATGTGAGTGCACCAACACACACACACACAGTAGAACATGCCAGGCACACAAAACACCCCGATCCCCCCCCCGATCGCCCCCCGATCCCCCCCCAATCACCCCCCCCCCCCTGTCACAAACTGACACCAGCAGTTTTTTTTTTTTTTTTTTTTTTTTTTTTTTCTGATTACTGCATGGTGTCAGTTTGTGACAGTTACAGTGTTGGGACAGATACTGTTACCCCCCTGTAGGTCTAGGGTACCCCCCTAACCCCCCTAATAAAGTTTTAACCCCTTGATCACCCCCCCTCACCAGTGTCACTAAGCGATCATTTTTCTGATCGCTGTATTAGTGTCGCTGGTGACGCTAGTTAGTGAGGTAAATATTTAGGTTCGCCGTCAGCGTTTTATAGCGTCAGGGACCCCCCTATACTATCTGATAAATGTTTTAACCCCTTGATTGCCCCCTAGTTAACCCTTTCACCACTGATCACCGTATAACCGTTACGGTTAACGCTGGTTAGTTTGTTTATTTTTTATAGTGTCAGGGCACCCGCCGTTTATTACCGAATAAAGGTTTAGCCCCCCGATCGCCCGGCGGTGATATGCGTCGCCCCAGGCAGCGTCAGATTAGCGCCAGTACCGCTAACACTGACGCACGCAGCATGCGCCTCCCTTAGTGGTATAGTATCTGATCGGATCAATATCTGATCCGATCAGATACTATACTAGCGTCCCCAGCAGTTTAGGGTTCCCAAAAACGCAGTGTTAGCGGGATCAGCCCAGATACCTGCTAGCACCTGCGTTTTGCGCCTCCGCCCAGCCCACCCAAGTGCAGTATCGATCGATCACTGTCACTTACAAAACACTAAACGCATAACTGCAGCGTTCGCAGAGTCAGGCCTGATCCCTGCGATCGCTAACAGTTTTTTTGGTAGCATTTTGGTGAACTGGCAAGCACCAGCCCCAGGCGTCAGGTTAGCGCCAGTACCGCTAACACCCACGCACGCAGCATACGCCTCCCTTAGTGGTATAGTATCTGAACGGATCAATATCTGATCCGATCAGATCTATACTAGCGTCCCCAGCAGTTTAGGGTTCCCAAAAACGCAGTGTTAGCGGGATCAGCCCAGATACCTGCTAGCACCTGCGTTTTGCGCCTCCGCCCGGCCCAGCCCACCCAAGTGCAGTATCGATCGATCACTGTCACTTACAAAACACTAAACGCATAACTGCAGCGTTCGCAGAGTCATGCCTGATCCCTGCGATCGCTAACAGTTTTTTTGGTAGTATTTTGGTGAACTGGCAAGCACCAGCCCCAGGCAGCGTCAGATTAGCGCCAGTACCGCTAACACCCACGCACGCACCGTACACCACCCTTAGTGGTATAGTATCTGATCGCATCAATATCTGATCCGATCAGATCTATACTAGCGTCACCAGCAGTTTAGGGTTCCCAAAAACGCAGTGTTAGCGGGATCAGCCCAGATACCTGCTAGCACCTGCGTTTTGCCCCTCCGCCCGGCCCAGCCCACCCAAGTGCAGTATCGATCGATCACTGTCACTTACAAAACACTAAAAGCATAACTGCAGCGTTCGCAGAGTCAGGCCTGATCCCTGCGATCGCTAAGTTTTTTGGTAGCGTTTTGGTGAACTGGCAAGCGCCAGCGGCCTAGTACACCCCGGTCGTAGTCAAACCAGCACTGCAGTAACACGTGGTGACGTGGCGAGTCCCATAAGTGCAGTTCAAGCTGGCGAGATGGCAAGCACAAGTAGTGTCCCGCTGCCACCAGAAAGACAAACACAGGCCCGTCGTGCCCATAATGCCCTTCCTGCTGCATTCGCCAATCCTAATTGGGAACCCACCGCTTCTGCAGCGCCCGTACTTCCCCCATTCACATCCCCAACCAAATGCAGTCGGCTGCATGAGAGGCATTTTTATGTCCTCCCGAGTACCCCTACCCAGCGAACGCCCCCAAAAAGATGTTGTGTCTGCAGCTAGCGCGGATATAGGCGTGACACCCGCTATTATTGTCCCTCCTGTCCTGACAATCCTGGTCTTTGCATTGGTGAATGTTTTGAACGCTACCATTCACTAGTTGAGTATTAGCGTAGGGTACAGCATTGCACAGACTAGGCGCACTTTCACAGGGTCTCCCAAGATGCCATCGCATTTTGAGAGACCCGAACCTGGAACCGGGTACCGTTATAAAAGTTAGTTACAAAAAAAGTGTAAAAAAAAAAAAAATATGAAATAAAAAAAAATAGTTGTTTTATTGTTCTCTCTCTCTCTATTCTCTCTCTCTATTGTTCTGCTCTTTTTTACTGTATTCTATTCTGCAATGTTTTATTGTTATTGTTATTATGTTTTATCATGTTTGTTTTTCAGGTGTGTAATTATTTACACTTTACTGTGCTTTATTGTTAACCATTGTTAACCATTTTTTTGTCTTCAGGTACGCCATTCACGACTTTGAGTGGTTATACCAGAATGATGCCTGCAGGTTTAGGTATCATCTTGGTATCATTCTTTTCAGCCAGCGGTCGGCTTTCATGTAAAAGCAATCCTAGCGGCTAATTAGCCTCTAGACTGCTTTTACAAGCCGTGGGAGGGAATGCCCCCCCCCCCCCCCACCGTCTTCCGTGTTTTTCTCTGGCTCTCCTGTCTCAACAGGGAACCTGAGAATGCAGCCGGTGATTCAGCCAGCTGACCATAGAGCTGATCAGAGACCAGAGTGGCTCCAAACATCTCTATGGCCTAAGAAACCGGAAGCTACGAGTATTTCATGACTTAGATTTCGCTGGATGTAAATAGCGCCATTGGGAAATTGGGGAAGCATTTTATCACACCGATCTTGGTGTGGTCAGATGCTTTGAGGGCAGAGGAGAGATCTAGGGTCTAATAGACCACAATTTTTTCAAAAAAGAGTACCTGTCACTACCTATTGCTATCATAGGGGATATTTACATTCCCCGAGATAACAATAAAAATGATTAAAAAAAAAAATATGAAAGGAACAGTTTAAAAGTAAGATTAAAAAAGCAAAAAAATAATAAAGAAAAAAAAAACAAAAAAAAAAAACACCCCTGTCGCCCCCTGCTCTCGCGCTAAGGCGAACGCAAGCGGCGGTCTGTCGTCAAACGTAAACAGCAATTGCACCATGCATGTGAGGTATCACCGCGAAGGCCAGATCGAGTGCAGTAATTTTTCCAGTAGACCTCCTCTGTAAATCTAAAGTGGTAACCTGTAAAGGCTTTTGAAGGCTTTTAAACATGTATTTATTTTGTTGCCACTGCACGTTTGTGCGCAATTTTAAAGCATGTCATGTTTGGTATCCATGTACTCGGCCTAAGATCATCTTTTTTATTTCATCAAACATTTGGGCAATATAGCGTGTTTTAGTGCATTAAAATTAAAAAAAGTGTGTTTTTTCCCCAAAAAATGCGTTTGAAAAATCGCTGCGCAATTACTGTGTGAAAAAAAAAAATGAAACACCCACCATTTTAATCTGTAGGGCATTTGCTTTAAAAAAATATATAATGTTTGGGGGTTCAAAGTAATTTTTTTGCAAAAAAAAAAAACTTTTTCATGTAAACAATAAGTGTCAGAAAGGGCTTTGTCTTCAGGTGGTTAGAAGAGTGGGTGATGTGTGACATAAGCTTCTAAATGTTGTGCATAAAATGCCAGGACAGTTCAAACCCCCCCCAAATGACCCCATTTTGGAAAGTAGACACCCCAAGCTATTTGCTGAGAGGCATGTCGAGTCCATGGAATATTTTATATTGCGACACAAGTTGCGGGAAAGAGACAAATTTTTTTTTTTTTTTTTTTTTTTTGCACAAAGTTGTCACTAAATGATATATTGCTCAAACATGCCATGGAAATATGTGAAATTACACCCCAAAATACATTCTGCTGCTTCTCCTGAGTACGGGGATACCACATGCGTGAGACTTTTTGGGAGCCTAGCCGCGTACGGGACCCCGAAAACCAAGCACCGCCTTCAGGCTTTCTAAGGGCGTGAATTTTTGATTTCACTCTTCACTGCCTATCACAGTTTCGGAGGCCATGGAATGCCCAGGTGGCACAAAACCCCCCCAAATGACCCCATTTTGGAAAGTAGACACCCCAAGCTATTTGCTGAGAGGTATAGTGAGTATTTTGCAGACCTCACTTTTTGTCACAAAGTTTTGAAAATTGAAAAAAGAAAAAAAAAAATGTTTTTTCTTGTCTTTCTTCATTTTCAAAAACAAATGAGAGCTGCAAAATACTCACCATGCCTTTCAGCAAATAGCTTGGGGTGTCTACTTTCCAAAATGGGGTCATTTGGGGGGGTTTTGTGCCACCTGGGCATTCCATGGCCTCCGAAACTGTGATAGGCAGTAAAGAGTGAAATCAAAAATTTTCACCCTTAGAAATCCTGAAGGCAGTGATTGGTTTTCGGGGTCCAGTACGCGGCTAGGCTCCCAAAAAGTCCCACACATGTGGTATCCCCATACTCAGGAGAAGCAGCTAAATGTATTTTGGGGTGCAATTCCACATATGCCCATGGCCTGTGTGAGCAATATATCATTTAGTGACAACTTTATGAAAAAAAAAAAAAAAATAAAAATAAAAGTGTCACTTTCCCGCAACTTGTGTCAAAATATAAAATATTCCATGGACTCAATATGCCTCTCAGCAAATAGCTTGGGGTGTCTACTTTCCAAAATGGGGTCATTTTGGGGGGTTTTGTGCCATCTTGGCATTCCATGGCCTCCGAAACTGTGATAGGCAGTGAAGAGTGAAAGCAAAAATTTACACCCTTAGAAATCCTGAAGGCGGTGATTGGTTTTCGGGGCCCCGTACGCGGCTAGGCTCCCAAAAAGTCCCACACATGTGGTATCCCCATACTCAGGAGAAGCAGCTAAATGTATTTTGGGGTGCAATTCCACATAGGCCCATGGCCTGTGTGAGCAATATATCATTTAGTGACCACTTTTTGTAAATATTTTTTTTTTTTTTTGTCATTTTTCAATCACTTGGGACAAAAAAAATAAATATTCAATGGGTTCAACATGCCTCTCAGCAATTTCCTTGGGGTGTCTACTTTCCAAAATGGGGTCATTTGGGGGGCTTTTGTACTGCCCTGCCATTTTAGCACCTCAAGAAATGACATAGGCAGTCATAAACTAAAAGCTGTGTAAATTCCAGAAAATGTACCCTAGTTTGTAGACGCTATAACTTTTGCGCAAACCAATAAATATACGCTTATTGACATTTTTTTTACCAAAGACATGTGGCCGAATACATTTTGGCCTAAATGTATGACTAAAATTTAGTTTATTGGATTTTTTTTAGAACAAAAAGTAGAAAATATCATTTTTTTTCAAAATTTTCGGTCTTTTTCCGTTTATAGCGCAAAAAATAAAAACCGCAGAGGTGATCAAATACCATCAAAAGAAAGCTCTATTTGTGGGAAGAAAAGGACGCAAATTTCGTTTGGGTACAGCATTGCATGACCGCGCAATTAGCAGTTAAAGCGACGCAGTGCCAAATTGGAAAAAGACCTCTGGTCCTTAGGCAGCATAAAGGTCCGGGGCTCAAGTGGTTAAAAACGCCTGTCTATGTTAGTCTATGGCTTCATGCCCACCTAGGCGTTTTTGAGCTGCAAATGGCATAGGCGTTTTTAAGCTGTAAAAAAAACCCAGGACCAGTGGGTTCTGAGAGACGTTTTTCAGCTCTAAAAATGCTCTAACGCTTATAAACGCTCGAAACGTCGCTCACCAACGTTTTTAACGTTTTTAATCCATTGGAAAAAAAAATGCAGAAAAACGCTAATAAACGCTATTGCAAAAACGTTGAAAGAAGTTTGAAAAAGTCACTGCAAAGCTACTGGCGTTTTCATAACGTTATTTTAACATCCAGTGTGCATGAGGCCTTATAATTTACGAGTTTGCTGGAAGATATATTTTTAAAAGCACATTGGGGTCTACACCTAAGCTATGAACCCACATATTTTGTGTTTTTTTGGCACTAGGTAAAAGGGACCTCAGTAATATATAGTCCATTAATGCAGGGCTTGACAAATTTGCTTGGAATCTAGGAGCCAGCTAAAAAAGTTAGGAGCCAGGTTTTTTTTTTTTTTTTTTTTTTAAACGACCGACAGCTTTATTTTCAATATAAAAATTAACCAATCTTAAATTTACACAGAGACGACTAGAACAAATGTGACTGCTTTTATTTCCTGCCATGCAGGGACACAAGACCACCATATTCCCGCTAAGGATCCAATCAGGTCCGCCTGAAAAACTGACAGGCGAACCTGATCAGACAGCGCGTGTGGAAGGGGCCAAGCAGGGAGATGACAAATAATAAATTCATTTTAATTAACCACTTCCTTCCCGCAGGACGACTATATACGTCCTGTCTTTGAAGAGAAATACCGTTGTTATGGTAGCAGCTAGCTACCATAACCCCGGTATCTTCTTCAAGAGCCGGCGGTTCTCTTTCAGATAAAAGTGGTCTCTGCAGCAGATTCGCAGCGAGATCACTTTTATCGGCGGCAGGAGAGGGCCCCCCCTACCGCCGCGCTCCGGTGCCCTTCACCGCTTACCGTGGCCGTCGGTAACGGCGGAGGCGATCCGGATCTGTCCCTGGCCTGACATGGAGACGAGTGAGAGGAAGATGCCCCCCCCCCCCCGCCCATCTCCAAGTCATTGCAGGGCGGAAGCGACGTCAAATCGTCACTTCCACCCATAGCTCTTAAAGGGACATTTTATTATTTTTTTTTTTCAAATGACAATTTTTTTTTTTTTAATGCATTTTAGTGTAAATATGAGATCTGAGGTCTTTTTGACCCCAAATCTCACATTTAAGAGGTCCTGTCATGCTTTTTTTCTATTACAAGAGATTTTTACATTCCTTGTAATAGGAATAAAAGTGACTTTTTTTTTTTTTTTAAAAGAACAGTGAAAAAATAAATAAGAAAAAAAAAAATTTTAAATGTGCCCCATCCCTTGTAATAGAAATAAAAGTGACACAATTTTTTTATTTTTTTTTTTTTATTTTTTTAAAAACAGTGTAAAAATAAAAAGTAAAATATATAAGAAAAAAAAAAAATTTTTTAAATGTGCCCCGTCCCGCCAAGCTCGCTTGCAGAAGCGAACGCATATGTGAGTAACGCCCGCATATGAAAGCGGTGTTCAAACCACACGTGAGGCATCGCCACGATCGTTAAAGCGAGAGCAATAATTCTAGCCCTAGACCTCCTCTGTAACTTAAAACGTGCAACCTGTAGAATTTTTTAAACGTCGCCTATGGAGATTTTAAAGGGTAAAAGTTTGTCGCCATTCCACGAGCGGACGAAATTTTGAAGCGTGACATGTTGGGAATCAATTTACTCGGCGTAACATTATCTTTCACAATATAAAAAAATTGGGCTAACTTTACTGTTTTCTTATTTTTTAATTAAAAAAAAGTATTTTTTCCTAAAAAAGTGCGCTTGTAAGTCCGCTGCGCAAATACGGTGTGACAAAGTATTGCAATGACCGCCATTTTATTCTCTAGGGTGTTAGAATAAAAAATATATATAATGTTTGGGGGTTCTAAGTAAAGGGAAGGAAATGAGCGGGCAGTGAAAACAGGCAGGGAAAGCTCCATTAGCATTGATGGATGTCCTGTCATACCAACGGCCACCACCAGAGGGCGCCTGATTGCAGAAGGAACCATAGGACTGCAGTAGGCCGCAAAGCCGCGGCCTCAATTACCGGCGCGGCCCATCGCGATCGCGCCGGGAGGGGGGGTGTCGAACGGACACAGGATACCCCAGCTGTGCCGCCCCAGGCGCCAGGTCGCTAATTCTAGTCGCAAATGCGACCTGGCGCCTGGGGTTTGTCGAACCCTGCATTAATGTATTTAACATTTTCATAGTGTATGTGGACTAATTTAAAAAAAAAATGCAATGTAGATTTAAGACAAACTCAAAATAGACATAAAACATTTCAGATTTCTTAATTGGGCCTCGATCTAATTCATTTTAACCATATTTTCAAAATCTGTTTAACCACTTAAGGACCGAGCCTCTTTCTGAGATTTGTTTTTTTAAAACTTTAAAACATTTTTATTTTCTAGAAAATTACTTAGAACCCACAAAAATTTTATATATTTTTTTCTAACACCCTAGATAATAATAAAATGGCGGTTGTTGCAATACTTTATGTCACACTCTATTGGCGCATTGCTCTTACAAGCACACTTTTTTTGCAAAAAATAATAAAATGTTTAATTAAATAATTTAGCTCAATATTTTTTTATATTGTGAAAGATAATGTTACGCAGAGTAAATTGATACAAAATAAATCGCGCTTCAAAATTGTGCCCGATCTTGGAATGGTGACAATTTTACCCTTAAAAATCTCCATAGGCTACGTTTAAAAAAAGTCTACAGGTTGCATGTTTTGAGTTACTGGGGTCTAGTGATAGAATTATTGCTCTTGCTCTAACGTTTGCGGAGATACCTCACATGTGTGGTTTGAACACCGTTTTCATATGCGGGCACTACTCACATATGCGTTCGCTTCTGCACGCAAGCTCGGCGGGACATCTTAAATATGAGATCTTGGGTCAAAAAGACCTCAGATCTCATATTTACACTAAAGTGCAATAAAAAATTATAGAATAGAAATTTTTGTCATTTGAATTTTTTTTTTTTTTAACAAAATGGCCCTTTAAGAGATATGGGCAGAAGTGGGGTTTTGACGTCGCTTCCGCCCTGCAATGATATGGAGACGGGTGGGGGCCATTTTCCCCTTACTCATCTCCATACCAAGCCAGGAGAAGGATACGATTGCCTACGCCACTACCGACGGCTCCGTTAAACGGAGGAGAGCACCAGAGCAAAGTGATCTTGCGGTGAATCTGCCGCAGACACCACTTTTATCTGAACCGCCCGCTGAAGAAGAGGATACCGGTGTTATGGCAGCTAGCTGCTACCATAACGATATTCCTCTTCAAAGTAGTGACGTAAACCTGCGGTGGGCGGTCTGTAAGTGGTTAACCACTTCATTCCCGGAAGATTTTACCCCCTTTGTGACCAAAGCACTATTTACAATTTGGCACTGCGTCGCTTTAACTGACAATTGTGCGGTCGTGCAATGCTGTACACAAACAAAATTTGCGTCCTTTTTTTCCCACAATTAGAGCTTTATTTTGGTGGTATTTGATCACCTCTGCGGTTTTTATTTTTTGCGCTATAAACAAAAGCGTCAATTTAGTAAGAAAACTATATTTTACTTTTTGCTATAATAAATATCCACAATTTTTTTTAAAAAACACATTTTTTCATCAGTTTAGGCCAATATATATTATTCTACACATTTTATTATTTTTAAAGTGGACAATAAGCATATATTGATTGGTTTGCACAAAAGTTATAGCGTACACAAACTATGGGATACATTTATGGCATTTTTATTTATTTTTTAGTATGAATGCCAGTGATCTGCAATTTTTTGTGGTCCTGCGACGGACAGATTGGACACTTTAGACATATTTTTGGGACCATTGACATTTATGCAGCGATCAGTGCTCTAAATATGCACCGATTACTGTGTAAATTCCACTGGTAGGGAAGGTGTTAACACCAGGGGCGGATCCAGGGGGGGGGCGCAATGGGGCAATTGCCCCCTCCGAGAATGTGGGTCAGTAAATGTGCTGGCAGGCGTCTCTGTGGGTAAGAGAGCCGGCGGGCGGCTCTGTGGCTGAAAGACAGTGGTGGGGAGAGACAGCGGGTCTCGGGCGGCTCCGGTGGGGGCTGGGGAGAGACAGCAGGCGGCTCCGGTGGGGACTGGAGAGAGACAGTGGGCTGCACTGTTGGTGAGCAGCTGTGCGGCTCGGTGACAGGCAGCGTGAGCGGCTGCTTGCCAATCAGGGAGCCGGCGGGCGGAGGAGCAGAGAGATAACACCATCTCTCAGCGCCCGCCCTGCATCCCTGCAGTTCCGCCCTCACTGTGTGTGCAGGCAGCCACGGCAGTAGAGAGATTACATCATCTCTCTGCTGCTTGACTGGGATACAGCAAGAGATGATTATAGCAGGCAAGTAACAATCCGCAACGTGTGGCAAGTAACAATCCGCAACGTGTGGCATGGGACGTGGCAAGTAACAATCCGCAACGTGTGGCATGGGACGTGGCAAGTAACAATCCGCAACTTGTGGCATGGGACGTGGCAAGTAACAATCCGCAACGTGTGGCATGGGACGTGGCAAGTGACAATCCGCAACGTGTGGCATGGGACGTGGCAAGTAACAATCCGCAACGTGTGGCATGGGACGTGGCAAGTGACAATCTGCAACATGTGGCATGGGACGTGGCAAGTGACAATCTGCAACGTGTGGCATGGGACGTGGCAAGTGGCAATCCACAATGTGTGGCAGGTAACCGTGGCAAGTGACACACTCGGGGCTCCCACTGATTCTGCATTATGGTGAGTTGAACTATTTCTTTTTTATAACAATGTAATAATAGTAATAATGCGCTTCAATCATCCTGACACCATAACAACCATGGTGCCGTGATGATTGAAGCGCTAACACCAACCATTTCCCCATTAAATTTACCCCAAACAAAGTATTTTCTGGCAGTGCCCCTCCCGAGACTAGGCTCTGGATCCACCCCTGGTTAACACTAGGTTGCAATCAAGGGGTTAAAAGTGTGTTTCCCTCAGTGTGTTCGAACTGTATGGAGATAGGACTGACTGGGGGAGGAGACATATCGTTGTTCCTACTTACTACTGATTACACACACAAATTTGCGTGCTGGCTCTTGTGCACGCGATCTTGCGTGGCCAGTGGCGATTGCGCCTGTTTTTAAAAGGGAAAGCTGTACCCATATGGGGTTTCCGTCAGGAGAGCCATTGTGCTGCAATATTTATTCCTGAGCCAGGGGGGAACCGCTTCTAACTGTCCGAAAATAATTTATATTTATGATTCTTTATAGATGGCACTGTTAAAGTATATGGGAATTTTTTTAAATACATAATTTGTAAACAGATTGTGAGCTTTGGAAAATCTAAATAAAATTAATTAAATTGAGGCCTTGATTTTCATTTTAATGGGATGCATGAATTAGGATGATTCGTCTGTAATTCACATCTTATTTTATTTGAGCTTGAGATACATTGGTATTTTGAAAAATAGCACTATAAAACTGTCAGTTACGTACTCCATAGAACCCCAATTTATGCTTTGTGAGAAAACCTTGCTAAGCCTTAAAGCGGAATTCCACTTGCTTTTCAGCTTATTAAAAGTCAGCAGCTACAAAAATAGTAGCTACTGACTTTTTAGAAACAGACACTCGCCTGTCCCACGGTTCAGCGATGCGACCGCCCGAAGCCTCGCTTCTCTTCCCCTCCTCTCCGTAGCACCGCCATAGCAACTGTGGACACCCAGCCGTGACAGCTTGCGGCTTCATGGCCTGCGCGCACTGCGCATGCGCCAGTCACGATGCGCTTTCCTAGTGGCCAGACATTCTTCGGGGACCTGTGTCGTGTCCCACAGTATTGCAAGAGTAGTTGCCTAGGCGGCCAGAAGACCGAAAGAGGAAATGGGACCAGGTACCCACTCCCCTCGCCCTAAAAAAAATTCCATGCCCAAATGTGGCATGTAAGGGGGCGAGGAGGCCTTCAAGTGAAAGTTCCACTATTGGGTGGAACTCCGCTTGAAGGTCAGTAAAAAGAGTTTAAAAAACAGTAATAATAAAAAAATTAAAAAAAATTGTTTTCTTGAGTGTATTACGTTGCTTGTAAATGGAAGTCAGAAAAGTCACAAATTTTATTTTTGCTTTATTTTTTCTTATTTAGTGAAACCATTATTATAAATTGTATTTCTTATAGAATGTTCCTTGGGAGGAAAGGTGTAAATGTGTCCAGAATGGAAGTTAAAACATTAACTCACCCGAATCAAAAAGATGCAGTGTCCTGCGGAGTATTTGTTTGCAAGGTAAAAAGACAAATGTAAACACAATTACACTTTAGAAAATCTTTATCTTTTGTAACACTTTGTCTATTGAACACGTTATGTATTACAAAGATCAGCATGTACTTTAAACCACAAAATTAAAATTGTTTCTAACTTAAGTTTGCAGAATATGTTTTGGCAGAGGAGAAAATAAATTTTGATAATCGCACGGAACAGATAAATAATTACCGCATGGAAATAGCGGAAACAGTTTTAAAAGAGTCAGGTATTCCAGTTGAAAACAGTTCAAAACAGTTGAACGTTAGTAACTAGGTTAAGGGAAACGTTATAATTCCTGAAACTTATTTACTGTTCTAATTCGTTCATTGTTACTCCTGCATAAAAGAATAATTTCACATTCAATAACAATTATAAATTAAGCTTATGTGACCTAATAAAGCTATGTGTCGCAAAAATAGTTTAGTATAATAACACAACGTACCACTGACATAAAAATTTGTATCAGTAGTGAAAAATGTTTTTTCTTTCTCGAACATCATGGGACACAGAGCCTCAGTAATTACTGATGGGTTATATAGGGTATCACTAGGTGATTGGACACTGGTCACACCCTAATCAGGAAGTTCAATCCCCTATATAATCCTTCCCCTTGCAGGGATACCTCAGTTTTTTTTTACGCCAGTGTCTTAGGTGATGGACGTGTAAAGATGTCCTGTGCTGAAGCTCCAAAGGGAATATCCTGATATCCTATACTGGGGCAAGCCAGGCAGACCGGATCCATTCAAAGTGTCCTTTCAGGGGCGAATTGTATGGTACCCGGGCCTCGTATCCGAAGAAACAAGGTTTTACCCGTAACGCTTCTCTTTTTAGAGAGCTGGACCCCGCAGATCAGAAAATGGCTTTAAACTTCCTAATTTCTGGCTGGGTGCTTTACGGGCCCAGAACTGCAGGTTCCCCCTATTCATAGGGGGCCCCAGTTTCTGACGGTTTTTTCAAACGGAGCCCACCGTGAGAGGTGAAGATTGGGTCTGTGTAAACTGAACCCTGTGGCTGGATAAGGTAAGAGGAAATTCCACAGAATTTTTGAGTTCTAGTGGCTTTTCTCCTTTAAGTAAATGCATGCTGTGCCTATTGTGACCACCGGGGGCTGCCAAGAGCACAAACCTTCACATGCTGGACTGTCTGTCTCAGTGATTAATCGCTGCACATGTTTTTTCACAGCGTCTCAGGCCGGCTACAGAGGTAGGATGGAAGGGGGGATTTCTCATGTTTGAATGTTCCCCCCAGGCTAGAGAGAGGCCATAGGGGTCTAGAAAGTGGTTATACTGCTCGGGCTCCGCTGCCTCAGGCCACCATTTCTGACCATTGCTGTTTAGGCAGGTCTTCACTACCAGCTTCTCTCCCTCCTCCCCCTCCCCCAGCCTTCCTCCATAGTATTACAGGAGAGTCGGCGTGGGAAGCGCTTGTTTTTTTCAAAATTCATGGGGGGGGGGGCGGGACGTCAGAACAGAGTGCTTAGACTCCCACTCAGGCCAGCTGCAGGCTATTAAAGGCACTCTGTACAGGTGCACTCAGCCTTTTGAGAGACACAGAGCTGACGGTCGCATGTAAGGTGGGACACAGGCATTCTCCTAGGCAGCATTTACTGAAGTAACACCAGACTGAGCATTGGGTAGCAAGGCTTTTAGCCAGACTACATCGCTCAGCAGTCAGTGTTCATTTGTATACCTCACACCTTGTTGCTTTGCACTATGGGTAGAAGAGGTTCAAGCACCCCAAGAACCAGAGACACTAGGGGATCTCGTTCAGGTTCTGAGGGCCCCCTGTCAGCAGCATCCTTCCCCCCCCTGAAGGGCCAGGGACGGCTAGCCAGGGAGAGCCGTTGGGGTCAGGGGCTACACCTGCTTCTGGCACTTCAGCCCCTGTATATTACACAAGAGGTTTTTTCCTCAACCAATAATGGTCTAGAGGAAAGATTAATGGCCGTGATTACGTCTTCACTCAGTAGAAGAAAACGCACTATGCCTTCCTCTGTTCCCCAAGACCCTCAGGAAGAGGAGTTCTGGGATGAAGGAGATGAATCTCTTTCAGAGGATCGGGATGGGACGGATGATTCCTCTTCAGAGGAATAAAGCGGAGAGGGACCCTCTGCGACTTCCCAAGAGGAGAAAGTCTTAGTGCAGATCCTTACTGGATTGGTCCACTCCACATTGAAGTTGCCCCTACCTGAAACTGCTAAAGAATCCTCTTCTGCTTTGGGGTCACTGAAACCTTTCCAAGCAGCACATGCTTTTCCTGTTCACAAATTACTTGAAAAGCTCTTTTATTCTGAGTGGGAGCACCCAGATAAGCGATTTCTTCCGCCGGAAAAGTTTTCAACACTTTATCCTATGGAAGAAAAATTTATTAAGAAGTGGGGAATGCCGGCCATTGATTCAGCCATTGCCTCTGTAAATAGTAGGCTGACTTGTCCTGTAGACAACGCTCAGATGCTCAGGGATCCTGTGGATAAAAAGATGGAATCCTTATTAAAGGATGTTTTTCCTTAGCAGGATCAGTGGCCCAACCTGCAGTAGCAGCGATTGGAGTCTGTCAATACTTAAGAGACCATGTTAAGCAGGTCATCGAAGTATTACCTGAACAACAAGCCCGGGATTTGCTAACCTTCCAGCGGCCTTATGTTAGGTTGTTGACACCATCAGAGATTCTAGCGTGCAAACCTCCCGTCTTTTACTGGGGTTGGTGCATATACGTAGAATCCTATGGTTGTTAAATTGGTCAGCCGAAGCACCATGTAAGAAGCTGCTGGCTGGGTTTCCTTTTCGTGGTACAAGGTTGTTTGGAGAAGACTCGGATAACTATATCAAGAGAATCTCCTGTGGGAAAAGTACTCTCTTACCTGTTAAGAAGAAGAGTAAACGTCCCTCTTTCAAACGGACTCTCTCCCCAGCGCCAGGGGCTTCAGCCTCCAGGCAGTTACGATGGCCTCCTCCGTCTGGGGCTACAAACAAGAGTCAACCCCAGGGACAAAAGAAGTCCTTGGGGGGGGGGGGAAGAAGTCTTCTAGACAAGACACTAAGACCTCTTCATGAAGGGGCGCCCCCGCTCGCTCGAGTGAGGGGAAGACTGCTACAGTTCTCAAAGCTCTGGCAGGAGGACTTCCAGGACAGATGGGTAATCTCCACGGTAACCTTAGGGTACAAGCTGGAGTTCCAAGAATTTCCCTCTCCTCGTTTCCTCAGATCAAGTGTTCCCAGAGACCCAGAGAAGAAGCTGTCGCTCCTTCTAGCGTCAGGGCGACTTTTGTCGCAAGAGGTCATCAGGGTGGTTCCCACAAAGGATCGAGGTTCGGGTTTCTATTCCAACCTTTTTCCGGTCCAAAAACCAAATGGGTATGTCAGACCCATTCTGGATTTAAGACATGTGAATCGATTCTTAAGGATTTAGTCCTTCCGCAGGGAATCAATTCGGACAGTAGTCTCCATCCTGCAGGGAGGAGAATTATTGGCATCGATTAATATCAGAGATGCATATCTACAGGTGCCCATTTTTCCTACTCCATTAGAAGTTTCTGTGCTTCGAAGTAGGAGGGCACCATTTCCAGTTTGTGGCTCTGCCCTTCGGGATAGCCACTGCACCTCGAGTGTTCACAAGGATCGTGGCTCCTCCTCTGGCCAGATTAAAGGCTCAGGGTATGACTGTCATAGCATACCTAGACGACCTGCTCTTGATAGACCGGTCGGTAGCTTCCTTGAACGGGAACTTGAGGACCACGGTCAAGTATCTGGAACATCTAGGTTGGATCCTCAACCCAGGAAAATCTTTCCTAAACCCAGTAAGAAGACTGGAGTATTTAGGTCTGATCATAGATACAAGCCAGGGGAAAGTGTTTATTCCTCAGGCAAAGATATCTGCTTTAAGGGAGCTGATTCTGACAGTCAGGACCAAGAAGGGGCCTTCTGTCTGCCTTTGTATGAGGCTGCTAGGAAAGATGGGGTCTTCATTCGAAGCAGTTTCCTATGCTCAGTTCCATTAAAGACTACTGCAACACAGTATTCTGTCGGCCTGGAACAAGAAGGTTCAGGCATTAGACTTTCCGATGCACCTGTCGCATGCGGTGCGTCAAAGGCCTCAATTGGTGGCTCATACCCGAAAACCTGCAGAAGGGGAAATCCTTTCTACCGGTTACCTGGACGGTGGTAACAACAGATGCCAGTCTGTCAGGTTGGGAAGCAGTTCTGGAACAGTCTGCGATCCAGGGGCTATGCTCTGAGACCGAGAGGACCCTAACCATCAACATTCTGGAGATCCATGCAGTATATCTAGCCCTAAAAGCCTGGACTATCAGGCTACAGGGTTGGCCGGTCAGGATCCAGTCCGACAATGCCACAGCAGTGGCTTATGTCAATCATCAGGGAGGCACCCGGAGCCGAGCTGCTCAAAAGGAGGTGATCCGGATCTTAGCCTGGGCAGAGATGCAGGTGCCATGCATATCGGCAGTTTTTCATTCCAGGGATAGAGAACTGGTAGACGAACTATCGCCAGCAGTTACTCCCAAGGGAATGGTCTCTGCATCCCGACGTCTTTTGGGCCATATGCCAAAGATGGGGGTCTCAGATGTAGATCTCATTGCATCCCGATGCAACAAAAAGATAGACAGATTTGTGGCAAGGACGAGGGATCCTCTTGCATGCTGGACGGATGCGTTGGTGATTACATGGCATCGGTTCTCACTGATTTATGCATTCCCGCCTATTCTGCTACTGCCACGACTCCTTCGCAGGATCAGGCTGGAAAGGAAGTCGGTACTTCTGGTGGCCCCCGCTTGGCCCAGAAGGACTTGGTATGCAGAAATAGTAAGGATGACGGTGGGTTCCCCGTGGACCCTACCGGTACGCCCAGACCTGTTATCTCAAGGTCCAGTGTTCCATCCTGCCTTACAAATGCTAAATTTGACGGTTTGGCTATTGAGACCCACGTTCTGAAGAATCGTGGACTTTCAGGTACTGTGGTATCTACCTTGATCAATGCAAGGAAGCCAGCTTCCAGAATGATTTATCAGAGAATCTGGAAAGCTTATATATCCTGGTGTGAATCCAGGGGTTGGCATCCCAGAAAATATGTGATTTTCTACAATTGGGATTTGAACTTGGTTCTGTCTGTGTTACAGAAACAGCCGTTTGAACCAATACGTCAGATTTCTTTGGTCTTGCTGACAAGGAAGTTAATTTTTCTGGTAGCCATCTCTTCTGCTAGAAGAGTATCAGAATTAGCAGCTCTTTCCTGTAAAGAGCCTTATTTGATTGTTCACAAGGATAGAGGGGTACTGCGCCCTCATCCTTGTTTTTTACCGAAGATGGTTTCAGATTTTCATCTAAACCAAGACATTGTTCTGCCTTCCTTTTTTCCAGATCCCTGTTCTACGGAAGAAAGGTCACTACATTCTTTGGATGTAGTAAGAGCAGTCAAGACCTATCTGGAAGCAACTGCTCAGATTCGCAAAACGGATGTTTTGCTTGTGCTGCCAGAAGGTCCCAGTAGAGGACAAGCAGCATCAAAAGCTACCATTTCTAAATGGATTCGACAATTGATCATTCAAGCTTACGGTTTAAAACAGAAGATTACTCCGTTTCAGATCAGGGCACATTCGGCAACGGCTATTGGTGCTTCTTGGGCAGTGCATCACTGGGCTTCTATGGCTCAAATCTGTAAGACCGCAACCAGGTCTTCAGTTCATACATTCACCAGATTTTATCAGGTGGATATGAGAAGGCATGAGGATATCGCCTTTGGGCGTAGTGTGCTGCAGGCAGCGGTACTGGGTCCTCAGGTCTGATTGCACCCTACTTGGTTGTGGTTCCCCTCCCCTCGGGTAGCATTGCTCTGGGACATCCCATCAGTAATTACTGAGGCTCTGTGTCCCGTGATGTTCGAGAAAGAAAATAGGATTTTTTAAAACCGCTTATCTGTAAAATCCTTTTCTTTCGATGGACATCACGGGACACAGAGGTCCCGCCCCTCTTCTAATACACTATATTGCTTGGCTACAAAACTGAGGTATCCCTGCAAGGGGAATGATTATATAGGGGATTGAACTTCCTGATTAGGGTGTGACCAGTGTCCAATCACCTAGTGATACCTATATAACCCATCAGTAATTACTGTGGCGCTGTGTCCCGTGATGTCCATTGAAAGAAAAGGATTTTACAGGTAAGCTGTTTTAAAAAATCCTATTTTTTCAATATTTATTTGATCTTCTGACATCTAAAAATATGAACATGGATGATTTAAACCAAATCATCTTTCAATTATAGGGATTATTTTAATATTTAATATGTTTAATAACAAAGTGTTTAAAAAAGTATCAGTTATCTATAAAGTGAAAGTCTATACAAAAAAAAAATTGTTGTTGAATTTGGAAATTCTTAAAGTTAAAGAGGAAGTAAACTCTCCCCCAATGAAGTTGTGTTATAAATAAACCAGTATGGCAATGTATTAAACACGAGGGCTAATGGATGTAGGGACAGGGGATTATACGGTGCTAAGGTCAAATAATGCAAAAGGGAAGAGAAGATTTAAAATGGCAAAATTACGTACCTGAAAGACCGACACCCCGGGTCACGCAGAGAGGTGGTTCCAATGACCCCGGTAACGCAAACGTACCTGAAAGACCGACACCCCGGGTGTCGGTCTTTCAGGTACGTTTGCGTTACCGGGGTCATTGGAACCACCTCTCTGCGTGACTGTCCAGCCACAATATTTCATTACTTAGCTGTGTACTTAATATCGTATTGTTAAATATTTTTGTTCATATGATGTTTTCTGTATCCCTACGTACAGACTTCTCTATACCCAATTTGAGCTCTTGTTCCCTGAGGAAGCCAATGCCTTGGCGAAACATGTAGGAAACCGAGCCCCCATTTCGATGGCCATCTCCATCTGGCCTACTCCACTGCATTTTGGGTCGCACGCAATATATAAGTCTGTTTTAAGTGTTAACCATTTGAGTGTTTTTTCATGTTTGTAACATTACTAATAAAAATTTTGTAATTTTGCCATTTTAAATCTTCTCTTCCCTTTTGCATTATTTGACCTTAGCACCGTTATAATCCCCTGTCCCTACATCCATTAGCTATCTAACTATTCTGGGATGAGGTGCTGCATCCAATTGTACCATCTAGCCACAACCATATTTTCCTAATGTATTAAACACATTATACATTAAAAACAATCACCGACCATTTGTTTCTTAGGCTATGTTTCCACTTTTGCGTCCCAAAAGTCGCGTGATTTTCCCACGATTTTTTTGCCGCGACTTGAAGCAATGCCTGTGTATTCTTGAGGTCTATGGACCTCAAGTCGCATCAAAGTGGGACAAAAGTAGTGCAGGGACTACTTTAAAGTCGATGCGTCTTGAAGTCGCACAGATATGAACGGTACTCATTGGAAATCATGGGGTACGACTTGTCATGCGACTTTTCAGTCTCAGTCCAGTCCCGCATGAAAAGTCGCACTAGTGGAAACCTATCCTTACTGTTTGGCAACAGTTTTCAAAATCATCCTCCTTACGGGGGTAAGTAAGCGCCATTTTAACTATTGACTTCTGAGTCCATCTTGCAATTTACTTCCACCCTTTCTGCTAGTCCAATCTTTATTCTCATGCATGCGGATTGGGTTCGGAGCAAGCCTCGTTATACTTCTGGGATCACCATGGTAACTGTGTCCAATGACTCATCCCTACTGCAGTTAACCGCGATGTCCCCATGTTTACACCCCCTCCGTTATGTGCAAGGTCATATGGGGCGTATCAGGAGACTAATACCGCAGGATCTCAAAGCTGTGCCACACAGCTGATATGACAGACGCAGCACACATCTTTATGGACTGACGGCACAAAGAGCATGCCATGAACCAGTTTAAAGATGCGCATGCGCTTGTGACATTAGCAAATACAACCGTACAGATTACAAGAAAAAGGAAGCAAGTAAGATGACATTGGAATACAGCGATGTTAACTGTTTGTAGTGATGATTGATATGGACATAACTTATGGTGTAGTTTACTTCATCTTTAACCAATTTAGTCGCGGAAGGTTTTACAACCTTAATGACCGTGCCATTTTTTGCAATACAGCACTGCGTTATTTTAATTGACAATTGCGCGGGCGTTCAACGCTGTACCAAAATACATTTTAGATCCTTTTTTTGCCATAAATAGAGCTTTATTTTGGTGGTATTTGATCACCTCTGCGTTTTTTTATTTTTTGTGCTATAAATAAAAAATGATCTATAATTAAAAAAAAATATTTTTTTTTCTTTATATTTCTGCTATAAAACTTTCCAAATTTAAAAAAAAAACAAAAATTTCTTAATCAATTTAGGCCAATATGTATTCTGCTACATATTTTATTTAAAAACTAAAAAACAAAATAAGCGTATATTTATTTTGCGCAAAAGTTATTTTGCCTAAAAAATAGGTGATATATTTATGGCATTTATTTATTTTTTTACTTGTAATGGCGGCGATTAGCAATTTTTAGTGGGACTGCCAGACACTAGATCACCGTGTCCATGCCTGACAGCACGGCGGTCTTCTTGTTTACATCGGCAGACCACTGTTCTGTCTCTTTGGAGAGCGATCGTGGGTGCAGACATCATGGCCGCAGGGCCTGCTGATTGGCTTCCCCTGTGACCAATCAGCGTGCGATCATGGCTCCGGCGGCGCACGTGTGTCCCTCAGTGGCTATTGAACAAAATCACGTACAGGTATGTGATTTTGCGCAATAGAGCCACCTTGCTGCTGTATATGGACAGCAGGTGGTCTTTAAGTGGTTAAGTCTTTTACATTAAAATAAATGTAAATGTTATAAAAATTGCTTTTTCATATTTTTAAACAGAAAATCTGGACAGTTTGTGCAGAATCTGCACACTGGAAAGTTCTCATGAAGAAAACAAAACAGATGAACCATGGGTAATCTTTAGAATTACAAGATATAGATAGATATATCTATATAGATATATCTATCTAAAGATAGAGATAGATGGAGAGATAGATAGATATCTAAGTAACTCATTACAAAAGGTTATAGCGACACTGTACCTAACATAACCAGTAATGTGCACTGTAACAAGTAGGGTGGCAGAAGTCCACTAGCACTGTCAAAGTGGTTACAAAAGTTTTGAAACTTACCATGTTCTGTTGACCTTGCCCAATGGTTCTTTTCTATAATAAAAGGGCAACTTTATACTCTACATTTTTGTAACAGCAAATACAATTTTGGACATTATTGATTATGTGGCAGCTCTCTACCAGAAATTAGCATTTAAACTTATGTTATGAGCTTGTAAAATGATGTGGCATTAGTGACTTCTGCTATATCATTGAATCTCAAATGAATGTTAACAGATAAATATTTTAAAGGAAAAATCCAGCCTGACCTTTTTAGGCTGGGCTTCTCCTAAGGGTCACAGGAGTGCAATCAGCACCTTAGATCGAAGATGTTGCAGCTTTTACCATACACCGCTGTGAGTGGCAAAATGTCTCCCGGAGTTATTTCCGGGTTTGTAGGCTCCAGCGCTGTGACTGGCCGGAGCCGACATCTCTTTTTTTCTATTGTGAATAAAACTTTTTTGAATTGTGTAAGAAGAAATATTACAATTTACCAATGCATCTCACCCACTAGGACTTAAAGTGGTTGTAAAGCCTGAAAAAAAAGACTGAAAGACAAAAACATAATGAACTAGCATGTATCGCATACTAGCTCATTATGAAATACTTACCTTAGAACGAAGCTGTTACAGCGTTCCCCGTACACCGCTGTATCCAGGGACATATCTCTAGAATGTTACTTCTGGGTTCGCGGGCTCTGGCGCTGTGATTGGCCAGAGCCGCGATGACGACCGGACCGTTTCTTCAGTGCTCATGTACTGATGACGTCGACACACGCAGATACAGTGAATGTCTCCTAAACTGTGCAAGTTTAGGAGATATTCACAGTACCTACAGGTAAGCCTTATTCTATGCTTACCTGTAGTCAAATGTGGTGTAACAGGATTGCCAACCACTTTAAAAATGGAAATTTGATGAATAAAACAAATTTATGCATTGAGTATTTTAAGAATGTATTAAAGAAATATAGGGCTATATTACATTTAATTGTTAAGCTTTACCAATGTTAGTTTAACCAATGGTTAAATCAAAAGCTCCATTAAAATAGAAAAACAAACATTAAATATATTTTTGTTTTTCAGGTTGCATGTGACGTCTGTACTTTGTGGTTTCACCTACTTTGCATCGAGAGCTCACAAAGGCCAAAAAATCCTGAAACTTCTACATTCATGTGTTATCGTTGCCAGAAAAAAAAATTAGTTTCTGTCAGTTGTGAAAAATATAAGATTTTTTTGTAAATAGTTCAAATATATACTGTGTCATTTTAAAGTTATTTTTATTGTTCGAACGTTCGCTACTTCAGTTACCTTTAAAGGTATTACTTTTACATGTTTGTTAATTTCTTCTTACTTGATTAAAAATGTTATTTCAAATTGTCCAGTTGAAATTGTTTTTATTGATGCAGAAACATATACTACCTTTTGTATCCATACGTTTGGGGAAAAAAAATAGAGGGGATAAAAGGCTAAAAAAAACTAGCGGCTGGTGCTCAAAAATTTTTTGGGGGCGCAAACAAACAGAAATACTGGAAACAACCCCCACCCCATCAATTGCAGCCTCACTGTGCCCATCAATTGCTGCCATTGTGCCCATCAGACGCAGCCACTGTGCCCATCAGACGCAGCCACTGTGTCCATCAAACGCAGCCACTGTGCCCATCAATTGCCATGACTGCCGTCCTCTATGATTGGACGCCTGATAGGCATCCAATCACAGCACCTGTCGTTTCAGCCAATCAGGGCAACAGATCAGAGCACCTGATTGGCAGAGAGGCGTTTTAGTGTTAGAGAAGCAAATAAATATTAGCTTTCCTAACACATGTTTTTTGACGCCTATTAGAGCCTATGACTCTACTCAGGTGCTTCAAAACCACCCCCCTCCACTGTAATTCAGGCGCCCTGCACCCAAAAAGGGGCCGGGAGCCTGAATAGGGGGTCGCAGTGGTGGCCATAGATAGATTCAAGCATTGCATCAATCTATTGGTGCTAGAGGGAGGTGGCAGGAGAGAGGGGGCGGCGCCCGTGCGCCCTTATGGACGCACCGCCACTGGCAAAAAATCACTAGTGCGTGTGGGCTGCTAGTGGATAGCAATCATATGAGGACATGAAAAGCTTGGAAAAATTATGACATCAAGAGTTTTACCATCGTACTTCCAGGCCAGAAAGAGACCATTGATTAAAAAAACAGGGAAACACACTCATCCTGTCCATATTACCACATAAAATGTATACACATGGGGGCGTGGCTTGGATGGCTTCCGGAGCGGACGTGTCTCCTTAGAGCTCCTGACCAGATCCGCCTGCAAACAGCTAAAAGCAGCTAAAAAGCACCGAAAACATGGGTAAACCTCGCAAGGCTAAAGACCTGGAACCCAGGGGACATTCCACAAGATCCTCTTCGGCTCCCCCGCCCCTCATCACGGAGTACTTCGGCCTCGGAGCTCCGGCGGGACACCACGAGGCCAATATGGCGCCGGCACCGACCCCACCGTCATATGCAGCGGCCCTCTCCTCATCTCCTCCGCGGCTCTCTCCGGGTGAGCGAGCGGACAGGTATGCCTCTGAGGGGGATTTACTACCCGATCGCCCACCGCTCCCACCTACTAGCTCCCAGGCTGGCCTTATACTATCCCACAGGGGGGACACACTTGGCAGCCTGTCTCAGCCGTTTCCTCCCTGCCTATTGGGGCCTGCACCGACGCCAAATGCAAGCCAAGCCTCTCCTCCGTGGGAATCCTCAGCCCAGGAATGGGACCCAAATTCCCTGCCACAGAGACCCCAGGCTACAAGGGACAAGTCATCATCCCCATCCCTGCAGCACAAGGAACCTAACATGGCGACAAGGCCTCCCTCACCGCAGCGGCCTGAAGTGCTACAGGGGGCTTATTCACATGTAGCTCACGCAGCTCAAGTGCACGCAGGACAGTCTAATTTCATGACCCCTCCACACGCACTACAGAGGGGGCCTTCCCCACTGGACACTTCTTCCATTACTATGAGGGACCCACATGCCCATGCCACAACGGTCCCTGACCCTGAACCTGATGCATGCACTTCCTGGAGGGATTATGTCCGCTGTATGCCCACGAAACAGGACTTTCACATGCTCATCCAAGAGGTACGCGACACATGTAGATCTGAAATTAACATGCTCCGCACGGATTTACACCACCTGTCTGCTAAGGTCCACTCTATAGAAGAAGAAGCACACGATACAAGGATGGAAGTCTCTCACATACATGATCGATTATCTACGCAAGCTTCAGCACTTAGAGAGTTTCAACGCCATCTCGAGGATCTTGACAATAGAGGCAGACGCAACAACATTAGAGTCCGTGGCCTCCCAGAAGCGACCCATGACGAGGACTTGCGAATCACACTGCAAGCTATCTTTAACAACGTTCTAGGTCGCCCGGAAAATCAAAGAGTCAAGCTGGACAGAGCCCACCGCGCTCTTCGTCCCCGAGGGCCAGGCCCAAGACCAAGAGATGTAATCTGCAGGGTCCATAACTACGCCCTAAAGGAAGATATAATGAGAAAAGCGCGCAACATGCGTACCATTGATTTCGATGGAGCCTCTATACAGCTATACCCGGACTTGTCCTGGATCACCCTTCAGCAAAGACGCTCCCTACAGCCACTCCTTACAACACTAAAGGAACATGACTTTCGCTACCACTGGGGTTTCCCCTTCAGCCTCACAGCAAAGAAAGATGGGAGATCCACCACACTGCGATACCCGGAAGACCTCCACTCGTTCTGTAAGGACTTGGACATTCCGGTTCCCCCCACACCTGGGTGGGACCCCCTACCCACTCCACCACCTCGTCCAGAGCCCTGGGTTCAGGTGAACGGGAGAAAACGACAGAGGCCACATCCCAACAGCTCCTCGGCAAATACTCACCAGAGATGACTTTCCTTTTCTTTTCCTTTTTTTTCTGCTTTTTCTGTTTGCTGACCAAAAAGCTCCAGCTCAGGATAAGTTACTAGCAGAGATGTTACGAATACTGCTTAACATGCTGAAAGCTCAGGAAATAAGCTGTTTCTCTTGTTTTTTCCATAGAGGGCTAGTCCCTAAGTTTTACCTTTTTTACTTTTTCAATTCCACTAGGTGGAAATACGGGTTAAAGATTTAGCACTTATGCAAATTTAAGATACAAGATTATCGCTGATATGCTACAGTAATGTTCCACCTCTCACAAATTATCAATGGGGTCCCCCCCCTCTCCCCTTTTTCCCCCCTCCCCTTAATCCCGTTATCCTGGCCCTCCCCCCCCCCCCCTGGCCCCATACTTACCCTTCCCACCCCCTCCTTCCCCTCCCTGTCCTCCCGTCCTCTACCCCACTAGAATGTACTATCATAGGTATCTAATGGCCCTTGCCCATCCCAGGGTTTCCAAAGAATTACTGGTCTGGGCTGATGGGTTTGTACCCTACCAACACTCCCAGCATCGGGGTGGTAGGCCCATTACTGAGCATAAACAGCATTGGTTGAGTTTATCTGCTACCTCGGTCTACATCACATGGTTATCTGGTTACTAACTGTTAAAAGAAAGTTCTTCTTTATTTTGCTGCTCCATTACGGTGTGCTGCATATTTACATATTTACTTAACTACAGGCGGATCTGGGAGGGGATAGCGGCCGTTTTGGGACTGTCCTATCCTCCCCCGGGAGACCTTCGAATGGCTTCCCCTATAACCCCTGTGGAGAGTAATGATCTCATTCCCCACGTGGGGGGGGGGCCCTCCGAGGGTTTCCAACCCACCACTCTGTTTGAGTGGGTTAAACTTCACATGGTTACTACTTGTTTTTATACTAACCTTTTGTTTTTTTCTTCTTTGTCGTCCATCTTTCCTCCTATTCTTCCACCCCTGGTTTCTCTCTTCTCTATCTCCCAGTAATTTGGTGTATTGTGGGTGCCCCCCGCCTCTGGAGCCCAGTCCTAGTCCGCAGGAACATGTTCCCAGTTGGGTATGTACCTTATTTGAAAGTCCACTCGATTATCATCCCCTGCATCCAAGCGTATTCCACTCATCTTGGTAAGCTAAAGCCTCTTATATCTTTACCTCCCAATGATTGACATAATATCATTAAATGTGAAAGGTCTCAATTCCAATACCAAACGAAGCTTAGCCCTAAGGGAATTTAGAAGATCTAAAGCTGACATTATTTTCACTCAGGAAACACATCTCACTAAGACTGATAATATGGCATTCGCCACTAAACATTACTCCCAGATATACCAAGCTTCTAATCCTCGTAAACGGGCAGGTGTGGCTATTTTATTCAAAAAAGACTCCCCTTTCAAATTACAATCACTAATTTCGGACCCCCTAGGACACTATATCATCCTGAGAGGCACGTGGAAAAATGCTGATCTTACATTGTGTAATATATACGCCCCTAACACTAACCAAACCTCCTTCCTATCTAAAGTGTATAAACGACTATTTGCATTTCCCCATCAGTACCTGGTCATTGGCGGAGACTTTAACCTGACCTTCTCCTCTTGCCTAGACAGGCACTCTCTCGGACAGAAACAGGTCCCCAGGGCCCTCGAGAGACGGTGCTCTCTCTTCCGCCAATTGACCAGGAAATATGCCCTGTTTGACTGTTGGAGAACCGCAAACCCCTCAGCTAAACAATTCACTTTTTACTCCCACCCGCACAAGTCCCACTCGCGCATAGATTATTTTTTTGTAAACGCCCCAACCCTGAGAGCTCATGAGAACTCAGACATTCAGGCCATCTCATGGTCGGATCATGCTCCAATAACCTTGTCTTTGGCATTGTCCCCGGGAACCCTTCGTACATGCCACTGGCGACTGAATGATTTTTTGCTTAAACATGACCCTTCCAGGGAGGACCTGGAAAAAACAATGAAATTATATTTTGCGGAAAACAGTTCACCAGAGATCTCCATTGCTACTCTCTGGGAGGGTCATAAAGCGGTCCTCAGGGGCCAATGTATTTCGTTATCCACGGCGCTCAAGAGGAATGCTAACATGGCTCGCATAGCCCTACTGGCTAAGCTTAAACAACTGGAAGCAAGGTTGCTCTCCTCTCCGTCCTTAAAAACCCTTAGAGAGATTGTACAGGTACGGGCCGGTCTTAATGATATAGAAGTGGGTAAAATCGAGAAGGCGCTAATACGACTACGACAAACCTACTATGACAAGGCAAACAAACCACACACACTATTAGCTAAACAACTGCGGGATAAGCTCGCGACCACCTCCATTACCCATCTTAACGATCGAACGGGCACTCCCCAAACGCATCCCACCAAGATTGCTCAGATTTTCCATGATTATTATTCGACCCTGTATAATAATCCGGACGTTCCACACAACCCTCCCCCACAAGATCTATCCCAAAGAATCTATTCCTATTTAGAAGAGTGCGACACACCGAGACTCACCCCCTCCGCCCTGACCACACTAAATTCCCCCATTACAGAGGAAGAGATTACAGACACAATTAAATCGCTCCCAAACAACAAAGCCCCAGGCCCTGATGGACTTCCATATCAGTATTACAAAACTTTCTTACCGCACCTACTCCCCCATATGACAACACTGTTTAACTCAATTCTGTCTGAGACACCCATACCACGAGATATGCAAAACTCCTACCTCACGCTGATTCCCAAGCCTGGCAAAGATCATAGTCTACCTTCGAATTATAGACCTATTGCGCTACTTAACGCTGATCTTAAAATCTTTACGAAATTATTAGCTAATAGACTAAACAATTTCATGCCATCACTGATCCATAAAGACCAGGTAGGCTTCATACCTATGAGGCAAGCAGGGGACAATACCCGCAAGGTTATTGACCTAGTAGAGGTAGCAAACAGGACCAAAGTAGAGGCATTACTGCTCAGCCTTGATGCAGAAAAAGCTTTTGACAGGCTAAGTTGGCCTTTCCTGTTTGCTACCCTACGGCGAGCCAGAATTACGGGGCCCTTTTTGCGAGCCATCCATCATTTATACTCATCCCCATCAGCCATGGTGCGTACTCAACACGCAACTTCCAACACTTTCTCGATTTCAAATGGGACGCGACAGGGATGCCCGCTCCCACCGCTCCTTTATGCCCTTTGCATAGAACCCTTAGCTGCCCATATCAGGGAAAACTCAAATATACATGGCATCCCAGTTAGAACCAGAGACTTTAAAATCTCCCTGTATGCCGATGACGTTCTCCTTACACTCACGCAACCTCACATCTCCTTGCCGAACCTACATACGGAACTAGATAGATACAGTGACTTATCGGGATATAAGATAAACAACTCTAAAACAGAGGCCCTCCCTATTAATATGCCTCCTCAAACACAAGCGGCCCTTGCGCAAGCATTTACTTACTCCTGGAAAACTTCCTCCTTAAAATACCTAGGAGTCCACCTTACGACCACATATGATTCCTTATATAAAGCCAACTTCCCCCACATATGTACCACTATTAGAGCCTCACTGAATAAATGGAAACCCCTAAAACTGTCCCTTTTTGGACGATTAGCTACCCTCAAAATGATGATCCTACCTCAACTGCTATACTTATTTGAGGCACTTCCGATACCTATCCCAGCCATACACCTAAAGAGACTGCAGGGCGACCTGATTAATTTTTTCTGGAACTACAAGGGACACCAGATTGCTAAATCGGTTCTCTATGCCCCCCGCAACCAAGGAGGCCTGGCGTTCCCTAACATAATCAAATATTACCTGGCAGCTCAATTACGCCCTGTAGCCTCTTGGTGTACCCTGCACGCCTACAATCGGTGGACACAAATTGAAAAGCTATGGTTAGCCCCTATACATCCGAACTCACTATTGTGGAGTTCTGATGTGGCTTCTGAAAACTTGCAGTTGCTGGGACCAATGTCCCTCTTACGTCGGCTATGGAGGCGGGCAAAATCGGCACATCCCCTTACCACCCCTTCCTCACCGGTCACGTCCTTCTTATTTACCCCCAACATCCCGGATAGTCTGACCTCCCAGATGTCCCATTTCTGGATGGAAAGGAACCTATTCCGCTATGGCCAACTGATAGACCCTAAGACCCGCTTTTTAAGGACATTTCAAGATTTGCAAAAAGAATTTGACATTCCCAAACAGGCCTTCTTCAGCTACTTACAAATACGACACTATGCACAATCTTTAGTCCCTGACCTCCATTTCTCCCCGCTAACTGATTTTGAAAAGCTGTGCTTGGAGAGCTCATCCCCTAAAGGCATGATCTCCCAAACCAGCAGATCAGCTCCTGACGCGGGATTCCTCACCAGAGGGTCCCCGACATGCATACATGGGTAAATGGGAGCGAGCCTTGGGTGCAGACCTACCTCTCCACATATGGCAACTCATTTGGTCTCAAGCCACCAAAAGCTCTATGTGTACGCTATATAAAGAGAACCAATACAAGATTTTGTTTCATTGGTACCGGACCCCTGACTTGCTCCACTCTATGTATCCACTGACAGACTCTCGCTGCTGGCGGTGCCATAAGGATAGGGGAACCCTACACCACATTTATTGGACATGCCCCCTGATTGTACCATATTGGGAGCTGGTGCACTCCCTCCTGGAGGCCGTCCTTGGTCCGGGGGTGCCTTTCGACCCGAAGGTTTTTATACTAGGTCTCCCACCAATCTCCCTCTCTAAAAGATCCAAAAAACTTCTATCACATATATTAACAGCCGCACGTTGTCTGGTGGCATTAAAATGGAAACAGAGGGAACCACCTTCGATGTCGGAACTGCACTCTAGGATCAGGGAGGTCAAAAGGATGGAATATCTCACAGCCTCCTTAAATGACCAGCTTGAAAAACATAACCAAGTATGGGAACTATGGGTCCTTTTTGAAAACCCCATAACCTAATGCGACGGCCTCGGGGAGCTTGGTCTTTCCCTCTGGTGAGGGGGTACTGGCCACCTGGGATGGGGTGCGACCCCACTGCCCTCATCCTCTTTCCCTACTTCTCCTACCCAACTCCATTTACCCCACCCTGGACTTTCCAGTAAACCCCCTTTCCTCTCAATTCTTTTCAATAATTCCTATTCCTACACTTTTTTCTATTAACTCTTCTTCTTTTCTTTTTTCCCCTCTTATTCTTTTTTCTCTTTCTGCTAAGATGTACAAGGTATACAACCAGTGGTTTAAATCTAGAGTCAGTCCATCTGTTATAATTTTTCTCCCTTTTTATCTAACATTCAGATAAGATATGTACATTGACTCTAACTCCATGTTACGACTGTTATCAGAGCAGGGCTTTCCTCTGGAAATGATTACGGCAATGTAATGTGTATTACCTTGTACTTTAATTTTCTGTATGTGTTCTATTATGAAAAACTTAATAAAAAATTGTCAATTTTCAAGCAGGGATATGCAATTAGCGGACCTCCAGCTGTTGCATAACTACAAGTCCCATGAGGCATAGCAAGACTCTGATAGCCACAACCGTGACACCCAGAGGCAGAGGCATGATGGAACTTATAGTTCTGCAACAGCTGGAGGTCCGCTAATTGCATATCCCTGGTATAAAAGTATGCAATATAAAATTAAAGAGAAATAATAGATAAAATAGAAGATGTATGAATACAACTTCCCCACGGATCTTTAACTGGCTCACTTGGAGCCATGGCAGTTGCATTGTGGCTTCTCTGCATGCCACAGTCCACACTCTTTACTTACATACATGTACGTGAGCCATTACAGCATCACACAGTATGTGTGATGTTAAATGTCTATATGGCTGACTTGGAGTGATGGAAGTTGCATTGTGGCTCCTCTTTATGCCACAATGCAAAACCATTCCCTCACATACCTATAACATGTATGTGAGTCATTATAGCACCATATATACATGTAGGTGTGATGCTAAATGGCAATATGGCTGCCTTGTAGTGATGAGTGGCATTATGGCTTGTCTGTATGGCACAATCCAAGCCCTTCACTTTCATTAAATGTATGTGAGCCATTATAGCATCACACATGCACATGTTATGTTAAATGGGTGTATGCGCTGACTTGGAGTGATGGTAGTTGAAGGATGATTTATACAAAGAGTAGAGCAGTCAAAGAAAACATATATACAAGTGTTTTTAACCCTTGAAATGCTGTGGAAGCTATATTGGGAGGGGGAACCAGATTCGTTAGCAATAGTCAGCTTGCTATCAAAATCCGCTTCCCCTGGACAAAGGGTCTGGGGTAAGAAGGAATCATGAGAATGATTTATACAAAGAGTAAAGAAGTCAGAGAAGCCATATACAAGTGTTTTTAACCCTTGAAATGCTGTGGAAGCTACAGGGCCGTCTTTAATTTTGATTGGGCCCTGGGCAAACATTTTCCTGGGACCCCCCCTCCATTCTGAGACATACAAAAAATAGCAGGTAGACACAAACTCAGTTTACTGCAGCAGATCACCCAGTGATTGCAATTGGTTGCCAGAGGTTACAGCCTATCCTTACTGCTCACTGGCTGGTTTCTAAAGCTTACAACACATAATTTCTGCTTGCCGATTGGTTGCTAGAGGTTAATGTACATTAGCGCTCACTAATTAGTCGCTAGGGGTTACAGCACATCGTTACCACTTACTGATTGGTTGCTAGAGATTAAAGCAGATCACTACTGTTCTCTGGTTACTAGAGGTTAATGCACATCATTACCTCTCACTGAGCAGTGGAGCAATCCCAAATAATTGAACAAGTAAAGGGGCACAATAATACACATACTACAGGAGAGTTTCAGAGACTGCGGACATACTGAAGGGGACAATCAGAGACTGCGGACATACTGCAGGAGACAATCAGAGACTGCGGACATACTGCAGGAGACAATCAGAGACTGCGGACATACTGCAAGAGATTACCAGATACTGCGGACATGCTGCAGGAGATTACCAGAGACTGCGGACATACTGCAGGAGATTACCAGAGACTGCGGACATACTGCAGATTACCAGAGACTGCGGACATACTGCAGGAGACAATCAGAGACTGTGGACATACTGCAGGAGATAACCAGAGACTGCGGACATACTGCAGGAGATTACTAGAGACTGCGGACATACTGCAGGAGACAATCGGAGACTGCGGACATACTGCAGGAGATTACCAGAGACTGCGGACATACTGCAGGAGATTACCAGAGACTGCGGACATACTGCAGGAGACAATCAGAGACTGCGCACATACTGCAGGAGACAATCAGAGACTGCGCACATACTGCAGGAGACAATTAGAGGCTGCAGACATACTGCAGGAGACAATCAGAGACTGCAGACATTATACAGTAGATGGTCAGAGAACTTTCAGCAACGCACAGCTTTACAATTGAATAACACAGCTCAGGGTTTAAAAATTCAGGCATTTTATGGGTGTAAGGACATACCTGGCCAGCCAAACTCACTACATACATTCAGGTCTGTGGGCGGGGCTTCCACTCTCTGCTCTCACTACAACAGCCGGGAGCTCCACTGATGCTTTGTTGGGGGGCCCACATCACCCATAAATTGGGGCCCTGATGACAGCTTTGCAGAGTGCACAGAGGACACGGGAGGATGTATTCCCGCGCTAGACAGTTGAGGGGGCGGGGCCGGGAGCTCCACTGACGCTCTGACCCCGCCCACGTGCAGCCTGTGTACTCGGAATAGAGCATCTGTAGTGAGAGCCAGTGATCGGAGTGGGAGTGTCATTGGAGCTCCTGGCCCCACCCCCTGACCTCTGTATTCACCAGCCAGTATAGAGGGGGCAGGGCCAGGAGCTCCACTGACGCTCCCACTCCGATCACTGGCTCTCACTACAGACGCTTTTTTCCGAGTATACAGGCTGCACGTGGGCGGGGTCAGAGCGTCAGTGGAGCTCCCGGCCCTTCCCCTCTTAGCTGGCTAGCGTGGAATACATCCTCCCGTATCCTCTGTGCGCTCTGCAAAGCTGTCATCGGGGCCCCAATTCTCGGGTAGCGCGGGCCCCCCCCCAACAAAGATTGGGCCCAGGGCAAGTGCCCCATTTGCCCTGCGCTAAAGACGGCCCTGGGAAGCTATAATGGGAGGGGGAACCAGATTCGATAGCAAGAGTCAGCTTGCTATCAAAATCCGCTTCCCCTGGACAGAAAGGGTCTGGGGTAAGAAGGAAGAGTGAGGATGATTTATACAAAGAGTAGTGCAGTCAGAGAAACAGATGTGCACAGGGGCGGCACTTGATGGCACAGTGAGGTGGCAATTAAAGATTTTTTTTAATGAATTTTTCAGTTTGTTTGCGCCCCCCCCCCCCGAAAATTTTCTGCACCAACTGCCACTTGGAGGGGGTAATAATAAATTAGATAAAATAATAGAAGGTGTAATAATAATGTAAAATAATAGAAGCGTTAACAATAAATATAAAATAAATGGAGGTGTAATAATAAATAAAATAATAGGAGGGGCAATAAAAAATGAGATAAAATAATAGGAAGAGAAGATGATAATGATGACGTGTATACTGATAGATATATAATAGGTGGTAGGAGTAATAATAATAATAATAGGGACTGTGGGGAGAATTTCCAGTGTCTAAAAATAATAGAAGGGATGTCACTAAATAATATTAAATAAAAGGAGGGGATAATAATGAAGACGTAGGAGGGGTAAGAATAAATTAGACACATTAATATGAAGGGATAATAATGATGACCTGCTTATACATATATATATATATATATATATATATATATATATATATATATATATATATATATATATATATATATATATATATGGAAGGAGTAATAATTTTGTACCATATATATATTTATAAGTAACAATATTGTACCCATATGTGGAAGGAGTAATTATATATATATATATATATATATATATATATGTATGTATTGTATGTATGTGTGTATGGACGCGCACAGGGGTGGCACGGTAGAAGGATTTATATATATATATATATATATATATATATATATATATATATATATATATATATATATATATATATATATATATATATATATATATATATATATATAGATATATACACATACACACACACATATAGATATTTAATATATAGATATATCTATATATATATATATATATATATATATATATATATATATATACACATACACACACACATATAGATATTTAATATATAGATATATCTATATATATATATATATATCTATATATTTATCTACATACACACACACACACATATATATAATATATATATATATATATATATATATATATATATATATATATAAATATATTTTATATATATATTTATAAGTAACAATATTATACCCATATGTGAAAGGAGTAATAATAAATATATATATATATATATATATATATATATATATATATATATATATATATATATATATATATATATATATATATATACCCTGTTTCCCCAAAAATAAGACCTAGCGTGATTGTCGGTGATGGCTGCAATATAAGCCCTACCCCTTAAATAAGCCCTAGTTAAAGACCTTGTAGGTCTTATTTTCAGGGTAGGGCTTATTTTCGGGGAAACAGGGTAGAGCTTATTTGGGGGGTAGGGCTTATATTGCAGCCATCACTGACAATCACGCTAGGTCTTATTTTCAGGGAAACAGGGTATATGTATGTGTGTGTGTGTGTATGGACGCGCACAGGGGGTGGCACGGTAAAAGGATTTTTTATATATATATATCTAGATATAGATATATAATATATTTATATGGAAGGAGTAATAGTATTGTACCATATAATTGTACAGGGGACAGGGACGCGCACTGGGGCGGGGCGGTAGAAAGAAGATTAGAATGCGGGGTAGAGTAGGAGGAGCAGCAGTGCAGAGGGCTGGAGAGGCGGAGTTCCGATCTCAGCCGAGAGACAGGGGGAACAGATTTCGATGGGAAACCATTCTCGGCACAACCCCGTCTTCTGCCGAGAAAGTTCCACTCGGCGGATAAGGACCCCCCTCTACAAGACACCGGTGACTGGGTGGCACGGGGCGAGACCCCGCCCTCAATGGGCGGGCTTGACCCCTGCGTCATCACGTCAGAGGACTCCTTGACAGATCGGCGCTACCATTGTTTTGACGCTACGATCTGTCATGCAGACCACAGCTGATTTTGATTGCCATTGTGCAATCAATTTCGGCTTGTTTGACTGGCTATAAATTCACCCACATCCCATACATCCACAGCGATGCCGTGGTGGTTGTGGGACGATTTCATAAAGGACAACAGAGAGGTACTTTAGCAGCATACACTGTTGTTACTCTTTAAACCTTCACTTATTTTTTACTTACTCTACTACACATGTTTATGCTATTGGTCAATGTAACAGTCAATCAAGTTGGTTAGTTACTTATTGACTTGCAAGATAATGTTCCAATAAGTACCCTTATTGTCCTTTTTGTCTCTCTCTTATTTTAACTTCTACACAGAGACACATCAACTGCACTTCTCTGCAGCAACACTCACTCTATTATTCAGTAGCAGGCATTTGGGCAGGAGCTCACACTCCAACAAGCCTGGAGTTCTTGCAGTTGGGTGCTTCACATGAAAGACAAAAATAGAACATTTCATAGTTCAACTCACCAACCAGTCTGCCAATTGACCAAATTAACCTGTCCAACAGTTTGCGTTTAAAAACAGGGGTTTAGTTAGCACGCATTTGCAAACGCATTCATAAGCTGCAAGGCCTCTTCACAGCACCCTGTGTATGCTTTCTCCCTCCCCCTTTATTTTTTTCTCATTTACATGGTCCATTACAGTAATGTCTTTTTCTTGGTCTATAAATATGGCCAGATATGCAGTGTTAACTAGGAGGCTCTATGAATGCTCCTTGAGATCTTTTCGCCTAGGTATATGACTACACCGTTATAACCTATGTGTACACAAATCGTCTATCCATTTGTATCTGCAAAAAGACTTTTTCCCATAGAACATGACAATGTTTGCCAATAATCAAATCTCCGTCATCCTTGGTTATCCTCGTTTAGTATCTGTGATGCCTACTATTGTTTGTTGTACCAGCACCATATTCATTCTTCTTTGTGTTTGCACTTATTTTAAACCTGCTGGCTGCCAACACTTTTCTTTCGATTAGGTGGCTCTTTAGCCCCATTTTTAGGCTGTGCTGATGTATGCAGACACCCGGCGGGTGGGCTCCACTGGTGCAGGGCGGGCACAGGACACATTTCATGTCTGTGCCCCAGTCCTATTGCACCAGGAGGAGCCTATCTACGTCTCTTCCGCCGTCTCCATGACGAGCGGTGAGCGTTACCCCCTGCCAGTGATGCATGACATCATCACGCCCTTCTGGGCGTGGCTACGCCGCACGCCCCCCTGTCAGAGAGACGCTCTGACCTCTGCGATCAGCTGCAACACATGCAGCTGATCAGGCGGAGCGGACTAGCTGATTGGCTTGCGCCAATCAGATCAGGTATATTAATGCTGACACCTGGCTGGCTTGTGTCAGTTCGCTGGCCGCTGCCTTGATATCAGCTGCATATCATGCTCTAAACCTAAGGTAAATAACACTGTTACATTAGTCACTGTACAGACATGGCCTCTTGTCCATGTGTTTGTTACAATTTACTATTATCTCTTTGTTTTTACTACCCTGTAACAAGAAGAGGTTGATTTAATCGCCTTCCTGTTATGATTGTCCTTACAGTGGCAAGATTTGAGCGCTGCTTTGAAATCAGGCGTCTCTTGTGAATGTGTCTCAGTAACCAGCATATGGACACACGAACAAACTCTGTTGTGTGTGTGTGTGGACTCATGCAGCCAGCATGTACCCCTTTTTGCTGTTTTTATCTCTCCATTCCCCAAATGAGTCAATATTGTGTAATTATTCTCTATATTACTACTTTGCAATATGATACAACAGGCTTTAAACTACAATTTGATGCTTCTGTTACAATACTATGTTTACATTGCGCTAAGACAATAATACACCCAATTATAAATCTCCCCTGCTCCCTGAAGAAGGAAAAATACAGTCCAATGCGATTTTCCAAAACATGTTGGGACAAATGCAAAAAATTCAAATTGAGCTCAACTCATCCTGAGCAGTATTTTGTATTACCAGCTTTGGGTGATATATATTGTATAATTTATGATGTTTATCATTGGTGCACTGTTTGTATTGTTCATGTGAATTATTTCCAGTTTTAAAACAATTTTTCTAGTTTTGTATACCAATAAAGTTGGCACCCTTTTTACACCTATCTACTCTCCATTTACTCCCTTCTGCCCTTTAAAGTCCAAGGGGGCATCCCTTTAGTGCATTTCTTTGCAATTTTTTTCTCTATAATACACCAGTAACAAACAAATGGCCCATGGCCCCTGCCCCCACCTAACACTACTGAATTTATAAGTGTCTCCACAGTGGAAGCACATGCATTAAATGGATTGATGACAGGTGAGCCTGGAGGCAGCCTAACCCCCTTAAAGGAACAGGAGCACACTGGACACCCAGCAATAGCACAGTGACGGCGAAGGTGTCCAGTGTGTCCCCAGACCATATATACACCAGGGTGCCATGAAGAGGCCTTGCAGCTTATGCATGTGTTTGCAAATGCGTGCTAACTAAACCCCTGTTTTTAACGCAAACTGTTAGACTGGTTAATTCGGTCAGTTGGCAGACTGGTTGGTGAGTTGACCTATGGAATGTTCTGTTTTTGTCTTTCATGTGTTTGCCCTTCCATGTGCTCCTTGCTATGAAGGCCAGTTATAGGTGGGGGCAGGGGCCATTTGTTTGTTACTGTGATAGGTGCTTCCCCCTCTCATTCCTTTGCTCCTGGTCGTGGGTCCGTCCCCCTCCGGGTACCGTCCGGGACCCGCTTCGGCTGCACTTGCCAGTCCATGGGAATCTAGTTACGAGCAACATCCTCCCCTGGTTGTTTTTATCAGTAATTAGCTCATCTATGTAAGTATAATCTCATTTGCTGTGATGTCATCATATATGTGCAGACATGCATTTTTTGTTTAACCACTTAAGCCCCGGACCATTTGGCTGGCCAAAGACCAGAGCACTTTTTGCGATTCGGCACTGCGTCTCTTTAGCTGACATATGTGCGGTCGTGCGACGTGGCTTCCAAATAAAATCGACGCCCTTTTTTCCCCACAAATAGAGCTTTCTTTTGGTGGTATTTGATCAATAAATATCCCCAAAAAATATATAATTTTTTTTTTCCTTAGTTTAGGCCGATACGTATTCTTCTACATATTTTTGGTAAAAAAATTGCAATAAGCGTTTATTGATTGGTTTGTGCAAAAGTTATAGCGTCTACAAAATAGGGGATAGTTTTATGGCATTTTTATTTATTTATTTATTTTTTTACTAATGTTGATCAGCTTTTCCCTTTTTTTTTTTTTTTTTTCCATGACTGTGACATTATGGCGGACAGATTTTCCATGACAGACATTTTTGGCGCTATTTTGGGAATTCACATTTATACAACGATCAGTGCGATTAAAAATGCATTAATTACTGTGTAAATGTGACTGGCAGTGAAGGGGTTAACCAGGAGGGGGGCACTGCAAGGGTTAAGTGTGTCCTAGGGATGTGTTCTAACTGTGGGGGGGATGGGCTACGTGTGTCATGACACTGATCACCGCTCCTGATTACAGGGAGCTGTGATCAGTGTCATTAGGCAGAATGGGGAAATGCTTGTTTACGTCAGCATTTCCCCGTTCTTTCTCTCCGTGAGGCGATTGCGGCTATCCCCATGGACATCGAGTCCTTGGGACTCACACTCACGGAGCTCGCGGCAGGGTCGCGCGCGTGACCACACTCCGGCTAATTTAAAGGGACGTACCTCTATGCCCATTCGCCTGTCTGTGCCATTCTGCCGACGTAAATATTTGTGCGGCGGTCGGCAAGCAGGTAAAGTAAAACTTATGTTAATTCATTATTGTAACACATTGTAACTTACTATTTTGTACTAATGTTCATTCTATTTATATTATAGAACATTTATGATCTTTTCAAATGACAATAAGCTTCTGAAGAAGGAATACACGGTTCAAAACATGTTGGGCATCATTTCCTAGTATGTATTCTCGATAGCCCATCAATGTGTATAGAGCAGCTGAGATTCATGCTAATTCAATTCTCTCTATCTCTATCATCTCTCTCTCGTGATCACCGAGTCACTGAGACTCGGCTGATCACCGATCCAAGTAAGGGGCCGGTCCCAGCCCCTTACCATGTGATCAGCTGTCAGCCAATGACAGCTGATCACATGATGTAAACAAAAGATCGGTAATCGTTTTTTTTTTCTACTCACGCTGATAGCGTGAGTAGAAAAAAAAGCTGATCACCGGCTCAGATGAGAGGGACAAAGGTCCCGAAGAGGAAGAGGCACATCTGCCTCATCTGTGCCACCTAACAGTGCCACCTAGTAGTGCCAATCAGTGCCACCTAGCAGTGCCGCCCATCAGTGCCCATTATTGCCGCCCATCAGTGCCCATTATTGCCGCCCATCAGTGCCCATTATTGCCGCCCATCAGTGCCCATTATTGCCGCCCATCATTGCCGCCTCATCAGCGTACATCATTGCCGCCTCATCAGCGTACATCATTGTCGCCTCATCAGCGTACATCAATGAAGGAGAAAAATTACCTTTTTTTAATTTTTTTATAACAACATATAAAAAAATATTTATATATTTTTTTTTTTAAATTCAGTCTTTTTACATTTTTTTTTTAACAAAAAATAAAAACCGCAGAGGTGATCAAATACCATCAAAAGAAAGCTCTATTTGTGGGGAAAAAATAATAAAAATTTCATTTGGGTACAGTGTAGTATGACCGCGCAATTGTCATTCAAAGTGCGTCAGCGCTGAAAGCTGAAAATTGGTCTGGATAGGAGGGGGATTAAGTGCCCTGTAAGCAAGTGGTTAAAGGGACAGTGTAAAAATAAAAAGTAAAATAAATAAAGCGCCCTATGCCACCATGCACACGCGCAAAAGCAAAATCATACGTAAGTCGCCCCTTCATATTTAAAGGGTATTCAAACCACACATTTGAACTATTGCCGTGTTCGTTAGAGCAAGAGCAATAATTCTAGAAAAAGACCTCCTCTGTACTGGTAACCTGTAGAAATTTTTAAATTTCGCCGATGGATTTTTGTAACAAACTGTCAAGTTTGTCGCCATTCCACGAGCGGGCGCAATTTTGAAGCATTACATGTTGGGTATCAATTTACTCGGCATAATATTATCTTTCACAATATAAAAAAAAAAATTGGGCTAACTTACACTTTTTTTTATTTAAAAAAAAATAAGAAATAGGTTATTTTTTCCAAACAAATTGCGTTTGTAAGATCTCTGCACAAATACGGTGTGACATAGTATTGCAACAACTGCCATTTTATTCTCTTGGGTGTCTGAAAACAAATAATGTTGTTGCTGCATAGATGTCTATTTAAGTCGCCATTTATCAGTGCAGTCTCATCAGTGACCATTAGTGCTGCCCTATCAGTGCAGCTCATCAGTGCTGCCTTAGTGCAGCCCATCTTTGCCCATCAGTGCAGCCTCATCAGCCTATCTGTGCCCATAAGTGCAGCCTTAGTTCATCCTCATTTGTGACCGTCAGTGCAGTCTATATGTGCACATCAGTGCAATTTATAAGTGCTGCCTCAGTGCCTGTCGGTGCAGCCTATCTGTGCCCATCATTTAAGCCTCTGTGCCCATCATTGCCCATCAGTGCAGCCTCATCAGTGCCCATCAAGGCACCTTATCTGTGCCCATCAGTGTTACCTTATCAGTGCTGCCTCAGTGCAGCCTCATCATTGCCCATCAGTGCAGCCTCATCATTGCCCGTCAGTGCAGCCTATCTGTGCCCATAAGTGCAGCCTTAGTAAATCCTCATCTGTGCCCATCAGTTCAGCCTATCTGTGTGTCAGGGCTGGGCCCAGCCCTTCCTTCTCTGAGCTGGCCGCTCAGTTGCCGGATAATTGCCAGCTCCTATCTCTCCACAGTGACTCACCTGTTGATGGCCTGCCTACTTAAGCCGTCCAGCCCAGATGATCTCTGCCTTCGGCTTGGTCACATCTCTAGAGACGCTCTCCTGTGTTCCTGTTAAAGACTTGCTTGGCTGACATTCCTTCTGGCTCCAGATAATGCTTGCTGTTCTACTACGCTCATCTCTGGCTCCCTGATGTTTTGGCTTGTCTGACTATCCGTTCCGGTTCCTGAACTCTGGCTATGTTTTGACTAAGTTTATTCTGTTTAACTTTTTTATTATTAAACAAGTGAGATTTAACTGTACTTCTGTCTGTCTGATTCATGGTTTCTGACAGTAGGCGAAGCCCATTAATTGAGAAGATGCAGTCAATCCAATTGTTGGTAATATTTTTTCCAGATTGGATGAGCGGGATCACCACATGGATCAGCTTGCCATGTAGTTACAAACGCTCCTGAATCGCACGGCTCACCTGGAATCTCCCACTGTGGCTGCTCCGGTACAACCTGTGTTGCAGGCCGTCCCTGCTGCGGCTCCAGTCTCTGTGCAGGCACCCGCCTCGAGTATTACCTCTATAAGAGGTATGTCTGGTTCCCCCAGGGATTTGGGGGCGATCTATTCCAATGCAGAGGGTTTCTCAACCAGGTTGAGATATACTTTGAGATGCTGCCCCAGGGGTTTCCCACAGACAGAAGCAAAGTAGGTTTTGTGATATCTTTGCTTTCTGAGAGAGCCTTGGCTTGGGCAAACCCTTTATGGGAGATGAGAAAACCTGTTGTCTTGAGTTACCCTGAGTTTGTGGCTTCCTTTTTAAAAGGGTATTTGACATCCCGCACGCTCCTCTTCTGCTGCCAAGTGCCTCATATCCATCAAACGAGTACGAGAACTGTTGCCGATTACGCCATTGAATTCCGTACTCTGGCAGCAGAGGTTGCTTGGAACAATGAGGCACTCATGGCTACTTTTTCTCATGGTCTCTTGGATACCATCAAGGATGAGATAGCAGCACGAGATATACCCACTGAGCTGGAGAAGTTGATCACGTTTGCCATCCTCATTGACTCCTCTCTTTTAAGGAGTGCTTGTGGAAGCCTCCTGTATATTTGTCTCCAAGCTTTGCAGGCCCACCCTTGCCTCCCTCACCTCCCATGCCTCCTGGTACTGAGTCGGTCAGTGAAGATGAACCCATGCACTCGGGCTTCATGTGTCTCTCTGTGGATGAGAGAACCTTTAGAAGGAGGAAGAGATTGTGCCTTGTGCAGGTCACTTTTTGAAGTCTTGTGCTACCCATCTAGGGAACGCCCGAACCTTGAGGTCCTGTCACAGACAGACCTTAGGTGACATTTTGTCCCCAGTTATCCAGAAGGATAAGCCCCTGGTTTTGGTTAACCTTTCTTGGGCTTCCAACGAGATACAGGTTCTAATCGACTCTGGGGCTGCAGGCCTGTTCATCGATGCTGCATTTGTATCGAAGCACTTGATTCCGCTGCAGCTGCGTGACACTCCACTTGCCATTGAGGCTCTTGACGGGAAACCTCTACAGCCTACCCATGTAACTCATTAGAAGTGCGAATTCCATCGTGAACAGGTTAAATTCCTGGGTTATGTAATTTCCACTGCTGGTTTTTCGATGGACCCAGAGAAACTTTCAGCAGTCCTGCAGTGGCCCCGACCCATGGGTTTACATCCTCTGCAGCATTTTCTTGGCTTTGCCAACTATTATCGGATGTTTAATCATAACTTCTCGTCTCTGGTCAAGCCCCTGATAGAAATTACCAGAAAGGACGGTAACCCACATTGTTGGTCCCTGGAGTCCATTAAGGCCTTTGAGAGTCTCAAGGCTGCCTTTGTTTCTGCTCCTGTGTTGGCACAACTTGATCCTACGTTACCTTTTATCCTTGAGGTTGATACTTCTGAGACTGGAGTTGGCGCCCTTCTGTCTCAACGTCCTACCTCTGAGAGCTCTATGCATCCTTGTGGCTACTTTTCCAAGAAACTGTCACCTGCGGAGTGCAATTACAAGATTGGTGACAGCTGTTGGTGATCATTTTAGCCCTGAAAGGATGGAGACATCTCCTCGAAGGTACCACTGTGCCGTTTCTCATTCTTGCCAGTAGAATCTCGCATTCTTGTCTGAGGCTAAACACCTCTCTCCCAGATGGCCGCAATGGCCTCTTTTCTTGTCTAGTTTCAATTACATTATCTCATTCTTGCTGAATGAGGAGAAAGAGATAACAGGACTAAAACTTTAAAATAGCTGACAGAGTTATATCTTTATTTTAGGGTCTTGTTTGTCACAATGACCACAGTATAGATAAGGTCTAGTAAGAACTGGTTTTGAAATGATGTCTTCAGACAAAGTCAGAATGTCAGCATTAGTTTAACCACTTGCTTACTGGGCACTTAAACCCCCCTCCTATCCAGACCAATTTTCAGCTTTTAGTGCTCTCACACTTTGACAATTACTCAGTCATGCAACACTGTACCCAAATGATTTTTTTTTGTCCTTTTTTTACATACAAGTAGAGCTTTCTTTTGGTGGTATTTGATCACCTCCTGGGTTTTTTATTTTTTGCGCTATAAATGAAAAAAGACGAAAGATTTTGAAAAAAGCTAATTTTTCTTAATTTCGGTGATAAAATTTTGCAAATTAGTAATTTGTCTTCATAAATTTTGGCCACAATTTATACTGCTACAAATCTTTAGTAAAAATAACAAAAAATTGGTGGAAATTATTTGGTCTGTGTCTAAGTTTTAGAGTCTAAAGCTATGGTGCAAATCATAAAAAAAGATCACATCTGATGTACTGGCGGCCTATCATTTCTTGAGACCCTAACAAGCCAGGAAAGTACAAAAGCCCCCCAAATAACCCCTTTTTGGAAAGTAGACATTTCACTGTATTTAGAAAGAGGTATGGTGAGTTATTTGAAGTTGTAATTTTTTCCCACAATTCTTTGCAAAAAATTTTTTTTCACAAAATTGTCATTGTAATAGCTTATTTCTCTCACATGGCATGTGCATATCACAAATGACACCCCAAAAACCACATGTGTGAGACTTCTACACAGCCTGGCTACATACAGAGATCCAACATGCAAGGAACACCTTCAGGTGTTCCAGGGACACATAGCATGCACATACCAAGAATTACACCCCAAAATACATTATGCTGAGCAAAGCATAAACAAAAGATTACCTGTGGTTGTAGTAGCACAGTTTTACACAGGAGGATAGCACTGGTCCAGGCAGCAGGCAGGGACTTGGTCTGCAACGGCAAACACAATTGTCCAGGCAGCAGGAAGGGATACTGTCCATATAAAGTCCAGGGTCAGTGCAGGCAGAGATATTGTCAGCAGTGCCAAAAATATTGGTCCTTCTAGTAGGCAGAAACATGTGGTGCAGTCAGTGCGACAGGCAGAGACATAATGGCAGTAAGTCCTGCAGGCAGAAGTAGGGCTTCGTTCAGGACAGAATGGGGACAGGGGTAGAGGCTTCTCCCACCCAAATCTTTGAAGTCTGCATCTCCAGACCCTAATCTAGGAATGAGAAAACAAAAAAAATTGTTTTCTTCATCCAGAAAAACAATTCTGGAGCCCCTCAAATGTGAGACCCCTGTGTTGAATCCCACTAGTCCAGTAGCAGGGTACAAGATCAGTCCATGAGGCAGGCAAAAAACATGGTCAAACAGTCCAAGATCAGTTCCAGATCAGGCCGAGGTATGTACAGAATCGGCAGACAGAAGCGTGGTCGAATAACAAGCCAGGGTTAGTTACAGAGCAGGCAGTGGCATAAGGGGTGTGAAGGCAGGAACTGAGGATTACGTTTACCATACTTCACTAATAATTGATTTGAAGTATGGTAACTACGTAAACATTCACCTATGCAGAGGCCTGGTTGGGAAGGACATTGTGCACAATAAAAAGATGTCTCCTCTGACTCCTGCACTGGTACACACCTTACTTTTTTTCTTTTTTTTTTTTAACGTTGTTGGCCTGTTGGTTTGGGAGGGATTTTATCGGGAAAGTGGCGTTCGGAGAGTCGACTAAGAACATCTGATCGGATATTTTCTGGTGGGCCGTTCGGGAATAAAAGGCCAGTGAAAACTTCCTCCTGGTAGCCAAGGAAGCATTTGGGGTTTTGGGGTGGAGTTGCGGTAAATGACATGAGTTGTATATGGCGAACTGAAATAAAATAAATTGCAACTTTTTTATACCAATGGTAAGTCCGTCTTGTGGCAAGGTATGGTTCCAGCATTTGGTCGTTGAAGTCGACTAACCCCCCCCCCCCCCCAATGAACAAATTATATTCATAGATGCATTTTGGTTTTAGTATGGGGCCATTTCTTCTGGGATTTACACAAAGGTATCATTGTGGATCGAAGACCACATGTAGACATCCCTTTTGTCCCTCCACTTCACTGCCAAAATCTCCTTGTTTCGCAGACCTACCGTTTCTCCTTTTCTCAACTTCTTATTGACAAGACTTTAAGGAAAGCCCTTCCAGTTCTTTTTTACGGTGCCACATGCTGGCGTCTTCTTCCGGTGAAGGTTGTGGAACAGGGGCAGAGATGTGTAGAAGTTGTCTAGGTATAAATGGTAGCCTTTCTCCAGTACGGGGTCTATGAGGTCCCAAACAATTTTCCCGCTTGATTCAAAGTAGTCTGGGCAATTAGGGGGTTGCAGCTGGGTGTCCTTCCCTTCGTACACTTTGAAGCATATATGTACCCTGTGACTCGGTCACATAATTTGTATACCTTCACCCCATAGCGGGCCCTTTTGCTGGGA